>CM076668.1:5516997-5727328 GCA_038496675.1 Rachycentron canadum
CCCCCCCCCCCCCCCCCCCCCCCCCCCTCGCCCCCGAGAGCAGGACGTGTGAGAAAGTGTCATTCTGGCCTTTTTTCTCCCTCTCATCTTCTGATCGATTGGAAATTTGAGGCTGGGAGTGGTGGTGGGGTCTGAGGGGAGGGCGGGGGTAGACAAATCATTGCAACAGAACAAGACACCTTCCTCCCACCCCCACCCCACCCCACCCCCACCCCACACCAAGATGAAAAGATGTGATAATTGGCGGAAGGAAAGGCAACACCAATGCAGGAACATACTGGTTTTCTTTTTCTTTTTCATCACGTGGGGATAAATCCACTACAGAACAAATAGACTCCATTTATCAGATGCTGCTCCAAGACAAACACAAGGTGGCAGTGATGGAGGAGGAGGAAGAGGAGGAGGAGGAAAGGCGATCATTATAGTTCTCCAACTCAAAATGAGTCTTCAGCTGCGATTCATGGCACAGAAAACCACGAGTCGTAATTCACTTTATAATGAGTAGACGCTCACTGTGTGGACGTCTCTTCCTTTGATTCATCTGTTCATTCAGTTTGGCGGTTTGCTTTCTACAGCTTGGGTTAAAGCTCTATGAAATCCAGTTGCAGTTGATTCATTAAAAAGACAGACGACCCAAAAAATACCCACGTCTGACCATAACAAAGTTGTGTAGCTGTGGCTCTGATGACATTTTTCTGTGAAGAGGAGGGAGGAGGGACACATTCTCAAATAGTAAAGGCTCTTGCATGCCCACGCACGGGTCGTAAATATGGCTGCAAGTAATTTGTTGTGTGAAAGGTGTCAGAATCTTTGAGACAGAAAACAGCTTGCATGTTGCAGACAAAACTGAGCTTGTGTTCCTAATATATCGCTCTCACTTCCTTTTCCCAAATATGTCAACAAGCTTTGATTGTACAAGGTTACGCCTCTGAAACTACACATGCAAACTTAACATTTGGTAAAATGACGCTAAAGACAAGAATCATTAAGGAAGATTCAGCTGTAAAACCTCTTCCTACCTTTGTCACACATTTTAAGCATCAGCTGATTCCAATATTAATTTGATTCAAAAATGCATTGTTTTTCAGGGGCATCCTTTGGAGGATGCGACTTTTGTTTTGTGTCATCAGCTGCTCCCCACCCTTACTAGGACAGTTCCTGTTGCCTAGCAACCTTGACAACAACCTCAGTTTTAACAGTTGTACCAACAACTGAAACCCGATACTTACATTAAAAAGCGTCCTCAGACTCTTTGTCTGTGTTTTTTGCTGCAATGAATCTTGGGAGAGGTTGGACCACGAAGGGTCCCTGGAAAAAAAAGGAGGACAGGAAGGAGCCTTTGAAATGGGAAAGTCCAGTCCCGCTGACTATGACGCCTTCGGTCTTCAGATGTAGCCTCTGAAGGATCCGGACACAGCTAAAGATTTGTTTCTGTCAAATCCTCAAAACCTCAGTCTGACATGATGCACTTGGTATCCATGGTAACTTAAGGAAGCAGTCAGAGAGGAACATCCTCGGGGGGTTTGTCTGAAAAGTCTTAATGTTCACAGGACAGTGCTTTTGAGTCTGATCCAGTCGGTGGTTTGACTGGGATCCAACACAGATTTATTTTTTGTGTGAGGAGGAGGCAGCTGTGGAAAGAGTTGGTCAGAGTTTTGTGCCACACATTTAACAATGGGAGGCCGAGTTGTTTATGTGCCTCAGTTTAGGGCCTATGCAGATGGCACCCATCAATAACACAATAAGGTAATGGCTGCTTTGGCACCGGGGGAAGATCAAATCAAACTGTGTATATTTATGCTGCTACCATGCTAAGACACAGAAAAGGACAAACTAACCTACATTTTCATCTCACACAGCTTTACTGCGTAATTTGTGTTCCTGGGTTACGTGTTGCCTTTTCTTCTTCATTCATCCCCGGCCAGCTACTCCTGTGATTCCAAGCACACAGCACCCTTGGGAGCTCTGCCCCGTTTCCCCCCCTCCCCCGGTTCCTGCCCTGCCCCAGCGCACAATCCATCCCCAGCTCCCACCCCTTCCATTTGTTGCCATGGCGACTAATGCTGGCGACAGCCCGGCCCTCCATCTGAGGTGGTTTGGCAGACTCCTCTCCCCATCTGATGGAGGATGCCAGTGCGCAGATTAACAGGGCCGACGTACAGACGCTGGCATGTCCTCACAGCTCAGTTGGCCTCAGTTCTCAGGGCTAAATAGGTATTGATCTGGGTAATGTATTCTGATAATCTGTGTGGGTGCCTGTTCAGTTTTAGAGGGGTTAAGAGTGGAGTGATGGGAAGCAAGGAAGGAAGAGCAATAGAGGAAGGATAA
Source organism: Rachycentron canadum (assembly GCA_038496675.1). Lineage (NCBI taxonomy): Eukaryota > Metazoa > Chordata > Actinopteri > Carangiformes > Rachycentridae > Rachycentron > Rachycentron canadum. Next base: position 5,519,326 of record CM076668.1, read on the forward strand.
GAGGAAGAAAGAAGGAAGGAAGCAGGAGAAAGAGCAAAACTACATTTATCTAATCTGAGTGTTTAAATACCTGTGGCTCTGTTTCAGGGCTGCATACCTCTTCAGGGATGCCAGGTGAATGAACTGACAGCAAACCCGGATGAACCAGGAAGACATCTATTTGAGATTGTACCAGGTAAGATCCACAAACTCCTCCTCTTCCTCCTCACAGATTCACTTGGCAGTTCCCTCAAATTACCCTGAAATCTGACAAATACAGATTCTGTAGTTATATGGCTGCAGATCAGAGACACGTGACATCAACAGCTATAGAGTGATTTTTAAATGTTCATCAAAGGCACTTCTTTTGGGTGAATCATTATGATTAACTATTTTTTTTAACTTGGAAGCATCATTTTATTTCCTCTGGTTAACATCCCTCTATCACAAAGGACTTCCTCCAAACAGTATAAGCGTACTACCAAACCGCTGTTGTCATGGTAACAATAACACAACCTATAGAGGCGTGTCAGCAACCACCATACAGGGACCTTTGTTGTCACGGTAACATGAAAGAAAGACGCTAAGGTTGTGGAACGCTCATGGTTTGGTTATATTTAGGCACAAAAACGACTTTATCAGGTTTTAAAAAAACGACGAAGACCTCAAGGACCTTTGTAACCATGGTTACAATAATACACCTGGTTAAGGTTGTGGAACGGTCATAGTTCAGTCATTGGGGTCATACAAGAAACGGTAAGTAAGTAACAGCTGCTTTTTGCTGACCCATCTATCCACCCCAGCCCCCTCCTGTCATGGACCTTGGGGCTCTATTTACTACATCCTCTGACCTCATGTAACCATAGGTCACAATAAGCTGCTGTACAGACGACCTGTGGGCTGTACCTATGGTGCTGATGATGTCAATAGAGATATGATGATGTTACAAACACATAAACATGATGAATTACTGACATCGGCAACATACTGTGAGATGAGGTGGTCATGTATGATAACTGTTTCCTGCTGTGGACCCTCACCATGTGGCACAAATCTGAAAAACTGCTCCTTTTTGCAGTCCTTTTAAATGAACGGTGACTGTGGGCATTTATTGTTCAGCAGTGGAAATGAGGGTGGCATGGTGGAGTAGTGGGTAGTAGTTCTGGGTTCAAAGTCGGCCTACCTGTGTGGAGTTTATGTGTTCTTGGCTGGGTGCTTCCTCCCACAGTTCAAAGACATGAACATTAGGTGAACTGGTGTCTATGTGTCAGCCCTGTGTTAGACTGGTCACCTGTCCAGGATGTACCTACCTTCACCCAATATCAGCCGGGATTGACTCCAGCCCCCTGCGACCCTAAGGACAAGGCTTGGACATGTGCAGCCAGTTCAACAAGTGATTGAAATTTATATTTCACATGTCTTTGTTTGTGTAAACAGTTGTCAATCGTCATGAATCGACACAAAGTTTAATGAGTACAATTCCTCTGCTGACTTGGTACATCAGTGTGAAAAACCTTAATGAACCCAACGCTGGCACTTCAAGTCCTGTCAACATGCATCTCAGTCTAACTTCAAAGGTAAATAATGTTTCATTAGCGAGAAATGTAAACAAATCTCTACGTTTCTGGCTGCACATCATCAGTTCATTCGTCAGTTAACAGAATCACATCCTCTGTGCTATTCCCTTCTCAGACAGCAGGGAGCACTGTTAGCTAAGGTTTAGCTGCCATAAAGTCTGGTAGCAGTGTTGCATCTCCAGCTCCTGGAGTGTGGAAGTCGATTGCTGCAAACCCAGAATAAACAGAAAACAAAAGTGCGTGTCCATCACTGGGAGCTGACTGTGACTGTGCGCCATTACGCTCCACACAAGCTCTGCCTGTGGCTGAGCAGTCCAGCGATTAGATTGACCTCATGTGACCTTTCATGGTCTTACTCAATCAATACAACACTTATTTTTTGCATGTCATGAAGTGTGTATTTATTAGTGTGTGTATTTAACCCTTTGTGGAATATAATAAAAGAAGATGAGAACTGCATAGTGTTAGTTTGGGCTATAAGTGTTAGAATAGTCTGGTTCTCTATATATCTCTGTCATTCTGTGAGTATTTGCTTATAGGTCTCTCTTTGTGTTTAGAATGGCTGCCAGGCTTGTAAGTCTCTGTGTGTTTAGTTTATGGCCTGTCAACATGACAGAGGGGTGTGAACCCCAACGAGCCTCTGACTTACAGCTTCTGTCGGACAGGCCTTGGACTCTGGGAGCAAAAAAATGGGAGGGAGTGAAAAGGCAGATAGAAATACAGAGCTGTAGAGGAGAGAAGGCGGCAGGTCAGAGGAGATGGTTTCAGATGAATGCAGACACAAAGACAGTGAATAAAAGCGTGCAGGTTAGCTGTAGCCTGATTGAGACTTTAGGGTTGAAGTAAACGTTAGTAGATGTTCCTTAGTTCAGCAGCAGGAGTCTGATTGTATTTCGGTATGACCAGAGTTACATTCTTCCTCTTTTCTCTCCCCGTGTGAAAACTCGATGCTGACTACATCTGATGTTTACAGCATATTGGATTTGTTGGCTCCTGGGGCCCAAACACATGAGTTGCTCTACTCTGTCTGTAGTCTATAATCGGCTTAGAGTGATGAAGGCTTTATTCGCTCCTGTTGTGTGAAATAAATAGACTTTGAGATTTCAGACTTCATAGTCATGCTTCAAGGGCGATAGTGCTTTTCTAGTCATTATGGTGTCCAGTCATGAACAATAGAGTGTCAAACAGAGAGGCTTATTGGTAAAAAATCACCTGATGCGCTGACTTGAAGGAAATCTCACTCCAGCAAAACACTGATCTGTGATTGGTTCAGTGAGCACTGATGCTCTTTTTCCACTCTTACTGTGCTATTAGCAGTGTCTTTACTGTTGGCCACTTCAAAGACAACATCGCTGGCTACACAAGTACTCGAGTCCTTCAGTCTTCATGGTTTAATAAACTTGGGATCCAATTCGTCTACAAATGCGAGAATCAAGCCATTTGACTTTTATCTTTGTCAGTATTAGTTTTAGAGCTGCAATAATTAGGTCACCAAGAGAAAATAAATGAATTTAATCATCCATTAATTACTTAATTTAATTTATCTTGCCTAAAATGTGTGTTTCACAGCTCATGAGAATAACTGATTAATGAAGAAAATACTCAGCACCTCAGCCGATAATGAAAATAATCATCAGTCTCAGCTTTAATTCTTTATTGTACATAGATTAAACGTTGTACATTTTAGTTTATTGTTTTATTTTGGCTCATTTGTCAGGGATGTTAGTTAACAAATTCCTCTGCTCATATTTGTGTCACCATTTTGTGTGTACTGTGTAGGCCTGCAACAGGAGGTTATGAGCATATGCTACCATACAAATGGTAGAAAAACTTACATATGAAAGCATCTGTTCTGACTCCTGGACACATAAACAATTCAATTTCAGCTTAAATCAGCCCAGAAATAAAGTGGGGTTTTTTTGTTTTGTTTTTTTACCAGGGCAGAGAAATTAGCTTCTGCAACTACTTGCTCTCACTTTCAGCCCCTTTGTCCACTGTAATAGTAGCTTTGTCCTTCAGTGGAGCCTAGGGACCTTCACTGTTCATCTGGGTCTCGTCATTGACTGATGGACTTTGCTTTTCCGAGACTGTGTGGCTGTGTGTGTGTGTGTTTGTGGTCATGTGTGGGTTTGTGGTCGTGTGTATCTGTGTAATTCAGCCACAGGATAAATCCATTGGTCATGTTTATTGTGGAGATATGGTGTACCCAGCTCTGTTGCAAAAGGTAGATACAAGACAGATTGCAGCCTCGAGATGCTGAACCCCTAACACACACACACACACACACACACACACACACACACACACACACACACACACTATATAATGGGTGTGTCAAATGTCTTGAGTATTATCCATGGCTGTGGGTAACAAACTATTAAAGCGCACTAGGGACACTTTCTCACACTCACTTGTTGAAAAACATGTTGAAAAACTTGAAATCATCATTCGGTACACGTCCTGTGGGCAAACAATCTCAAGGTCATAGCTACATTAAAATCTCCTTGTGTACATTTATCCTGCAGAGTCTTCCTTGAATGGTGCTTGGTGGAAGCAGAAAGAATACAAAGTTCAACCTACCACTATTTGTAATTTCCTCTTGGCATTTGAGGGAAACAACAGCAGTATTTCAGTGTGCAAGCAATTAAAAGTTGGACTCCCACCATGGTATTTTTTATCAGTATGTTCTTCAGACAGAGGGAGCAGGGCACCCAAACAAAGCCGATTCCACAGTCATGTGGCTGTGTCTGAATTTAGCTTGTCTGAAAGCCCAGAGGCATTAAGGAAATGGGCAAATAATTGGTTATTTTAAAATATTCTTTGTATTTAATGGCTGACTCAAGGCTATAAGCCCTCTGTTGTGGTAGTGTGAAGCAATTAAGCCATCTGTGAAACAGCACATACACATACACACACATACACACACACAAAACACACTTGTGCCTGTGCAAACGTGACAGCTTCAGCTAATTTATTATTGTGGGCTAGCCCACACACTCACATCCCCTCCATGCATGTCCCAGAAATACCACTTTCCCAAGATACACCAACAAGCCCACATCAAGTTCAAAGCCTTGTTTTCTGACCAAAAACACACCTTTAGCCTTTGACCTTTGTAACTTTAATACAACTGTACATTTTGGCCATTATGTTATTACAACACAAAAGAGGAACTGAAGGAAATTTTCACAATAAGATTCGCTGGATATCATGAATTTAACTGAAGAAAAAAGGGACTTTTTGTTCTTCTGTTAAAACAATAGTTTAACATTTTGCAAATTACACTTATTCGCTTTATTGCAGAGAGTTAGATGAGAAGATTGATACCACTCTGATAATAAATACAAAACTAGAGCCAGGTAACTTTAGCCTAGAATAAAGACCAGAAATGGAAGGAAACTGCTAACTTTTCAAAACATAAATTACATGGCGTGTTAATAGGTAACTTAGAGCACTTAGAGGATATACTAAACATTTGTCAAGCTAAATTAGCTAAATTCAAAGCTAGAGCTAGCAAGCGTGTAGCTTAGCCTAGCATAAAGACTCGAAACAGGTAGTAGCAGCTTACATTGTAGTTAATGTGGGAAATAAACCAACAAAATGTAACATGCTAATAAGTAAAGTTTTAAAGGTTGTGTATTTTTCTGGACAGACCAGGCTAGCTTTGTGCTTAACTAAGCTCGAGCTTCCAATGACCTGTCACGATGTTACCTGACTTGATTATCACAAACTCAGTGTCAGGTTTTTTTTTTTTTAGTGTAGACACAAACACAGTCTTGGTTTAGCCACATTCTAAATATGGGTTAAAGGGATAACAACTGTGCTGAATGTACTATACAATCTACATCGAAATCATACAGGTCTATGAACCTCAGAGGTGGCACATAGTTCTTTCTGTTCTCTTATCTAACCGATAAGTGTTTCCTCACTTTATTCATAACATCACTGCTTGATGGAGCCATTCATACAAAAATACTATTTACAAAGCTCGTGTATGATTTGTTAATATTTAGAAATGTTATGGCTGGGCTTTGTTCTGGCTGCACATGTCCAAGCCTTGTCCTTTGTGCTTTGTGCTTTGTTGTAATTGAAATGAAGATTTGAGAGTACAGTCTTTGCCAGGGTTTGACATGTTGTTACCAAGTTGATTAGTGAAGATAAGATACCACAGTCCCACAGTGGGCAGATTTGCAGCGTTACAGCAGCAAAGTGGAAAAGCCCAAAATGTCAATATCAACTACTTAAGAAACATAAATAATAGATCATAGGATAACATTTACAATTAGTTTTTTTTATATAACAAAAAAAGAAAGCAGGAAGTTGAAAATTGGATTTTCACATACAAAAAGTCAGGTTGTTGTGCTCATACAGGTCTATATGAGACTAAACCCTGTCTGACTGAAGGAGGAATCCAAAGTCTGTGCTGCCTTTATCTCACAGAGATTGATTGGCATTGTGTTTGTGTGTGTGTGTGTCTGTGTGTGTACAAGTTTGTTTGGCAAAGATTGGAGGACAGCCCATCTCCAAGTTACTGCACACACACACACACACACACACACACAGAGAGAGAGGGGGACAGACACAGAGAGAGAGAGAGAGAGAGAGAGGGAGAGAGAGAAAGCCTTGTTACTGCTCCTCAGGGATTTGCTTCTCCCCAGGGGAGCTGAGGGAACGGACCTGCTGCCCACACTGTTGAATGAGAGAGAAACAGGAAGAGAAGAGTGAATGAATGGACAGAATAAACGAGTGAGGAGCAAGAAGTGGGACTCGTTTGACGGGTTTTGTTTCCACTGGCATTGAGCATGCCTCACTGGCAGGTCCTGGCCGTCAGTGCTACCTGCGTACTGATCTGCTTCCAAACCGTCTTTGTGCTGGCGGACAAGCCGCGTCTTCATGCTGCAGCTTTAGGCCAGAGCCAGTCCCAGCTCCAGCCTGCACCGCTCACTCAGACATGGGGCCGGTCTGCTGCAAGCCGGACAGACTGAAGAAACAACATCTCCAAGGTAACGGGAAACAGATGCTGGAGAGTTTTTACAAGAGTAGTAGAGACTGAAGTGGAGCGCCTCAGTGGCTTTGAGACTGATGGGATCTACAGTACAATTAGAACAACCTCTTATTTATGGCTTTTTTTGCCTCGTATTGAGGCACTGATTCCTTTTGCTTCATATGCAAAATACACCATATATTTAAATTGTTGTACATTTGAGGAAAATCTACTTTTAAAACATATATTTTCTCTGGATGAGCACAGGGTGAATTTCAGTTTTCCTGCAAAGTGAGTTTACTACTTCAACTTCTGCAAAATGTATCAATGCAACTGTTTGGTTGATTCCTGTCTAGCAACTTCATTATATTCCTTTTTATTCATGTTTTAAAAAAAAACATATATTGCAGCTCCTTTCTGTCCTTCACTCTTCTGCTCTGGTCTTAGAGTTTTATATGAAATGATTGTCATCTGGTCACAGTATGTTTTTGACAGTTATTTGCTTGATTGACAGGTCACTTACACTTGATTAATGGTACAATTGTGGTTCATTGTGTGCTGCACTGTGTGTTACACCTTTAGTGGAAATATTGTAGCGAGAGATTGTTTTGTCCGCAGCAGTGCATGCTGGGTGAAAGCGTGAGGTTAGAATCAACTGCAGGGTCATGCAGTGTTGTGTCTGTGCTTGCGGTAAAATATCCCTGCACACATTAGGAGGATATCCATGAATGTTTTTTAGTGATATCTTACTCTTTGTCTTCCCTCTTTATTGCTCCTTGCACTTTAATGAGACAGCTACAACAGCTTGTCCAAACCAATGCAAACTGATCATCACATAACATGGTGTGTATTGACATATGGAAATCTTGAAACATGGTAGTTGCATTGTTATTTAAATGTTCTCAGACATGCAGTAGGAAAGAATGAGACTGATGTATCTCATCATGCAGTTATAAGTGACTGCACATTAGGCGGCATCAGCGCTACTGGCTACACTGACTGGTTCTCAGTTGTCTGCCAATCTCTCTCTCTCTTTCTGTTGCTGTCTCTCTACTTGTTCACTGACTTTCTCTGTATCTCTCTATCATCTATATCTGTCTCACTGTCATTCTCACATTCATACCAACAATAAGCTGCACAGAGGTCGTATAAAGCTCCAGTTCACAGAGTCCAGTCATCAGTTGTATTATTAATGAAGGACGTAGCCTAAGTGACAAGACACACCAACACACTCTGTAGCATAAAGTACTAACAGTTAGTGCTATAATTGACTCTTTAAAATCTACCTTCACTTCTGAAGCCCATTAATCAGCATGTTGTATCTTGTATCTTGTCTCTTGCACAAACAATTAAATAATCTAATTAATTTTTAAATAAGTGATATTTGTCACTGGCTACATAATAAGTCCAATAATATTCATTAGCATAAGCACGGTAGCGACACCTCATGGTTTGTGAATCCTACCTAACAAATTTCTTCTTTGTTAAAACAAGATTTTGTTGGTGGTGAAATGAAGACAAGTGAAGACAAGTAAAAATTACCGACTGGCCCAGAGAGACTATTCATGCTCAAGAATTGAGGACCTACGAGAATTTAAAGGGTCATTAGCTTATTGACATTTTAACATTAGCATCAGCAAGAAAACATCTCTTCCTCTGGACTGTAAAATCTACCTGCACCCCCTTCCTGCCACCTTTCCACTCTTAATCTGCCACCCAGCGGTGTCTATGAGCCGTCTGACATTTAAGACCTGCAGCTATAATTATCAAGAATATATCTTCAATAAACAGATGCTCAAGAGGCAGCAGCTTCACACACCCGTGCTGTAAACATTTCCACCTCCTCTCAAACTCAAATGTCAACCTCCACCTGGTCGGCGTGAGGAGGAGCTACAGTCCAATTCATCACTGGGGACTTTGTGAGGACAACTCAGTTTAATGTTTGCCCCTGTAAAGGCTGCAGCCACTGTTATCTTCATTGGCTCCAAATGGGACCTTTGTAATGCTCATCCATCCAGGCTTGGATGTTCCAATGATTTTAGTGTTTGTCAGCTGTGTTGGGATTGATTTTAAGTGACTCTTTGTGTGTGTGTGTGTGTGTGTGTGTGTGTGTGTTTGTGTGCGCTGAGGCTCCTTAATGTCTGAGTCTCCTCCGTTATTTTTTATAGTTTCATTTGCCTCTTTTCCTGAGTGAATAAGCACCGATGAGGCCAAAATACCAAACACTTATGAATCCTCGGTTCAGTATGTCAAGACAGTGGCACACATGTGAAGATCGTGTGTAGTTCATCATGACAGTGTGACTTTGCAAAGCTGGGTGACAATGGCACTTAACTTTATGGTGCCACTGTTTATATTTGGATTCCCTTCTCACAGCTAAATGACTGTGACAACAATGACTGTGACTGTGGCAACAACACCGTCCAACACTAATGGATGGGCCAGAAAACACATTTCATTCTCTCCACATTATTAAAATGTACAGCAGAAGAATACAGAACATACAAAATGGTGGCAGATTAGAATCAGTATTTTCCACCTGTTGTGTCTGTGGTGGTGTTTGTGCGGCAGCTGATCGTGTGTCACGCCTTTTTTTTTTGTTGTTGTTGTTGCTATAAAAGAAAACACAGGGATGTCCAACTTCCTTGTGTTGGCCCAACATCACTCTGAAATGCGTTGGCAAGCAGCTGTGAGCTTTGCTGATGTTAACCAAAAAATATAGATCTCAAAAATCCTCTGCGCTCACCAAAAGCTGCTTTGTTCACATTGTCAGCATTAAAAAATGTGAATCTCATTTCCTGGTACTATAATTACAGAAGAGTACAAATCCAGAGCATTCAAAGTGCAGCAATTCTACCATCTAGTGGTAAGATTCCCTTATAGCACACTAGTTTCTTTTTTGTGTTATTCTTTTGCCTTAAAACATTTATTAGACATTCATTAAAAAAAGCTTCTCCATTTCATTTCATCGTTTGGTGAAATTCAAGCATCAATATGTGGATTAATTCCTGCAACAGTTTGATTCTTTTCACAGCTGTGATTTGATGTTATTATCTGACTGAAGGAATTTCTACTGTCCCTATACACAACACACTTTCTTCCAGTTAAGTGAACTACCATCAAAGAAGCAGGAAGGCTAATATCCCCAAACCTACAGCAAAAAATACCTAAAATTTAATTAAATGATTAATTTAGTCAGAATACACCTCTGTTGGACACAACTTAAACAGGTTTACAGAGCTGTCTTTACTAAAATCAGATCCTTTTTCTTGCCCTTTTTTTATAAACTTTACTTAAATTCAAAAATCATTGCCAGACCAAGTCCTCATTTACCATAAAATCTAGTAGATACAGAATAAAAGTTTAAAGAACATCAGTCGATTCATAAATAATGTTACAACAAGATCAATTAAAACAAACAGACTTAAGGAATTAAAATGACAGATGACAAATTCATTTTTAAAGTGCACTTAAAAGTTCAGTATGAACTCAAGGGACATGGAGTAGGAGCCAGTCTTTAGTCCTAGTGTTGGTGGTGGTTTGGTCCAACAGACCAAAGTAAAATGGAATATATGCAGCTTTCCAACAAGGGCATTGTGAATAAACAAGGGTGTATGCAAATAGAGTGGCTATAGTTATTACCATATATTTAAGTCTATGGGCACCAGTCCAGACATCCCAGTTTCATATCTGCACTGGAAAATTGACACAAACACAAAAACAGAAAGTGCAAACACAAACTGCTACAGTGGCAATAATCAATATAGGTGCCTAACACAGATCGATGCTCATAGGATGAAGTAAAAATGGAAAAGTAGTGAAATATTACAAGGGATTGTGACATGATATATGAAAATCTGAATGTCCACTGATCACACTGGGTTAATTCTGGGACCAATTTATATGACAAACATTTGCAGTCTCTGTTGTACTTTTTTTGCTGTAATTTTGTCTCCTTTCCCCCCTTGTTTGTCCCTCTAGGTGGAACAGGAGAGAAGGACCGAGCACCAATCAGCCATGAATCCTTCCTGCTCATGGCAAACTCCCAGACGGACATGGACGACTGGGTCAAGGCCATACGGCGGGTCATCTGGGCGCCGTTTGGAGGAGGTAAACCCAAGCCTTTGACCTGAGACATGAGAAATATGATCACTTTTAGAAAACAGACAGATTCTCATCCTTGAAAACATCTGACCTCATAAGAATGAACAAAGCTTTTCTAAAGGGGGATTTGGGTTTCAGGAGGGGACACAATGCACAACTGAACAACATGGTGAAGCATGTATTAAGCAACAGACATTTCCTCAGAGAGGTTTAAAAGTAAACCCAAAAGTATATGCAATCTATTACTTTTTCATCATCAGTAACAATTTAAACAACTCTTTCACTTGGACTGAGGCAGTTCTTTCTGAGCCCGAGCCAAGAACTATTAGCATTTCTCTGCAACAAGATATTGCTGCTGAAATGTGGAAAGATCTCCCTGGTGCATCTTGATTATACTGTATAAGTTACAGAGATGAGACGTCGTGCAGATTGTCATCAACACCCCCGCTATGTCTCATTTCTTTATTCTGCAGTTAATTCTCACCGTGATGTCTCTATTCCTGGTACCAAACTACTGCACCTGATAGGAGCAATGCGACAACAGTTTACTGTCTATTTCAGTACTTTGTTAAATCAAAAATAGAGGAGCGGGTGCTTCTCTTAGGTTTCTCCCTGTGGTGGCGTCTGTTGAGGTGAGCTTCGTATAGGCACTGAATGTAGTGTGACCTGTGCCCTGTGATCCATTCAGGGAGAGATTCTGTTGTGCTCCTCCAAAGTGCCTTTTCTCTCTCCAAGGAGCACTGAGCCTGTGGTTAATTCCCACCCTGTCTGCTCCAGTCTGGATGTCTAACTAGTCTACTTGACAGGAGGCCAGAAATATAACCAGGCCTGTCTGGGTGTGAACTGGGACACAAGGAGCAGCTGAACAGCATGGTGTTGAGTTACAAAGGACCAGTGTATTAATAGGGGGATAAATGTAGAATAGCACACCAATAATATTGTGTATGATGTTCTTGGTCTTGTTTTAAACTTCTTTTCTAATCAGCCATCTTTAAGCTCTGCTGGCAGGGCAGGGGCAGGGTACAAAACAACAAGAGCTACAGTTAATGATCATGAGGATTTCATCATTCATATTGATCAATAAACTGCCAATAACAAATGATCATCAGGCCAAAATCATGACACATACACATATTGAAATTAGTAGTTTTAGTCATTTTTGCGTCTCTTGTGTTCAAGTTTACATGTGCATTTCCAAAAAAAAAAAAAAATCTTACAAAGATTAAAAACAAGGCTGTTTAACATTGCAGTTCTAGAATCATCTGTATTATTATTTAAATAAAAATACATTTTTCCTTTGTTTTCTCAACCAAATAAAAATGTAAAAAATGACGTAGAAAAACAACGTAGCTCTGGTCTACAGAGGTTTTTTGCTTTGCGCCACTAACTCTTCCTGCCCTCAAGTATGGCTCCTGTTGCCTAGCAACCTTGATACACTCACATTTTCTTCACAAAAATCTGAGGTTTTGAGGCCCCTGGTTTTATCAGCTGTACTGTTACCTGAAGCCCAATCCTTACATGTAAAAGTGTAATCCTCTGTTGGTGGTTTTTGCTGCCACATTATTTTTTATTACCAGCAGCCATTGATGGTTGGGCCACAAAGGATCCAGTTGTTGGAGGACACATCTGTCAGCGGCATATGAATGTCTTTGAAATGGGAAGATCTAGTGATGCACTCAGTCTTCAAATGCAGCCTCTGAAGGATACAGCCCCTGAATTGGGACACAGCTAGAGAGGCACCAGCAAGGGTCAATTTACATACAAATCAGCAGTGTGTCAGATCAATGGGTCTTAGGTTATAGTATAACTTCACATCATTTCCTAGATTCACATTACAAGGTTAAAAGGAAAGTTAATAATGGATTTACAGTCACCATTTTAGATAAGTAATAAATAGGCAGCTGTGTCTGCTTGTTTCCACTGCATCAAAGTGCAGTAGAAAAAATGAATTAAGCTGTGGCACAGATAATGGAGGGTTGGAGAAGCTTAAGATCCTTAAATCCTACCTACGCCCCTGTTAACAGATGCAGTACATGTTTAAAATCTGTTTTACAGGAAAGAAGCATCACAATCAGAAACATGCATTTGTAAAGTATAGCAGTAATCTGTTATTGGTGACCCCCACACCGGCTCGGTCATATTGCTCTGCCCTCTCAGATTTACAGGGTAGGGGGTGTCTGTCTCTTGGCTCTCGGTCCAGAATAGATCTGTCGCCAACTTATAGACCTGTCGTTAACAGCAGGGCTGCGGACACAGCACACTGACCCCCGTCTGCTGGTCACATTTGTCAGCTCTGTCAGCTGCCGGTTGCTTCGACTCCTCCGTCCTCTTACTGTAGCTGGGTTCTTTGGTACGGGACTTTGTAAATGGAGAGTTAATCTACCAGAGGAGTCAAATGCCTGAGCCAGAATGGATGAACTTGGTGAAATGTGGGTTTGGGATTTATGAGAAACGCACTCTGCTGCTGTGCAGCTCCTGCTCGGTAAATTACTACGATTATTGTGAGCTGTTAGCCAGCTGCGACTGCTGCAGCCAGTCAACAGGTAACAGACAACAGTAATGAACTGACCTGTCATTGTCTGATGTTTAAAATGAATTGATTATGAAGACGTGTAGTGATGTGGCCTTTGGTTATTTACCTATTTCTCTTTCCTGCTTATAGCCAATACTAAATAGACTTCTTTGACCTTTTGTATCACAGCGCTGCTATGAGACTACTTTGACTTTGAGACACACAGAATCAAGATTCACTTGGAAATGAGACAGACAGAATATGTTTGTGTCAGCTTCATCATTGAATATCTGTTGTTGCTATTGACCGAAGATTGGTACATACAAAATATAGATAATAACCCTGAGATCTCTGTACTTGCTGTCAGTCTACCATAACCCAGGCTGAACCAAATCAACAAATGCAAAGATGTTTCATCTTCCTCCATCTCTCCCCAGGGATATTTGGCCAGCGTCTAGAGGACACGGTGCAGTATGAGAAGAAGTTTGGCCCCCGGCTGGCCCCCCTGCTGGTGGAGCAGTGTGTGGACTTCATCAGGGAGAGGGGTCTGGATGAGGAGGGTCTCTTTAGGATGCCAGGACAGGCCAATCTCGTCAAAGAGCTGCAGGAAGCTTTCGACTGCGGTGACAAGCCTCTGTTTGACAGGTAGAAACAACAGGGGTGTTTCACCAGCCTTTGAGAGGTAAATGATAGAACACCCAGTTTAACAGCGTCTCCCTGTTCTCCCTTGCAGTAACACAGATGTCCACACGGTGGCATCCTTGCTGAAGCTGTACCTGCGAGAGCTGCCTGAACCAGTCATTCCCTTCTCCAAATATGAAGACTTTCTAACCTGTGCACAGCTTTTGGCCAAAGATGAGGAGGAGGTATGTGCAGTGTAGCCATGATGTGTGTGTCTGTGGATGTTCTGTATTTGTGTTTAGTTTGTGAGTCTAACACTGTTAGAAAATGTCTTTTATCAGGGGGTTCAGGAGCTTGGAAAACAAGTTAGCACTCTACCTCTACCCAACTACAATCTACTCAAGTACATATGCAAGTAAGTTCTTTTGATATTCAATTAAATGTATATGTAAAACACACACCAAGGGACAAGAACATGGCCTCTACCTTAGTATCTAACTCAGTATGTCGCTTTAGATTCCTTGATGAGGTCCAGTCCCACTGTAATGAGAACAAGATGAGTGTCCAGAACCTCGCCACAGTATTTGGACCAAATATCCTTCGACCCAAGATGGAGGACCCTGTGACTATCATGGAAGGTATGCACAGTGTTCAGGGACTTCTTGGTTAAGAAAAAGCCACTATGAACTATGAAATCCCACACTGCAATGTTACTTTGATTAACATAACATTACAAATGATACTATTGACAAAGATAGAGACTAAACATACTGAATGTAAATTAATAGTAATGTGTATGAATGTGGTCCATATCATCCAGGCACCTCTCTGGTCCAGCACCTGATGACAGTGCTCATTAGGGAACACAACCGTTTGTACTCAGGGAGGGACCAGGAGGGACCTACCATACCCCAAACAGAACTCCCTGTCCAGGGCCATCAGCTCCAACATCGCAGCCTGGGAGCCTGGATCTCTGAGGAGGACCTTCAGAGCTGCCCGGTCTCTAACCCTGACCAAGAGCTGCACAGCAGTGCTTCCTCTCTGGATGCCAAACTGTGTGCTGCCGTCACACCCACCCAGACCCCGAACCCTTTACCAAAACTGGGGTCTTCATCAGGGAAGGGAGAGACAGTGGTCAGCCCGAGTAAACAAGCCAAGACCATGCCTTCCTGGAAGTACTCATTCAAAAGCTCCTCAGCACCACGTTCACAGCCGCAAACCAAGCAAGGCAGCGGCAGCAGCTCTGTAGCAGACACAACTAGTGTATCTTCTGGTGGAGGAGGAGGTGGAAGTGGAGGTGGAAGTGGCGGAGGAGGTAACTGGCTCATGAATGGTTTGTCCTCTTTGAGGGGACACCGCCGCACGTCTTCAGGCGAGCGGTCCGCCCGCGACCGTGACTCCACTGGCTCCTCACAGAGACTGTCCACCTACGACAACGTCACCTCCTCCTCCAGCATGGGGAGTGTACCGAGTGTATCCAGCACACCGTGGTCCACCTCTTCCTGCGAGATCTCCGTTCCCGACTCTGGAAGTGAGCCTTCAGCGAACCAGAACTGTGGAGTAGGGAGTGAAAGTGGGGAAAAGGGGGAGTGGATGGAGAGCCAGAGGGAGACTGACAGAGGAAGGGATGGAGGGATGATGACAGACCCGAGCTCTGAGCAGGACAGTTGCGAGGCCATGGAGCTGTGCAGCAGCAGTGCAGCCTGCAGTGAGAATGGAAACACAGCCATGGCAGCCGGTGTGCCATCAATCATCATGTCCGAGGATGGAGACGGAGTCAATTTAACACTGAGCAGTCTGGTGGAAGGGCTGAAGGACGAGCTGAGGAAACAGAAGACCGCCTATGAGACAAGGATACAAAAGTAGGTCTGCGTACTGGAGTCTTCTAAACTGTGTAATAACTGAAAGAGTAACATTTAATAATTTCTCAGTGACACTGCTTTATATCACCCTCTTTGTTGTAGAGGTAAAATTAGTTACTGTGACAATTTACATTTTCCAGGAAAACTGTGTTGCACACACTGAGAAATCCTGACTTTTAGCTTCTAGATAGACCAACTATTAAATATACCGTTTCCCACATTACCCATAATGCATTCACACTCCTGTCCATATTGCTTCACACACTGACTTTGCAAAGACTCTAAGCCAAAGCTGAGATAAACACGATGACATCATCTTTTTTTTCTCAGACCACCGTCATATCCACAGCAAACACTGAACTACTGTTTTAGTGAGCGTCTGCTCTTGGGAAGTAATCATGGATTATTAGTGTCTTTTTTTGGCTGGACTGCAACAGCAAGGCTATAATTGCAAATGTCCAAGACTGACTGACTGACTGACTGAGTGATCATTGATTCACCATTGGTCAACCCAATGCCATGTGACTAAGCTCTTTCAAAATAAACAGTTTAGGGTGTTTACAGCCCACAATGTTGCCAACTTAACACATTTGTCACTAGATTTACAGACTTTTTGGACAAACCCTGTCTTTCGTCTCTCCTTTGGTCAGTGAGTGCAGAGAAGTGGAGCCTCAGTTTGGGAGAGACTTTTTTATTTTGTCTTGTGTGAGAGACAAAATAAAAAAGATATTGTATTGCTTCTAGCAAAGAAGCCGAAATCAAAGCACAATCTTTGTCTTTGATTGATGTGTTTGGTGATTTTGTCAGAACACATCACGGTTATGTATTCATCATCTTATCAGCAGTTTGGAAACAGCTAGAAAGTAAATGTGTAGTCTTAATGGGCTACGTTTCAGTCAGCAAACTGATAAAGAACTGAAACCAACTGTTTACAATTATGTCCTCAATTTCACACATTAACCATTAACCATATTAACGGGTCCAGCCATATACTAGTCTACTACTGTTTATACTACAGCTAAGAGTCTTCCACATTTTCAAAGTTGACAAAGAGGAGCTTTAAACAGTAAAAATATATTGTAGAGATGCAAAATGTGGGGCTTGTTTGTGGTGAGTCTTTGTTCCCTTGAAATGTCCCACCTGATTTGATCTGGGAACCTTTGTTTCTTTTTCACCTCTGTGGCCCTGTGACATAATGATTTAAACTGTCATAATTACATGGTACTTGTATGAGTGCTTTTTTTTTTGTCATTTAATCAGTCCAAATGAAAGATATCCATAGTGGTTTCATTTTCATTGACTGTTTTCATTGGCCCAGGTTTTTAGATATCAACCCTTTGCTGTAGATAATTCCCACAGTGGACAGTTGTAGTATCTATTGTTTTAAATGCTGTGAGCTTTCCAAAGGAATTTCTATTCAGTTATTTCAAAATCACCATCAAAACTATCTGAAAGGTTGGATACAGGTAAAAGTAAAAGCACTTATGTGTGACAACAACTGAGGTGAGTGTCAATGACCTGTTCTTTCTCTCTGTGTTGCGTCTCCAGACTGGAAGAGTCCAGCGCTGCTCTGTGTGCACAGATGGAGTGTTTGGAACAAGAGATGGAGCAGGAAAGGAAGAAGCAACGCATGCTGGAGATCAAACTACGCAACTCTGAGCGGGCAAGAGAGGATGCAGAGAACCGTAACCGGCTCCTGGAGAAGGAGATGGAGGATTTTTTTTCCACGCTGGGAGATCTGGCCCTTGGTGCGAGGACTAGCGACATTTGATACGTCCGAGCCACTGTCTGTGGCCAAAGGTGTGGCTGTCATCAGGGTTTATACTTTGGGGGTTGAATGTCTTTTAACGTCCTCTTCAGTTCATCAGGGCATTCCTTCAAAAGTAGAACAAAAGCAGAAGATAAAGGAGCCGGCCATATTTGTGTACATTCAGGACAAGTTCAAAGAAAATTGAAATATGGAGATGATGCAGGATTTTCTGAAGGAAGTAAATATCAAACTGAGACAGACTGGTCCATCATCTCCCTTATGCACCAGGTAGTTTTGATTTTCTTACGCATGCGTGAAATGGAAACATTAAGACGGTACTCCTGTGATTTCATACCTTGTGACGAGTTCAGGGTTTTGTCTTGTGAAGGCAGTACTTTAACAGTCCAGATGCCTGTATGTAACGTATTGTAATTTCTCTGACATTCTCTGCACTGGAGAGCACTGACCACTACTTTACACGGACTATACTGAATAGATTTTGTGCTGAAACTTAATGTTGAATGCAGACAGCTGACTGATATTTATCTTTGTCTGATACTTATCTTGATGGAATAGTTTGGGAAATATACATATTCACTCTATAGCCCAGAGTTAACCGCCGCTGCTAACACTCTGCTGATGAATGGCGTGCATCAATGCACCACCCTGCAAAACTTCACTCCACTGTCCCAGTTCCAGCTTCACCACCCAGTTTTTTTTTTTTAGTGTTTGCTGTTTTGTACCTCCAGGCTCCCATAGAAGCTCGGGTTTCTTCTCCTCACTTCTAGTTATGACATCAGGATTTTAGCAGTAAAGAGAAGCAGCTTGGAAATGTCTCAGAAGTAGCTGCAGGTTAACATGTAGACAATGTGCTGCAATGCAATTACTATTTCATATTTGCTATTTTGACTGACAACAGACAAAAAACATGAGAACAGTTTTATTAAGAATTTAAATGTATTAAAATACTTTATATGTGAGAAGGAGAGAAGCAAACATTTTTAAATAGGATGTAGCTTCCTTTCATATAAAGTAGTTGGCAACACTGGTTCTCAGCTTCAGATGTTAAGGGTGAAGCTGCAGCTAGCGACTAGTTTAACACAAAGACAGAAAACACACTAAAATATCTATTCAGTCTCTGTCCAAAATTAAAACAATGTTTGCTAACACCTAATCAGCATGTTACATAGCATTTGCAATAGCCTAATACTTACAAAGCAAAATGTGTTTGGGAAGTTCCTGTCTTTATGCTAACCATAGCTAGCTGGTTTTAGCTTTATATTTAGCATAACTACATTAAAGTGTTATCAATCTTCTCATCTCTCAGCAAGAAAGCAATTAAAACAGATTCCCAAACTGTTTCTTCAACTGTACAGTGAGTTCACGCAAATTACAACAAAAACATATCTTTCCACTTGCCTGATGTTGTGCTAGCCAGCAAATTGTGTTTCCATTTAGTTGTGCACAGTAACGGGTTTACTCTCTCTGGAAAAGGATGTGGCTTCATTTTTTTAATCCTGTGAGTATCAGAAATTAAATCAAATTTTTTGTACATATTTCAAAACCTTGGAGAATTACACCAAAGCTATTGGCGTAGCTTGACTGTATTTCCTAGAAAATATGTGTTTTTGTCATTTGTGTGAACTGACTCTTTAACTACAGTGGTAACTTTAGCAGAGGTTCCTTCTTTACTGTATTTGTACTGAGGATGCTTGTTGTTTTACGGAGTTAACACAAAAGCAGGAAACTATTTTCCAGTTGGTTTTGGTAGCGGAGCAGAAGTGAAGCAGTAAGATGGGACCTTTTCTGTAGCTGCGTCTCTTCTCCTCTTTGTCCTCAGGCCCTTCCAGTGCCTCTCGTCACCATCTACATGGTTTCCATGTCCATTTGATGACAAGGTCTCAGTCTGCGGTTCCCTCCGTACCCCTTAGATGTCAATATACCTTTAATGTACAGATGATACAACAGGGACAATGAAAACAATTATTCAAGCATTTCAGCGGGTGTTGCCACGTACAAGGGGGAATGTGGCTCAATAGGTGAAGACCATTTTACGGTACACAGTAAATACCAAAGCTGGACTGCCTCAGCTGTTCACTCACTAAAAATCAGAATGGCCTGCCTGGAAGCCATGTTGATTTTGGCACATGAAGCTGAACACTGCCCTCAGAAAAAACAAAAAGAAGAAAAACAAAACAATGGAATTTCCTGGTCGTGCCTTCAGGGAAGTGTTGTTAATAATGTAGTGTTGCTTGCTTGTCCAGAGATGTAGTGCATATATTCGCCCATAGTACACACAGTGGCTTCATTGTTGTTGTTTTTATTTTATTTTTTATTTTCAATGTGGCAACGAACTGCTGAAGATGAATAACTTGATCTCCCTAGAAGGTGCCAATTCTTGTGAAAGTGAACTGAATGGAAGTTTTGAATTAAGAATGTATACTTGTAGTGAATGTAATGTGTTGTTGATGAAACCAGCCTGATGAAAAAAAAAAAAAACAAACTGAAAGTGAATAATATTTTAACTTCTTCAAGTTCTTCAAACCACATCTTCTGATTCCAGTCGTCCTACTTTGACTCCAGCTCTTGGCAATGCTGAACATGTGATGCATTATTGGATGCACGTCAGGTAACTGTCGTGTGCTTGGATGGGTCTGATCCTTCAGATGAATAATCTTATGTTTCCAAAATGAATTGCAGAGTTGCAGATATCTGTTTTGTGAGAATTGCATGTGGTTACATGGCTGAAAATGTCTTTTTTTTTTAGCATTTTATCACCAATCAGAGGAATGTCCTCAAGAAGTTGAAGTGACACTTATTTCTTTAAGGGCCCAACAAACAGTATAAGTGAAAGTGTGCTTTTGGTTGGACAACGTGACTATATTTTTCTTTTTTTTTTTTTTTTTTCATTTTATAGACAAACATAACATTGATGGAATTGCATTCACCTTTTAATTGCACAGGTTTACAAGGTAATTTTCCTTTATGGCTTTACGCCTATAAACTACCACAGTCCACAATATGAAGGTCTAAACCTATAGCAGGTTCTTTGATTTCGAAGGAGACATTTATTTTCCTTATATGTATGAGTGTTTTTTATTTCTCTGCTGATAATCTATGGTGCTTATTTATTATGGAGTTCCACTATTGTAATGAATGGGAATAAAGGTGACAAAGATCATCTGGAAGACATTAGTGAACTTGGAGTATTTGATCTGATCTGACTTCTGAAATCTACTTCTTTTTATTTCATGTAACTATTGTTGAAATATGTTGCAGGTGACTGAAAATGCACTGCCGTATTGCAGCCTATTAAAAAATGAGGAGTGGTGGTCCCAGAAAGAATTTGCTCAAAGAAATCAAAGATTTTTTAAAAGGGTAATTAAAATGTGGCCAAGAAGGATTTCTCAATATACTGTGCACTGGCCAGTTCTTTGGCATAAGTACTGCTATCAATTTATATTGTTCAGGTGGTCAGATCTGTGACATTTTGGCTGGAGTTATATATGTTTACTCTTGTCCACAAATCCCATTAAAATACTAAAACCAACAATATATTGACTGTAGTAAAAGGTATTTCCTGTAAGCCCAGCCTGATGCACAGGACCAGACCGTCAGTCTGGACTGTTCCAGGTTTTGCTCTTCAGGGTCAGTGCTTCAGCACATTCAATAAAACTCAATAAAATAATAAAGACGACAAAAAAGTGAGTCTCCATTTAGACTGAGGTGGAATCTGACAGGGGTAAAGAGGTGACCATGCAAGTGAAAAAATGTAGCTAAAAAAAAAGAAGTAAGACTCAGAGGGATATCAAAGAAGTCAGTTTACCAAAATCAACAGTTGGATACGTTCTTACACAGAAAAAAAGGAAAAATGGTGAATGAACCTTTAGACCAAGGAGCAGGCATCTTGTTGGTCACTGGAATATAATTTGTATGGTGAATAAAAAGTCCCTCATGTCTGCACAGAAAGTCAAGAACGCTCTCCAGGAGGTAAGTTTACACATTTCCTCATCAATGATCAAGTGAAGACTTCATGACCATAACCACAGCGAATTCACCACAAGATGCAAACTCAAACAGATCAGGTTGCATTTCGCATAAACATACAAAAAGAAGCCAGTAGAAATCTGGAACTAAGTTCTATGAACTGATGAAACAAAAATGATGCAGAGGGAAAAAAGAAACAGGTCATGACCCAGAGCGTATCACCTCCTCTGTCAAACATGGGAGTGACTTAGGTACACGTCCCTATGAAAACAGAATAAACACAGGTCTACAGGAGCTCTCTGTGTGTGCTCAGATTCAGCCAAATATATCAAAACACATTGGACATATTTGAGATGTTCAGGGTGAAGAGGTGGAAACCTGATCTCAGACTGTTGTATCTCACAAGACCAGACCAAAGGCAGGGACTTCACAACAAGCAGGAGCTGAAGGAGGCTGCAGTGAAGACACAGAGCATTTTATGACGTCTGAGGGTCAAAGACTCAACCACTGCCAACTCTAATTAAAGCTGAGACTTACCACTTTAATACCAGGTATCCATCATTTCATCACAAACTGAATGTAGTGAAAGTACATAGACATGTTTTGTTCTTCAGCCTAACTGTCGAAATACTCAGTCTGGATTGTACATCACATTACAGAGCTACTACTGATCTGTTTACACAACACAAAAGAAGAGGACATACAATCACAAATCAAAGTGTATTTCTTTTATTTGCAGTACATGTT
The DNA here is from genome assembly GCA_038496675.1 of Rachycentron canadum. NCBI lineage: Eukaryota > Metazoa > Chordata > Actinopteri > Carangiformes > Rachycentridae > Rachycentron > Rachycentron canadum. The sequence continues at coordinate 5,541,449 of CM076668.1, forward strand.
TTTTTATTTTTTAATATTTTTTTTTAAGAGGTGGCATCATCAGATCCCAGTGCGTGTATTCTAGTAGTGCACTTCTTTGTTGGTTGCGGTTTTTGGGACGCGTAGATCCAGGAATTCTTAAAACTACTTGCATGGCTGGATTCACTAGCAAACATTACAAACCAGCACCATACATATAATGATTTATAATGATCTTTTTTGTGTTTATTAACATTATTGTCCTCACCACTCCCCAAATCAAAATCCATCAGCCACATTGTGATTTTGAGAACTTCCTGTCTCTAAATCAAACCCTGGCTGACAGACTTGTGTGGTGGGTAAGACTGATTACGTAACATTATGACTATAAACCAGTCACAGAAATAAAAATTGATCTTATTCATAAAAAAGGAAAACATGGATTGACAGTACCAAACATTTTCTTTACCTTCAGGAGACAGCTAACAAAGGCTAGGCCCATCACATACTACTAGCACAGTTTGCTGAAGGTATTGCACATTTAGTTTAAAAACAAAAAAAACAAACAAAAAAAAAAAACATATAACAATTCTCTTACTTCTAGGTGAAGTATACACAATGTACAAAACTAGAAGTCTGTTGAAACTGACAAATAGTACACTTTCAAATAAATAAATAATGGAATCTGTTATTCACACGTCTTCAATAGCTAATTCTGCAGGCGACTAAATATATGCAAGAACTGGCAGAAATTCAGCGTGAGGTAGTTCATCAAAGCCGACTTAAATCAGAATGACATTGTTTGGAGAAATGCAGTAATAATAAAAAAGCAACAACAACCTAAGAAGAAAAAGAAGAAAAAATGAAAAAACTCAAATTAAAGCCCTAATGTTGGGCTAGAAAATTAAGAGCACTTTTGACAGCAAAGTGTTTTTTCTGATTGATTCTTTTGAGCTAATTTGATATATGGACTAATATTACAAATGGATACGTTACTTTTTTTCTCCTGCTATTGCTGCCCCCTTACTGATGTGACACTGTTTAAGTCCTTGTTTATACTCCATGTCTGTCAAAATACTACTGCACATTTACGACTGGAGCATTTTTTTTTTTTTTTGGTTTTTTTTGCCGTAGTAGTCAGTGGTAACTGGCGGCAGACTAAATTAAACTAAATTAAACGTTTCACTGTACTAATAAGGCTCTGCAGCTGCATAACACTTGATGCTAAACAATCGCTGTTTTCCATTCTGGTGACCGAAGAGAGAACAGGAGTTGTTTCACAAGCTGTTAGCGAGTTCAAACTTAGCCGAGCTAGAACATATATTTTAGTGCAGATTTACACATCACAAAATTAAAATGGGTTGCACCACATAAACCAGCTTTTATGTAGAGTTGTTACCAAGTATTTACACCCAGCTGTTAACTGTTGTGTAGCTAACTGTCAAAGCTAACTTATTAAATATTAACTGTTATATAGCTACTGTGACTGACAACGCTAACATTAGCTTGCTAACTTATTAAATATTAACTGTCATGTAGCAACTGTAACTGACAATGCTAACATTAGCTTGCTTATGCAAAAAATGTTAAGTTATGTAGCTACTGTAACTTACAAAGCTAACATTAGCATGCCATCAAATTAACTGTTGAGTAGTTCACTGACAAAGCTAACATTTGTTTGCATTATTACCCGTCAATAATGAAGAATAAAAGAGGTAATGCAATATGGTCAACGCTTCTGCCAGCAATGCAAACGCTGTTTAATATTAATGTAAACTGGGAAGTTTTTAAAATTTTAAATAAATTCCACAAAAATAACATGAAATACCTCAAATAACAAAACATTATACTAATAATGATAGTAAGAGATCAAATAAAACTAATTGGATTGAAGAGATGTTTCCCACCTATCCTGAACTGCTAATTAATTCTGAAACATGCATACTTTATATATGCACATAAATAAAACAAAGTAATACCAACATTTAGGGACTGGCAGTTTAACACATCGTTTGGACCACTAAAATGTCCCTGTCATTATGTTACAACTTGCGATGCCACAATTCCAGTTTAGATTTCGTTTGGACAATGCTACAGATAATTTTGGTAGCCAGTTTACACAGTGCTCAAGCTTTTAAATGCAAAGTTTTAATGGTGCAACCCGGTTTTGTAACTCTGTTGTAAGTAAGTTGTTGCTAAGAACTTAAGGAGGACACACACTTGGTAATGGATTTACGAATAGATGTTTCAAATTGCAACAGAGAGTGAGCCATAGTGTGGCAGTATTTGAAAAATCATACCATTAAATGAATGGTTATGTCTTTGTTTACAGACAGATGGCAGACAACAGCAAGTTGGCTAAGCAGGGCACAGCACAGAGCTACAGCGTCAGCTACAGTCTAAAGATGTTTTTAACTGAGTTGTTTTGCGCTCTAGATAAATGTCCCTGTCAAAGTCCAAGACATGTTATAGACAGATGTACTGTCTACTGAAAGTTTTAGCATAGCGCTGTTTACATCAACATCCACAACACCTGCTCATGATCCATGACAAGAGTACAACACATCCAGATTCTTTCAGAAAACTGCACAATCATTTCTAGAAGGCAGAAGAGCTGCTTGATATCCCAATAGATGGCGCACAAAGCTAAAACAGAAAATACCATCAACTCCTTTTATTAGTTTATGACCAAGATGTTCACGAACTTGCCTAGATAGTTCAATCGTATACAGCTAGTTGAAACTTTTCAGTTAGTAATTCAAACACTAATTAGCCGCAAACACTGTGGTTGTTTGGCTCTGCCTCTCAGAAATATGTTGTGCATCAATCTGCCTTTTAACCATAAACATTATCAAAACCCATTCACCAAATACTGACAACAATGAAGAGTTCACTCATTTAGTTTGCTCCAGTAGTTGAACTTGCTTCCTTAAACTTAACTTTTCGATTGATTTTTCTCACTTACAATCATCACTTCGAATTAGTACTAAAAAAACGCCAAAAAACATATTAACCTATATTTCGGTTGCTGTCACTGCAAAGAAATACTTCTTTTTACTTTGATGAAAGACCTTGATAAAACTGCCTCTTCTTCTGAAATAACTCAAACACATGCCTAAACATTTCGCTGCATACATCATCACCTTCTTACCCTGCAAGACACCACCCAAGGGTCAAAATCAAAACAAGTAGAAAAATATACAATACATTTGTGAGAACTACAACCCCCCATCACACATTACTGGTTTGATGTGGACACTACTGCTGATATCCAGACGCCATTAAAACCTACACATAATGAATACACTTCCTCCCACTTACTCAGGAATGAATGACAAACAACAGGCACTTTTCCTTTCAAAATAAAACTTAAAAAGGGCACTATTATTGCATACTGTAAGAATAATTAAAAAAAATAAAATAATTTGTTTCATTTTACTCGGCTTGTTTGTGCTGCTGTTTAACATGCTAAGTGTTAGGTTCTTTTATTCACAATTGTAGGCAAGTCCGGTACGCAAAGTGTTTGGCCAATTAGAGAGAGAAAGAGGGGAAGAGAGGAGAAAAAAAAAAAAAAAATCACTTTAAAATTTCCCAATTCATTACAGTACATTACAATAACGGGATCTGGTAGTAGGAAGCAACACTTTTCACACTCTTCCGTCAGGTTTCATTATCCCTCCGAGACACCGAATATCAACACGTTCACATGCATTCTCAAAATCACAACTGCCTACTTGACTGAAGCACATTCTACTTACACCGTCACCGATTTTACAACCTTCCTAAACACGACAAACAAACAAACAAACAAAAAAAAAACATTCTAGAGTCCTGAACTGTCAACAACACCTCACTGTCAAAGCAAGTCAGAGGAGCACGTGAAAGAGCTCCGCATTCAGGCCTCCAAAGCAACAGCACCACTCCAGTTCCATAACGTCACACTGCCTGTTGCAGACAAGAGAAGAGGAACTTTAAAGCACTTAAAAATACAGAAGACAGTCATCAAAAAGCTGCAAGTTATCTTGCGTGGCGCCACTGTATCAATCCAATAGCTTCATTGTAGATCATAGAATAATTCATATGGTAAAAACGAATCTCAGTATTTTGAAATTTTGACTGAAGAGGAACTGAAGAAAATTATAAAGCTTTCACTAAGTTGAAACATACAATGTAGACTGTAGTAGTGACTCACAAGAAAAAAAGTCTTTATATAAACGAATCTAAATGACCTCAGTTGAAATAAATGGATAAGTCATATGCATGTAAAACAATATGCATATTGTGAGAGATAAAACGGGCAAGGGGAGTACTAAGACCATATGTTTGTCAATTAAATTATTTCTCAATGGCTCACTGCAAACTCATATTGAAGATAAAACTACATCTACCATAAAATCTGTACAAACTATATTTATATGGCAAGTTGTAAAAGCGAGTGAAAACAAATGACTTTCAACAGAAAAATAGATCACATTAAACATTTTACAGATATTTCTTTAAATTCTCACTGTCGGTTAATACAAACCGGAACATAGTGAAATCATAAAAATTCTCTTATCATCATCATTTTAGGTTTCTGAAAAATTAAGAAATGCCACAATAAATTACAGCTAGGACTCAAATGAAGAGAAATCCTAATTAAAAAAAAGACTATAACCGTCATAAAAAAAGAAGAAAAAAAAAAAAAAGATCTGTCCTTTCAGAAATATTTCTCAAACAGCTAGCTGGCTAATCGCTACACTACTGAAGACAAGCACATAGAGGAGGTGGGAGGAGGCAGATGCAGGGGGCTGAGCCAAGGGCAGGTGGTCTCAAAGGTGACCAGTAAGCATGGCCCAGACCAGGACCAGGACCAAGAGGAGGAGAAGATGATAGTCATCTGCAGAAGCCCAGTGGGCCGGTGGCCGCAGCAGCGGCGGTGGCGACAGCGGCAGCGCCGGCTATCTCCAGGCTGCTGTTTATGTCGGTCAGGGTGGGGTCGGCGGACATGGAGGAGATGTCGTTGATGGAGGCGGAGGAGGATGTGGAGGGGTGGTGCTGGTCATGGCTGCTGCTCACTGTTGCACCTGTGCTATGAGAGACAGTAAAAAGCCTGTGGTCAGCCATCAAATGTTATCGTGGAGTTGAAGCTGAGCTGACGTGGTGAAGATAAGGCTGGTGAGATGGAGCTCTGTTACACTCTTATTTCAGTCTCATCTAAGTTGTAATGCTAGTAGCTCCTGTACAACGACAAAGACAGAAGAGTTAGAGGGATAGTGTTTGCTGAATAGTTCCATGTTCAACTAATTATCTAACCAAAAAAACATTCAGCCCTTTTTTTTGCTGCTGTTTTCTTCTGCCTGACAAACTGCCAGCTGGCTTTTATTTCTGCAGAACCTACATATGAACTCCTATTAGTGCATCAATATCAGTACCAATGAGTAACAACATACCATTCACTCCATTAGCTCACACCAACATTGTCAAAAAAAAAAAAAGCTTCACCGCTTATGTTTATACTTGATTTAAAGGAAATGTATAATCTCCAGTCCAACCAGCAACGGACACGACAGGAGCACAGGAGATATTATTTTCAATGTTGTTACTATTTCACAATATCATACATGTTTTCTAAATAATGGCTAGTTGTATTTTGAATATTTTGATACAAAAAACAGACAGTTTTATTGTTTTTTTTTTTGTGACATTGAAAGAAAGCAGTGTTACTGCCATTTCACATGCTGGATAAATACATTGTTGTGAACCGCTGTTATTATTATTCCTGTTCTGCTTTAATCCTACGCCTCTTGGAGATTTAATAAGGTCATTACACAACACACAAGTGTCTAGCTTGACAAATCACTGACAGCTCAGTGTGTTAATGCAGCCACTCCTGCACACACAGTGTGATTCCATTAGAGGAAGTGTGTACATACAAAGATGAACTTAAGCGAAAATGCCTTTACCTCAACAGAAAAATCTCATAGAAGCACACAGTGTAGAGCTGTAACAGTTGCAGGTCTTTGACACACACAGTCTATACTCACTGAGCACTTTATTATTAATACAATTTCCAGTCAGGCAGTCATGTGGCAGCAGTGCATAAAAACCTTCAGACACAGGTCAGGAGCTTCAGCTTATGTTCACATCAAACTTCAGAATGGGGAGAGAAAAGGTGACTTTGACTGTGGCATGATTGTTGGTGTCTGACAGGCTGGTATTGTGACAATCACAGGGGATCAGAAAGACTGATCCCCTGTGATTGTCACGAACAACAGTATTATCCATTAGCAGTGCATTTGGCTGTGCTGCGTGAGTCCATGCTTACAAGCACTATCTTGATCAGATTCCCATCACTCAGAAGTACAAGCTCACTTACAGTCTCTTGAGCAGACACTGAAACACACAAGAAACTCCACTAACCTATGGACGCTGGCTGTCCCCTGATGACACCGTTCTTTGTCCTTTCCTCCCAGTCCAATACTTCTTTATATATCAATTCTGCAACAGACAAAGTGCAATGATTTAGTTCAGTGAGGAGGAGAGAAAAAACAGGAATGAATCAGAGCTGTGAAATCTGATCATTGTATCAGCCTCAGTCCCAAACTTAAGCTGTTAGAAGGAAGGACAATAAAGGCAGAAATTAAGAAAGAAGAAGAAAGAAAATAACATAAGAATGTGTAAGTTTTAAGTAGATTGTCCCATCAAAGTCAAACATTAGATCTTGTCTCTGGGTTGCTGTGTAAAAAAACAGAGACTGACAAGACAAACAAGCTGTTTCCATGTTACTAATGTCACTTTACAGCTTTCCTGGATTTTCAATTGAGAATTTAACAGTTTTACGTGACTATATGAGCTTATGTTAATAAATGAATAATTTTATTCTCACCTTGTAAAAGTAAATAAATTTTTCCAGGATAAACTAATTCTAAGACATGTAGGATGACATGTCCTCCATCAGTTTGTGTGGTATCAGGAAACACCAACCTGTCACACTCCAGGTGTGAATCTCCAGCTGTCATTATCACTCTGTCAGCCCTGAAAAGAGCATCTGCACAGAGGAAGCTCCTCCTCAAACTCTCACCTGTCAGTTGAATCAAGTCCCCGTCCACACGTTTCCTGTTATTTGGGCTTAAATCTATAATTCACTTTTTAAGTTTAAATAAATTCATACTTTTACTTCAGAACAAGAAGACAGATTATTATGAAAATGCTACTGATTGGTCTGTTCAGTCAGCAAAGATTTGGATGCAGGTAATCTGCAAATAAATGTGCATGTTTCAGGAAATGAAAACAGGAACCCAAGAGGAGATGTACAGTTCATTAGTACATTTATGAATTCAGACAGACTATGCATCAGGAACTTCTCAGTTTGAGAAGGAAGATTAAATGTCCCACAGCCTGCAAAGCTTGAAGCCAAACCCACCTTATGCAACACACTGCAAAAAGCTAAGCACTTATGACAGTTTATCAGAGAGGAGAGGAGAGGAGAGGAGAGGAGAGGAGAGGAGAGGAAAGGAAAGGAGTGGAAAGAAGCGGAGAGGATCGTTCCTACCTTTCCACTCCTCCACTGTGTGTTCTCTCTCATCCAGCTGCTTGTCTGTGATCACTGGTGGTGGCTGCAAAGAGACAGACAGACACATGTTTTCTATCTTTCAGTCCTTTTACCAGATGTTCATTCTAAACACAAAGTCCATAAACATCACAGTGAAGAAAAATGCTCGAAGACCAAAAGAACAACCACATTTCTTCAAGACAAACTATACTTTTGATTAATATTGAGAATATTACTGAACTTGTACTTGTGCGTGTGACATTGATGTCTTTTTTTGCCTTATTGCCTTAACGCAATTACGTGTGATATGTTCAGAGAAAATTGTTCACGTTTCCAAACATTTGCTTCTCTCTCCAATCACCAACTACATATTGTTTTTTTCATTTGCTGCAGAAGACATGAATGATGATAGTGGCAACTTGTAACCTTTGAATTACAGAGGTGTGTATCAGTCTGCCCGAGTACTACAACTGAACTTTTCAATCACCACTGTGAGTCTTCACTCCAACCAAACATTACAGCAGATGAAGTAAAAGGGGAAACTCGGCTCAAACTGAAAACCTTCAGTCTCAGCTAGTGAGGCACGAGATAGAAAACCGCTGCATTAAATCTTTCTCACAATAAATTCACCATTTAATGCTGATTTCTTTCTGCTTTGGTGTGCACGAACCTTTCCAGCAAAAAACCACAAACTCCTAAATTCAAATTTAAAGTACTGACAGAGTTTGGATTAACTATCCCAAAGCCAGTGATGAGACAGAGTTATCCGTCCTCCCCAGAGTCAAACTGAGAATTCATGTATTTGTGCAGTGTCAGAGCAAACTATACAAATCTGCACTTTTCAAGGCTGAACTGTCAGTTCTGAGGAATCTTTTCATGCCACAGAGGGGAGGGGAAGAAAGAAAGCAACAATTCACTTCATCTCCCAATCCGCCTGATCACAGGCAAAATCAATTTGCACTGGCTGAGTCATTGTGTTTCCAAGGAAAGCACAAGGGATTGTCACCAAACATGAAGTCTCAACATTGGAAAAATTTTCAGACTTTCTGAGGACTGTGGACATCCCAGCTCATTTTTACATGACGTTTTTAGAGAGAAGAGGTTTTATATTTGAGATATGGGCTCTTCGCATAGCTCAACAAGAAGATTCAGAAGGTGCACAACATTGCTTTACTTTCTACTTGTGTTATTGTAGTGATGAACAAAACTAAGAAAAGGTGATTTTTGTGCTAATCAAAAATTGGCAACATTTGAATCTAAACTAATGACAATTAAACAACTGTTTTCTTAGGTTGCAAGGAAACAAACTAGGGCTGCACTTTATTTTCATTATTGATTGATCTCTATTATTTTCCTTATTCATTAATCACATTTAAATCCCCATCACAAATCCCTAATACCCGAGGTGAAAGATTTATATCAAACTAAGGAAACCAGATGTATGAACTTGAAAAGCTGGAACAGAGCTTCTCTTTGAAAAATGACTCAAAACACTCAACTATCAAAACAGTTGCTATTCAATTCTCGATAGATTAATCAATCAGTCAATCGACAAATTGGCACAGTCATGATAACGCAGAGTAGCTCAGCTTTTTTAAGTGTAATGTACTAGTAATTATAAATACAAGAACTTACCGCCTCCACTTCAGTCGGGTCGTACCACACATTGATGTATGGGTGCTGGAGAGCCTCGTCCACTGAGATCCGCTTTGACGCGTCGATAACCAGCATCTTGGATAGAAGGTCTCGGGCTTGGCTAGCTGAAAAGACATTGTGGCAGAAGATAAGATAAAGATTTGTTCCTCTTGGGCGTGTCAGGCTTTGTTCATGCGACGCATTTCCTGTTGAAGCAGGATGTTGGGCAGGGAACAATACAGGGCGGACAGTATATATGACCTGAGTATCTTTGAGGGAGGAAATAACAGATGGGTTAGGAATCATGACTTTACTCTAATAGTTTCATTGGTTGTGCACCAGGCACTGAAGGCTTAAATAAGGGTGCCCTGTGCAATTTCAGGTAAAAGCCTCGCCTATGTGGACGATGTGCCCTTTTTTCCCTGTGACATCCTGCAACAGCTCGGTGGGCGAGTGTTCCTGTCTTCTTCTCTTCATTTACACATGAAGACACGCTTGAGGTAAATTCCTCTTCACAGTAAACAACTTGCTCCTGAACTGTCAGCTTCTGGAATAAGTGCTTAATCTAAGGCAGCCACTGAAAATGCATCTGTCACTTGGGCTTTGCTGTCAGGAGATGTTTGTAACATTGCAAACACATGATACAACATAAACTGATGCTTTATGGAGCAAGACTATATTTCTGTTTACAAAAATAGCCATTTAAAGAAGTCACCCGTGATGAACTCAACCTTCACCGAAAAAGAGCCAGTTTTAAAATGGTCTTTTACACAAATTTCAAAATTGAAGCACACTTAGCATTAAATTCATGGCTCAATAAACACTGATTGCCTCATTATTCCTGTCACCTTCTGGTATGTGATAAAACAGCAATTTGAATTTTTTCCTTTCAGGCTGGATAAACACTACATCTGTAATAGAGCAACTGTGCACCAAAATGGCGGTAAGCAGGCAATAAATTTACCACATCAAAACCAATTTTCTTCTGCTTCAACGAGCCTTTACGAGACAATTTACATAACATCTAAAAGAGAAAATGCGCAGACTTTACCTTTCAGTTTGTTGTGTTCAGAGTCTGCAGGAAACAGGACATCTGGGAAAAGCTTCTCGAAGCTGTAGCCAGCATACCGTGGCCGGTTCTCCACATAAGTCCTCACCGACTGGTTGAGTTTCATCAGGAACTCCTGCGATGGCGTCCCCAGCTGTTCAATCACCTTATTCCACTGGTCGATATCTTATGGTTAAAGTATTAAGAAAAGGCCTAGACTGGGTTTGGACAAACAAAAAACAACCGTTCCAGAGTTGGGTCTGGGTCAGGTATATTCTGAAGTAATGAGTAAATAAAGAGCTGTCAGGAGTGTCCTGTACTTCACTGTACGGACATGTTCGTAAAACACTTCTGTAATTGTGCTGAAAAGATTACATAAAATCTATTACTGGGCACAGGTTGTAGAAATGCACAGAAGGTAATGTCCGCTGTAAAGTGAGGGATTATGATTATAAAAAGTGTTATGATGAACTAGGCAAAGTTCCTCGTACATACAGCTGTGAAAAGCTGTCTGGTGAGCGATGTGTTGATAATTATTGGCAGCTTTACTTATGAGAGACAGTTCATGACAGATTTAATTCTCATTCAAACCTGTGAAAAAAAAGGATGGACTGTGGGATACATACACCATGAAATGTGTTGCAAAAATTATTTCAAACATCTGTACTGTAAAATATTGTTCAACAGGTGAGGCAGGTGATGCTCACTTTCAATAGTCCAGATGATGGAAATATCAATGCAACTTTTTTTTCCTGGAGGACGATAACACACACACACACACACATAAGTACAGATGTAACGTATACAGATCTAACTGTAGGACACACAAAAATTCTTGTTCACATCTTTGTTCATCCTTAACAATGAATGAACAACACAGAGAAGTCAGTAGGAACTTTTTAAGTGGGATTATCTTCCTGTGACAAATCTGAAAAACATTAAACTGCTCGTAGAACCACAACCAGTTACTGTGTCAACTGAAAATTACATCTGAAGGACAAATGTCATTTGCTACAAATAATTTAGCCAAAAGAAAAAAGAAAAAGAAAAAGAAAAAAAAAAAAACAGCTGACATGAGGAGAAAATGCTTTTGTTATGCTAGGAGTAGCCTGGTTAGCTGGTTGAAGCAAAGTTAGACCAGTTTTGCTGAAATCTGTATTTGTGAATAAAAAAAGTACAATAATACCATCAGCATATAAATATGAACATATGAATATCTGTCACCATTAATTGACATGGATATTTTCATGACAAAAGGGTGGTCGAATATACTTATATTTTCCAAACCACTTAGTTAATGTTAGGTAAAGTAATCCCTTAAAGCAGTGCAAGCTTAAGTTTTACCAATTCAAGCTAGGCTGTGTTCAGTTAGTATTTTTCCCAGTAGTTTTTTTTTTTTTTTTAAATCTATCTCAACCTTTCTTACTTTCTAACCTCCCTTTATAGAGCACTTAACACACCAAACAAAGTGCAGAACCCAATATAAAGCGTTAATTATCAAGCTAATGCTGTATTAATGTTAGCCAACCAAAGTTAAAGATTAGCATATTTCAGCAACAAGTATTAGCTTCTCAAAGTATGAAATCATTAATAGAGCACAATGCTTCCCAAATACACTGCACAAGATTTCAGTGCTTAGTTACACCACACAGACACTATTAGCGGAAACAGACGAACCCTTAATGGGCTGCATACTATTCCAATTGGCTCGTTAATAAAAACCACCAAACTGCATCAATATCACCAAGCTAATGAACAAAGAGTAACAAAGAACTACTCACATTAGAGTCATTCGTGCACAAAAAAGGGAACAAACAACTTAATAGAGAGGAATAGACGTTTTTGTGGCAGACATTTTGACATATCGTGGAAGGAAAATCACAGGTGTAGCTAATTACTTTAATGATGGCTGCTCTTCAAGTGGGTTTATCGGTCACTTTAATGGGACAAAGGCATCGCTGGTGTTATCAGCTACACCTGTGCTTCTCCTGCTGTAGGGAATCAAAACTTCAGCCATGAAAAAGTTGTATCTCCTTCCACTCAGTTACTGAAAGAAGATTTCGTCATTAGATCATTAAACGCCTACGAGAGTTTTCTCTCCAAGGAACAGTAACGGCAGTGGTAAAGACAATAATGCTAGCAATGGTTATATTTCATTTTAGTTGCAAATGACTTCTGGCCTCCCATTGTGTACAAAGATGTGAACTAGATGTCAGACAGAGGATGCGACAAGTTTTTTGGGGTTTGGATGGAAGTTCAACTCAAGGATACGATCAGTGCCTGGAAACAACACACTACCCCGGACCATTTCAGCCATGATGCAGCCAACAGACCAGACATCAACTGAAAAATGAAATGACAACCACCGAATTAGCATGCAGGACTGAAAAACAAAGCAAAACCAACAAAAAATCAAAAGAACACAGGGGTAAATAAAATGAAAACAACAACAACAACAAAAAACAAACAAAAAAAAACACAATGTACATGCCAGGTGATGTGTGCGATACGTGACAAATATGGATTTGCATGCAGCTGAGTGCACTGTCAAACCTCGGTCAGCGTCCCACAAGGCTGAGGAAAATTATCACTTTTTGGCTGGCAACTGCATATATTGCATATTTCTGTAGTAGTTATATTACTATCCAGAAGAAATATTCAATATTCCTTCTCCTTCAGGTGCAATGAGTTATTAGTTTAGAAACGTGAGACTCTAACTTTAGTCTTCTGAAATGCATTTCAACACCCTCTGTTTCCTCACTCCTGTATATGTTGTATGTGTTAAACTGGAGTGTTCTGATCAGTAAAACCAAGAATTATTAATATTATCCTTTATTGTCACAAACATTTGTGTGAAATTTCAGGCTTTGACATCAACACAAATGTTTTACACCAATTTATTCAGTATCATATTCTATATAAAGAAAGAGACTGTTGCTATGGTATCTACAAAGATATATGGAAAGCAGTTTGAGGATGGAAGAGGGTATTTTTTTTGCAGTTCAGTTCTCTGCTATGGAAGAGCAAACTATTAAATTCTATTTCTGTTTTTTTGTGTGACTGTCACAGAGCATAAAGCAACAGTGCTGCTGCTGCTAAGGTGAGTGACGAGAGGGAAGCATGTGAGTTTGCGTATCTGTAGAAACAGCAGGTGGATGGATTCAAGTTGGGGTGCAAATCCAAGAAATAGAATTTCTATAGTTGCTCACAGGATATGATCCATTTGATGAAAAATAATGGGTTTGAATAGACTTTTTTGTGCTGTTTGTTTCACAAGAAATGCCAGACACTGCTGCAAGCAGCTCAAGGATACAATCCCTTCCTGGAAAAAGGATTTTGTGGCGAACCATTTCTGCCATAATGCAGCCCACAGCCCAAATATCCACTAAATATGTGCAGCATAAAAGGAGGGAGAAGAGAATAAGCAAAAAAAATGCAACAAGTCAGCAGGAAAAATTAGTGTCAATGGCTTTGGTTAAAAGGACTCAAGATGAAAGAGCATTAGTATTTAAACGCATGTTGTGACGGAGCATCATTCCTTTCAATCCACCTTATGATGTCTGTACTAAAGGGAAGCTTTTAATATAAAAATTGAGACAAGTAGCTATAATACCATGAAAGTCCAAATATTAAATTAACTTATGGAACCCCAGTCACATCTCTATAAAAAGAATAGTTAAATATTGTGGGAAATACATCGTTAGCTTCTTTGCCAAGAATTAGATGGGTGGATAAGTACCACTCTCATGTCATACAAAACTACAGCCAGGAAACAGATAGCTTACCTTGGCATAAAGACTGGAAACAGGAGGAAACAGCTAGCCTAGCTCTGTCTGGGGCCCTGTTACCTTTGGACAGAGCCAGAGTAGCTGTTTCCCTATGTTACCTGTCTTTATGCTAAGCTAACTATGTCCTGGCTCTGGTCAAAAAATGACATGAGGGTGGTGTCAGTCATCCCATCTAACACTCAGTGAATAAGCATATTTCCCCAAATGCTGATCTTTCCCTTTAACACCGTCTTATATAAACGGTGGTACGTTCCAAGCAGGAGCGCTAAGTGAAACATGCACAAGTGCCTGTATCCATACTGGCCTTTTGGTTTTTTTTAGCCAGGCTGTATCAAGCTCAGGACAGGCAACCTCTTAATAAAACATGAAACATGCTAAAGCACTGCTGGGCACCGGAGTCCCTTGACAAGAAGTTTCCCACAAAGCACTGGTGGCCGACATGCCAGCTCCCCCCCCCCCCCGAGTGCAACCTTTACAGACACAGGGAGAGTGTGCGTGAGAAAGAGAGAGAGCGCGTATGTGAGTGTGTTTGGGAGGTGCTGTTGAAACATCTCATAAAGGGGAGGGGCCATGCAGCAGGCCAGGCAGCAGCTCCCCATTGGCCAGTTGCTGTCAAGAAGCCACTTCCTCCACTCACCATTGGCCTGGTAGCCCATGCCCAGGATGACTTCAGGTGCACGGTAGTAGCGGGTGACCACATAGGGGGTCATGAGGAGCCCTGTGGCAGCTGTCCTGGCCAGGCCAAAGTCCAGGATCTTTAGGGTACAGTCAGACTTCACCACAATGTTACTGGGCTTCAGGTCCTGGACAGAAAACACAGCTTAGACTGAGATGATGCTTAATTTTTTTTTGTACCAATTGTATTAATTTCCTTTTCAAAACCAAACCTTTGATTAAATATGTAAAAGCTAACAGTATTGCCTGCATGTTGAAACTATAATTTCTGGTCTGTGGTCTTTGCTTTGCTGGGTACAGTTTTTTACTGGATCTCACTTAGCTTTTTCCTGAGTCGAGTGTTTTCATATTGGTGCTGCATTAAGTGCTGCACTGCTTCATGTCAATCACCTGACACCTACTAGAAGAAACTCACGCCTCTGCCAAGAAATAAGACACGTATTGAGCTATAACTCTCACTGGCAAAGGTAGTCTCCTTTCAGAGGTCTCACTTTGCTTCCTTTCCTTCCTTTTCTGAAGCTGATGCAGACAAACAATAACAACTTATAAACAAGACTTATTGCCTGGTTATAATCTACAAATGGCGGTTTGCCTGTTGATTTATTACTACAATTTATTTTCCAGTAATGACAGGTTTGACTAATTACTCTTCAGTGTAATTTAAACAGTGACAATTATACTGAAGAATCTCGTAATGACTATTACAGCTGCTCCCACCGAAGTAGCCAAATACATCAAGGTGGCTGCTCACTAGCAAATAATATAATACTAATCTCAGGTAAACTACAGTCCATTAGTGCTGCCCACTAATGATGATGATTTTCCTCATCATCATGATCAGTATCATCACTTCCTCACAATGAGACTATCAAACTAAAGTGCTGTTAATTGTGCTCGACTGCCGGATAGGTAGAAGTTATTCTACAGTGAGTGCTTTGCATCTTAAAGAGGAGCAGAGATTCATTAGAGAGACAATGGCCCCAAAAACAAGAGCACCGAGTCTTTGGCAACCATGACTCATAATGCATCTGTTCACCTTACGAAAGCTTTGCGTGCCGAGCTGTGACAAAGCGAGCGAGGCTGGTTAGCGCCGCCTGTGGCTCAATTAGTTCTGCCTGGCAGAGCAAGAGGAGCTCCGCTAATCTACTGCTGCTTCCGTCACTGAGGGTGATTGACAGTGTGTGTGTGTGTGTGTGTGTGTGTGTGTGTGTGTGTGTGTGTGTGTGTGTGTGTGTGTGTGTGTGTGCGCGCACGTGCGTGCGTGCGTGTGTGTACAAGATGGATTGTTTGTATATTGCTGCTAGTGCTTTAGGGGGCGAGTCTGTCATACTGTGTCTGTTTGTTTTGTTGTTTCAAGGTGAATATGAGCACCTGAGTATGTGTATGTGTTTGTGCAGGCGTTGGTTTAGTCATTTTTAAAAGGAACTATTTGTGGGTTTTGCGATTGCTAAATAGCCAGCATTAGCATTAACAGCCATTTACTTACCAGTCTAGAGGAAACGTCGCAAGTTTAGCATCAAACTTGCAATGCCATTGTTAATTTTGGTTTTGCTTCTATTCTTATCACTTCATGCTAACCAGCTAGCACCAGCCAACTTTCCGATACCAAGACACTGTAGCGTCTAGGCTGCCCTGAAGAAGTAGCACTGCTCAGAGGGAGGTATTATAACCTTCTGTTTTGTAAATACAACAATAGCTGACGCTCTTGGTAAGACTGGTAAGTAAGCAGCTGTAAATTATGATGACTATGTAATAAAATGTTGATTTACAGATACATTTTTGTTTCATTTTACATATGTGTGGCTTTATAAGAGGAGCTGTTTAAACTTTAGTGGGTGTATGTACAGTAATTAGTGAGCCTCACCCTGTGTATGATGCCTGCGGAGTGTAGGTGTTTGATTCCACATAGCATCTGGTAGAGCAGGTAGGAAAGCCTCTCGTGGTCCAGTTCCATCTGAATCACCTGGCAAAGGTTGGCATCCATCAGCTCCATCACAAGATACCTACAGGGTAAAATTAACAGGCAGGCTGACATTCATGTAAACACAATTGGTGATGTGAGCTTGCGTATTGGCCGATAATGGTCCAATACCACAGCATTAAAAAAATCTAATAGCTGTGTACTGCTAACTCTGTATGGATGTGATAAGATTGTCGGCATTGTTGTATGGCACAGCTCAGGTTGAACCCTTTGTAAAACATAAAGAATGATCGGAGAGTGATAAATCATTTATATGGATCAACAAATGCTATTTCAATAATTTGCTTATAGTAATGAGAAAGTCTGCTTACAGTCTTGGTTTGGGGGCTTTTCATACTGGAAAACATAGCCTACTCCTGCAAGCTGTCATATGATCTCTGAATTCTTTTTTCGACTGTCTCTCATCTTGTCTGCTGCATGTTTGTTGGATTCGAGTCGCAATGATTGGCTGAGTGATCAGTGCTGTGAAGGCTATCAGTGGCTACACAGAGCAGCTTCTTGTACAGGCTACTATTTTAGAAAAAATAAAACTGACTTTTTTTTCTGGGAAACTTCAGTAAATTACTTGGTGTCAGATCAGTGCAGAGACTTGCCAATTCCTGATCCAGTATTTTAGACGATATCAATACTATTATGAGAATCTGAGCAAGTCCACCGGTAAACTGCCTTATAACCAAATATTTAACATTATGAAGTAACTATTTCATATGGGATGTGGCTTATTTTCATGAGTCGTGTGACAGTGTAATATAACCGAAACACATTAAAAAAGCCATGTAACACAATGAAAGTCATCTGAAAAATTAGATGAGTCATCATTTTCCAAATGGCCCTGAATATACAGTATATGCCATAAAAGTTTCTTGGCTGCATCAATAATGTAAAAAGGAGTATGTTATTAAACATTAACCAAGCAAAAATAAAAGTAAAAGTAAATTTTGGACTGTTATCTCCTCACCCACGCAGCACTTGCTTTGCATGGCATTTAGAAAGTGACAGTAAGGCTTCTCCTTTTCTGATGTTATGTTATCTGGCAGCTGTTATATCATCAGTCCCTTCAATCCTCCTACATGGAGTAAAGACACTGAGACAGATTTTTTTTTTACAAAAGCAACACCTTGGTGTCACATTGCGATTTACACTGTAAAAAGTAGGGCGCTATTTGTATATTCCCATAATTTTAAAATAATACATGGACTGAAAATGGCATCACAGGATGTCTTTGTTCAAGCTTGATACACAATGTCACATGTGTACATGCTGAAATTCGTATTTTTTTTAAGTACTCAAGTACACATACACACAGACAAATGGAGTGTTCTTCATCCTCTAACTGTGCCCTGCAACCCTCTGGCTATGATTTGTCCAGTTTCCTTTTTAGCTCCAATCAAGCAGACACAGCACTGCACGTGCACACACACACACACACACACACACACACACACACACACACACACACACACACACACACACACAGAAGATGGCATTAATCATGCTTGTTCCCTTCATACTCTGTGAAACCATCTCTTCTCCCACATTTAGGTCTTGTATTTTCCTCTCTGTGATTCTACGCCCAGTTTACATTGAAATTGTGTCGAAACACATCCAGGACACTGCTAAATTTACCCCAATGTTGAATGTATTAGAATGCTGGGTCCACACAAATGTAGAATTTAATATACAAAGGAATACGACTTTGGTATACACATATAACCAGAGAGAAAGTCATTAGTGTGTTGTAGATGTGTGTGTTACACCAGAGCTCAAAGTCAAATATGATAATTCAATTTGGATTTTCATCAGTGTCCATAGATGTCTGAAGATGAAAATATATACCTTAAAATTAACACAGTAAATCAAGTTTCTAGAAAAAAAAAATATATATATCAGAACTATTCACTTCCATTATAAATATGCTTGTAGTCGAGCACGATAAGACACTGTCCAGAGACTCAGCCAAGCTGCACACCCCCTTGAAGCCAGAAAAGATCATCACCAGCACGCCATATCCTGTATTGATTCTACAAATGCTCAGTGAGCAGATGTTGTTTGGCTCAGTTATACTCACACATCTTGGAATTCTTCCAGTGTCTTCTGTGGTGTGAATACATTTAATAGGCCGATTATCTGAAATAAAATTAAATAAAAAACAGTTACTGCTGTGCCTGACTGGAGGAGAGATGAACAGGGTGTAATGAATGGCAGAAATCACCATCTCTGTATCTCTGAACCAGCGGGGACTGCAGCAGCCTGAGCATCAATAATGAATAACAACAACATTTGCTAATTCAAAAGGAAAAAACATGACGCAGCCGAGAAGCATTGTGGTAATCCTCAGGAAACCTGTTTTCAAGATCAGCTGTCAATCAAACATGGTGGGCAGCTTTTCGGATCACTAATGTCTCTGCAGCAGATGGAAGTGTACGTGTGTAAAACAGATAATGAATCTTAAACTGAGCCTGTTGGACAGTTTAGGTGTCGCAGCTGAAAATATACAACGTCTAATAGCAGAGCTGGTTTACAGAAACAGAAGAGGGCAAAAAAGTCGAGCTCTTACGTTCTTGTGGTTGACACATTTCATGAGCACCAGTTCTCTGTAGGCCCGCTTTGCGTGAGTTTGATTCTGAAAGGGCCGGCTCAGCTTCTTGATGGCAACATTCCTCTCCAAATTGTGGTCATATGCTGAACTGTGGGGGGACAAGGAAAGCAGCGACTCAGTCAACATGTCAAATAAATCTGTAACACTCAACTTTTAAAAAAAAAAAATGTATTTATTTATTTTTTTCCTATTTGGCCACTGTCACAGTGTCCATGAGCAAACTGGCTAATGAAAACCATGAGATGCAGTTGATAGCACCAGAAAACAGACAGTAACTGAACTTGCAAAATAGATTTTCTAGGGTTTTTAATGTGTTGAAAATGATAGAGGACACTACTCTACTTATTGTTTAAAGGTATTAAGACAGGTGTAAAGGTATATTGTCTTTTGTCTGTCTGTTGTTTGGTGCTGGCCAGGTAGTGAGCAGTTAGTCTTAACATCTGACAACAGAGAACAGCACCAGGGACCAGAACAGTGCAAGATGCCTAAAGCTCAATAGAGCTGAGAGGAAATACAGCAGCTTCTTTAACATTCAAATAGTAGATACAGTGTAAATATAAAACAGTCAATATAGAAGCTTTAAGATGTTTGTGTGTCAAACTCTGAGGTTGTGCTTTTTGCTATTGTTGTATCAGACTGTATTATATCGAGGGGTTTTGTCCACCATACGGGGGGAGTCTGTCTGTCTCTTTAAATGTGTGGTTATCAGGTGTGTGGGCAAATCAGTGAGCAAGACTACTTTGTATACCCTTCATCCAGTCTGCCACTTTTATCTCTAACCCAAATTTCCATATATGATAAATATATTGAAATGTTATTCAAACCATTCAGCCCAATGAGAAACAAATCAACTGTATTTAGACTGTCTATAAAAATTGACATAGACTTCAAGTCTGAAAGGAGAAGCAAATGCTGAAGAGCCTTAAACCGTCATTATATCTGATGACCTTCAGGGGGCGACTCCACTGGTTGTAAAAAGAAGTAACATTGTATTGAAGTCTATGGGAAAATACCCAGACTTCTCACTTGATTTATTACCTCAGTAAATGTTTTCCTAGTGAGTTTATGGTCTCAGTCTCTAGTTTCAAGCCATCAATATAACATAATGTTCATTTTTTAAATGACCATAAAGCAGGGTTTGTTAGGACGTGGCTACTGTGTGATTGACAGACTATTCCACACAATCAGGATAGAGGACAGAGCAGGTCAGATCCACCCCTCACTCCCCCTCAGCTCCACCTTCTCCTCCAAATATGGTTTCTACTGGTTTAAAAAAAAAAAAAAAACCAAGACGGTGACGGGAAAATTACAAATTGGAGGCTTCAAAACAGCAGCTAACAAACCAATGGGTGACGTCATGGTAGGTTGACATTTGGGCATAATGCTTAAAATCAAAGTGAATTATGTGTAAAAGACAGCTGGACATGATCATCATCATAACATGGTGACAAATTTGATTAGAAAACTTCAAACATAATTCCACAGAAATGAGGAGGATTCTGCAAAAAAACATCATAAGAGACACACAGTAGATTCGGATATTTTATGGCCGGCAATGCCTCACATATCAAGCTGAAGTCTTGACGGATGCTCATGTGCATCACTTTCTTGGTGTTCCTACCTGGTATGGGGATCAGAGAAGGTTAATGACAGCAAAGAACTTGAGAGATCACCTTACTTAGCTTATGTTCCAAGAACTGGATCTGTATCACTTTAGACCCCCCCCCCTTTCCCTTTAGGCATTAATTAAATATCTGATGCCTCAATCCATCCACCATTGGAATGATGAATACGGAAACAATGTAATGACAGCACAAACTGTTGATATGGCAGAATATTATCATCATATACAACAACCAATCCTGATCCTGGGATCCAGATTCAAATGTCTCAACACTCGCCCATCACTGAATCCTCTCACGTCCACACAACTCCACAGGGAACACAATACCATGCTGCACTGTCAACAAATACTACATTATACATCGATTTCCGTGTTGTATGCAACTGCTCATCTAACATCTGATGTCATCTACTTTCAGAGCCAAACGCTGGCAAAGCCAGAGCGCCACATCAGCAGCTTCCATCAAATGTTGTGGAAAGTTTAATTCTGAAGTTTAGCGTATATACTAATATATATATATATATATATACATACATACATACATACATATATATAATTTATAATAAATAAATTAAAATTAAGTTAAAATCCATGTTTTTTCATCTTAACCCAATGCAAAAATTATCTTAATTGAAAGTGCACTTACTAGGATTTTTCAGAGCTTTCAAACAGATCTAATGGTGGTTGGTGGTTGATGTAGTGGACAGCTGTCAAGACAACTTTAGCTATGTCCATGAGCAAACTTGCTAATGAAAACCATGAGACGCATTTGATAGCAGCAGAAAACAGACAGTAACTGAACTTCGAGTAATTTGCTCTACTACTATTTCCAAGATGTTTTAGATTCTTTTTTTCTCCTGGGACTCACCAGACAATTCCCTGTGCTCCGGATCCGATGGGTCTGAGGTTCTGGTAGCGCTTTAAAACCATAAAAGTTGAATCACCCACATCTATACTGTAGTACTCCTTTTCACGCTTGTTCCGGTTCATGGTGAAGCCTTGGGACAAACACTGTGACTGGGCATCCAAGTGGAGCTTTCCTATCTAGACCTGCAATGAAGAGAAAGAGAACTGTCATTTTTTCCAACCATTTCCAACCTTCAGGTTATCACTTTCCATCAAGCTGCCAAAACAAGCACATCAAAGAGATTTGAAAAAGTTCTCCATATGCCTTTTAGCACATAGCTCTCCTTTGCAAAACATTAAGTCAATTCAAAAAGATTTATCAGACCCATTCTTCCTGTTAGTGTTGGACATTGTCGTAGGAGCTGCTTTTTTTGTTTTTTTTTTTTTTTAAAGTAAAATGTGTCACACCATTGTTTTGCATTGTTAGCTACCACCAGACGTAAAGGAAATGGCTTGTTTGGTACAAGGCACAACAAAAATGACATTATTTTCAATTTCTTTCAGTGAAAATGAAATGATGCAAAAACAATTACTCCAACTGAAATCACAATATCTTCTGTATGTGAAGTTGTTTTTTTCATATCGTGCAGCCCTGCTGACTTAGATTTTATAAATAAATATCTTAAATCCAGTCAAACGTCACACTGTTACCATCTGTGTGGCACCAGCATCACAGCAAGTGTCTGGGACCAAAGCCAGTGAAGCTCCCTCAAACTGCTGTTGAATGCTCAGATGTAGGATGTGTCTGTCCTGTTCCACACTACGCTCTGTCTGGCAGGGCGTATTACCTCGTCACTGACATCACTTAATTGAAATTAAATATTCCTGAGGGTGGTATTATCTGTGGCAACCTCCTGTGATGTCACCCATTGGTTTGTGAATGGCCATTGTGAAGCCTCCAGTTTGTAATTTGCCTGTTGTCATCTTGGTTTTTTGAAACCAGTAGAAACCATATTTGGAGGAGAAGGTGGAGCTGAGGAGGAGTGGGGGGTGGATCTGTCAATCACACAGTAGCCACGCAGGTTTAAGGCTCTTCAGCACGGGATTCACTTTTCAGACTACGTCTACATCCATTTTTATTTACAGTCTATGGGGGTACCTTGTCTAATTAATGTTTACCACCATTAGCTTTTATTTATTTTTTAATAGAATTTTGTCAATCGTTGCTGATTGGTGCAATAGTACAGTCTAAATCTTATTTTACTGCCTCAACCAAACAGAGGCCTCATTTACCACCAAAAGAATGAAAAGAAAGAAATTCAAACCAGCCACGCTTTCAAAAGTGAGGTTAATCAATTATAATGACTCCTAAGCTTCTGAAACACATCATATAGCCCAGAGGAGCCGTGCATACAGTAGATCAGACCCAAAGGTCAGAGTGATGGAGCGGTGATCCAGGCGCAGAGACAGAGAAGAAGCAGGAAGCTGGGCTAAATGCTGTAAAGACGACAAAGTCATTAGTGGAATTTGGAACATCGTGTTGAGGAGGTCGGCGTTGTGATGATAGCTGTGCAGTCCATGGACCGTGACCTGACCCCCGAATGTCAGACTACTGAAAGCCCACCCCCAGCCTTTCAGTATCAGTTAGCTTTTCCTCCTCTTCTCCTCGCTCTCCTCTCCTATACACTCTGTTCTATTCTTGGTTGAGCTGCCCTTCAAACCTTTGCTCTTTTCTTCGATTTTGCTTTCTCTCCTCCTCGCAGGGCTGCAGTCACGACCACCCGATTTATGTCCAATTCAACTGGGAGACCAAGTCCTGCTAGGTCCAGACCAGAGAGAGCAGATATCAAATCCTATTAAAAGATCACTCAACCCTTCAATTCCTCTGTTGTGAGACATTATACAGTTCTTGAATTCTTGAATGAAATTTCAAGAACCGTGGCAAGATCAAGACCCCAGAAAGAGATCTTTATATCAGCCTTGAATTCTGCACCCCCCATCTTCCTCTCCTCGCCATCATCCTTTCTGTTTTGTCCTTGTCTGTGTCTCCTGTGTTCCTGCCTTCTTCTCTTTGACTCTGATCAGAATCTCCTCTCTCCTGCTGGAGAAGCTTGTCAACAGTCTGCAGCTGAGCCAGGCGGCGCAGAGGTACAGGGATGAATGAGAAGGTTCACAAAAGAGCCTGAACTCAGTTATTTTATCTGACAGAAAGAGGCGTACGCCAGCAGAGACTCACACTGCTGCACATGCAGGAACACAAACACATTTATAATGCGTCTATACATTCAAAGACTGAACTAATTCAGACATATTCACTCAGTTATTGTCACATGGCACTCTGCGGCAAAGTTAGCCCTCTTCTCTGTTTCCCCTTACCTGAACCTGCACCCATCCTTATTCCTCAGATCCAATCAGTCACCTTCTGAGACGCCTCACCCAACCCCCACCTAAGCTTAACCCCCACCAGTCAGCTCTGCCACACCTAAGCACATAGCACCTGAGTCCTGACTCCAGCTCTGATGGGAGGGAAACACGAACTGAAAAGGGGAACAGACTGGGGGTGATTTTCACTGCATTTGAATTTGACACACACGCACACTGCTAATGCCAACACGAACCACCAGCTCTTTGCAGCACATAAAACAAAATACCACACACACTAACAGCACCATAAATAATACAGTCCAGGAGTGGCATGTCTTTGCAATCTCATGATTTGATTCAAGTCCAATACTTGGTCTCAGGATGTGATTCAGGATCAATTCTGGATTCAATAAAAAGAAAGGGGAGCTGTATTTTGGCCCCTACTCTCCTCTGCACTAAGTGCCACACCGCTGACTCCTGCCCTTCACCCACTGAGCTGCAAATGAAACTGGTCTTGATGAGGGTCATTGTCTGACGGCCGAGAAAGGTGAGAGGGTGCAGTTTTTTTTTTTAAATTTATTTAAAATGATTTAGGTTAGCTGCATCATCACGGAGCAACCTCACAGTCTTCTGTCTGTATGAGAATAATAAAATGATGTCGAGCATGGTGAGATGTTAAAACAGAAGTGTGTGTTCTGTGGTAACGGGGTGAAACGCTGAGTGCACTGCTGTGTTGTTATTAACATTATGTCTCTAGCAGTGGAGAGCAGGCTCTCTGCTCCGACATTAGTATGGAGGAAAAAGCCATTTTTATTCACGTCGCTGTGCAGATGCAGGGCTTTTGAAATGAAACAGACGATGGACCGAGCCCATTTCCTCCCCCTGCTGCAGTTGGTGGTAGATTGGTTGCAAAGAGCTGCAGTATGTGTTGGTCAGCTGTTTAATCCTCTGCTGCGCCAACGTCAGCCTATAGGTGATGAGGTACAAAGTGTTCGAAAGTACCTCCCTCTCACTGTCTTTTTTTTTGAAGATGAACTACTGAATTATTCTGGAAGATGGTTGAGTTCCTCTCCTGTTGTTTTGTCAACAAACTTTGTTTACTAATGTTATCACAAAGACATATTTTGTCATTTGTCAATCAACCCAGAATTTTTTTATATTAAAAACACATTTCACACAGGTCATCATTGATTATTTATCTCATAAATATTAAACCTTCCTCCTCCCACGTTGCCCGCACTCCGTTTGACCACGTTCTCCCCACCACACAATCAAATGTAGCACAGCTGGAGACTCCTCCTTAACCAACCATGTCCCTGTAATAAACTGATGCCCCTTTTTTTCCACAAAAGTTAGAGGCTATTCGTAGTTTTTTTTTTTTTTTTAAATAAAAGCCAGCTGACCCATTTTCCACTGCTGGTCGAGTTAGTCTTCACATGCAGTTACTGAGAGACACGCAGACACTGGGGAAAGAGCAGGCTGCTAACTGCCGTGTGGCTAAAAAAAAGATCAGTTGCATCTCATTCCCTGGTTGTTGCTCCTGTAAAAGTGTCAGAGCCTCTGTGTCAGACACTTAGATCGGCGAGTGCATATTTTAAAACTTATAATCGATTTTAGCAGGTATACACGCAGGTAAAAGCCGACTGACCCCCCTTTTCGACTGCCAGTGGAGTTTGTCTTTCTGTTCCGACTGAAGACACACAAGGGCGAGGAGCGGTGTCATCACATGCACTTACAGAGCACGCACACGCACACACACACGCACGCACGCACGCACGCACGCACGCACGCACGCACGCACGCACGCACACACACACACACACACACACACACACACACACACACACACACACACAGAGCATCAGTGAGACACTTCGATCAGTGATTGTGTTTTTATTATTTCTCTGCTTCAGCTCACCCTCAGAGAATGTAGCCGCTGTGTTTCTGGTTCAACAATAGCGTGTTGGACAGGGACAGGTGTGAGTCTGTGCTCTGAAAGACATTACAGAAGGAAATTAGGCAAAACTTAGTGCGTTCACCTGGGTATTGTGTTTACATCAATACCGATCGGAGTCGATACGATAATACCCTGCAGAGTCATTTGACCCGAGTCTGAATGCCTTATCCGTTGCAGACAAAAGCCTGATGTTAGTGGGTCTTAACTAAGGTGTTTTGACCAGTGGAAATTGGACTTGATTTCATATCTGTGGTTATGCAGGTGAAGAGTAAAGTAATACTTAAAGTCATGTTGTGTGATTACTTGACTCAAAGATGCTGGAGTTTCTTTGCAAGCTCATGATAACTAACTGATTTATAAGCGCCTGACGGAAAATAACCAAAAATGTCAGCTTCATTTTGCATAGATGAGAAATAACACCTGATCACGACTAACATGCTTTTCAGAAAATGTCATTTGCTAACTCAAATACAGGTCTTATTGTAGACGAGAGAGTCTAGAGGTGCTGTACCAAGTGGATGCAAGTCTATCTATAACCTGCAGAACATGTCTAAACTGATGATATTCTCTCCCATGTGAAGACAGGAGTCGTACATATCTGGGTGACTGTGAGACTCCAGGATCTGTAGCTGCATGTGGAAACGGGGCTGTGCAATACGACAGAGAGTGTCAGGCTGTCAACCCCATTCAGCTGTTAGGATGCAGGGACTTGGTGTATGTGTGTTCCTCCGTCACACGAGGCTATACCGCCGGAGCTGCACATAAATAAACGGCTAGATGTGTGAAAGCTGTTGGCTCAGCAATCAACTGTATTCTGTGTGTTTGTAAATTGACTAGAGCAATATTTTATCTATCTGATGAATACCTGACACTAACAGGGCATCAGATCTTCTGGCAACCCTTCAGAAAGTCTGCAGCTCTAACATATATGTACATATTAAAGCGCCACAGTTGCAGCTGCATCACAGATTGATGCTGTAACTAATGCCTCTGACAACCAGACAGAAAAAGACAGATAACAATGTCAAAAAGTGTCAAATGTGGCTTTTGCGGGCCTTGGCAGTCCTGTCCAGATTTACACCACGCTCTCCCCCACAGCTGTCCATCACACCGTCTCTGCTGGGAACTGATCTGTCTCTCACTGGCTATTACAGGTCTGCCCCTCTTTCACTCAGACACTCTACCATGCAGACTCTTGCAAATATCAAACAGATTTGTTTTATCTGGGCAACTGTGATCAAGTCCACCAGCTATTTAGGACAGTTGGATTTTATCAGCGAACCACTTGCATTCAGCCAAAGTAACTGCTGCTGATAAGAGACCATAAGGGCTTGTTCTATGCCAAACACTGTGCCAGTAAAGTCTAGAAACCACATTTCCCCGTCTTAAACCAGGGGCGTTTCTGCTCAGACTACCTATAATCTTAGCTAGACAACAAATTAGGAAATATTTTTAGCTTCCTTACATTCAGATATGCAAATCATACCATTGTTGCAAGGAGCGTGATATCACTTTGGCATCAAATCGGATGGTTAAGGCGTGAAAGACGAGCACTGGGAACGGGAAGCGAAAGCTCAACAACCACATCCTTGAATGTAACAGGCTGTAAGGAAAATGTTGTCTACGTGACACACGAGGCATCACATCTTTCAGGAAAGAAACTCAACGTGAAACAGGTAGAAAGATTCTGAGACAGTGATGATTCTTTCCCAAGGAAACCGCCTAAGCCCTCCCGCCTGAATTGTTGTACTGTGGTATGCTGCTTGGTTTGTTTTATGCATGTCAGGGTCAACCGGCCCATTCTGGAGAACAGCCTGTTTTTATATCAAGCAATAACTCTACCTACTGAATCAAACCAGGGTATACACCAGTGGGTACCAGCTAACAGAGTTTGGAAACAAACAGTAACACAGTGTTTCAGTCACTGAGCTAAATGAAAACTATCTAAAAGCACCAGTAGCCCCACAATCTGTTCACATCAACCCACAGGACCTCCAGATATGAATGTGGCTTCATCATCACGTGTTAGTGTGGACTCATAATCCCATCTCTGCAGGTCACCTTTCACGTTTGGTGCAGGAATCAGGTTTCTTGGTGCTTTTGGCTGACCAGTGCTCCTCTCTTGGCAGGTTGTTCAGCAAACCTCTCTGGCAACGTGCAGCGCAGCCCGAGAGCTGCATCACCCCAAATATGTTGGAAATGATAGAAGCATGAACGACAGACGCACACACACACATACACACACGGCCTTCAGTATGTGGCATTTGTGACCTTTGACCAGATGAGTCTGACAACCAGACCACGTTGGTGATAAACTGACGATTGATATATGGATTACAAAACTTCACACTTGATCTATTGGCTTGATAAGACGATCTTCCATTACTGTAGACACTGTAGCCCGTTCATTTGATTACAGCAACAAAGATAAACCAAACTGCAACCGTGCCAAGCCAGGACATTCACACTCATCCTTCAATTTACAAGTCGGTGAGACATTAGCATCCGTGTAAATCACATAGGAACCACAAACAGAGGCTGCAACCGTGTGTGTGTGGCCAAATATTGATCTGTGCTGTGTTGCTATTGAATGAACAGAGATGCTGCTACAGCATAATAACCAGTGCGGTGCAGGAATTTACTTTATCCAGCTTCCAAGCCGACATGAATATGTATGAGGTGTTTCCACAGCAGTAAATATCCGCAAACGGCTGCTAGCTAAAAGAAAACACGGTGTATCCACAGTGGTTTCTGTTTACATGCGGGACGTTACTGTCTGTAAGTGGCCACAAACTGGAGGTCACGGCGCTTTAGTTGTGTCTTTCACTAGCTGTGTGACTGGCAACACCTCCCGGTCCACAGGTTAACTGGGTAAAGCAGGGCTAACGTGTGTAGCCCTGGTCCGACAGGTTAGGGTGGTGAGCTCCCCGGTGCAGCCCCTCAGCCTGGTCGCCTTTTACCCGTTAGGCCAGACCTCTCCTGCCCGCTGTGGTGCTCACCGTGTATGTTGTAGTAACACCTATCTACAGTAACGTGTGTGACCCACATTTGTCCGTCCCCATCCCCCCACCGGCTGACAATAACGCGTCAAACATGGAGAAATAAAATCCATATGTCGAGCTCACCCTCTCCGGCTAATTCCGACAGTGTCGACCCGCAGTCGCCGCTCGCTGCCCGCTGGAGGAGACACAACCCGGCCGCTTTCTTTTTGGTTGTTCGGAGGAAAACAGCACTTTAATCACCCCTCTTTTTTTCTCTCTCTCTCCTTCCGGATATTGTCCCGTTTCCTTCAAACTAGCAGGTCGGGATCACCGCAAAATACATGTGTCGCTCCAACGTAACCTAATCTTTGTGCTTCCGTGACACGGGCAGTTTCTGCCATTTCATACCGACGTCGTCGGAAGCCTGCGATGTTTCCTCGGCTGCACAATGAGAACCGGGGCACGTTCAAGACCGCCTGCGCGTTCACGGCGGCAGCTCCGGGAAAGCGGAAGCGACGGTTTCGCAACGTTTTGAAATGAGACTTCACATAACGTGAAAACACCCATCACAATGTCATGTTTTAAATATATTTGTTCTCTAAGACTGAATGTAAAGTTTTTTTTTCCCATTTTGATGTTAACAGTTGACGAATAAATAAAATTGAGAACTTAAATGTTTATGTACATTAATTGGAATTAATTTTTTAAATCTCTTAATGTATCTGATGTTTAGGACATACCTCTAATTTGCATGTTTTTAAATATAAAATTTAAACAAAAATAAACATACAATATGCATTTTAGTTTACACAACTGAAACAGGGCCTAGTAATACCTGAAACACGTTACACACATATTAGAGCATCATCATAAAGACCAGTTTTTGAAAATAGCATTTTACTGTTTTTATCTAAAATTTAAAACTATTTTTTTATTTTATGTCAATTTTTTCAAATGCATGACATTGTTACTTAAAGTATGTTAAGTAAAGCTGTGCATTCCTTTCCCATCACTTAAGATAGCAGGTGTATGCATGTAGCATGTTCCTTGAAATGTAGTTATTCAGAGCCATATGTATTAACTAGTCAGTTGTTTGTTAATGTCTATGCAAGGTGCTAATAGAAAGTGGGGCAGTTATTGTGTCACTTGTGGTTGAAACATCAGATTACCACAGTGACGCCCACAATGGATTGGTCCTTTGCTGCCCCATCTGTTGTTAGCTTGCCCTGCAAATCCAATTATGTTCTTATGTTCCCCAGTCTAAAAATAGTTGAAAATGACGGAAAACACAGAAACAACACGTCATTAGTTGGTAGCACAGAGAAAATTATGTTATGGAGATGATGTGTCCTTTCTGTGGAGACAATTGATCTGTCATGTGTGATAAGATGCCATGACAGACAAAAGCGCTCACGCCGGGGAGAGGTGGGTGGAATGGCAGCAGGGGCTGCATAAGAGGAAGGATTAGAGCTGTTGATGTCTGAAGGAACTTAAGAAGAATCTCCTCAGATACTGGATGAAATAAGGTAGGTCACGTTATATGTATGAAAAACAAGTTGTACTCTTTTTAGTCTGAAACTCATCTTTTTACTCATCAAACCTCCTGAAGGCCGAGAAATGTGTGTTTGCAGACTGAGTGCTGATTCTGCCGATTGCAAACGATACATATAACCAATGATTGGCATGTTTTTTTGTTCTCTATTTTTTATGTCAACTGCTGTACCAACTCAACATCCCCCATCGAATCAACACTGAAGTGGTGGTTTGCAGTGCAGGGTGATATTGAGTAATATTAACGCGCAGCAGAGTGATGGTTAAAAACAGCCTGTACAACAGTCTGCTCAATCTGATTTCCCTGGATAAATTAAATCATTTTACTGAGTCAATCCTTTGCTTTGTTTCTCCAGAACTAGAGTTGACATGTGTTTCACAACTAAAATCATTATCAGATGTTCTGTGTGAAGAGGGTGGAAGTGGAATTTTCTCATTCTGATGAAAACAGACTAATCAGTCCTTTTGGCTTCACCAGCAGTTTTAGTTTTTCTGTTTAGTTAGTTTCCATTTGACATCATTACTACCTCATTAGCTGTTGTGCTTTGGTAGAACTATTTGTATTTCCATGCTCACTCATGTGATTATATGATCATAAATGCTGATCATTTTAGCCACCATGTAGACACCTCAGCCGGGGCTATATTGGTTGAATTAAATCAGAGTACAAACTGATTAACAGAGCTGGGTTATTTGGCAATGCATCAAATTCCGGTGGTAACTGTGGTTTCTGTTAGTAAAGTAGTTCGGTTCATGTGTCAGAATGAATGAAAAGTAGAGTATAGACAGCAGAAATACCAACAACAGTCGTTATAACATTTTATATTCATTTACATTAAAATAGATGAATGATTCTAAGTAAGTAAAATCAAGATGAAAAACAATAAAAAGTCAACATCATCTTCCATTTTCCTCCACTTATCCTCTGGAATAAGATGATAAGTAAAACACTGGACCAACGGCACCAACGCCAACCACCGGAAATTAATCTGATTGTCAAACAAATGATGAAAACCC
Source organism: Rachycentron canadum (assembly GCA_038496675.1). Lineage (NCBI taxonomy): Eukaryota > Metazoa > Chordata > Actinopteri > Carangiformes > Rachycentridae > Rachycentron > Rachycentron canadum. Next base: position 5,573,007 of record CM076668.1, read on the forward strand.
AGGTTACTGTGGTAAGTGAACCACAGCAGAACCACATTCACACTTGACAGTGTTCCATTGTATAATCTAGTTATTTATCAAATTTAGATCTTTATCTAACACAACCAGTCTCGACAGCTGTAGCAAATGAATACCACAAACTTCAGTGGCCTGATGCTGCAAAGCCTCCTCAGTCCAAAGTTTTCTATTTTGTCGTTACTGGAGTCTGCACTTTTATCCACCATCTTCCGTCCACCATCATGAAATAATTATCTCAGTTAGGTCTCTTTCCTGTTCAGTGCCATGCAATCTGTACACTCCTTTTAGGATGTAGAGCAAAGATAGGAGTCAAACATGGGACAGTGTCATGGTGTTGTGTGTAGTGATTCTAATTCTTATATGGACCACTAAAAATCCTATTTACTTTGCCCAGCTGCTTATTTCCAACACTTCTGAATTTCTTGTGACCAAGCCAATCTTTCTGTTCTAAATGTTTCTGCAATAGCTACTTTCAAGTTATGGCACACTGATACATATCACTGTTGATGTTATAAAGCACAACTTCACCGTATATAACCCCCCTGAATATGCTCATAGATTAAAAATGTTTTCCATCCAGTGGCGATGATAAGCAATCATGCATCAACAGAACTATATTTTTACTCAGTACAAAACACTTTTTGAAAGCTATGCAAGAGAGAAAAAAAATCTATTTTACATCTAATAGACCTTGGTTTTCTTTGTCTCTTTTTCCATATGGACAATCAATCAGTATATTGTTGCCTTTTCTTGAAAATAAAAAAAATTAAAGTGACATTTATTGATGTTTACAAGCTTTTTTTTTTGTTATTAGAAACTAATACTTTCAACTTCTCAACTCTGTAACTATGCCCATCAACACACGCACATGAAGTACTTATTGAAGTACTTAATCTCAACTGAACTAAAGATGTGTTGTCATCCATGAACTGGAAGTTTTCAATTACTTAAATCTTCTCAACCTAAGCACATGAGAGCTTTAAAACGGCTAAACACCTGACTGGGACCAGACACAATGTACAAATAAGTTGTGTTTGAAAGTGTCTTTGAGTCAATAATCAGGTTATTTTGATAGGAAAAATATGAAAGTAGTAATTGTTGGCGAGTTGGATTTGTTTCCCATTAGATCTAATTCCTCTAGACCTTGAGCTTATCTGTCTGAAACTCTGACCTCTGACCTCTAAATGTTCACTTCGACTTACATCTCAGTGGGATTCTAGTCAATTGCTGTGCAGTACTGCAATGCATGTGTGTGTGTGTGTGTGTGTATTCCTGGCAGGATGGGTACATTTGTGACCCTGGCAGAAGTGCTAGAGGCCCGGGGTTCACCTCTGGATGAGGATGAGGTCTGGTGTCTTCTGCTTGCCACCACTGCAGCCCTACTGGACATCTCCAAAAAAGGTACTCGAAGGCGACTGCCAGCTGATCTGGTTGTTACCTGGCTACAGGGCTTGGTTCAAAGGTAGCGTTCAAGAGCACCCAAACAGCATGAGTTTAAAATGTGTCACTATTAACCTTTGTATTCATATTACTTTGTCCCATCCACTTCCTCATTCTTTACTCTCTTTCAATATCAGTCTCACTTTCACCAAATTCAATTTCCTATCTTGTATGTTTTTACAGGATGTGTTCCCCTATTTCATATGCAATTTGGCAAATGTCACCAGTTTCTGTTCTGCTCCCTGTTCAGGTTCAGGCAACATGTGCAGTGTGCTGAGCCCAGGCTCAGTGCTGCTGTCAGCCAATGGGAGTCTGGCCTTCAAGAGCTGCGTGCGATATGAAGACGTGGCCTCCTTCACGGCTCCTGAGGTCCAGCAGACTCACGCTGCCTCCACCAGGACTCTAGCTGAAAAGGTCAGAACACTGACTTGTATAGTATTGCATGTTTTGTTGTTTTATCCCTTAAGACTTCTATAAATTTTTCAAATGAAACAAGGGGAAACATTCATAGTTTGATGCATAATGTATTAAACCTATAACAGGGCTACACTTTTGAGCTTTGCAACATGAAATTGATTTGTTTTAAGAGGACACCAGTAAAAGCCACTGATGTAGGCCATCAGGATATAGGTCCATTAAGTGTTTTACTTTAAAATAATGTGCTCTGATAATTCCAAACATTGGGTGTTACTTTGACCCTTGACTCACAAAATGCAGTAGTCAGTTAATAGCATGAGTGCTGCACATACTGTAGAATTATAGTCCAGAAAAAAAATCACTTTAGACAAGTGTTTTTAAATGTACTTGTTCTGCTTCCCCTCAGATGGTTGTGTACTCACTGGGTATGACTCTTTACTGGTGTATTGATTATCATCTACCTCATAATCAGGTACTTTCCTCCCTCTTATCTCCCTCATCTTGCTTAAACTCATTGTTACCTCATATCCCTGGTACTCCTTCTCATCTTCTATCTTCCTGCCCTTGCAGCCTGTCCACCTGAGTGCGGAGCTGGAGGTTTTGCTGCTTAGTATGTGTGAGGACGTGGTGGTGAGGAGGACCGACCTGCTGACGGTGCTGGAGACCTGTGAGCTTCACCACAAGGCTGCGATGCTGCCTCCTCCTGAACGCCTCGTAAGGCAGCTGGTTGAGGATGTCTACAGAAACTCAGTGAGTGTGCACTGAGTGGGTGGAAGTTGTTTGGTTTTGAGTAGTATTCATTTCATTTCATTTTTTTTAAAGCTTACAAATAGCACATTTTCTCTGCATGCTCCTTGAGCCAGACAATGATATCTTTGCAGGTTGATCATGTCTCCATGGGTGAAAATGGATCCCAGCTCTCAGACCGCAGTCAAATGGTCAGGGACAGATTACACAGTAAGATACTGATCTCAGATACTGAATAGTTTCACATTATAAGAAATACACTTACTGTCTTTCTTGTTGAGAGGATGAAGACCAATCTCTGTTTACTCACTAACATGCTGTACTGTGGATAGTTTTTTTATTCTATGCACAATAAGAAGTGAATCAGCACTGATAACTAGGGCAAGAAAATGTCTGCCACTAATCCCATAAACATGCTGTTATTAAACTTTTTTTATGCATTTAAAAAAAAATTTCTCTTATGAGATATTTATGTTGAGCTCATGCTTTCAAGATACTGGTAGGTAGATTTGTGGAGCTAAATAGAGCTATGTGTCCTGTCTTGAGCTAAAACCTGCCGTTAGCTTAGCTTAACATAAAGACTGAAAGCTGAGGGAAACAGCTAGCCAAAATCCATCTACCTGCACACGAAAAGCTCATCACTTTTCTGTGGGTATTTGAAAGATGAGATCAAAACATTTCTTGAACTATGTTCTTTTTTTCATTATCATTTTCAATGGAGCCAGGTTAGCCGTTCCCTCCTGCTTCTAGTTTTCTTTTAAGGCTAAGCTAAGTTAAACTAAACTAAGCTAAGCTAACTAACCCTTCATAGCATCGTGTTTAGCATACAGACATGATAATGGTATCAATCTTCTCAACTAATTCTCAGCAAGGAAGAGAGTGAGTGTAATATTTGAATGTGGACTTAAGTATCACAGTATTACCACTTTGTTTTCCAGGGGGCTCTTTTAGTTACTCACCATGGGCGCTGAAGAAGAAGATTTCTAGAACATTTTCAGGAGCTTCTTATCCGTCTGAGCCCACGGGGTATGAAGTCTGTGTCTAAGCATATTTTACACACCTCACAACAGACATTTTTTTAGCGCTTAATGAAGTCATGAACTCATTTGCATGCATAATTCAAATTAAAAACAAAACACTGTGAAATCACAAGTTGTTTCTCACAGTAAAACCAAGTTAAATTTGAGTCTTTGATTAAATTCTAAACAGTCTGGAAAAAAAGAAACTATGTAGGGAAGACAAAGCCCCCAAAGAGCTCAGAAAGCTAATGTAATTCAAATATATATTGTCTGGTTGCAAGCCGTCATTTCACGAGTGACAGATCTTGATTCCCATCAGACTGAGAACGGAAAATTAATTTTTCCCAGGATCCCCCCGGGAGGTCGGCACAGAGACAGTTACACCAGCTGGCAGCAGCTGAACCGTGGCCCTTGTAGTCCATTCATGGATGGTAACCGTAACGCCAACTTAAGATCCCTTGCACAGTTTGAGTCCACAATAAGTCTGAATGACAAGAAAGTCAAGGTGAGCCAAAGTAATTATATCATGTAACCTGATTTAATATGCTGATATTGACAGTTGTATAATTAGATGAAGGACAAAGTAAATTAGATGAAAGCCCACGCCATGCATTTTGTCTGCAATTCTTCTGCCAAATTCATCAGATCTCGTTGTCTTCCAGAATTAAGAAACTAAGACACATCAAAGTGCCATCTATGTTACCAAGATTGGTTGACAACATATTTACTTCTCTCTTTCCCTTTTCCTTCCTGCTACAGGACATGGGCCCTGAGTTTATCAGGATGTTAGATGAGCCGCAGGTTGTCTTGGAGCTGCCTGGATCCATCGTGGTGAGTTCCTGACTAAATTTCATCACTGTGAATTTTTGGAGAGCTTTACATTAATTTAAACTGACACACAGTGACACAGAAGACATCCATTGACACTGCTCTGTCCTAGATCCTAGAAGTTGGACTGACCAGGGAAATATAAAAAATTGTTTAGACTGTGACTCACCTCTTGAGTCTCCTGATCCTTGGGAAGTCCTACATTGTTAGTCTTCAACTGCATGACAGCTCTCTTGCCTCATATCTATTTACAAACCAATTTCTTTTGTTAATTAAGGAGAGAGTTTTTTCCATTATCCAACAGCCAAGTGGTGTGTTCATCCATTCACATATGGGAGGGTTTCACCTTGGTGTTTAAGTCAAGAACAGTATTGGTGATTCATTATTTGTTTAACCATGATATTATGCATCTGTTAGAACCTTTTTTACAGTTAGTTGAATGATCTACCGCATATTCTGTGTGTCGTCCTTTTGGCAGTCAAAGAAGGGGAAATCTCCAACCACCCAGAGAGAGCTGAGTGTGGTGATGCCGAACGGCCAGAGCATCTTGGTCAAGTGTGAGGTGAAATCCAGAGGAGGCGACGTCTTTGACATGATTGTGGCTCATTCCAACCTGATGGAGCATTTCTACTTTGGCCTTGCTTACATTGATGGTAAAGAAACAGACAATTTTAAGATTGATGAGTGCATCTGATTGTTTGCTTGACTGATACACCCTAACCCCCACTAGTGTATGGAGTTAATAAGTCATATAGCATTATTCACTGTGATGTGTCCACTCAGATGTTTCTCTTCTCTGGTCAGATAATGAGTTTTTCTTTGTGGACAACGACACCAAGATTTCCAAAGTTGCTCCAGAGAGCTGGAAGAAAGTGCCTACAACCACCTTAGTTCTTTACTTCAGGGTCAAGTTCTTTGTCAGTGACATTTCACTTCTTTTGTAAGTATCTTTCTTTCTTTTCTATTTGTTCATTTGTTACTGCCACAAATAAAAGTAGCTACAAAACATGTAAGATGTCTCGAATCATTCAAATGTGTGCTGTCATCTCCATCAGGCAGAAACAGACCCGCCACCAGTATTACCTGCAGCTCAGAAGAGACCTTTTGGAGGACAGGCTGTCCTGCCATGAGGAGACTGCTTTGTACCTGGGGGCTCTGGCCCTGCAGACTGAATATGGAGACTGCATGCCTGAGGTCGGGCATCTAAAACTATTTTAACGAAACCTGTAGTCTTACAGGAATAATCTCCTTGTGCCCTTCATTGCCCTTAGACTTCCATAAGATGGGTGTTTTACAATTATGGATCATGAAGCAGCTGAGGCTGAGAAATCCTGACATTTAGTCCCTTGTTCAAACTCCATACTCTACATACAGCTATGTTAGTCAGCAAACAGACTAGATAGTTCAAGCTTGGATTTGTCACTCCATAAAGATCTTTTCTACTGATCTCCATTTCAATCTGTGTGAGCTTTAGCATACATTAGCTATTTCACCCTGTTCCATTTTTGAAAAAGTGGTTTCTTGGCTGCTGCCCTTCCTCAAAGCTCATTCCTGATCAAGCTTCTTTAGATTATAGAAGAATCAACTTGGCTTCATCCTGAATTTTTTGTCCTTGACTTCTCCGAATTCTTCAAATTTCTTTACAACAACTTGAATACCACATCTTGAGTATCCAGTTTGTTTGCTGATTTCCCTATGAGAGTGGCCTTGCTGCCTCATACAACATTTGTATGTGATGCTCAAGCATGTCCTGAACAAACCTGGTGTAATGGACATTTTTCACAGCATCATTTTGACATGAAATAGGACAAATACATGTGTTAGCAATGAGATTAATTATGGCTCCATTCCATTTAGGTTTCAAAGCCAGGTTCCTGCTATTGCTCAAGTGTAAGGGGAGGTCACACTGAATGCTCACCACTTTCGTTTTTTCAGATTTTTTTTTCCTGTTTTTTAACACTGCTACACATTTCCTGTATTTTCTGGTTATATTCTAATAAAGAGACTGAGAAATGATTATGTATATTATGTATGGCCATTATAGTTTTGATAAAACACCAAATCTAGGGGTGGCCTAAGACCTTTGCACAGTACTGTATATTAATACATTTATTGGACTGTGTAAATAATTGTGATCTGTTGTGTTTAGGTGTATGGTAGGAACTACTACCGCCCTGACCAGTATGTCTCCAAAAGTCTGATGGAGAAACGTGCCTTACCCTGCATTCAAGAGGAGCTGCTGCGACTTCACACCAACAACGCTCAGATGCTCACAGACGAATCAGAGCTCGAGTTCCTCAAGGTGGAAAAATAATGAAATTTGAAGTTAAAAATCAATATGTAATAAAGCTGAATCTGCTGCACTTATACTATGATCACCATTAGCATCATATAAAGTTGCCATTTTCTATTTCTATTGTTAGGTGTGTCAGCAGTTGCCTGAATACGGCGTGTTGTTCCACCGTGTGGTGCGTGAGAAAAAGCCTTTAGAGGGAGAGATTATCCTCGGGGTTTGTGCCAAAGGAGTCATCGTCTATGAGGTTAAAGATGGCTCCAGATCCACCAGTCAGACTTTGTACTGGAGGGAGACTGCAACCATCTCCTCTAATGTGAGTGAAATTATTCATTTCAATTAGTCATTTAATTTTTTGTGAATGAAACGGGATAGAAGAAAATAATTTCCTCTAAAATAAAAATGTGAAAATTACTGGTTTCTATTGGTATTTTTGTTTTACCTTTTATTTTCTAAAAAAAACCCAAAAACATTTCCTTCCTGTTCCCGCAGAGGCATAAATTTGTAGTAGAGAGCCGTGGCAGCAAGAAGAAGTACACCTTCATCACAGAAAGGTCAAAGATAGCCAAATACCTGTGTAACCTGTGTTCAGCCCAGCACAAGTTCAACAATGAGATGAACTCACGCCAGCTTAGCCACAGCCTGGTCTCAGGTCAGTTATTCAACTCAACGCGGAGAGGACATCCATGAAAAGACAACACTGATATCAGTTGGTGAAGGGCACGTTTCTCTGCTTTGGCTCTTCCAGAGGCGAACATTGTGCAGTATGTGACTGTGTGTCGGGCTCAGAGCGGCCGGCTCAAGTCCTTCTCATGTTCAGAAACGCCGCAGGATGACAGTGGTCTGAACACGCCTCAGGATGAGTCCCTGACCAAGCTGTGTGATGACGTCGCAGCCAGGATTGAGGCTCGTGTTAAACAGCAGCGCCAGAGCCTCAATGAGCAGAGGTGCATAGTCACATAGGAGTTTTTTCTGTTAAAAATTATACATGTTCTCCCACACCTACCCACAGCAAAAACATTTGAAAAAACCTGTGTCCCTGTGTTGTTGTTGTGAACACAAACAGCTACTTATTCAGAAAGAAACAATGTGCTTCAGACTAAAAGCTGTCACTGTCACTGAAGTTGATTTTCTCAGTTTTCCTTCTTGTGTTTCTTCTGCAGTACCTGCTCCAGCAGTCAGCGCAGCAGCACCGGTATGCGTTCCCCAGCTTTCTCTCAAAGAAGTGGGTCTGAAGCCCCATCTGGTTCTCCAGCGGCAAGAGGTATAGTATAACCAAGCACTTTGCTCATCTTCCTGAACGAATAACCTACACAAGAGTGTGTAGGTGTACCACAAGTACTCCAGCCAGTTAGCAGTAAGCTAACTCAGAAGACTTGCACAGGTTGAGTAGTCTTCACGTGAGGATTGTATTAATATATATGAGTTATTGCCAATCATTTTCTATTGATTTCCATCCATCCATCCATTATCTCTGCCTCTTATCCATGCAAGGTTGTGTGGGGGGGAACCCACAAAGACACAGGGAGAACATGCAAACTCCATGTAGAAAGGCTCCAGGCCCAGAGCCTTGTCACTGTGAGGCGACACCATGCTGCCCTGAAACAAAAATTCAATACAATTCATAAATAATGCAACAACAAAATCAGTTAAAACAAACTAAAGTTCATAGGATTAATGATTTAAAATGACAAACAACAAACAAAGTGGAAGCTGGTGGGAACAGGGGGAACATGAAAACCCCACACAGAAAGGCCCCAGGCCCGTGGTTCACAGATTCTTTCTTTGAAGCAACAGTGCTAACCACTGCACCACCTAGTGATAGAGCATGGTTTTAATTGAATGTAGCTGTTCATGTATCAGGAGTGATAACAGCCAACTGAGTACATCTTTTTTAATTAGCAACACAAACTGATTGGGTCCAGGCTCCAGTGTTGGAATCGGTCAGCACGTGATACTTATAAGACAGTGGCCAGCAGCAATGCCGAGGTTGAGCTCAAGCCTCACCTGGAGCATCTACCCGAAAGTGTCCAATTATTAAAGGATCTCTGTTCTCCTTTGCTCAATGAGAAAGGCACTAAGACAAAGCTGATTCTAGTGCTTCATGTTTTCAGGAAACATCACAGTTAACGTGTGCTATTCATTTCACTCTATATCTCACAGAAACCCCAACTAAAATGGGCTCGTCGTCAGAGAGAGAAGTCGTATGTGTCTCCTTAAAGAAAGACCCAAAGCTTGGCCTTGGTAAGATGATCATACACATCATAACTAGCTTTTCAAACTTACTGACAACAGTTTTTACTCATGATTTTAGAGGAAAGTTCCATGATGGCGACCGAAGAAAGGCTCTCTCTTGTTGTTTTAACACACCTGTGGTTTGTGTCCATCCAGGTATAGTGATAGTGGGAGAGGACACTGTGGGTCCTTACGACCTTGGAATCTATGTTGCTTCCATTGTGCCTGGCGGACCAGCTGATAAAGATGGACGCATCAGAACAGGTAGATGATCATATGGATTATTGAGCTTTCTTTGTCCACAATAGCACTGCTCCATAGAAGTTTGCTTTCCCATATAAAAATAAATCATTGTTTCATCAGACATTCATCCAGTAAATATATCAGCTAGTTTAGTTAAGGTTCAGTGTTGTAAATTTTCTTTCTAACAACAGAGCTAATTTGTAAATTTATCCTTTCGTTTGAATCATGTCACACAAATGGTTGATACCTCATTTTGGAGCAAGTTCCTAACATATGATGAGTTATTTGGTGATAGGAACTCTTTCAACATCTCTTTCTGTCAGGTAAGAAAATAGATGCGGGAAATGTGCAGTGGGAAAGTGGCGAATGAGGACAGAGAGGGGACAGGGAGGGGTCTACAGGAGTCAATTATAGGCCTCTGGGGTCAGAAGTTGGTTTAGATGTGATGATGGGGGTCTTCACCTCTCTCTTGTTAATGGACCCCAGCACTATTTCTCTATGACCTTTGCCCTCAGGTGGCCGTCTGATCTCTCTGAACCACATCAGCCTGGAGGGTGTCACTTTTAGCGAGGCAGCAGAGGTCATGCAGAGCAGCCCCGAGGAGGTGCAGCTCATTATCTCACAGCCAAAAGGTGTGTGTGTGTGTGTGTGTGTGTGTGAGATGACTGCATGTATGTGCTGTGACCTTTGCCCTTCTTCGTTTGCATGTATAGTAGTTGATTTACTAATTAGCCTATTCCACAGATGCACCTGCTCTGAAATTATAAAATGTAAAAATTTGTTCTGTGTTCATTCCTTGTCTTAGTGGTGAACAGTCCAAATGTAAACACATATATATATAAACATAAAAATAACACAACATGCCTGTATGGTACATATGAAGCTACAGCCAGTTAGCTTACCTTAGCTTATTTTAGGTCATGGTCTTGAACCAGTATAACATGGCAGCATGGCAGTAACATGGCCAGCCAAGGGTTAGGGTGAAGGTGTCACTAGGCTGGTTTTTGGGACCTAGCTTGTCTACTACCACGGCAAATGGGAAGTAAAAAAACAAGTATTACAAAAATAAGTAAAATTCTACAACAAACTCTCCCCAGGTCCTTTGGATTCAAATAAACTCTCACATAAATTTGGGGAAACAGTTTTATTAGGTTTCTCACCAAGAGTTGGATCAATATCACTCTTGTATATAGTATACCTTGTATATGAAGGTGCAAACCTTGCTAAGCTCAGCACAAAAGCTTAGCAAAGCAAAGCCACAAAGCAAAACAACATCATCAACATCACCTACCAGAACCTTCGAATTACTAATTTGTGCTAAACTGAGTTAACTGGCCATCAATCTTCTGATGTAACTCACAACAAGAAAGAGAACAGGCAGATTATCGAAACAAAAGAAGAAGAATCATTGGTTACTCTTACAGATTGACACTTTAAACATTTTCTACTCAAGTGTTTTTTAGGTTTAATTGTCAGTGACTTAGCTTTGCTGTTTTTCCCTCCAGTCTCACTCAGTCCCAACAGTGTGCGCTCTCCAGTGCTGAGGAATCACGAATCCAATAACACACTGATGACGTACGCCCAGTCAGGAGACGACAACCTGGATGATATAGTTTCGGTCATGATGACGCCGAAGACTGGCAACAGGCTGCACGTCCCCAGTGAAGTTCTGGGCCTCGGTGCACAGGTAGAACCATGCTGATGGTTCAGGTGTTTTTACAAACTATATCTTTTTTATGGTTATTTAAAATGCAATGAGAAATCAATAACCTTTAAGATCCCATGAGGGAGGTCAGAGTTATTATTAACGATATAAACAACTTACTGTACCTCTAGTAAGTCCTGTTTTTCTTTTATTTGGTGATGGTAATATATAATAAAGTTAGCTTGATTTTTATTTTATTTTTTTGGTTTGAACTTACTGTTTGTGTCTTTGGTGGCTTCAGGACGGCTGCACTCTGTCTCCCTCTCTGAACTGTGTGAGGCCGGAGGAGATCACTGTGGAGCTCAGGAAGATGGCAGGAAGTTTGGGCATTAGCATCACTGTGAGTTTATAAAATCATTTTAACTCCAGTGACTGACTGCTGATAGTCCATCTGTGATATTAATTGTGCACAGCATATCCTGATATTTGATTACTGATGTTGACAACATGTAAAGTGGAAGCAGAACAACAGCTGAAACTAACTACAGTTCAACATTAGGAAGAATTATTGTCAGTGTTATCAAGGGTTAAATGATGTATTTCTTGGCTCTAAAAAAGGAATTTTAATGAAAATCTGCCATTGCTCTGTTATTATTTCGCCAACTGATATTACTTTATTTAACAGCATCAGAGCAGGAAGGATGAAAATCTGTTGTTATACAACTGCTAACCTACCAAAATATAATTTAAACTCTAATCTTAATTTTAGTGGGTTGTATTCACTGTTAGTATCCCGTGTTCATCCAAATGCTGTTTGTGATACCTTTTCATCTTCACAATAATAATATAACAATATGGAAAAGGAACAAAACGATATTTTCTGCTCACAAATGATTGGTTTGCATCTAAAAATAGTTGTATTGGCGTCAGTCTGCAAAATCCTGTATCCATCTCATTAAAGTGTTACAAATGTGTGTATGCAAATAAATTGATTAAAAACATTAGGAATGAGCAGTCAGGGAGGGTGAGGGAGAGTGAGGGTGGGGTGGGATGATTATCAGTTCACTATGAGCTTTGAGGCATCTAGTGGGGGTAAAAGCATTCTGATACCCAGCTGTTACCAGCAAAATCTGTAGTAACACATGTTTGATAATCTACCAATTCCACTTGCTTTAATAACAATAAATCCCTCTGCTACCACTAATAAACCTTTTACTAAGAATCCCTTATTATGATAATCCAAAAAACAACTTTATATATCTGTGGAGTTTAATCTGGAACAGTGCATCAGATATTGTGTGTAAAATCTTATCTTATCTGCAAAAATAGCCAGTAAATATTGATGCCCAATAGATAAAATTGGGTTAAATACAATATATCACTGGAGTAGATGTATGAAATAGAAGGAAAGGGAAATAATCAACTAAAAAAAACTAAAAAAAAAGTAAATGTGCTGTCCACTGGTGGATGCAGAGAACACTTTTATCACATCCATGTTTCGCCTCCCTACTATGAGAATATTACTGATGAACTAAAAGTATCTGTTATTGATTGTTCAGGGTGGCGTCAACACTAACCTTCCTAATGGAGGAATCTACATTAAGAGCCTGGTTCCAGGAGGAGCCGCAGAAAGAGATGGGCGAATACATGCAGGTAATACAGCTCAATATCAGATCCAACAGTGCTAAAGCCTGTTTGTGTCCTTGTGAAGGTAATGGTTTGATTTGTATACAGCTTTTCTTCACTAACTAATAAATGGGAAGTTTAATATTTTGGCATTTACCCATTGCTTTCAAACCAGATTGACTAATGCTACAGACCAGAAATGGAAAGCAACACAAGGATCTAAGCTGTGACACACTCAGTGAAGAGAGAAAAACACATTAAAAGATATGATAAAGTGTAATTAATGTTTCTGTCTAATTGTCTCCATCTTTTTGTGCTACAGGTGACAGGCTGTTGGAGGTGGATGGGTTTAGCTTCCAGGGCTTCACCTACCAGCAGGCTGTAGAGTGTCTGAGTAAAACTGGAGAGGTAAAGTGAGAACACTATTGTTGTTTTGAGCCTTTATTGTATCTGAGACAGGAAATGGGACAGAGGGAAGGGGAATGACATGAAGGAAGGAGTCTGTCCCGGCCAGGAAGCAGAACAGGGGCTCACCCACTATACGCCCTAATCAATCACTTTAACCATTGTTAGGCACATGGTGACTTATTTCTGGTGATGATAATTCATAGTTTACTGCTCACACTGTTCATATTTCTCCCAAACACATCCTTCTTGCATCCTCCAGGTGGTAAACTTTGTTGTGGAAAGGGAGTTGATGAACCTGCCCAGGGTGTCTCTCAGTACAGATACTAGCAGCAGCATGTACAACCAGAGCCTTGGTCCTGCTACCAGCCAGCTGAGACCCAACAGCTGCTCTTCCGCCAACGCCCTTCCCAACACCATCAGTGAGCGACCCAGGGACTACAGCTTTGTCACTGATGGTAGGACACCTCAAGCTATTCCAAAAAGGAAAGAAAGTTGATGATCTCTTTCCAGGAACTGCTCAGAAATATTTTTTATTCATGCAACTGTCCCATAATGAACAAAATGTTCATGTGCAGTTCCCTCAAAGAGAGAGAAACTTATGTCACAAGACCTCACACTGTGTTCGTGAGAGAACCTGTCAACTCTAAGCTGTTTTGTCTTTAATAGCCAACCCGGCGGCAAAGCTAGTCTGATTGCTTCAAGGTGAACTTTCACACACTTCCTCCTCTTCATCCTGATCTTCCTTATTCACCCTGACCTTCTTCTTATCCCTCTGGCCTCCCTGATCCTGCGACCTGTTCATCTATATCCGTCATTCCCACATCTCTCCTCTGTCCTTTCCGCTGAAAATCACACAGTGGAAACTGAGTCAATTTCATCCTGTTGAGAGGCGAACATCTTGATCACTAACATTAAAACATGATATGTGAGACAATATTAGCCATTTTCTGTTAAAAAGGGTGGATCTGACCCTGCTTTAAAAACTAAAAAGAGTTACAGTATATTGAACTAATTAAATTAAAATGATTTGCATTTAATAAATCTAGAAAAAGTACAGCTGAGGATGAATGTTGTGTTTTCTCTGGCAGTCCGTCATTTCTAATACAGTTTAACCATCACTGTGTAGCCACGCCCTAATTCATACGGTGCTCTATGGTCTATTTTCCTCTAGGTGGGACCATCATTTTAAAAACGAACATCTCTTTAGGAAAACATAGGGAAGCAGGGCCATTTTCCCATAGATTTCAATACAATCTGACTTCTTTTTACAACCAGTGAGTTGCCCCCTGATGGTCATTGAATGGAATGAAGGTCCAAGACTCTTCAGCATTGGCTTGACTTTTCAGACCCGGAGTCTACGTCCATTTTTGTAGACAGCCTCTGGGTCTATGGGTCCAACACAGGGATGTTTCTGCAGCACTGCATTGTCATGTCCAAACACAGAACAACAGGTTGCTGCTTAATGGATTTTTAATGGAAGGCATTGCACCTTTAGAAAGAGGCTGGCGAGCTGTTTCCCATTGTTTCCAGTCTTCATGCTCCATTAAGACAAAGAAGAGTCTCATTTTCCCAATTGAGAAGTTGTTCTGGTCCCTTCCAGTCCAAGTTGTGTTGACCTTTTGGGGAGTGACAAGGTCCAAGATTATACTCCAAATACCAAATTCTGCATTTACGTTTCACTAGTTGAATGAAAGAAAAGTACATTTTCCCATTATTTTTACATTTTATTTATCTTTATATTTAAGTTCATATAATCAGATTTATCTTATCTTTTCCCTTTCTCTTCCTCCTTACATCCACCTGCTCTTTTCAATTTCCTTTTTCTCCTGAACTCCTTCTTCTTTATCTCATCATTATTCTGTTACTCCCTCTATCCTCCCACGACCAAACCCTCAGACAACACCCAGGAGGTGACCCTGACCAAAAGTGCTAATGGCCTAGGCTTTAGCTTCCTCATGTGCGAGCTCGACCCGCCCACTCGGGACTTTGGCAGCCTGGTCCGGATAAAGCAGCTTTTCCCAGGCCAGCCAGCTCAGCAGAGCGGCAGGATCCAGGAGGGAGACGTCCTGTTGGCTGTGAATGGCCAGTCACTCAAGGAGCTGTCCTATCCGGTACGTGTCGATTTTAAACGGTTCACGTTAGGTTAGGTTTTACCTTAGAAGATCATCTTACTTTTGAAACTGGAATAGGTGCTGTCCAGTCAGAATCTAGGGGCTGTTCTAAATTAGGCTGAGCTTTATAAAGGTCTTTGGTCAAAATACATACATGCAAATGTTTAAATCTTGTGTTTGTTTAATTTTGGATAACACAGCTATGATCTGGGTTGTTGTAGAGATAAAAATTGAAAGGTTAGGGTTTGTGAAAGTAAAAAATAGAGCTATGAATTAGTAGCTTGTGCAGAAAATTGCCCCAACACTGTCCATATAGACAAAGGATGAGATGCTGTGATTGTGCAATAGATTAATTAAAATGACTGATAATAGACTAATGTAACATCTTTTACTGGGTTTTATTAATAATTACCCACGACCTTCGTGGACAGTGAAGAACTCGAGTTCTTCTCTAAATTTGCTTTCCAGTATATGGTTAGAAGTAAGTTGTCTTGTTGTCTTGCTGTGTGAGTCTACTGTTTAAAAATTATTAAGAAAAATTGTCGAAAGAAATGTGAAGCCGAGAACAAATTGTGTTATCAACCGCGTTTACTAGCTAGAGCAATATCTGTCTCTGAACCAGAGCAGAGCTCAGAGGTATTTTCGTGCTCAGTTACTTTTTGCTTCTGGCTGTGGAAAATTCAGTCAGAGGACAGAAAGTGTCACCTGTGGTTTGAGGTCGAGAATCAAATGTAATTTATATTCTACCGATATTTTATTTTTAAATTGTGATCTTCCAGTCACACTTTTCCTGTAAATGTCTGCTGGTCATGACGGATAAATGTAGATGACAGTACATGTTTACCTGTAAGACATTTGACATGTGTCTGATACGTGTGCACAGTGCCATGTGCTGGCTTGCCATCTTTTTGTTTCCCCTGGGGTCTGAAGGTAACGTGAGTAGTGTTTAGTAAGCTGATCTGGGCTGGGCACCTTTAGGTGTGTGACACTTTCACACAGCAGGAATCAATGCACTGGTTCTCTGTGGAGAGTCTTGATCCTGGACTGCTTTAATATTACAACCATATTGTATATAAATGTGTATGGATGTATATGTGTATTGTTTTAAAGATATTAAATAGCTGATACAAACCAGTAGCTTCAGTTATTTCTTATTTTTGTAGAAGGTGCTGAGGCTGTTCAAGACTTCACCGCCTGAGGTTCGACTGACTCTCTATCGGCCTGCGCCCGGTAAACACACACACACACACATGTTCTGACAAACACACACACTCTTCCGTCCACATGCAGGACTTCACTCACCTGTTGATCTGTGCTCTGCAGGGGTCCTTCCATCCGTCGACCAGCTCACTGGCACATGAGTGACGCGACAGTGATGGAGACGTGGCTGATAAGGCTGTTCTGCTCAGTGGACAGGAGCAGTAACCTGATCGTATCAATTGATATCGACCCTGCGGAAAGGTCAGCTGTGCCACTGTGTGACATGATGTGGTGTGATTTGACAGGACATGCAGTGACGGGTTTATATCCTGTGTTGTCACATCTGATCCTAGTTTCACACAAAGACACTGGGAAGTCTGCTTAATGGTGTTCAGTAAACCAGAGGGATAAATCACAACATGATGGGACTCAGGGTGACACAACATGACATAGTATACGACTAAATATTAATATTAGATATTATTAATAAGATTATTAGAGATAACATAACATTTTCAAAAAGTCGGTGGATTAGATTCTGTCCCATGTTAGTGCTTTGGTCTCCCTAACAAATTCACACACATGCACACACAGACACACACACACAATAAATGAATAACTGTGCAGTCTGTCTTGTTTGTTTTAAAGGCATACTGATGAAACCTGCATCAGAAAGCACTGATGTTGAGCGTGGGCTTCAGAGGTTTGTGATGAGGAGAACTGGATAAAAAGGTGAGTGACTGAATAACAAGATAAAATACTGACATTGTTTTTGTCTCTGCTCTGGACACAATGTATTTTTCTATTAGTTTCTGAGAGCCAAAAACAAACTCTGATTTGATTCAACCTGTTAGATAGATAACCAGACACTACAAATGTAGATATTACATCAGCCATTATAACTGAGCAGTAGCAGGTCTATAAGTTTTATCACTTGCCATCATATTCAGTGCTTACTGCTTTGACTGTACAACTACACAAGTCTTAAAAGACAAAAACACACCAGCTGGGTGCAATGCACCAGGGCCCAGTGTAACCTGATTCCTGTCAACAGAGCAAAGTCTGGTTTAACAGTCCAACAGAGAGAGGAACTAGACTTTGTCTTCTGTTGGATCGCAAAAGATGATATTCTCCAAATAAAACGTAGGAGGGGGTCTGATAATATCACTGACCAGTGTCCAGAGTCCAGTGTTTTCATAAAATTACTTGACAGTTTGTAAATGTGACGTCTGGTGGAAGATTCAATAGCATTTTATTTCAGAATATTTACAGAGTGAATGGAAACTGGTGTCAGACCAAATCAACATGTCAAGTTTTCATGGAGACAAAACACACAGCACCAACAGAACTTGGTTTTTTCATGGCTTTTTTTGATGAAAACATGAAAATCTGTGACACTGGCTCTCGGTTTGTTGAGTTAGATAAAAATAAAAACCCTCACAGGAACAATCAGTGAATCACACAATCCTTCCACATTCATCAACAGAGACAGAAATCCAATCGACACTCTTGACCCTAAACACATCTCAAGCATTTTCTAAATTAAATTCAACCACCTCCAAGTTTCAACAACCTTCAATGACTTGTGCTAATTATTTATATCTTTGCCACTAGGTGGTAGCATAGTGCTACAAGTAACAATACTTGTCCTTTTGTGCTGGGTCTCATTTCTCAGTTAACTTTCTTTTTTTTTCCCCACAGGAAAACAAACCAAAGACATTTGAATAACAACAAAAGAAAAAGAGGAAGACAGAAATGAATTATGAAAGAATTGTTTTTACAAGGACACTAAAAAGAGGCTTATAGAAGGCCACCAGGAGACTGTCATGTACCCAGAAATACATATGTTTTTGTCCCATTTTCCATATAGCTTATACTGACAGGGTTTTTTTTTTTGTGTGTGTGTGTGTGTGTGTGTGTGTGTGTGTGTGTGTGTGTGTGTGTGTGTGTGTGTGTGTGTGCGAGCCTGTGCCAGCTGACATTGGGCAAGGGTGGTGTACACTATGGACATGTCGCTGCACACCTATGGGCAATCGTGCATGTCTTTGGAGTGCAGGAAGAAGCCAGAGAACTGGAGGGAACCCATGCATAACAAAATCGTGAATGCCATTTTTATATCATTAAAGCAATTTTAACCCAAATTAAAATTTTCTGGATGGTAACGTCTTTTTATGCTCATTTCCTCTCATTTTCTACCCCCCAAAGAAAAAAAGAAATGAATGTTGTTAAACTGAGTCTGACCTGAATATGGATGATCCACAGAGCCATCCAAAAACATTCATTTAGTATCTGGACAAACCAAGAAGTACATACATACACAGTCTCACACACACACACACACACACACACACACACACACACACACACACACACACACACACACACACACACCTCCCTGGGTGAGGAGCCAGTAATGGCCCCTCATAAATAAGGGTTCCTGTATTTTGGTGAAACCCAGTAGTGCATCTGGATCCCATCAGAGCTCGTGTTCCCTTTGCAAATGATCCCAAATGTTTCTAATTATGCCAGAGGAGTCGGCACGAGGCTGTGTGTGTGCGCTTGTGTGTGTGTGTTTTTCATGTGCGTATAATCGCCCTGACGGACATGCACACCCATACACTGGCCTCTGTTTATTCATGAACTTAGTAACAGAGATGGACAGTGTGGTCTTGACCTCTACAGCCTCTGCTTAGGTCACTGCACGTGTTGATGACTGATGAGTGAAAGACAGGGTGGAGATGGGTTTTCTGTCAACATCACTGTCTCATTGTTGCTCTTGAGTGGTTTACAACATGGGGTTGCAGGATGAGTTGTGGAATACACAAAAAGTAAAAAATAAGTGAAATCATACGTGGTTTATGTGAGGTATCTAGAATGAGAGCATTTCTCTTTTATGAGAAAGTTATTGGTCTTATCCACGGTGAAAAAGCTTCCTCACACTATTTACATATTTAAAGGCAGGCGCTCAGTGTGTAAGGCCTGCATCATGTCTCATATATGTAAAATGTTTGAATCGAATCGAATGGAATGTTTTTTCCCATCGATTTAACGGACTAAACATGCAAATGTGATTGTTTGCAGTTGCATTGTGCTGTTACAACCTTGAAGGTGCGTGACTGCACACACCACGGGAACATTTCATCGAGTGCTAACTGCTCTTTCACCACAGATGAATATGCTGGAATAGAGCCACTGTTAACAGAGCCAAGTGTTGTATGAGTCAACAAAAAGACAGGAGTCCACTTCCCATTTGCTGGTTAACTCTATTTGTTATATTGGTAAAAAAAATAAATAAATAAAATTCATCTTTATCTGTTGATAATTGCATTAAAATTGGTCAATTAAGCTTTTATGTTAACAATGGGTCAAATGATTTCTTGTCATGTGTAAGGAGCAATTATCAAACCCCTATGTGTCATCACCCATTGGTGACTTGGCTGTCGCCATCTTGGTTTTTTGAAACCAGAAGAAATATATATATGTAAGAGAAGGTGGAGCTGAAGAGGAGTGAGGGGTGGATCTGACCTGCTCTGTCCTCTATCCTGGTTGGGTGGTACAGTCTGTCAATCACATGGTAGCCACGCCCTGATGCATATCCTGCTTTATGGTCTATTTTCCTCTAAATGGGACCATCATTTAAAGACTTGAAACTAGAGACTGAGACCATAAACTAATTAGGAAAATGTCTTCTGAGCTAATAAATCCAATGAGAAGTAGTGTCATTTTCCTATAGACTTTAATACAATCCAATTTCTTCTTACAACCAGTGGAGTTGCACCCTGATGGTCATTAAATAGAATGAAGGTTTAAGGCTCTTCAGCACTGTCACTGTCTGGCCCCAGCGTTTACATCCACTTTTATAGATGGTTTATAGCACTTGTTGTTATAAAACAGCAGTTTTACTCAGCTTTACAGAGCACATCTTTTAACTGTTTTGGTTTTACAACCTACAACAGCAGGATGTTCTGCTTGGTCACACGTTACCCAAAGCAACTGTATGAGGCAATAATGTGTCAATTGTGTGTTTACAGCTTGTTTCTGCTCCCCACTTTTTTTAGGTCGCCAAAGAAAACACAAACTCCAGATCAACTCTACTTTCTGAAAAACATAGAAATCCCCAGTCTGTACTTATACTGCAAAGGGATACAGGCAAACATAATGCACACAAACAAGGTGTTACTAACTCCTGTCCATAGACTAGTCTTACATGGCAGCATGTATATTGTATAGATTTACAAAGAACAGTCTTGTACACTCAAATCTGGTCTGACCTTGTCCTAACCTGGATGTAAGCATGGAGAACGTGACACAACAGAATCTGGCTCCTAAAACCATAAAAGCTGCAGATTGTTTCATACTGCGACTCCAACACATGGATGTGGATAAACATCTCGGCTCCTGATGTGGAGTCACATGCTAGAGCTCCATGACCCCCAAAGAAACATGAAAAACACCACCCAGACAAATGGGCACAGTGATGCAGTTTGGCAGGTCTCAAAGACCTCTCTCTACGTTACAAGGCATTGTGAACGATTCACATTTTCCACTGCAGCCACCGTGACGCACAGCCCTGTCCGGAGGCAGCAATGGATGCTGGGTGATTGCATGTGTTGGGCTGTTTGCCTGCGTCTTTGATGTCACCTCTCATTCAGCTATTTCCCCAATTAAATTGATTGTGCTAATGTGTAAAGTGGACTGCAACGATTAAAGGTAAGCCTTGTTGTTTTTGAGAAGGGCCTCAAATCCATCACCATGGCTGCGATGCCAAACATCCATTGACACAAACTGTGAGCTTGGAAAAAGCCTTCCAGCTCTGTTTGAAACGTGAAGGGGAAATCATCATTTTTGACTTATTACTGGCAAATGCCAAAGGATATCCTAATTATAATTGTATCCTGCCCAAAATGAGTGGATTTTTAAAAATGAAAACAATGGTAATTGTACATTTTAAAGGAAGCAGTAAGCCAAAGAATTCCAAGTTTCTGAGGGAGTTGAAAAGGCAGCGGAGATTGAAGAGGTAATTGAGAGGACGTCAATGAAAAGGAAGCAGTCAAAAGAGAATAAAAGTTCAATATGTCCAATAGATGAAGAGAGAGTGAAGGAGTAAGCGGGTGCATATTCACATGTGCACACACATACACACACAGTTTAAGTGAAAGTGAGAGAATCAAAGGAAATATCTCATAATGTGTCAACATAGTTCAGTGTGGGAGGTCGCCGCAGGGGACGTTGCCTAACTCACAAGGGAGAAATTCAACAGCTCTTTCACCGGAAATCCTCATCAGACATCTTCACCGTTCTAGGAAAGCAAAACAAGGACCATGGAGGCCGGAGTTGGAGCCAGAACTGTGGTGGTTGTCTTCATCCAAGAGGCGGAAAGGATCATAAAAGATTTACTTCATTTCAATCTGATACCTAATTTGTCAAAAAGAGATACAACATCCAAACATTAAATAGGTAGTTTGGCGTGTGTTCACTTCCCATTAGTGCAAAATCACTATAATAAGGCCAGAGACTGATAAAGTTTCTGATTGATGACAAAAGTTGAGCGATTACTTCATTAGATGAGATTTACAGCTTTCCTGCTCTCTGTGAAATAAATACTAACTTCCACCCGGAGCAACTTCTAAACATATTGACCGGATCCACGTACCCACATTATGCCTCTAATGCATGTGCTCTTTTTCAGAAACACCCTCCTTCACACGTGGTTCCACCCATTTACATCTGGGAGTTAAACACTGCATCAATAGATTGCTGGCAGCTGAACACTGCCTATTAAAGATAAAACCTTTTGATTTTTGTGGTTTGCGAGACATTTAACACACATGCAGAATCTACCAACAAATCTGTGTCTTGGGACTCAGGCAGCAGAAGATCACATTCAAAAATGTAAGGCTGAATTGCTAAGCTGGGTGTCAGTTTCATACATTTATTTATCACCACGTATAATAACCTGATTTTATTAATTCCCTTGAAATCGGTTGTTATGATCTTAGCTGGCAAATTATAGTAAATGGCTATATAACTTTACTTTAACTTTATATTACTCAGTGGCATTGCATTTTTACTGGGCAAGACAATAATTTTCTGTTATCTCTTTTGAAAACTAACAACTAGTAGTTACAAAGTAGCAACTACGAATTTAGAAAGGAGTTTACACAAAACAAATGTCTCAGCTATATGAATAGCTGAGACATTTGTGCATTGATTTTTGATGATTAGTCTATTCTGCAAGTGAAGAGTAGATTAACGAGATTTGCTTTTGCTTGGAGCTGCTCACATCATTCTCTCATGAAAGCTCCTGTGCTCAGGGAGCCAGTTGCAGGAGGCTGACTGCCTGCATGTCCAGGCCAGCCAATAGGGCGGAAAAGTAATTTGATGTGATGATGACTATTGTCTGCACCAGCATCTGGGCTGCAACTTGGGTGGGAATGGCTGAAACGTCTGATCTGAGAGAATTGTATGTATTCACACCCATATAGTTGCAGGAGCTCTGGAGACACCTTTACACATGACAAGTTCAGTCTTTTAAACAATGGAGTGAAAAGCACCTCTTGACTGGTTTGATGTCAAAGTGCTGAGCTGTCATTCAGCTCCTCATTGCCAGGCATGAAGTCCAGATGTAAGTTTTAGAGAAAGTTGTCAGGATATGAGTAAAAAGACATGTGAGGAAATTATATTGTAATAAATCGAATGTTTAAAAAATAGTCCTGGGTCTGACCTGTCTTGTAGTGCTGACATGAGTAGTGTTTGGTTTGGATCCTTAAGACTGGGCTGACCCTCAAGATAAAACCAATAGTTGCCTTTAGAAACATACATAAGCTGGTTAGTTTCATTTAATAAGTTAAATCACATTCATGCATTAAGGAAAGAAAAAGATTTTTTTTGTTAATTATTTTCCCAAAATTATTATTATAATATCATTGCTTTTTTAATAATAAATAAATAATAAATACATTTTCCTCTATTATTATCATTTCTATAAGGAATTTGGAAAATTTAAAGCTTGTAAATTGCATAAAAGCTATTTTATATGTGATTATGGCTCAGGTCACTCAATAAAAACAATTATCCTTACTTCTAGTTAGATTCTTTGGGTCGTTCATTCCCATGTTAGCTTGAGCCATTCCTGGCAGCACAACTTCTTTTGATGTCATAAATCTGTTTTTTCATCCGTCACTCAGCACCTTCTCCTGAGGAAAACCATCTGCGTGAAGGATCAAACGGCCAAAAGGAAAGAGGCTCGGTCTCCCTGCAGCAGAGGTTAGGCCAGGGCCTGATGTTCTCTGTGGTTCAAGGCCAAAAATTCTGGTTATGGACTTAGAATAAGGCAGGCATTTTACTCGTAACAGACACAGACAGAGGAGTGATGGGACTTAAATTTCCCTGAATCCCTTTACAGTGATGATAAGACCAGAAGGATGAGGTATTGTGCAACAAATTAAGTCATTTTTCCAAAAGCCTTAATGAGCCTTACATAAATGGATGGAGCTCAGTGTTTCCCGAAAGAATTTGGTCACTGTTTTAAGATAAAGGATGATTTAAGAATATGAGAATTCAGTTATTTCAAGGTTTAATGTGCTGATTTTTCATATGATGCGAGTTATTCTCTTTTCTGTTGCTTACTGTTGTCATACAAAGGTCATTCAGTTCTAACCATTAAAGCTTTTTCATTTGAACAGTTTCACTCTAAAACAGGCCTTTTTTTTTTACTGTATAACCATGAGAAAAGTCTGTCGTGCTATAGGTTTCTGCAATGAAAGTGCTGTACATGAAGCTGGTACAAGTGCTGTTTTCTTTTGCTTTTTTCCCAAATTACGAGAGCAAAACTTTGAGGAAGGGCTCAAATAATGTGTCACCTTTGAAGTAAGCTGCTAGCATGTCCAGCTAACTGTTTGTAGTAGTAACCCAGTGTATCTTCCAAGGCCAGGACCTGAAATACTGCACTGTATTGTGAGTAGGTTTAAAAGAAAACCCCTATTTACAACCAGCACATCTACAGTAGAGTACATCTCCTCAGAGTGGGGCCCAGTTCTGGATGCTTCTGTGTCAGGCTGCAGGCCAACGTTAGTAGCTCTGGTCCATCCGAGCTAATTAGCTGAGTTAGAGTTACATGTGTTTATTGATTAGTCTTAATAATCATTATTTAATATTAGTGTTATTATTTTTAAAGCAGAATAAACTATATTTGGAGGAGAGAGTCCAGTAGAGGATGAATGTTGTGCTTTCTCCATTTCTAGTATAGTCTTTCCTTAACTGCATAACCACGCCCTAATTCATCCCCTGCTTTATGGTCTATTCTAAATGGGACCATCATTTAAAAAATGAACATCATGTTGTATTGAAGACTTAAAATTGGGGATTGAGACTATAAACTCATTAGGAAAGTGTTTACTGAGCTAATAAATTAAGTGAAAATAGGGTCATTTTCCCATAGACTTCAATACAATCTGACTTCTTTTTACAAGAAGTTTGGAGTCGTCCCCTGATGGTGGATAGATAGAATGAAGGTTTAAGACTCATCAGGATTGGCTTTGTTATAATTATGTTTTAAATGACATTTCACAAACAACACAAATTACTTTAAATAAATAAATTAAAAAAAAACAGGCATAGTTTTTAAGATTGACTTTGGTTTAGGACTACAATCCCTTGTATCGCTTGAGTTTTTGCGCTAGTACTGGTCTAGTTTGCAAATGAAGGACAAAACTGGATATTAGAACTAAAGTCAACTCACCCTGGACGATTATGTGAAGAAAACAAACCAATGAGAGCCGCGTTAGCTCAGTTAGCTAATGTGGCCCTTCAAAACATTTCAGTGAAGTGTGAGATTAGTAAATTGATTCTCCACAGGATTTCAGGAATCACCACACAGGCCCATCCTGCATGGGGACATTGAACCGGGGGTGTGTTAATGGGCCTAATGTACTGCGCTGTTGAATGAAACACGCTCCATTGCAACTTTATGGTTTGAATCCTGATGTAATGCACCAACCAGATATGTATGAGAAAATGAGTGAGGGAAATAAATCAAGGTGAGGATTGTTGTTTTACAGTTGGAGGAGGCGTAGTGTATGTGTTATTTATTTTTTTTATTACTTATCCTGCACAGTGTAGGACTTTGCACAAAGATGTCAGAGAGTTTTTCTATCTATCCCTTCACATGCTCAGACTGTGGTAGAAAACTACTAGGTTTGCATGCAGCAAGAAAATGTGCGTATAATGCACAGGACATTGTAAATGATGGATTTTATGGTGCAGGAGTAGAGTTACTTCCTATGGATGTGAAGGTAATAATCATTCTGCCAGTTGGGTAGCATGAGCATCTGCCACATAAATGCATGTGGTCAAACGTATGCAGTATAAACTCTCACACGTACTGTAAAGCCCACCCATCTGCAGTCAGAGCCCGGATCATCCAGAGTCATCCCTCTCTCTCTCTCTCTCTCTCTCTCTCTCTCTCTCTTCCTGCACCCAGCTACCTTCCTGTCCAGGATAAACAGACTGAACTTGGACCCTCCACCTCGCTGCAGCAGTTAACATCAGCCTCTGTGAAACGCAGCGAGACCGCATCAACTCCGGACAAGTTTTACAAGCCCTTACGTTCTCTGTCCTGTCCTCCCCCCATCACGGACCTCTCCCCCAGGTCCCATTAACACTCACAGTTTGAGATTTTGCTAAAAGAAAATGTTCTCTTTGCCAGAAACCGTCTCACTGGGCAGGAGCCAAAGATCAGCAATATTTTGAAGTGTGAAATATTAACCAACAAAGACGGAGCTCAAGTCTAATAGTGAGCACATAATAAATATTAGCTCTTTGATTTAGAATTTAAGTTGCTAAAAACTTTACATTTCTGGCTCTGTTTTAGAGAAGTGGAACAATCCTTTTCTCTTTCCCTTTGTCAAGCCTCCATTTTCCACACAAGCATCAAAAATCACAGTGAAAAATCAATTGATCCTATAAGCAACCTGCTGTTGGTAGCAAACAAACAAACACTGTGACAAAGGAATGAGGGTTTTTTTTGTGTGTGTAGAAATACTTTTTTTTTTAGATCAGCTATAGATTTAAATTCGCTAACTAAAAAACATGGTCAGATATGGGCAAAGATAGCAGCAGTTACATAACACAGCTTACTTACTCACTTTGTCTTTGCCATTTAACTTTAAACTGAATTGAATAAATTCTTCACTTGGCAATATTTTTACGTCAAAAGCGGAAAGATAAAAATAAAAGGTGTCATTTGCAGTGATGCTGATGATTAGGAACTATCACCAGCTATGTGACATTTGAGTTCAATGAATTGTTTCACAGTTTTACTTCTTGGGTCTCAGTTACTTGTTTTTCCTTCCTGGGTATAATTGGACATAAAACCCACCTGCTAATTTCACTCTTTTTTATATCTCTCTCTTTTATATAAACATTTTTTTTTCAGTGTTGCTCTTTGTGGCACTTATTGATTGAGGGGAATTGATAATTTACTTTGTATGTCTCATCCTCGGAGGTCGAACAAAGCCAATAAAATTTCTACTTTCTCAGCAGCTCTGCTCCAGACATGTTTGCTTGAAACTATAAAAATCCAATGTGCTTCCTCTTAAAACGGATGGATGTCCACATTCCTTGTGATCATGGTCCGGTTCAATCCAGTGGAGATGTGTTATAGAGAGTAAGAACAAGGGTCCAATAATTTCCAACTGCAGAATGTGGAAACATAATACGTAGGATGGGTTTCAGTGCAAGTTCCAACAGCGACATCAGTGTCAACTGATCAAGGGCAAATGAAAGATGTTGATGGTGTTTGGAGTCTAGAGGAATGTACCATGACCACTCTTCTCTGCCCTCACTGCTCTTTTATTTGATATTAAGATAATAGCAGCGGATGAAAGGAATCCAAGTATCCCCACAGCCCTCTTTTTCTCTTTTGTCTCTCTTCTGTTCTCGTTTTGCACACTCTTTCCACTCTTCCTCCCCTTCACCCTTTCCTCTTCGTCCTCATCTATCTCTTCCTCCCATCCTTTCCTTAATGTATCCCCGTGGACAAGCAGGCCATGCCAGAGCCATAAATTTCAGCTCTGTTTCTGTCCATCACATCTCATAAAAGTCTTTTTCATGCCAATAAAAACTCAAGCGTCTCTCCCTGTGAACGTGTTTTTGGGTGGCAAGGATCCCTGTAAATAATTTGTTACCATGTATTTTACAAATCATCCTCCCAGTGCGATGTCCATCTTGTTTCAATCACAGCTTTGAATGGATGATTTGATGCACAGCGTGCAAAGATTGCTACAAGGTGGACTGGAGCTTGAATCAGGGATGGATGCAGACACGCAAGTAGAGAATTCTGTGTGCATAATACATTTTGACCCGATGGGGTCAAATTGTCTCCACCTGTTATTTTGTCTCTATGGTGCTTTTTACTTTTGGCAAATGTGAGGCTACAAAGAATCTTTTCAGCATGTTGTGAATCACTTGTGAGTCTTGACCTCAGTCCCTACAAACAAAACCCTGGAGAGGAACTTGGTAGAAAGAGTCTGAAAGAATGTAAAGTGGTTTATCTATAATGTGAGAAAAAAATAACACTTATATACAGTATATTACAGCTTATTTATGGGGAATAGTCATTGGAGAGTGGGGTTCACATCCAATTAGTATTGCATGTGGTTAGGTTTATGCAACAGAGGCACTTTTTCTCTAAAAAGATTTGGACTTTAATGGAAAACGCCATAATCCATCCATCATCTATAGTTTATCCATCAGGGTCGCTGGGGGATTGGAGGCAATCGTAGTTGGAGGATGGGGTTCACATCGCACACTATGACAGGGCCAACATATAGAGACAAACAACCCTTCACGCTCACACTATGGGCAAGTTAGAGTCACCATTTAACCTAAACGTTCATGTCTTTGGACTGTGGGAGAAAGCTGAAGAACCTGGAGGGAACCCACACAGACACAGGGAGAACATGCAAACTCCATACAGAAAGACCCAGGCCCAGGATTCAAACTCAGCTGCTTCTTGGTGTGAGGTGACAGTGTTAACCACTGTACCACCATAATATATTGTTGTTTTTTTTTTTTTTTTTTAAATATATACATGTATATGTTACATGTTGTAACACAGGCCACAACTAGCTTTGTTGTTTCAGCAAAGTTTAAATGACCATCCATATTTATTGTCAGTTAGTCTTAAGATACAAACAGAAAATACAGGAAATATTTACACAAAATTTTAAAAAAATTTCAGAATAAAATGTCTTCTACAGACAGAAGTCAGTATTTACTGTGACCTCTCTTGGCACAAAGCACACCTTGAACTCTTGGGGAGACTGTCCTGAAGTTTTCTGAAGTCATCTTCTGGTTTATTATACCAGGTTCTTTCAGCACTTCCCAGAGCTTTAGATTTAGTCTTTTATTTCTCTCTCTCTCCGGCCGATACCATACTGCCTCTATAATATTCAGGTCTGGACTCTGAAGTCCAGTCCATGACTGTCAGTGTTGCCAAATATGATTTCACAGCATTAGCAGTGAGCTTGGGATTGGCATTATCATGCTGAAAAATAAATCCATTCCCAATCAGGCTCTTTCCAGAAGGAATGGCATGATGAATAAAAACCTGTCTGTACTTTTCAGTATTATGATCCCATCGATTCAGACAATATCACCAA
This sequence comes from Rachycentron canadum, assembly GCA_038496675.1. Classification (NCBI taxonomy): domain Eukaryota; kingdom Metazoa; phylum Chordata; class Actinopteri; order Carangiformes; family Rachycentridae; genus Rachycentron; species Rachycentron canadum. Next base: position 5,601,899 of record CM076668.1, read on the forward strand.
CACCACTGGCAGAAATTCCCAAAACCAGGACAGTCCTTCCACCATGTTTTACTGAAGGCTGAAAGTACTCATTCTTCATCTCGGTCAAACTCTTCTCACATATTGTCCATGATTGGACCCATATATATAAAGCTTGGTTGATTTGTCTTCATTCCAGTCTTTGTGAGCTTTATCATATCTTAACCTTTTCACCTTGTTCCCTGCTTCTTCAGACTGTAGAAGAATCAACTTGGCTTCATCCTGATGAAGCTGCCAGATGCTGAGCCACGTCCTTGCTGGACTTCTTCTTCTCTCAAAGAAGAAACTCTTTCTTGGCTTTCCAATACTTTTTTTTGTCCTTGACCTCTCCTGATTCTAGTGGTGGTGAGTATAATGGAAGTAACATCTTCACTGAAACAGATCATGTTGTTTTGTGTAGACAACTTATTCCTGCTGCCCTCAAATGCCCAAAATTATTAAACTCATGCTCTGAGTTACTTTCTGAATATTTTGCAAGACCAGAGGATTCCTCTAACCTTAGCTATGTTTTCTGAGTGCCCAAACCAAAAAAGCTGGTATTGTATTACAAGAGCAGGTACTGGACAGAAACAATTAAACTTATGAGGTCAGTCACCATTTTTGCACATGTTCTTTTTGTGCAAACATTTTGCAAATATCCATATGCTTTCATTATTGTTTCCTCAATAGTTTGTTACCATTATATGTGATTATGTTGCTGTTAAAGTGCCTTTCTGTCATATATCTTCAGTCATATATAAACAAACGTTTAGCACACATGAGCTGAGCAATCAGCTTGTTGAGTAAACCTTACTTTGATTAATACTGTTATTGTGTGTACAGCAGCCACTGTCAGTCAAGAGATAGAGATTTTGCGCATTTTATATGCATTTAAATATTTTCCCCATAAGCTGCAATGAAGGTTCTACAGCAGTGTTAGTCAGGACATTATATATGGAGATGGTGCATGATAATTATGTTATGTTGTTTATGTGGCTCATCACTTGGTGAATCTGTGCTATATTTGTAGAGATTTGAATGTTTTACAATCTGCTTCATCCCAGTTTCTAATATATTGTTAAGTAAATCCAGAAGATGGCAGTGCAGAGCTTATATTGGTGTCAGTATAGCAGCGTGTCATCCTGCTCCATGTCCCACAGCTCTGAGTGTGGATCAGTGACTCTCAGCCTGCAGTCGCAGTCAACCAGAAGTCATGAGATACGCTGCCTCTGGGATACGAGACTGATATAATTGTACCTTTTGTACTAACTGCCCGTCACCTGATGAAAAATGCATGTATATATGTTAACTTTGCAATTATTGTTCAAATCTTCAACTACTACCACCACAGTGAAACAATCTGTACATGAGTGTGTCTGTATAGGACTGGGATTGTTTATTATCTGTTCTTTAAATTCAGAACACTATACAAATCATATTGTGTGTGTGTGTGTGTGTGTGTGTGTGTGTGTGTGTGTGTTCAGCATTAAAGCTAAAGCAACCATCCATCTAACTATGTCTTTGTCTGCTTGGCTGTTACCAGAGCAGACAGACCATCAGATTGAAAATGTGTCCTATTAGTGTGTCTGTGGCTTTTTTATGTGTGTTCATGAATATATGTATGGTTGTGCATACATATGTGGCAGACATACAGACAGTCTGCCATTATTATAACTCCATTATTAGTGTCTTGTCTGTAATTGTGTATCCACAGAGTTAACCAGAGATGCATCTGTTTTTCTGGTTCACTGACGAGGGCCAGTACGACATCTGTTCACAACAAAATACACACACAGCTGAACTCTGCCTTGTAAAGTCGTAGACCTCATAACATTAAAAGTTAGGACGTGAGTATACATATCATCATTTTTGTTAGTTGTGGGGTAGATTGTAAATTTGCTCTCAACAACTCATTTTGTGGATCCGCAGTTCAGGCAGGCTGGTTTTGGTTTATTCAAACTCCTGTCAGCACTCAGGTCCAAACAGAATTGAAAACAAGTGTAAACGTGCAGCAGTGTTCAGACCAAACTTCTTCAGACCAAGGACCACGCAGCTAGTAAAATAAAAAACTCACAGACCACCTAACTCCCAAACACCCCCCCCCAAAAAAAGTCTTTATTGGATACATCAATATATACAAAACAAAGAATCTGGGATTGGAAAAGCAAAATGGCAAAGAATACATCTGATTGGGAATCGAACCATACGCTTTATCCACTCAGCTGTCTATTCAACTTCATGTGATGTAGAGCTTATGCCTCATAAAGTGCAAGATAAAAATTAGAGCTCTTCATGTGGCCTTGTACTTAACATTCACATATTTGAACACTGACCAGATGGGATCAAACAAGTCTCAGTCACGGTGACGACATCATAGTAAAACTCTACACTTCCTGTTGTGTTCGTTGTGTCTGAGGTTTCAGTTGATTCTCTTTAACTGACCTTGTTTGATAGTTAACAGGCTGACATTTAGCTCAATCCCAGAGCAGGCTAACAGTCAGCTAACAGTCATTTCTGACGTATATTGTGAAATGTAAACTAAAGACTAAAAAAAGCTATGTGAGTAGACGGTGTCACCAAACGGTCAGTTACAGTGGAGTCGAACTCCACTGTAAAGCAGCCAATTAAATCAAATGGTTGAATTAATATTGAAAACAACATGTAGGCCTACACTACTCACTCGTTGGCTCTGTGCTCACTCTCAGACAGTTTGACAAACATTAGATTAAACATGATATTTTAACTAATGTACTTGCAGACCACTCTTTGAGAAAGGCTGCGTTATAAAATCCCACATAACCCTGCAGGCAGCAGACGTTACAATGATACGTTGCATGATTTAACTTCACAATCGTGAGTGACGCTCACATGAATCTGAATACACAGCTTATGATGCAAGAAAAAAACAAAAAACATATGAATTACAAACCCACCTCCATAAATACATTTACCACAGCGTCTGTCACAATCAAGTCTCAACCCTCCGTGATGTCACCCGTTGGTTTGTGAGCTGCAGTTCTGAAGCCTCCAGTTCGTAACTTGGCCATCAGCCATCTTGAAACCAGAAGAAACCATATTTGGAGAAGAAGTGCTTTATGGGCCGCTTTTCTCTAAATGGGACCATGATTTAAAAAAATGAACATCATGTTGTATTGACTTGAAACTAGAGACTGAGACCATTAACTCATTAGGAAAATGTTTACTGAGCTAATAAATCAAGTGAGAAGTAGGGACATTTTCCCATAGACTTCAATACAACCTTGCTTATGTTATGATAAGCTGTTCATTTTCTGTGCTCGCTTCACAAAGCATTACGGGATTCCATTTGAAGCTGGACTGACCATTGATGAAATGGTTTATGTTTGTGCAGTGTTACGTGTAAATCATTTGCAAATTGGCCTAAATAGAATATGAACTCATTAGGAAAATGCTTACTGAGCTAATAAATCAGGTGAGACATGGGGCCATTTTCCCATAGACTTCAATACAATCAGACTTTTTTTTTTTTACAACCAGTGGAGTCGCCCCCTGATGGTCATTAAATAGAATGAAGGTTTAAGGCTCTTCAGCATTGGCTTCACTTTACAGCCATAAAGTCTATGTCTACTAAAACATTTTACATCAACCTGTCAAACCTGTCGCCTCTAACATGCAGCACATCAGCTTGAGAGCAGCCTGTGGTTCCATGGCTTTACCCACTGAGGTCTGAGCCTGACATCTGTCAATATAATGTATAATAATCTGTGGCTCTACGGTAGCTTTTTAAGCTCTTACAATATCAACACAAATATATCTTGAGTAGTGACAGTGGTGAGTGGAGTGCAGCGTCTGTCACATTCACACTCGGCTCTGTTTCCTGCTCTGAGGACCAGCAGAGTAGCTGCTGCTCTGTCAACCTCCACAAAACCGAGCAGCACAAAAATGTTAGATTTCCACTGCACATGCTCTCTCTTCGTGTCGGAGTGTGTAGATAGGCGTTTAAGTGTACGTTGTGTGTGTGTGTGTTATCTCGGTTTCGTTTAAGCATTAGTGTGACTGTTTGTATTGTGTCTATGTGAACAGGTATATAGTAACTTAGAGTGTGTGCTTATGTGTGTTCATGGACGTCTGTGTGTGTGACATTGGCTGCTCCATCTGCCATTACCTCACTGTAATAACAACGCCATTATTCTCACTAACTAAGATTCCATCCTCAGCTTTTGATGACAGTTAAAGCTCCTCCAGCTCGTGCGTGTGTGTGTCTGTGTGAGTGTGTGTGTCTTCTCCTGCCAAAGACAAATGCCCCAGGATACACAGCTGAGCTGGCTGGTGAGAGCTAACATTTCACTTCAGAAAACGTGTCATCTCTTCTCACTGTGATGGATATTATATTCATGCCTGTTCGTCCAGGTGCCTGGGCTCCGTTTTACTACGTGTGTGTGTGTGTGTGTGTGTGTGTAGGCATGTTTCCTGACTTACTGTACCCTCGCCATAATTTCATTAATTACAACCCTCAGACATTCTTTTTCCCGTCAAAGGAGAGTAGACGAAAGACAGATGATCTTTGTTTCCACAAAGACACTTCTTTGATTTCCGCCAGCGTCTTTTCTCTCCCAAACCGCTAAATGGGACACAAAACATGATCTCCTTTGACTGCCATTCAAAAGCCCTATTGGCGCTGCAGTCCGAGGGCTGGCCTGTATTGTTTTTAGATATGGACTAGATCGTATAGACCGCGCATGTGGTTTTCCTGGCTGGGTAAAAATGCAGCAGGGAGAGGAAGAGAAATGTTGAATAGACATTACCGGAGCCATTTATTTTACATTGCTGATGGATATCAGTGTCACTGAGGGTTACAGCCCATTTACTGAACTTCTGCTTTTCTAAGTTAGATTCACTTATTTTGCGCACAGATTTCTGTTCATTCACTATTTTGAAATCTGAACTTTACAGAGTTTGGACTATATTGCTGCCTTGGCTGAAGAGAGATGCTATAAAAAATAAAGTGTATGAAAAAAAACATAATTGTGAGAGAAAAAACAGATTATACTAATGGAAGGCTTAGTCAGTGGTCAATGTATGTGCATTATATGGTATTAATAAATCCAAATGAAATCTAGTATACTAACACACTCAAATACATAGTATGTGCTTTACTTTGGGAAATTACCTGCTGTCATGCTCCTCGTATGTAATGCTGTTCAACTGAGCATAATTTCATATTTAATTGTAATATTTGTAATGTAATGTGTAACTCAACATATCCTGAACTTAGAAATATGTTACCCACTTGTAATATTAATAAAAATTATTTATTTACATGTTAACTGGATTTCTTGTTGTTCAGACAGAGAGGACCTTATTCTCTGTGACTTATTGGATAATAAAGACATTTCAAACATTTTTAAGTTACATAGACCCAATGAAAAAACATTAATCCTTCAACACAAAAATGTCACCATAAACACAATCTTTGAGATGTGTAAAATTTTTTGTCCTTTTGACAATTTCTACTTGGACTTCATTTTGTTTACATGGAGAAAATGAGAGGTCATAGTGTTACACTGCTCCCACCTGGTCCTGTTTTTGATCCAATGGTGTTTGATACTTAGCCATCGCAGACCAACACACTATATAGAGTAAAGGCAACTGTCTTCTGAGGTTTTTCACCAAAGTCTCATTCTGGGTTCTGCAAATTATATTTACTTCTTGATTTCCCCTTTTCTTACTCTCACCTTTTTACACAAAAACACAAGAAACAAACTGACTGAACCAGTATCAGCTAATTTTCTTCCTTCATTCAAACTTTTAACTGTCAAATTGGAGCACAGGTTGTGGTACTGAATCTCAGGTCTGATGCCCTGTAAAGATGTTGATCCCCTGTCGTTAATTGTTTTAGATTATTTCCATTGTGTATTACTTTAACCAAAAAAATTTCATGAGGTAACTAAGAAAAGAGAAAGTATTTACTGTAAAACAACCTCAGAATCAGGATGCATTTATTGAGAAACAAAACACAGAGAAAAAAAAATTATTGCAAATATTTTTTTATTGTTATTCTAGCCCAATTGATATTAATAGGCCATTTAAAACCAAACATAGCTGGCATGTTTGGGGTGTGGGAGGAAAGAAGCGTTAACCCTTGAAGTACCGGTCCACAGCCCCCAGCCCACCCTGCTCCGCCTTCAGCACATTCACCTGGAGAGAGTCAAAAGTGCTTGATAAATATGGGCCCTGAAAATACCTCACCTACCAGGAAGGGTAGGTGAACCCCCCCCCCCCCCCCCCTTAGTAGACATCTCTCCAAGCTAAGTAAACGTGCAGTCAGACGGGGAGGTGACCATGGACCCTGAAGCTGTAGAGGCAGGTGTGGTCGATGTTTCCCCAGTTGTTCTCAATCTGGAGCTTCACATATCTGAAGACACCATTGTCTGGATTCTGGAGGGAAACAGGAGGGAGAACATTAATAAAGACATTCAGGAGGACCTGGCATCTGTGTGGACCACATGGTGCTTGCATGTTTTGGGTCTATTATTAATAACAGCTCTAAGCTGTATTATAGACATAGACACAACCTGGTGTGTGTCCAGTTAAAGAAATGTGTGTGAATGAGAGCTATACTGTATCACACATATGATACTTACCAGCAGGATGAAGGTCTGAAACGCTGCGCTGTCTTGATCGAAAGTTTGTCTTCCCAAAAGGGATCCTTCCTCATCCATGGTCTTCATCCCCTGCAGGGTAAAGAGACACAGATCAGCTGAACAGGTCACTGTGCACTGTGGGAATAATGATACAAGGACATCTTCTGGACAACAACAGAAAATGTGTAACTTACGTAGACAGAAAACTCCCTTGGTGCGCTCATGATGTAACCAGAAGGGGACTGGCTTTTTGTAATGTGTCCAAGAGTCACGTGAGTGATGGAGACCGGGTGGGACAGTGAGATGAACAGATGTCCACTGTCCCCTGAAAAGCACCAGCACTGTCCAGGTCGTAATGATGTTTGTCCCTGAGGGAGGAAACATCATAAAGCATGTTTTAGAGTCAACAGATCATAAACTTTGTTTACAATACACTTGAGATGAATCACTGTTAATGTGGCATCCTATTAATGTGGCTGCGTAATTCCTACCTGAATCGTTTGTCGCTGTTTTTTGGGTGAATAGTTCCTGTAGAATAATCTTTCCCACACTAGTCCCATGTAGTTATAAGGCCAATATGTGTCTGTAGATAAATCATGCAAAACTCTGGCACCTGCAGACACAATCAAGGGAAAAATTCCAAAGTCAGAAATCAACCAAAACAGTTTTACCATAAATCACATGTATGAATCATGAGGACACGATGAAGATGGTCAGGATTTCTTACCTTGCGATTCCAAAGCAAAGTTAGGTATTGTGTCTGCCAGAGTAACAAACATGTCTATCCTCTGTCTAAGTGACTGCACTTCCTGCAGGGTTTCTCCTAGTTCTAAATACACGTGTGTTAAACCTGATGACACAAAGAACAAAGGTTAGAAATCTGATTTCTATCAACATGAACCTCTGAAAAACCTGAACCAGGAGCTAAAGTAAAACCACCTGTTCCAGGTTTTACTCATGTACTAGAAATGATTGACTGTTGCAGGAAGAGTTGAAGCACTCACCAAAAGCTAAAAGGAGAAGGAGGAGAAAACAGCCGACATTCTTCACTGAAAAGCAGCACACTGTTGTGACAGCAGAGAGACAAACAGGGCCGTTAGAGCTTGATAACAAGTCAAATCATCCTGAAAGTGGTCTTGATCACATGAACTGTCTTGGTTACAGGAGAGAGTCAGTCCATACCCATGTGTCCTCTGGTCTGTGTGCCAGTCTCTGATATCACACGGGTTGCGGTATTAGGCATCTCGGGGGCATCAGACCCAACGTCACCCTGGTCTGCTACATTGACCAAAGAGTTCAGATCGTGTTGAATGTAGTGACGAGCTCGCCTCCTACTAAAGATCCTAAAAGTTACAGTGGACGTTAAAAAAGACGTCTTTGTGAAGATCTGTCACACACACACTAGTTTTACATGCAGAATATAGGATGTGCACACAATCACTACAACAACTTACCTTTTAAATACTTCCCTGTAGGAAATATAGGGAGTCCCTTCTACTGTATAATACCCTGCTTCTAACAGGCGACGACTTCTTCGCTCCATGACTGGAAAATAGTAGAGACAGAGGTTCAGATCATCAGAGACACATATCACACAAGCTATGCAAAAATATTTTCTAATATTTTTTTTTTATTCATATCTAATGCTCTATGCTTTCTAGGTATCATTATACAAACAAAATATGCTCAGAGGGAGTTCAAATAACTATATCAGGGCCGAAAGCAGAAAACGTTTTACCCCTACAACAGACAAGTTTGTCATAAGTTCATATATCAAGTGTCAGGTCTGTAGCTTTGCTGGTAACTTACTTCTTAGTTTGACGCTTGGAGAAACCAAACCAACTACAGACTAATAAAAACACTACTACTACTGTCTGTGTTTTCTCTAATTGGACGTGTGTGAACAGCTGAGAGGCTGAAAGTCACTGATATCCAGGCTGAACTCTGCAGCTCCAAGGTCTGGTTCTTCAGTTGTGACATGTGATTCCATCAGTGTCATAATGAGTCTGTTCCATCGTTCTATATGTAAATTTGCTTTAAATTACATTCAACTTCAAATCCATGAAGCTGGGCTTGGTTTGTTCATATTGAAGCACTATTCTGTACCAAATGTTGACAAACCACCCAAATGCACTACTGTTGTCTATGATGATCAGATTGGATTCATTGAGATGATGATCAGATTGGATTCATTGCAGTGTGTCCGTTTTTTTTTTTTTTTTTTTTTTTTTTTTTTTTTTTTGTGTGTGTGTTTAACACATTTTTATTTATTCATTTGTTTTTAACAATTTCTGGGCCAACAAGATCAGTGTTTTATCCTGTACAATTGCGGTGCAAGTGCAAAACTGCCTTTCTCACCCTTCCAACAAGAAAAATACCATTCCACAAACAGCAAGTTTAACTGTCCAATAGATTTTTTTTTTTCATTGATGGTTGTTGCATTTGAAGTTGATGCAAGATTATAGACTTATTTTCCCAACAAAACACATATTGTTCATAAAAAATGTTTCCTCCTCACAGTTAGCTTTCATGTCTCTGCTTGGATTTGAAAAGTTGCTGCACCTGAACCGTGACAACATAGGCTCATATGTTGATCCCAGATGTTGACCCCATCCATCTATACTAGTAAATGCCCCATAAAGTATAAAATGCAGAACTCTATACTATAAAATGCACAGTCTAGTCACTATTTGTTGTGTTTGTAGTAGCAAAAAAAAAACAAGAGCTACCTGACAGATCTGCTGTATTCAGAGCTACAGATGATATTTAAGGCTTATGAACAGTCATCTTAACTGTGACCAACAGGGATATGACTATGTAGCAAGCGAGCACAGTTACAGTGGGGACCACAACTAAAGAATGATGAAGTTTGATGCTGTGGTGCTGTGGACTACAACTGCCATTAACCTCTGGCATCAAGTATAAAACCAGCTTTGTCCAGAATCTCTCCCACTGACTGTTTGATCTCCACATCTGGACCAAGCCCCATTCAACGAATCAAGGCCTGACAACATCTGAAGCCTTATTTCAAACAAGAAAAACCTCACTTTTGGATCCTTGATGTGCCAAAGTCCATAATGTTCCACATTTTTGAGGGATTATTTCCTGTAGAGCTTCTGTTTTTTCTTCTGTGGGCATCAGCTGATTGGCAGGAAGCAGATGTAATGTAATGTCATGCAGCGCTGATATGAAAACACAACTTAGCACAGTGAAGTGAGGATAAACAAGCTCTCTGTGTGGTTGTTGTGATGGGTGATCCCTCTGCTACATTATTTTTATCAGAGTGGACAGAAATTAAAAGAAGCAAACGGCTTCTCCTGATGGAGGAAAACAAACAGTTGAATACAGACCATGCATTGTTCAAAAAGACACGCTCACAAACATGGGCCAGTCAAAGTGTTTTCGGGGTGTGTCTTTCCTCAGTTTGGTCAGCATTGTTGTGTATGTGACTCCTGCGGTTTGTGATTCATGCTTCTGATGTCTTGGAGCAACAGCGACCTTGGGCCATGGGTTTGGACACATCCAATAAATATACACAAACTTACACACACATTCAGGATACACACAATCAGAGGTTACTCACGTCAGGCAACATAGACCATTCCTGTAAAAGGTCTGAACTTATTGACTGTGAGGATAAGAATTTCCGATAAGCAGTTATGTCTCCGCCTCAGAAACAGAGCGGTGGTTAGTGAGGGTGCTGAGCCAGATTCCCATAGAAAGACTGACCAGGATTATTTTCAACAAAGTTGTTTGAGTCCTTTCGTGGGGAGGATCGGGCCTTATCAGGATGTAGAAAAACATCAAGTGAGCAGTTCATGGTTTGGACAAGACAGAGCAAATTCTCTGCGGTTGAAGCCGAGTGTTATCCACATCCATTCCTGGGCTGGTGTATCTATTCATGCCAAATAGTGTTTATATGTTCAGTGTGGAACTGATTTAAATGCATAGTTCCTCCAAGTCCCTGGCTGCAGTGGTAGTAGCTGTTGTTGAAATGCTTGTTTAAATTCAAGTTTATTTATTTCTGCAGGTCGTCATTCCAAGTCTGACTCAAATCAAAGGATGAGGATGTAACAACTCCCCCTCTAATCTACAGCCCAAGATACCTGGCACCGCCATCCCCAGACTCTTAAATGTGTTTAAGGAAAAACTGCCATGAAAACCTTTATACATTTATTTACCCTGCATCGTGCAAGAATTGGAACAAAAAAATACACTCTTGTAAATCTCCCTGCCAAAAGCCCTGCTATTATTTTGTAATTGCAGTGGTCATGTATGATTTTAATCCAGTGTAAATCTACCTTATTTATTATTTGCTCTGTAAAAAAAAATTGTGGCCCTCCACGCTTTGTTAAAAACAGCTGTCCCTTGTTACAGGTAATCCCACAAAAATTGAAAACATGATTTCTTATTTAGTTTCCTTTGAGACAGGGAGTTTCTTTTTGTCTCTGTCTCAAAGAATAGATGCAGAGAAAGGCTCATGATGCATTTTAAGGGCAAATTTGTAAAAAATATGAAACTGGGACATGACTAATCCCACATCCCGTGACAATTTTTCCTCTCCTGTGCAAAAGCATTTCACAAAATACCAAGGTTGGGCTTTACTTTAAGTCCAAGAAGATGTGGGGAAAATAATAGCTACGCCAAATACAGTGATATAAAGCAATCTAATATAATGAGAGTAATTTCAGCATGTCTTTTCTATAATACTGTTCTGTCATATTTGCTGCAGTTTGAAAGTTACAGATTGCAGTTATGAGTCTGTGAGGAGGCTGCATGCAGAGTTGTATTGGATTACATTTCCTGGTATTTATGTTACAGCCCAGTATCTTGAGGAATTACATCCACATTGAACAGTCCTGCATTTCTCTATTTACGGCAATTTGCAGTAGTGGAATTTTAAGTTGCGTGCAGACAAATGATTTACACGTAACACTGCACTGAAACGTAAACCATTTCATCGATGGTCAGTTCAGCTTCAATGGAATCCCATAATACCTTGCGAAACGAGCACAGAAAATTGCAAAAAAAATGGGGGTGAACAGCTGATCATTAACCTGTGAGGCCTGGCCGGTGAACATGGCACATGGTATGTTAATGAGAAAAGATAAATAAAACACTCAGAGCTTCTCAGTACAGACAGTCAGTATTGGCTGTAAAGTGAAGCCAAAACCTTCATTCTATCTAATGACCATCAGGGGGCGACTGCACTGGTTGTAAAAAAAAAAAAAAAGTCAGATTGTATTGAAGTTTATGTAAAAATGGACCTACTTCTCATTCAATTTATTACCTCAGTAAAGGATGAGTTAATGACTTAATGGTCTCAGTTTCTAGTTTCAAGTCTTCTTCAATACAACATGATGTTCATTTTTTAAAGAAAAATAAACCATAAAGCAGGGGGCATTGGCGACCTGCAGGATAGAGCACAGAGCAGGTCAGATCCACCCCTCACTCCTCCACAGCTCTACCTTCGCCTTAAAATATCGTTCCTTCGTGTTTAAAAAAAACAAGGCGTCCAAGTTACACTCTTGACACTTGATGGTGAGGCAGACACTGTAAGTGTCCTAAAGCATCAACCTGTAGCACAAGGTAAGAGCACAAGGTCCAGATGTGGGGGAGGGGTACCAACAGCTCATCTGACTCCAGAACAGAAGTTCAAAGTCAAATTGGGGTCAGTTTCCCACAGAGAACATTTATTCTAAAGTTCTCCTTCATACACAAGTTCTCATTATTAATAACATTTGACAAAGCAGATAGATGCATGAAGGCAGGCTTTCACAATGGCTGCCACTGTGTGTTGAACCATGCGTTTGTTTGCTGTTAGTACTTTCAGGACGGGGCCATTAACTGGCTCCTTACAGGGAAACTCAGTGGGGTTCAAATGTGTTTTGTCTCGCTGTTGATTCAAGCTGTGTTACTTTGAGGCCCCACAATCATCATGGGTGGCCACATTGGGCCCTTGGCACAGCATATACGCACATTCATACAGACTTACTCATAATGCTGATGTGCCAAACATTCAGTTCAATCTCACACACACACATACTTACACTGCACAAAATGTTTCTGTCTTTCTAATCATTCTCTTGCATGTGCATACACACAATGTAGTCTGACACACACAAATATACAGTTAACTTACCAGAAAAACACACAGAAAATGCACACACCACCCTCAAGTTGTGACACACACCTATGTATTAAAATTACAAATATATATATATATAAAATATATATAATATATTATATATATATATAATACAAATTCAAAGGCGCATACTCATTCATGTTACTTTACACACACACACACACACACACACACCCCACTGTGCCGTAAAAACAAACTGCTCAAAATATAGCATTTGTCTTCTGATTAAACACACATTCCAGCAAACTGTGTTTGGCCGGCCCGGCAACAGCCGTCATATTGACAGTCAGACGTGCGGTTTGTCCGGGTGATCTCTCATGAAGGGACGCTTTATGGCACAGCCAGCTCCATATAATCAGCTTTAAATGGCCCCAATGCTAACGAGAAAGACGGCACCCTCCCTCCCTTCATACCAGCCAGGCGGCCCCAGGAGTCAGGAAAGACAACAGCCACAGAGGCCATTAAAGAATGAGGAATGTTAAGGGGTTCAAAAATCGCATTAAGTCAAATTTGAACTGCGATGAAGTTTTAGTGTCCATAACCATCTGTTAAATGTTAATCTGGAATGATGGTTGGCTTGTGATGCTATGTTGCACAGCTATGCTGATGGATGTGATGGTAAAGTTAGCAGCCCAACAATTTGAGATTATTTCAATTTTAAATATAAAAAAAATTATGAAAACATCTACAATGTTAATTTATAAGTTCATAGTGGTGGATCATTTACTTCAAGAAATGTTGACACTGTAAGTGACCATTCACATGTGGAGGAGAACAGTGCTAACACAATGACCAGTGTTGGGGCATCTAACCTGAAAAATGAAATCAATTACCCATTCAATAATAAATATTTACGTTTACTTCACTGAATACAAAAAAGACTGTCCTGTTTCAAAGACTCCTTCAAATGCAGCCAATAAGTAGGAAACAAAAGCTCTAATGGGAGGTTCTTCCACCCAACCTATCCCAAGATTTATTTTGTAATGTGTGGTAATGAAAATAATATGGCAGCAAAACACAGACACAGAACCTGAGGATTACACTGTTGAACTGTTTACAGTGATTACACTATTAAATGTTTTGGTTTTCATCTTACGGTACAACCTGGGCCTTAAAACCTCAAGTTTTGTGAAAAAAGTTTTGTGTTGTCAGGGTTACTAGGCACCAGGAGCTTTGTAGCATAACAGTAAGGGCAGGAACAGTTATATGTATGATAATACGAACCGAAAACCATCCGTAGACCAGACCCTTTAATTTCAGTTCAGACATCATGGCCACGAAGGACCACACCTTTATAGACTGCGACCTCTGAAGGATGCAGCCCCTGAATTGGAACATAGCTGTTGTCCTCAATCGGCACATTTTCTATTGTGGCATAGTGTGTAGTTGTGTTGTGACTTTTGCATTCGTGCTTTGGCTTTTGCATTAGTCTTGTCCCGTCTGACCCACTGAGGAAATGTGTTTTAAACAACTCCAAAGCCTGCATATATGCTCTTCACATACTTAATAGTTAACACATAGAAATAATAAGTAAGACATTGTGGTTTAAGTTTTTGGAGGCTGTGGCACCAGATTGTTTGGTTTTATGTCCCTTTTGGCTACTTTTTATTTCCCGGCGCAAGTAAAAGAGCAGATTATAATAAATGTATATTGCGAAAACTTATGTTCCAATAAATAGCCTCCTCCTCCTCCTCTGATTGGTCCTCAAATTGAAAAGGCAGAAAGTTCAGTCGGCTTAGTTCAACTGATAAATGAAGAACATTAAGCCAACTGTCATTTCAGGTCATTTCAACTGACCTTTTATCCTGTTGAAACTTAAGTAAACGCTCTTATCTTTTGCTGGAAGCTAACTGCCTCCCTCCAGTCCTGATGCCAAGCTAACACTCCCGACCAGTCTGCCCACTAATATACTTGTACATTACACTTGTGCAATAAAACTGTTGCATTTACAAGTACGATTCATCTTCAAAGACCTATGAAGAGCTGAAAAACAAAGGGAAAAGTCATTTCAGATTACAATGATATTAAATTTGATCATTCGCATATGTCCAGTACTTCAGTATCATGTTTTATTGTCTCATTAATATCTAATTCATCTCTGTCTCTTTGGAAGTTATGAGAACCTTACAGATCGACACACAGTGAACCAATGACTTCACAGTTACTGCTTCTTGTGCTCTCAGAGAAGGTCAGACGCTGTTATTACTGTGTCATGGCTATGCTGTCTGACTAAAAACCTCCCATAGGGACACATCTTATCTATCTGATGATTCAGACAAAATACCTTCACAATTATGTAGTGGCTCCATCTCGACAGCTTCTGAGGCGGTGCAAGAAAATAGTGGTGGTCAATGTCAGGCCAAT
Source organism: Rachycentron canadum (assembly GCA_038496675.1). Classification (NCBI taxonomy): domain Eukaryota; kingdom Metazoa; phylum Chordata; class Actinopteri; order Carangiformes; family Rachycentridae; genus Rachycentron; species Rachycentron canadum. Next base: position 5,617,031 of record CM076668.1, read on the forward strand.
GTCAGAGCCATTTTTTTACACATGAAGAGAGGAGATTCAGGATTTAGATATTTCAGTTTTATGCTCATCTGCAAATGTAGGGACTTAGCCTAATATTAGCCAATTAGTTTTAGCCCCATGAAATCAAAAATACATTTTCTCTGTGTCCCTGTGTTAATTTTTTTTTTAGCTCTTATATAGCAAATATACTAAATGTCAACCAGTAATTATCATTATTATAGAAAACCATCTATTTTCTGCTCCTGCAAATCCCTCGAGCTAGCTAGAAGAAAAAAATGGCTAGAGTTCACACATTTGGAGTGTTTATCAAAGGACACATCATCAATGTGGCGATGTACACTATGGGCTAGCTAACTGCTGTCAGAAAACACGGCCCCTTCACTGTGCAAAGTATAACGAAAAGTTCAAGTTTGCTAACTGGCAAAACAAGAAAGGCATCTTCTAACAATAATTTCAAAATACATTTTGCTTCCTTCATCATAACTGATTTGTATTGTTTTTGTAATGACATGCACATTGGTCCCTCTCCAGCTTCAAGTTTTTATTGTATTTACAGACAAATGTGGAATCAGGAGGCACTCAAGAGGCCTTTAACACAACAACTACAAAAGAAACATCTTTAAGGAAACATTTTGGAGCAGAACTCTAAGTTCTGTTTAGTCTACAGTTTCCTGTCTGGCTGTCAATCATCAGTATAGCATGCTTAAGAGTGTGTGCTGAGGATTGATGGAGATGGGTGTGAAGGCTGGTCCACAGTGTGTGTGTTGTTGAAGTAAGGTTTTACCTGGTACACAGGCTGCTGAGGTTAAATGTCATTGGCCAACACCCACAGTGGCTCCACAGATTTTCTGCACTGATCACTCAGTACATTACAGAGGAGCTCAGGCTGCAAACACTGTCCAGACCACCTCTGGAGAGCCCCCCCACTAAAGCTTCTGTCTATCCTCTGAGGTATAGGCACCAGAAGACAGGACAGAGCATCATCAGTGAGGCATGAGGACAGCTGGAGAGCTTTAGTCTCCAGCGACCACCTTTCGGCTATAGCCAAGTTTCAATGGGGCATGAAAAGTTTCCAAATCCGGTTATTATATTATTTATAGTATTTTTGTGTTTTCATGGTTGTGAGAGCAGCTGAGAGACTGGCCTCACCTCTGTCTCCACCTACGGCTCCTTCCTGGCGTGAAACATAACAGAGATAGTCATGCTGGCCATTTCTGTCACAGCCTCTCTCAGGTGAAACTGTTGCTCATGAAACTCTTACAAAGTCTCTGGCTCCTCTATCCATCCGCATGCTCCTTCCTCTCTGTCTCTCATCCCGCCATAATAATCCATAATCTGCAGCTAGTTAGGCAGCAAACTCCACCAATCAGCCTGGACTTCTGCTACAATATGTACAACAACATCACTAATTCACCATGGTGTATTCTCAGTCAAAGGTAATATTCACTATAATAGAAGCAAGTCCACCATCTGTCCATGCAAGTTTGTTGTCAGCCTCAGACTTAGACTGATTACCACTGGATCTTATGTGTCATTCATGTTATTTCAACACATGCTGAGTCGATGTTGAACAAAGTATGGGTGGTCTAACTAGCATTAGATTTTCATAGGTCCAGATATGGTGAAATGCTGAGAGTGGAAAAACTCTCAAGAGGTAATCTTCTGTAAACTAGATTTTGAATCTAATCACTACACAAAGTAACGCATGGAGTTTTGGAGGAACATACAGACTCGTGGACTAACATGAATGACATATGGAGCTATTAGCAGGGGAACGGGGGATGCTCAGGCAATGCTATGTTTATTGCATGGTTGAATCTATCTTTAGATCCCTTCACACCAATCAAATTGCAGTAAAATTACAAAATTCATCAAAGGTTTTTCTATTGATATTTTAGGAAAAAGTTATTTAGCATTTTTTATTTCAGTTTGAATTTAATGAAAAAGAGATTTTGTGTAATTCAAGGGTGCATGTTTTGTAATATTGCAGATAAAAAGCCATTTTCTTCAAAGCGGACATGAGCATTGTCAGTCCACATAGATAAAGACATATTTTGCAGGGGCTGTGGTGAGTGAAAGCCTTCAGCGAATTGAAGTTACTGAACATAGCTGTGAGCATCTTCCTGAACTGCCCACTTCGCATTCAGACATGCAAATCTTATTAAACAAGCAGAGCTACAATGGGACAAATGAGCTGAAGTTAACAAGGCAGAGAGCATCTGGTAAAAGTAAATCTTTACAAGCCTCAGACACACAGACAAGGCAAGGCCCTGAAGAAAGGCACATTATACAGAGATAGGAAGAGGATGACTTTATGGGACAGATGTGTAACCCAAGAGAGCAGGAAGAAGGGTTAAAGGATGCTACTGAGGCATGCTGACATTGACTGTCCTCACTTCCTGTATCCTACATTTTGTAGAGGAAGAGTGGGTTTACTATCAAAGATTTTAGTTTCAAGACTTTTTTGGGTTTTTCTGCACATAAACCAAAGAATTAAAATGAAAACAAAAGTGATAACTTTGTAGTTTCCTAGAGGACTTGTGCAGATGCCTTAATGAAATCAAATCTCAAGCAATATGTGCTGGTGTGATACGAAAATGGTGCCATGTAACTGCCTAAATACAGTTCCAGTTTATAATGATCCTTCTGAATCACACTTTGCTCACACTGCTGTGTTTGCCATCGTTGCTCAGTACACGTGAACGACCTGCAGCGAGCATTTCTCCCTCTGTGTGAAGCTCGTAAAAATATCACTGCTGCTTTGCGACTGTAGAGTTAAATAGCTGTAAACGCTGGGTACGTCTGTCTCAGTGAGTGAATGCACTTGTGTTGAAGCCAGCATGGGTTGCTGCCTGCCTGCCTGCGTGAGTACATAACCTCAAAATTACACAAATTTACAGGATGCCTATTTGCATAGCAGACATAATTGAAACCATAAAAATGTTTGTCATCCTCAAGGAGGGAAAGTCACTAATTTCAAGAATGCCAATTACTGTAATTATGAAAAATCATTTTTTAGAACATAAACACAGTCAGTCTGACACCTTTTGAAAAATAAGTTTGTTTTTCACTACTCTTTCTTAACTTTTATTTGGGTAGTTTTCAATAGAAGCAATGTCACTTGAATTTATTATTCTTATGTTATATTGCTGGTTATTTTCCAAAGAAAACCACAGTGGTGTAGATTTTAATTTACTTACCCACTGAAAGTTGCTTAGGCTTGACATAATGTCACTGTATTGTGTTAATGCAGCACAGACTTTAAATGCAACCACACTACAGCTGCTTCACCGTACAACAATAACACATTAGACGATGATGAAATACAGGATGTACATTGTTACTCAACTCAAACAAGCTCCAAGTCACTGCACATTGATTTTCATACCAATTTATGAGAAACGGCTTTAGCAGCTTAAGGCTTGCTAGGTAGTTGAGGTTGAGTGTGTAGGTTGAGTGTGTCTGCTACAGATGAGCGTGGGAGAGTAAACAAAAACAGTGGACAAAATGCCAAAACAAGAGCTGCAAGACACTAAAATAATGTTTGTCATCCAAAAACACCACTAAAGTTAAATAACAAGAGTTTTCCTCTTAAACTGGATCTTCTTTTCTCTTTCCATCTCTCCATCCTCTTGAATGTACTCGTAGTCGTTTCAAGCTGGCTGTGTTGATACAGTACATTAGCACTTTATGACTATCTGGTGACTTCTGGCGACTTTTTGTGCAGCCTGTAGTTCTTTTGTGTGATTATAACTTAAAGTGTAATGTGTGCAATGTTTCCTTGAGTTCAGATGAGCGCTATGGAAAAAAGGTTTCAGCAGCTGTGGTGTTTTGGTGGGCGACAACAGCACTGGCACATGGTGAACACTGGGTGCAACTCACCTCTGTGAGTGTTTTCTCAACTGCTGTATAGTATAGAAGACTCAGCACTAAAACGCTATCCCAGATGTACGCTATGCATCAAGTCTTTTGATTGCTGTCCATAGGACACGGCGCCCAAATGGCCGTGGATCCGATGGCTTTCCAGTGGCTTTATGACTTGAGATCTTAATAAAGTGCCTGAATGACTTTCCAGTGCTCTCATTCGGGTTTATTCTCCTTACTGAAGGAAAGCGAGCTCTCTCTGAGTGCTGTGAGGATCTGCCTTGAAGAGCTTTGCAGGTTTTTGCCTTTGAAGGATCCGTACAGCAGGGATTTTCCCACTACAATTCATCACTGTCTGTCTTTTCTGTGTGTGTGTGTGTGTGTGTGTGTGTGTGTGTGTGTGTGTGTGTGTGTGTGTGTGTGTGGGAGTGTGTGGGTATGCCACAGGCCTTTACCACTGTTAGTGGGGATTTTGCCCTCTCTTTCAGGTGGTGATCTGTTTCGTTTTAATAGGTGAGAACTTGGATTAGTTCTGAATCTCCCTCACACACTGTAGGATTCACTTTCCCACAGGGCACTGCAGATCATCATACAGACGGACCACCGGTGCCCTGAATGTGTGGTGGGTCTGCATGTGCTTTTAAAGGACCTCGAAAAATGAGATCACACTGGCAACATGGACAGCATGGTGACTAAAACGTTAGACAGAAAGGGCAGAGTTTGATTAGCACAGTGAAAGATCTCACAGCTAAAGAGCCAGGACCTTTGCACAGGAGTTGGTGGAGACCAAAACTGAACTAAAAGGGAGTGAATCTTGGACTTAGAATTGTTGGCTGGCATGAAACATGACAGCAAATTATTGTTAATGTTCCTCTGTGTTTGTTAACACAAACCACTTAACACTCACTTTATAAGGTGATAATATGTAAACAAGTTGTGTTTACAGCTGGTTACGTTTCTACCTTTCAGTAAGTAAGTAATAAAGTTTAATTAAGTCATTTTTACATAGAAAGAACAAAAAACACATTGTTCTTCTAACAAATGAAAAGTTGAATTCACAGGCAAAACAATGCACCCGAACTTGATATGGCTGACATTTTTTTCATGAAGAAAGATGAACAAACACTTAGTATTTTCAAAACCAGGAAATCAAAAAAACTACTTCTGTTTGGTTTGTTAGCTCAGGTTCAAAACTTTATTGCCCCTGATTTATTTTTGTGGCAAAAAACAAACAACAAAATGTAAAGTAAAGAGATAAAAAAACGAATAAACATGTCAGCGTATAACAAGAAAGCAGGGTTAGGTTTGACAGTGCATTCCACAAATACTGAGCCTAGTGACTTTATTTCAAAGGGAGGCTTTTCTCCAGACATTGTTGACAATTTACAACCTCCGGGCTTGCTTCAGGTCCTGTATGTTCCATCTCTCTCTCACACACACACATACGCACACTCATTTGGAGTACCTCTCCAGTGAAGTATTTTGCCAGGGAACCTCAAAAGCTTTCATGTACTTAAGTCATGTCTATCACATTAACCTTAATTGGCTGTGCAAGTGCAAGAAACAACAAACACATGCTGAGTGCTGCAGAGACAGCTCAGGCCTGAGGGGGAAGCAAGTGTTCATCAAATGACTGTGACAGGAGAAGACGTGTGTGGACTCTGAGGGACAGATGCTCTGCAGAACCATGTGCTGTGAAGAGCTGACCACAAAGCTCTGCAGAGCTGCTACTGTGTGACTGTGAGAGTACGATTATGAGCGCAAATGCAACTTGCAGGTGTTACATTACATCAGATGGTACATATAATGTCTCCGAAAAGTAATGGTTGGAAAACAATTTTCATAATCACAACCAGAAACTTTGAAAACTTTGTTTGGTCTTAAAGAATCGGATCCACTTCCTGTTATATGTCGCTGAGTTTCCTTGGGATCTGACCACAGTGGAAATTACAGAGCAGAAGACAGTGGGTGCTGACAGACTTCAATCTAAATTTGCCACAATATTTAGATTTCAATGAGTGTTTAACGATGTGTTGATGGTCGACCATTGAAATAACAACGTCACAAGTGACCGCAGTGTTTACCGAACAGGCAAACACCAATCAAGACTGGCGAGGGTGTTAAAAGGCTGCAAACAAACAAAATCAGCTAAATGAGCAAAAGCTCCACTTCCACATGCTTTGATTTTCTTTTTCTTTTATTCTCATGTCACAAAACAGCTCTTTTAAGTCAAGAAGAGGAATGAGCGCTTTTAACTACAGTATGTTTCATTTGTTGGTTGAAAGCCTATTGCATCAGAGGCTGAAACAATAGTTGAGTAAAGTTACAGTATCTTTGAAAGAAGTTGTGTATTTGTGTGGACTGGTCGCTGGCATGTAGTTGCTGTACAAGTCTCACTTTTCAAACTGCAGCTACATCTACTCCTTTAAAAGAGCTTTGTAAATGTGGTCAATGCTACATAGCTAGCGTTAGCATTAGCAACTGTTAGTTAGTCACCGGTCTAGAAGAAACAAAGATCAAACAAGACAAAGAAACAAACTTCATTCTTTTACATTAAGAGCTGTCTCCGGACATATAAAGCAACAGCAGCGTTAACTCTATCTGTCTATCACATTTTTTTCTAGTGAAGAGAGTCAGCTAACTAGCTAGCCCCAGCGTGTTTCGTCACTTTCCAATAGTGACTCACTGTAGCCTCCAATGTGCTCTGAAGAAGTGGTGTATTTTAACCTCTTGTCTTGTAAACACAAAAATGGCCGAAGCCCTTGTCAAGCGACAATCGCCACCAGCGGCTCCAGGCAAGAAACCACATTCAGCGGCAGAGAAAACCTACTAATCACTTTAGCTGACCCCAGATAACACTGAACAGCCTGGAGACAAGGGAGTTGGATACTGGTTTAGTACATTTTTACAGAAATCTTGTTTAGGCCGATTATTGTGTTCAGCTACCACAACATACACTCACTATACTTGCAGAAATGTGATGGGCAGCTTAATGTGTCTTGGGAAGCATGAGTGGAGCAACTTAGTTAAGTGTTTGACTCGCACCTTTAAGCACCCCCGCATTTTGCACATACATAGGCCGACTATATACACACACATGTACACATATGCACACACTCACACACACCTTCCCCTCTCCCACCATTCCTGGCATCAGTTGAAGCACTATGTGTGAGACACCCCTCATTAAGTGTGTGTGTATGTGTGTGTGAATTTTGACTGGCCCGTCCTCGCTTATTAAGCATTCACAGGAGGCCGACCACTGAGATGTGTAAATTCCCTTCACTTGTGTGTGTGTGTGTGTGTGTGTTTTCTATGAGGCTTGCATCCTGCTGTGGTTGCACAGGGAAAGTGTTTCTGTCTGCTAACAAAGAACCACTGTGTAACATGTTAGCATACCAAACTGTGTGGCAAAGCAGTTGTCTCTACGTCCTGTGGGAGCCATGCATTTCCTCATGCATTTATGGCATAGCTGCATCACATTCTCCGTCCTGATATCTTTCAGCTATTTCCATGAAATACTGTAAAACCTGAAGAGCAGAGTCTTCAGATTAATATTCTTACAACAAAACAGGTTTGCAACAGTGTGACACTTAACATACTTTGATAGAGATGATGTACAGCTGTAATTAGGGTGTAGAAATGTGTTTTTATATATATACGTTAGATCTTTATTATCAATTTATTATTAACATTTGCGCTATTCTACCCACACATGTTTTTTAATAATACAGCCACGCTTGCTTTTGAGGGGTAAATTTCAAAATAGTTATTGATAGATATAGTTATTGATCCACCCTGGCGGACTATTTAGTTTATATTATGTTTTGTTATATTGTATTAACCAGTTGTTGCCTGCTTTAGAGGAAATATGTCTTGATTTTAAAATATTATGTATTGTATGTTTCTACTGGCCAACCATGTACATCCTCCCTGCATTGGAACAGGCTGTGAAATCTTCCACATCCTTCAAAACACTAAGGACATGATGTCAGTGTAGAGGTCTTCATGAGTCCAAATCACTGAACCCAAAACACAATTTAAAAACCAACCCGAACCCAAAGTACATAGGTAAATATGTTTTCAAAAACATACCCAATCTGAGAGGATTACAAAGCCCTGATCTGAATTAGACTGACACCGATACAGGCAGCACCATGACGCACTGCCAAGCAACAACGTCCGAGAAAAATAGCCAAAAGAGAAGTGCCAGAACCTGCAGTTCTTCTGCAGTCCACTAGAGTCCAGCTCCACCAGTAAGTCAGTAGCTATAGACTCCATTGTTAAAATGTTCAACTTTACAGCAGAAATAAACATGTTTCAGACTGGCACAAAAAATGGTTTTGGTCTCTAAAGCTAATTTCATCTTTTGTGACAACAATTTTTATATAACTGCCTAATTTCATTAGGCTTAAAGTTCTGCAATTGAGGGTGTGGTCTCTTTGAGTGACAGGTATGTGAGTGTATGTTCGCCACAAACAAGCACCAAAGTCTCAGCTCCATACGCACCCCCCTCTTTGCCCAGTTTGTGGCATCAGTCACCGCAACATGGCAACAACAGAGCAGCCCACTCCGATCTTCAAAACCTCTCTTTAGAAATCTATATACAACGTCACAGAGGCTACACCCATCTTTAATCATAGTCTATGTGCAACAACAATTAACAATCAAAATAGTATAGAACACTATATATAGAACAACCCATCCAGTGTGTAGAAAAATCTGAGACTCTTTCATGTATCAGAAAAAAAAGATTTCTCTTTTGGTGGTTCTTACACATCACAGAATCTGGATCCATTTAGATATGGATTGTACTTGTGCTTTTCTAGTCTTGTGGACGACTCAAACCTCTTCACACTACCCACATTCACCCTTCCTCTCACACATTCATACAGTGTGTTTTCTTCTACCACACACACACACATTCATTAGGGCAATTTGGGGATCAGCATCTTGCCCAAAGATACTTAAATATGCAGACTGGAGGAGCTTCGGATCGAACCATCGAACTACTGCTTAGTGCACTTCCTGAGCCAAAGCTCTTCTGAGACCTGCACCACTATGGCAATAAAAGCAATAAACCCCAAGTCTAAATAAAATTTGGACCTGCCCCAGCTTTGGTTCCAAGTGTGGTCTTGGCTGACAGGAACCCAGTGGAGCCATGAAGACCTCTACTGTCTACTGCTTATGCCTGTGTTGCAAATGTTTGCAGCCACTAGCTGTTTCCTGAATTGCTTTCTGTAAGTTGCACCAAAGTATCTTTGCCTCTGTCTGCCCTTGACTCGGGTTTGCTGGCCTGCAAGAACCCCAGAAGACCTGTGAAGTAACTTAAAGAGGTGGGAAACTCTTAAAACTGCTGGCGTACACGTACCTGGGGCTTGTTTACCCTTTCTGTTTAATTTATTCATCCAAATAAAAAAAAAAAAAAAAAGAAATCTGGAGAAGGAGCTTTTTCTTACATCTTGTTTGCCTCAGCAGTCGTCCACAAGCCAGCAGGGTTAGAGGGGTTGGATCTTTTAAATTCTCTCTCTAGGGAGCTAATCTTCCATTCCATGCTTTAAGCCAGAAAAACATTTTAGGCGATGTAATTATTCACCTTTCACAATGCCTGCAGCCTTGCCTGCCTGCGTACCTGGCTGGCTCCCCATACAGGGGTATTTGCTCAGCTACCAATTGCTTGTAAAAATAAAAAATAAAAAGGCAGTGTCTGAAACAGAACAACTCATTACTTCTCGTAATCAAGTTCAGATTTAGTTTATTCATCAACTGCCGTTTTTCTTAGCGTTATGAAAACCAGGCCATTTCATTTTCTTCTGATTTAGATGCTGATGGTGCTGACTATCCGACATATTACAGAGTGAGTAAGAGTCTGGGGACTCATTAATGTGTCTATTTAATCACGGGCAATAAAAATGGCTGCAAACCTAAAATTTCTTAGGAACTATTAAAATGACATGATGTTAAAAGTAAATGCACAAAAGTTTTCATTTGAAATGCAGATGTTTGGATGGATAATCCTGCACAAAGAAACAAAGAACTACACCTGTATGTGTTCTGCCCAGGTGAATCTGCAGACACATTTTGACACTGGGTCTTTGTTGTTCCGTCTCTTTTGAGGCCTGAGGAACAGAGCCAGTTATTTCATTACAACATCTACAAAATTGTGTCTCTGCAAACTTATGAAACAGATCTGAAGCTCTCATGCTGATCAGAGTGGACAGCCTTCATTTCAAAGCAAAACATTGCTTTAATAGAATAATAATGTAGTTTCCTGCAGACAAACTTCAATCATCTTTGGATAAGTGACAGTATTGTACTTAAGGTGGCAAATGGAAAATTTGACTTCATTTCAACCAGATTCACATTTTTTTATGTTCTATCAAAGGAGAAAAAATATCTTTTTGTCATTTCCACCTATCAGCAAATGCTTTGATTTGGAAAAAACAACTCACCGGGAATATTTTACTGCTAAATACTAAAATTACCATTACCATCACCTAGAGCGTCTAAAGGGCCAGAGGTTTCCTTCAGATGTTGGTGAAGACCAAGTGTCAGCCCACGTGACGTCACCCATTGGTTTGTGAGCTGCTGTTTTGAAGCCTCCAGTTTGTAATTTGTCCATCGTGATTTTTTTGAAACCAATAGAAACCATATTTGGAGGAGAAGGTGGAGCTGAGGAAGAGTGAGGGGTGGATCTGACCTGCTCTGTACTCTATTGTAATTGTCAGGAAGGTCACTATGTGTTGTACAGTCTGCTTTATGGTCTATTTTCCTCTAAAGGGGACCATGAAACTAGAGACTGAGACCATAAATGCATTAGGAAAATATTTACTGAGATAATAAATCAAGTGAGAAGTGGGGACATTTTCCCATAGACTTCAATATAATATGACAACCAGTGAAGCCGCCCCCTGATGGTCATTAGATGCAGGTTTAAGACTCTTCAGCACTGCCTTCACTTTTCAGCCCCAGAGTCTATGTCCACTTTTGTATATAGTCTATGGTGGAGACCAACACAAAGCTAAAAGAGAGAATATTGAATTAATGACAAAATGACACAATTCTGCAAGACTAAAGAGCAAAAACGTGGACACGTCTGGAAAGTTGGTCTCAAGCATAAATGTCCATGTTTTATCTGCTTTTGAATGAATGAATTAATAATTAATTCTCCATCAAATACATGTTGGACTGTTGGATGAAAAGGTTGGAAAAATATTGTTGAATGCTTACAATATTCATACTGTGAATCCAGTTTTGAGCAAAGTCTAAGATATGATGGAGGGCGTTTAAACTGAAATCTTTCTGTATATGCGACCTCCAAATGAAATCAAGATGTGAGAATCTGGAAAAGTTGGGGATTTAATCATTTAACCCAGAAACCCTGTTTTTTTCCTTTAATGTCCCCTGTTCCCTCATCATTGTCGTTCTTCTTATTTTGACCCTTCTCGCACACGATCGCACACATCGAGTTTTGTTATCAGTTCAAAGCACAAAGAGAGGTCAGTGAGGGAGCATGTCAGTCAGACAAGTTGTCACCCAAATGATGACAAATTGGCCAACTCTCTGCTCGCCTCCCAATCAAGTCCAGACCTGGCTTTCATGCATGCACAGTTCCTTGAAAATGGAGATCGATGGCACTCAGGTGAAGCTCACAGTTGCTTAGCTTAGTCACACCAAGTCAGTACTCTGTCACTGTCATGTAGACTTATGAGCTGCTTAGAGTCCAAAAATTGAATTTATCTGGGTTTTAGTGTCCCGTGATGACCTAAATACAGTTGGAAATGCCTTTTCATCCAGAACACACACTGAGCACTTATACTTTTGACAAGTAAATTGTCATATTTGACCAAATTTAACATAATTGCTGCTGGCGTCAGGCCTCCTCCCACCTTGTGCAGTATATGGTATATGACCAAGCAAGAGCCTTCACCTGTTTCTGATCTCGCTTCAGCTACTAACCCCGCTGCCTCTCCAGTGGGCTTGTTTCCAGGGAGACAAACATCATGTAACCCAACACTGTGAGTCTTGCAATAACATTGTCTTTATCGTCGTGTGATGGATGGAATTTCTCTCATTTCACGTCTTGAACCTGAGAGAATAAACAGGAATGCTTTTCCTCCTTCTGAATGTAGAGCAGGACATGGGGCAAAATGTTTTCTTTCTTTCGTGCTATTTTCTCTCACTTTTCTAGGACCACAATGTCTCGCTCTCTTTTCTATCTTCGGACATTTGATTTAAACAGGCTGTGTTTGGTTTGCAACTTCACCTGGAGCTGTAACCATTTGAGTTTCACATTCAGAACGTATTGAGCCATATTTAAACACAACTTATCATTGAGTAAATCCATATTTTAGAGGATATAAAAACTGATCAAGTCACTGATAAGTGGTGTGGTATGTGAAAGGCCGGAGATAGTTCCTTATTACTGTGTGTGACTCCAGTGTCTGGATTTGCCAAGCTGGGTATCCCACATACATCCAATCCACTGGTAACTAACTTGACTGTCACTAGCATCTCAGCTAGTTGAAGTCCCTCTGCTGAGGATTGTATCCCCCAGGATGCTGAAAGCTAAATGCAGTGTTTGACTTTGTTGGTGGGACATGTGGCTTCAGTCTGTCAAGTGAGTTGACCTTTTTTGTGTTTGCACGTTTGTATTGGCACCAAGATCCCAACCCAGGTCCTTGAATATGGGGTATTTGTTGATAACATGATTGATTTGATATTTACTTAAATGTTTTTTTAAGCTGTTATTTTTGTATTTTAATTAAGACTAGAGGCAGACAGGTTACGCAGGGAGAGAGTAAGGCAGAGACATGGACCAACTGGTTCAGCTGACCAGGGGTCGAACCATGGACTCACTGATTAGGGAATTTGAGCTCAACCCATTCAGCCATCAGGTCCCCCCTTATTAACGTACAATAAATGTTAATCAAACATGTATCTGACACATACACTAACAGCTCAGGCAGCTAAATTTCACACAACCACAGCTGCTTCTCTGCTGCAGCTGCTGATTTGTCTCTTTTGATTTGTGGCGTTCTCACACAGTTTATCTTCATCATGTGACTTTTTTTTTTTTTTCTAATTTTAAATTATGTAAAAATACCCTGCTATGACTCGTGTTTTGTTAAACATAGTTTTTCTCTCACATTTCTATTCAAAAAGCACAAGAACAGAGTATATCAGCCACATGTTTGAGCCTCACTCAGACCTAGACTCAGGAGTTTTTTAGGAGTTTGTTGTAAATAAGCATAGTTATTTCTTTATGTTGATTGTTGGCTTTTAACTGGCAGTGGCTGACAGTTTTAGTGGCCAATGCAAACTCTCACTGTCTGTGCTGAAAAGGTATCAGTGACCAGTGAAACAGTGTAGCATAATAAGAAAGCAGAGGAAACATCAGAGAGACTCAACCACATGTTTGAATCTCAGTCAGACCCAAAATCAAAATTGTCGACTGGTAGATGTATCAGAACAGTTGGCATATTTTACTTGTTTATGCTTTTTGTTAGCTTGTAACTGGCAGTGAGTGACACAGTGTTAGTGGTTGTGCTAAAACAAATTTTCACTCTCTGTACTGACAAGCCTTTGGTTGATTTCGGCCTTCAAAATATGTTTTGAATATTTCATAACACAACCTGAGCTTGTTACTGTGAAACACGGAGGGATCCATAAAGTTTAATGTTGCATGACATTATAAATCCTGCTTTTGACTGTACATTTGCTCTTTGCTCCTATGACCTCTTTGATGGGTGATATAACTTCAATATTTTGCATGCTAAATATTGAAAAACACAAGAGTTTGAAGATAAAATACACTGACTTAAATCCATGTTCTAGCATTAGAGAACAAATTATCAAGAGGACAAATGCAGGACAAAAGACTACTGCTCTGATGTGGACAAATCCCACAATGAAGCTTTTGCTCTGATTTGTTGCCATCGATTCAGTGATTCCCATTTGGTCAAAAAGCCATTGTGGTTGGGAGGGGTGTGGGTGTTAGTGGGGGCAGAGGTGAAATCCAGACTTTAAGGCTAAACCACAAGGTTTGCATAAAAAACAACCCTGGCCCTCAAATGGCAAATGTGAACAAAATAACCCAACTCATTTTCTTTTCTTTACCACAACCTTCCTCCAGTCAGGGGTCCGCCAACTCTCAAATTAACATTGATTTAGGAACAACAGAAGCCTTTTGTCTCAGAGGGCTCCGATTTTTTTCTTTCAACCATCGAGCCACTTGGCTCTGCGTCTTGTTATTTTTCCGCGAATAAAACTTTCATGATGAAATAAAGCAGAGGGCGGACGGCAGGCGGGAACGGGCCACTCACTAGGCCTTTGGCTGCTATCACTCACGAACCTGTATGAGTGATGAGATGAAGCTGAACTGGCTGTATTTCTTTTTCTGCTTTCGTCTGTCTGTCTTTTTAGCTGTTTCCCTTTCCTTAGTCTCTTTCCCTTCTGCCTCTTTTCCTTAACTGTCTCCTCTGTTTATGTCTCTTTACCTTATCTCTTCTAAAGCTTTCTTTGTCTGGCTTTTCCCCTTTTCTCTGTCTCTTCCCCAGTTCATTTAAACTGAATTACCAAACCTTTTTATTGGCGTGAAAGCCTGAAAATCAATCTTGCTGACGAATCACAAACACTCCTGTTATCTGTATCATTCGCTTACTCATCTTACCCCCATCGCACAGACACTCATACAAGCACACAGGTTCAGGTTCCCTCAGATGTCGGCTTTTGGGATTCATTCTGGACGTGTGATGAAGGAGCGTGTCTGGGTCATTTCCACACGGATGTTGGTTTTGCCCGCAGAGCAGCACTTTAACATCGATATCTGATACATATTCTGTCATTTCTGATGTTTTTGTAAGCCCCTTCTACCTGTCCTCATAAATAAGGATAAGCTGTGGATTTAACAGGGCAGCAGCAGACACTGATGGCTGCTTGTGTGCCCAACACCACATTTATCTCACATATCTTTAGTTTTACGACTCAGTTTCACATTTTACGATGGGAGAACTGAACTTGTGTCACCTGGATACAAAAATAACTTTTATTGACCAGAGAAAGAATTGACTTTACCAAAATATTACATTTTTCTCAAACAAAGCAAAGGCTATGACCTGATTTAAGCACCATCACTAGGTCACAGTCTGATCTGTCAATCAAACACCTTCAACTTCAAGTCCCTCTTGAAGCTGCATAAGTCAATTATTTCATTTGGGTCATTCTGATTAAATGACAACATATAATGTGAAAGGTGCTGCTCTTTCAGCTCTGTGGAGCTTTCTGGTGTCTATCAGCTCATTGTTTTGGTTAATTTATCCTGTAGCGATAATGTTTTGGTTCACTCTAACTAGAAGCTACTTAGCTGTTGAATGTCACTGAGCCCTTATCGGCTAAAGACCCAAATATTATCATCAGGACTTGGTGGAGACAATAAAGAGGGAACGTTGGAGTTGCATCGTTGAAAATTGCTCATTAACTGTTGGATATGTAAATAAGCAGCAGCAATTATATTTTAGTGTGTACTCACAATTTGATTCATTCCCACTGCAGACTTTCTCCAGTGATTAATCTGAGCTAGCTTTTTAATAGCACTACTAAGCATGTGAAAGTTACATTTGCTACTGAGAGCCTAGTGTTCTGTGGAAAAATAAGTTTATTAGTATTATGTTCTAGTTAGGCTTATATAGCCTATAAAGTCTTTGTAAGGACTTTATAGGCTATATAACAAAGGGCAGTTATAAAACGTTAATAACATTAATTAAAACATCAGCCAGAAGCTATTTCTGGCAGGCCAGTCAGTTTCTGAAATAATTTCTTTTTATAAACTGATCATTGAAGTATTAACAAATGATAAATAGTCATATAGGCAAATTTCAATGTTCAACATGTGAACGTTACTGTTTCACATCAGAGCAAAACCGCAGTTAATTACTCTGCTTGAAATTCGCATTGTAGTAATTGGAAATCTTTTTAATTGATTGATTATCACAACAACATAAAGTCAATAAAATGTAAATGCATTTAGTGGTTCTCATTCACTATAATGTCCCATTTTTGACATTTGTTGAAAACAGACCTTCTGGTGCTCGTGAGTTTCTTTTACTGCCACCAAGGACAATGTGTCAGTTGATATTATTTTGATATTATTTATTGTTGTATTGTACCATTATACTTTCAACCATTCCAGGTTTAAATTTCAATCTTTACGATTCTCCGACAGTTTCCATAGATGTCACAGGGCAGACGTCGAGGTTAATTGTGAAATGACACATTAAGCTGAGTTTCTCTTGCCTCTCCCGCAGAATTATGAAGTAGCAGTATCGAATGTCTGACTGAGAGGTGTTTGGCAGAAAGCAGCAGGCTGACTTCACTTCTAAACACACATCTGTCGCGCAGAAAAACATACTGACTGACAGGAAGAGTGAAAGAAAAGAGAGTGGGGTGTGATCTTGGAGTCCCTATGTGTCATTTTATGAAGGGGGGGGGGGGGTCACTGTGGTTTGATAAATGCAGCAGTCAACTTTTTACAATCACATCATTCTACATTTGTAGTATTTGATGTCAAAGGTTCAGGACTGGGTCATATGATCTTTAATGGAAACCTGAGAGAGTGTGTAGCAGCTGGTGTGTGGTGGAGGTGGTTACAGAAATAATTCAGTCGGAACCAGAAATTAGCTCGACACATATCAGTGCTGATTTACTGACTATGTTGTGTGTGTGTGTGTGTGTGTTCACACTCAGTGGGCCTTCACATGCCATGTACTCTGTAACAATAGAAATCATTAGTGTCAGTGAAAGTGGAGCCTACACAGTTATAACTTCACAATCAAAAGATATTAGACAAGCTGACACAACAGTACAACAGCAGTGATACCTGACAGGCTCATCCTGTTTTGCATTTGTCGCAATGATGGTGAAGTAGATAGATACGAGACACAAATTAACTTTACTGATGGAGAGAAGTATCATTAGGTCACATGTCTCATATTCAGTTTGCAGTTACAACACAATTTTTTTACTGACAAAAACACAAACTAAGTTGAGACAGAAATTCATCTTTCTGATTACTAATAATCTATGACAATGATTGATTTGGTGTGATGTCATAGCCATTTAAACAATAATGGGTATGACGATGAATAAATGATAAATAAGAAGAAGAAGAAATAAATTACAACAAATTTATTTTAAATTATTTCTGGCCATGGCAGAAACACACACTGACATATTATCACATTTGATTTTAAGTAGTTAACTTGCTACCGAACAGTCACCTTGTCTATATAGAGATATGACTGATAAAATAATATCACTTGATAACAGAAAACAACAACAAAAACCCTTTTGTAAGTAATCAATAACCCACCCAAGATCAAAACGTGGGCAGAAAATTGTCTTAACAAGGACGTTTAGTGACTAATGTTCATGGTAAATCCACAACACATTTCTATACAAGGACTCAAGAATTCAAGACCCTTTTCTTCTGAGTAAAAGTCATGTTAATCAGAGACTGATTAGCTCTGCTTGTATGGACAAGAACCTCAATAATAACTCAGCACGTCTATCAAACTATTTTTTACATACCTATGTAATTAAAACTTTGTAACTAAATCACTTCAGTATTAAGATAGAAAGTCACTGTGCATCAGTTATAAATGACGGTCTAACATGAAATTCAAATTAATCAATTACAAAAAGAAATTACCCAAACCTAAAAATAATAGCTAGAAGAAAATATAATTTTGCAGACATTTCTGGAGTAATCTGACTATTTGAGTTAAATGCCTGTGGGTCAAGCTGAAGACAGACAGGCTGGGAAACTTAATATCACCTCAGGCTTTTCCCTCTTGGAGAGGAAGAAACCCCCAAAACCTCAAAAACCACCCAAACTCAAAACGCTGGTCAACTTACCATTAAACAGACCTAATGTAATATCAGTTTAGCTGATGTTTGTATGAAGGGCTTTAATTCCATGAGAGTGGACATTTTCAGTTTGAGCAATCCCAGCAGGAATCAGACCATTTGAAGTATTAAGTTTTTCCCAGGGGAAAGGCTGCAGCCAACAGTGGAAGACTGAGCCTGAAGTCAATACTCACTTGAAGAACAAGAACTAAACTGATATGCAATGAAATTAAATAAGACATATTAGATATTACACATTAGCAAAGCAAAGTTTAGCATTTTGGAAAATTATCTTATTTATTATTATAGCTTTCAGAAAGTCAGATGAGGAGATTAATACCTTTTAGCGTATGTTAGCAGTATGGATACAGACTAGAGGAAACAAAATCTGATTCCAACACAGCTTAATCTCACAAATTAACAACAACACAAAAGCCAAAGTAATGTAAAAATGACCAACTGTGTCTTCCTGGAGTCTCTACTGGTTTTGCTTTAGCTTAGCATAGAAACTCAGTTGGTGCGAGACAACTAGCCCGGCCCAGTTAACACTGTGTAATCCCCTGTAAAACCACATCACCAACATCATAAAGTGATGTTTAAACTATTCGATTTCCAAAATACTTTCCAAAATAAAAGTATTTCGATCTGTTACAACATGTTAATTGGTTAACTCCAGTGGTTTCCTTTATTTCCCTGCTATCTGAGCTCTGAGCGGCTGCTGCCTCCTTTTCTCTTTCACTCATCAGCTCTGAGAGACAGGAAGCAATTCACTAACCCCTCTCATCACCACTCCAGTTGTTCCTGTCTCCAGCACTCTGGCAAGCCATTTTGATAAATACCATGACAATTCATATACAGCGAGCCCAGCCATACCATATTAGCCTCAATATGATAGAGTGTGTGAATATGGAGCACAAATCTCGGGCCCCTGACTGAGTATGGTGCAGTATCCTCTTAAATCCCTTCAAAAAGCAAGCAAGCATTCCCTCATGGATTCATGAAAAGAGCCCATTTATAGACATGAAAAAAAAGGTCCGTTTCAACAGACTTTAAGTGCGGCAGCCAAGGAAAACAATATGCCTGGCCAGAAAAACTGAAGTCTGTAATGCACCGACTTAATTCCATTCTCTCGCATGAAAAGAGAATAAAAAGTTCAGGGCTGGCTGGAAAACTCGCTGTGTCCGAATTGTGTGCGACTGACAGAGGCACTGACATACAAAGTATCACTCTGCACGAAAATCAACTTGAGTCTAAATCACACCACAGGCTGCCTCAGCAGGGCCAGAGTACGTCACAGTGATTTGACAAGTGATTTATGGACAGCACAGCCAAAACGCTGAAAACAGGATTGAGAGAAAACGAGAGAGGGAAGTGGAGAGACAGAGAGAGAAATAAGCAGACTGAGGAAGGGAGGGGGAGAGAGAAAAAAGACAGAAATTAAGTGAGGAGGGGAGAGAGAGAAAGATGGAGAGTGCTTGGTGCCAGTCGTCGGTCCATTTGGGCCATTAATGTGGAGAGTAACGGCCTCACTGAGTGAGGGTTGATGGGAAAATGGCCCTTCCTGTAGGGTAGCCCTTGAAGTGATGTATAGTTGTGAGGACAGAGCACAGCGCTCGATTGCTGATTCCTCCTTCCTCTTAAACAACAGGGGGCCTTTACTGTAAAGAGGGGGCACTTTCTAAATGAGGAGCCAAACCAAACTGGAGTGTATGACCTGTATTGTTTGCATCATCATCATCAACTTTAAATTAGTTCTGTCATCTCAAAAAGCTGCTTCTTCTTTGGATTGTGCTTTGTAATTTTCTGCTCACTGTTCTAATGTAGGTTTGATGTCTGTTACATCTACGTCTGTGCACAGACAAAAACTGCAAATGCAAAATGATAAAAAACTATGCTACACTTATGGAGTGTTTCAGGTATATTCAACTGCAGGTAGCTACAGCAGTGATGTACATGCCCAACCATGTTGAAAACAGATTTTATTTAAATTTTATATAGATTGTGATGATGTAAACTCCTGCTATTCCTTTAAGTGCAGATGGTGTAATTGTGATAGCACATACAATAAAAAATGCATGTAATGGGGATGAAATTGAATGTTTTATTCATCTGTCCATGACTTAATTCCAGTGCACGACAAGAAAAAATATTAAAGTAATTATTTAATTAAAAACAATCATATCTCTCTCTTCGAATGATTGGGTAGTGGAGTATCAACCTTGCCTATGGTCTCTAGTTATGGAAGCTGCCAACTGGTTATGGCAGCCAGATGTCAAAATTAGAAGACTAATAGCCACATAACAAGGCAGCTTCAGCCTCCCGCCTTTCTCCCAAACAACAGCATGGTCTGGAGATAGTTAACAAGGTGAAGCCAAGTACAAGTACAGGTTTGCCCCTGGAGTGTGAACTCGACTGCAGTGCCTGGTGCCGTGAACCGCTCCTATATTGGCAAAGAAAAATTGGCAATCATGGCTGGCTTTTAAAATACAGCTGTTCCAGAAGCCTGAGATGTGAATAATAGGCACAATTTGAGATCGTTGTCAATTTTTCAAATAACTGACAAACACGTCGCGGATGATTGTTCTCAGACGGGGGCCTCTGAGGAGGAATTGCCAAAACAACTCGCGCAGAGAAAATTGCCATCTTGAAAACAGTCAAGGAGAGTGATCACCATTTACTAATGAAAGCTCTTCTCATGGGGGACCTTCAGACTCATCCGTCACACGGTCACAAATTGACACTTGTTTTAGAGAGTTTATAAGGGTTAGGCTCCAGCTGTGAAGACTCCCAACCACATGTTTTCTTATGATTGGTGAAAGGAAGATTTAAGTGAGTCCGTCACACTGTGGAAATCTGTTGTTGGATGGCACAGCAAACTAATTTTTCAAAAGTGGTAGTTAGTGTCTGCAAATTTTCAAGCCTTTTCACGCTTGTCTGTCTTTGGTTTTTGAATTCACCACCTACAGCTTCAATCTTAAGATCTGGTTTCTCACTTTTCTTTTGTGCAAAGGGATTTCCCCAACTCCTTGTTCCTGACCATAATGAAACTAAATTTCCTCTTTAAAGTCAATCCATCTTCTGGCCAACAGTACAGTACATCAACCACTGGATCAGACACTAAGATACAATGAGAACCTAGCTTTGTTATAGAAAGAAAAAACAACCCACAAAAGTATTTTCCTAATTGGGCCGCTTGAGGAAAAGCGTGTCAGGGCTGAAATCCATCATGCTGATTGCTGGCCTTGTCTTTGTGGAGCCACATGGGGGTGGTGCTGTGTGGGGTTTGTTGGGATTCTTGTGGTTTTGGATTCTGCACATGTTAGTTGGATCTCGGGAGGGAAGCCCTTGCGCGTCCGAGAGCCGCTCATTACTCGGTTAGTCATCAGCCCCACTGTCTGCAGCAGGATGATAAATGAGCAGGTCCTCATGTGTGGCTCTGACAGCACTGTGGCACAGGGTCAAGCTGACATCCATCGAGGGGCACAGACAACCACACTCAGAGGATTTGAGAGCTTTCTGGGAATTTAAACACAGCCACCAGTGGCCACACTGCCGGTCTTCTCTGGCTGAACAGTCGATATAGTTTCTTAGAAAAAAGTCCTATTCATCACCAAGTTTGTCCCAATTTCTGTACAGTTTTTGACTAATTTCCTTTGCCTCTCATAGTCTATGAATAGTTATGTGTTCAGATAATGTTTTGGGTTTATTTTTATACTGCACTATCACTAAAAATAGGTTAAATGGAAATATGTTCAGATGAAGCTGTAAAAGTTGTAAAAGTCCCCAAATTGGAAAAATGAATGCGTAAAAGGCAGACAACAGAAATATCACACAAATCCACCTCCTGGTTTTACTTGACCTACAGTTCCTGTGCAATGAGGAATTGTTATCAATATTACAGTTGCATTCACTTGTACGTTTTAGCCCCAAATTGGTAGCTAGCCTAACAAAACTGAAAACCTGTCTGATAGTTCTCCTATAAACCGTGTAAAGTATAATTAGTAGCTCATCGGTCTTTTACAGTTTTTTTTTTTTTTTTTCACATTGTTAGCTGCTCTTGTTGTTGCTGACCTACAAACAGCAGGAAATGTCTTTAAACCACTGTGTTTAAGCCTTTTACTGAGCTGACATTTGACATTTGACATTTGGTACGCTAACCAACATTATTCTCGTATAAAGACATTTAACTCACATTTAACTCATTTAGCAAGTTCATTTTAAATGTTGGTCACAATATCCTGGCTGCCGTTTGCAAGCTAGCCAAGCTAACAAATTAAAAAACGGTTGGTTCAGGTTAACATGGTTGACTGCTCCAAAACCAAAACCAAAAGCTGTAATTTGAAGTGAAGAGAATGAAGATAAGATTCATTTTTATCACATTTTTATTTTTGTCAGTCTCCAAAGTTTCTTGGCCATGTAGATATTTGCTCACAGGTCATTACCACTTGAACTCTTCTATATGTGAAAACTGTTGAATGACAATTTTTTATGTTTCATGTCTTTGTCTGTTCAGACAAATTGAAAAAGATCTTTTTTTTTTTGCCTTGCAATTTATTTGACTCTGCTTCTGTGTCATGTTTCTCTCTGGTATCTTTCCTTTTCCCTCTCATCTTGCAATTTGTGCCACCCCCAAGTGAATTTGTGTTCAGTCCAGCTTCTTGTATTTGTTTTGTGTTCTTTCACACACACACAACACAACAGTAGCTGGACTGTGGGATTGTGGGGCTCTGTGCGCTGTGTGTGCTCTGACATATGTAAATACGCTTCAACAATCAGACACACAAAAAATATATATATATTGCACAAACTGAAGTACAAAAGTACAATCTATGTTGTGGGTAAACAGTCATCTCCAGACTCACACATGCTCTCAGTCAGTGTGTCACACCACATCGGTCACTCTTTGACTAGTGAGCTGCCCAGGTGCTGCATGAATGAATAAATGTGGTTTCATTCTCCTCATATGTCAGTTGTTATTTTTTCACCATAAAGTTTGGCAAATTGCAGTGATTTGCAGTCATAAATTTGTCATGCATAAGTTTCCTCTCTGACTCCAGCAGACATTCTTCTCTCAGCTGGCACTGCTGCGACTACTCGCAATACTAATGCATGAGACAACCGGATATCTCCTGGAGAGAGCTGAAGGGGTGTGTGTGTGTGTGTGTGTGTGTGTGTGTGTGTGTGCGTGTGTGTGAGTGTGTGTGTGTGTTTGTGTGAGTGTGTGAACCTGTCATTCTTGCTTGAGTGATGCTGATGTGAGCTGAAGTGCCATGACTGTGGCTCTCTATGAGGGAGGTATGGCACAGAATCCAGACTGGTTGTGTAGTGGGGTGCATGTGTGTGTGTGTGTGTGTGTGTGTGTGTGTGTGTGTGTGGATGGGTTGGCAGACATCAGATGAGGGGATGTCATGGCCTTCAGACTCTCTCACACACACAAACACAAACATCCATATCCAACAGCAGTGTGCATGAATGGTCATTCAGCTCCAGCCAGCAGTATGAAAACAAGTCAAAAGGAGGAAGAGGAGAAGGAAAAGGGGGGAGGATGAAGGATGGGGTCTCAAGCCAAAAGAAACATGGTGGGCTCGTCTGTCCTCCTCCCTGTCCTGACGAGCACCCCAGGCAAATATTCTGTGAATGAGAGCATATTTTGGGGGGCTACGCTTCCATTTCACTCTGCAAAGGAGAAGAAGGAGGAGGTGGTGGAGAGGTGATTCATCCATGATGTCATACGAGATGAAAAATTTTAAATGAGTCTCAATGTGCAAAAGAGGACGTGATTTTTGGCCTGCTTCCTGGTCTGGTACTTCTATTACTGACTTCTAATACTGTACAACACTGCTGATTCTCAGAGTGCTCACTCACACTGATCAGGTTTCTTTTCTCTGCTTGTTTGTTTCTTTCTTCTCTGTAAAAAATGTAACAATATTTAAAATGTTCCACGTTATTACCAAACCTCATTTTATACCATTTACTTTGCATTTACTATTTTGTATATGTATTTACATAAATTGGCTACTTCTCTATACAGGGTTTTTTGGTTATATTTTTGAGTATTTATTGTTACTGGCAGAGTCAGCAATTTCTACAAATTGGTCAAATACACAGTAATTCATCCATTCACCAAGATCAGCTTCACTGTTTATTTTTAACCAAGCAATTAATAAACAAAATAGTTGTTAATTTTTAAACCTTAAAGGTACTCTTCAACAATTTTTTTTTTTTTTTGACAAAGCGAACATTATGATATTGTGTTTATATGCTAAGCTAAGCTAACCGCCTGCAGGATAAACATGCAGGCGGTTAGCTTGCATTGCATAACTTTTCTTGTACTTAAGTTAGCAGCTAGCTAGCTAGCCTTCGTAATTTTCCGACAGCAACTCACTGCAGCCTCTGACATTGTAATTCGCCCTCAGAGCAGCGTCTTCTCTCTGAAATACAACAATGGCTGAAGCTCTCGTCGAGCGACAATAACCACCACCCACTCCTGGCAAGAAACCACATCTGGCGGCAGAGAAAACGTACAAATAGCCCCTTTAAAAGACTAAATACAGGGGACATGATGAGCTGGGAAATTTAAAAAAAAAAAAAAAAAGGTTAAAGCGTCTTTATTCCAGTGGTTTATTCATAGAACAAGTTAAAAAAAAACTCTTCATGGAGCATAAAGACTTGACTTGTTTTAATATTTGTGCTTGAACACATAATAATGACTATTTTTCTACATTCACTCTCTCTTTCTTTACACTTTCCACTTTGTTTAGGAGCTGTATTGGTAACCAGGCTGACGTGTGTGGGACACAGTGCCTGGACACACTCCTTTGATCTCTGGCAGCAACCCCACGATAATGAGGTGACTTTATGATCACGGAGAATTTATGCTCATTGGATATAACAGTTTTCAATTCAACAAATTATGAGCCATGTCTTTCTCAAGCTCCGGTCTGACATTTCCTCAACTTCTCATATGGCAGGCAAGCTGTTAAATGAGGGTTCTCATGAAGGTTGCTGTGGGTGTGACACATGCTCCTGAGGGTTTAAATTACCTTTGAAGTGGCGGTTAATCACCGTGCTGGAGCAGTTTTGGCTCAGCGCCTACAGCTGGTGAACCAGAAGAGTCGATATGGAGCCGGGGTCTTTCGGCTGACAGATTTCCACAAGGCAGGGTGGCACAATAGAGTTTGATAACAAGATATGTCGAAATGTAAATCGTAAATGTCCCTCAGGCAAGATGTTTCTCCTTGCAACAGTGTTAACCAGTGGATAGAAAAAAGAATACAGTCACAACCCTGTATGCACAGTAAGAACATATACATCAACAAGAAACAGCTGAAAATCTTGAGAATTAAAAAAAACCTTGAATGTTGTTATTTACAGTTGGCTGAGGTGCGATAGTTGGAACGTCAAAGTATATACATACATGTAGCATGTGACTTAAAGAGCCACTGAAGCCTCCAATCCAGTGGAGAGACTGAAAATACCGGCAGAAAAAAACGTGTTGAATGAGGAGGACACTGTAACGACAACTGTGCAACAAGGTTTGACTGGCGCTTTTAAACACGTCATCTTGTCCCACGATCTTCTTCTGCAAAGGTTTCAGGGCACCTGATTGGAGAATTAGCACCAACTAACAGTTTCTCTAAATTTGGTTTTAATGCATATATAATATAATGCATTGGTTCAGAAACCTGATTTCATTAACTGAGCAGCCAGATGTTAAACATAGCTTTGTGTGTTTGGGTTAAACATCTTGTACTTATTGGAAGAGCAACAATAATGTACATCTCAGCCCAGATACACTTGAATTAAATAATTTATCTGTTGACTAGCCAGCTGATAGCCACACAGCTGGTCACTGAGCCAGGGATTGTTAAGCATGAATAAAGCAGCTGTTGCCAATCTGCTAAACTAAGCTCAGCCGAACTGGTCGGCCTGAACGGATGCCATGCTCCGTTTTCTCAGGCTGCAAAAGATATAGACGTGATATCTCTTATGATACCCATATATGCTGAACCATAGACCACATATATCACTCAAGATTATGCACAACAAAATGATTCATGATAAGATAAGAATCATTTAAAAAAAAAAAAAAAAGCTCTCACTGAGTTAAGAGCTTAAAATCCTCATACCATCAAAATGAGTCGTTTCCATCCAAAATGAGTCCTATGAATATTTTCTTGTCTGTCGCCAGGTTTGATAAAGTTCAGGAAACTGAAACTCAAAGTTAAGAGAAAGTTGTTTTCATGATGAAAAGAATCCAAAGTCATTCTATCTGAAAGTCATGTCCTTTGTATGTGCAGCCATCTTCCCCAACCTCGTTCTTGTGTGGTTTTATTGCACTATAACAATGACAAGCTGCTGACAAGGGGCCGGTTGGAAACCAAGCTTCAGCCATTTCTCCTGAAAGAGAAGATGCTGCTTTTGGGGAAAATGTAAACAGTGGTTATTTTACATGTTTGACCATGTGAATAATGTTATGGGCTTTTTGGTGAGGACGTTTCAGTGTGACTTCAGTTTCAGTGTAATAACATTATCCCTTCAAAAGAAAACACACAGAAGCAGCATTGGTTTTTCTAACTCCATGAAAGCCAATTAGACAACCTCATGCTGAGTGATAACAGCATTTGATTACTCCCTGGGAGGGGACAGATGCTATCTGGCTCTTTCGTTGAAGCTGCACGACCTTTAAACACACCAGTGTTTTACTGAAGGGGATCCCAGTCCCAGCAGAGTCCTTTATCTCTGATGTAGGACATGATGGTGTCAAAGAGCCCCTTGTGATTCCCCTCAGGAGCAGTAGGAGGTATTTTAATAGCTGTCTGACCCATGGTGGCTCGAGCCCGCTGCCATCTCTCACACAGGGAAACTATTATGCTTCATCCGAAACTGAGAAAGCAGAGGAGACAAAATGTCAGATGGTTCTTCTTCTGCTGTTGGCCGCTGACTTCTCTCTAAATGAAGCTGTAATGCTACAAAATGACAGTGTCTCACCTCGAGCACGGACCCCCTGTCCGCCCATCAGTCACTGGAGTTTCTGCCTTAACGCTTGTCACTCATCTTGAGGGGTCAGTTATCCTCAGGCTGAGATAACCATCTTCACTTAGGTCTGCAAAATCGACAGTGTGTTAGTGTTAGTGTTGACTTTTTTGGATCAGTCAGAGCTGATATGAATCTGAGGCAGCTTTTCAAATCTGCAAACAGTTCACTCTGGCTATAACGCTGACGTATGAACCCTGGGACAATGTTAGCGTTTTACTGTCAATGGGTCGGTTCGAAAAATCTGTGAAAGTATTTGTAGAAATGTTTTGTGATTTGTACCTTTGACCATTCGAGCTGATTTGAAATTAAAAAAAGCTGGAGAGACCAAGCTGAGGAAGCCATTAGCTTATTATGTTGTACCATCCACTTCCTGTTCCACTGTGTTAGTTATCATTATCATTATGATCATTTCTGTTAATGTTACTGTTATTACTATCATTAGCATTGCATTGCAGTCTTTCCCCCTTTGCTCTCTCTCTTTAAGCCCAACCAGTCGAGGCAGATGGCTGCTCACCCTCAGTCAGGTGCTTGTTCTTGTTGGGTCTGGAAATAATATTATAAAGAGAAGATCTACTCCTGCTGTGTTTGGAAAGTGCCTTGAAATAATTTTCTTGCTCTAATTTTATATTTTTGTTTCTAAGTTTTGCTTCAGAAAAAGTAGCTTTGTGGTCAGGCCCTTGAAGTTGAGCATGACGTCCTAATGTTGGTATATTTTGGGGAAATTGAACCTTAATTAAATCGATTTTGCTCATTTACCAATTGCCTCATAACGCTCCCTTCACCTCAGCACACAGAACACGCACAGATACAGAACTCCACTCTAATTTGAAGGGTAGATAGGATCATTTATTATTTTATTTGTTTTTATTATTTTTATTGTTTATTTATTTTCAGTTTTTTTTTTTTTTTTTTTAAGTGTGGCATTGTTTTCTGTGTGGTTGCCTGTTGCTTTTGGTAAATGTAAATGTGTTCATTGTTAAAGAGCATTGCCTCTGTATAGATTTATATTTTTAAATATCATTTTTTAGCATTTGATGTCTACATACATGTATCTGTATTAAAATTAATAAATATGATGTGAAATGAATACATAAGTAATATTATTTATTTATTCCTTTATTTTCCTTTAAATAATTATAAGAGTGGTGCCTTTTTCTTTTCACTCAGCACCTGCCCACAAAATGTCTGTGTGTGGCCCTGGTAATTAATCATTGCCCTTGAGAAACCAGATTCAGGACGATGTAGATACAAACACGCAATGTCACAGATGGATATTAATAATGATGAGTGAAATTATATGTCTTTATTGCAACCTTTTTTTTCTAACTTATTGCACTTTAAAACTTTCTGTCTGAGCTGGATGGCTCCACCTGACACCGTCACACTTGGGGATGGAGTTGGTTGATGCTGCTTATATAAACTTTACTGTAAATATACTTACAGCAGGTTATTTCTCTGATGGGAAGTTCTTGTTTTCCAAACTTTGCCTCCTGATCAATGCTCGTGAGCAGCTGGTCTGAAAGGCTGCATGTCTCTCGTTGGCTGTGGCTCCGAGGCGTCATCGTGTGTCATCCAGCAGGAGAGCTTCATGCCTGCGTCCTTCCCCGATCTCCTCCCATTGTGGAAACAGCTGTAGACCGTGAACTGTGCGGCACTCGGATTACCTGGATACCGGCTTGGAGTCCGTTTGGGCATCAACGAGACCTAGAAAGGGAGCGCTCCTCTGTTTCTCCAAACACACGCACAAGTTTCTCAAAGTTTTCCTTTTGAATGGGACTATTTCCTTGAACACCAGCCATGACCAGCCGGCTTTTTCACTTGCTGCCTTTATTTCTGTTTGTGGAGTTCAGCTCGGGTAAACTCGTATCTGAGGATCTTGGTGAAGTCGTGCGTCAAGGTGCTGATGTCGCACCGGCGGTGGATCAGCGCGTCCTGGCGCACGAGAGCGCAAACCGGGACATGGTCTCCATCAACATGTTCAAAGTGTACGAGAAGTACAGTAAAGAGCCGCTGAGCCAGAGGGACGGAAACACCGTGAGAAGTTTTAAAGCTGCCCCGAGTGAGTGACCACACGAGTCTGCATGAGCTGTGTTTTCAGGCTGAACAAAGCTTATCCAGTCAGACTGTTAGATTACTCACTGCTGGTGCTTTGCATGTGGGTAGATGAGATACATTACTATAATATCCCATTAACCAGTAGAGTTTATATATTCTCACAACTCTGCTTCATTAAAACAATCCCTGTTATGTTCAGGCTACTTTTATTTTTATGGACAAACGAATACTGAGTTAAAAAAAAACCTCAATATTCTTTAAACTATTTAAAATTTGTTGAAAAGACTAAACAGACTAAACTTTTCTCAGCTTTTGCAACTACTGAAATATGTTTTTTCTTAGTTTTTGAAGCATGCTTTTGTGACTCAGGTCACGATAATTCAATTGATAATCACATGCCTGTCATTTTAATACATGACAAGCCATGAAAAATGGCTAAGAAATCAAATATATTACAGAATAAAACAAAATAATTTTATTATTCTCCTATAAAAATAATATTATGTTATTTTATAACATAACCACTTATGTTGCCCTTAAATGAAGCTCTAGATGTAAAGTGTGCTGTGTGTGTCATCTAAATCTCTCCCATTGAAAAGTGTGCTTTATTTTTGTTGTACATCAACCTTTAAAAAAAACCTTACACACAGGAGGAAAAAGGCAGATAATTTGCATTAAACTCAGGAAGTGCAATTTTATGCATGAAATAACTTCTTGTAAAAAATATTTGATCTTAATCCTTTCAACAGTGGCATATCTTTAATGCACATGTTTTGTCACACAGCTCTCGATCCCCTTTGGGTTTAACATCTTCACCTCCATGCTCCGTCAGTCCTGTGATTTACTGAACATGGGGACCTCAGTCTCGAGCTCTGTTAGTTCCCCGGTAGCTGTAACAGCCAAGGTGTTAGACAAGAGCCTATTATCACACCCAGACAGCGGCTGCACAGCGAAAAGCCTCAGAGGAGCTCCTTCTCCAATAAGCATTTCCATATGCCTACTACAGACCTACTGGACTGATCCAATGTTTGTCTTTCAGGCTGTGGTGGAAGTGTGGGAGACAAGGTTCAACTTCAAGAGTATAGCAATCTAGGATGAGGTTTTTGGTCATGCGTGAGGCAGCCACTTTACTGAGCTGCACTTAATATTTTCCATGAGGCCGCTTATGTCCGTCAGATGTGTTGAGAAACATTTTGTGGAAGATATATTGGCTTCTGTTATTCATGTCAGTCAAACATGCCAGAATGAGATGATAAAGCAGAGAGAAGAAGAAGAGAGTGAAGGGAAAAGGTTCAAGGCAGCAACTTGATCACTTCAGTCATCTTTATTGTTCATTTCAGAGAGAGGTGCTCCTCCAGGGCTTCAGCATCTGTCTGACAAAACATCTGTATGATGACTCCTCCTTTAAAAGCCAGTAGACATTAAAAAAACCTTGGAAGACAGAATGAAAATGTGATTTTTTTTTTTCAGGTTTCTCAGACGTTCAACAACTTGAACTTGTTTTTCTTGTCATCCTTTTCCTTTGTCTTTTTTCAAACCTCCCAGGAGTCTTACATGGCAAAGAAGTGTTCCAGTTCAACCTGTCCTCCATCCCAGACTCAGAGCTCATCCTCTTTGCATCTTTTAATTTCTTCTACAAGCGGCCCCGCCACCAGCAGCGACCGTGGCGTTTCCGGAGGCCTCGCCACCCGTCCATCGGCCTCCACCATCCCCATTCTTCCTCCCCACATCTCCTCTTCCATGGATCATCCCCAATCTCAGCTTTTGCAACGCCACTGGGAAACATAACTCTGGCTCCTTTCAAGAAAGGCTCTTGGCAGTCGAGGGATGTAACGGCAGTGGTGAAACACGCAAGAGATGTCAAAGCGCTAGTGGTAACGGTGGAGTTTGATTTAGAGTTTGGGATGGCCTCGACGCAGCAGAGGAGCCCTCACAGACAAGAGCGCCTCTCACCAGCCAACCTGCCGTATCTCATGATATATGCTGACGACAAAGCTATAGATGAGCCAAACAGTGTGGCCATGTCACTCCAGCGGTACGGGCCCTTCCCTGTAGGGGACGATGCATCCTCCTCGGCCTCAGCCTCAAGGATCCGGAGGGAGCTCCAGCTCCAGATCCAAACAAATGACATCCCAGAGGTCCAGTTCAACACCTTGAAGAATCACGAACTGTGGCAGAACACATATTTCCCAGCTAAAGCCAAAGCAGCAGTCAAACCAGGAAGGAAGCAGGGTCAGGAGAGCAGTGAAGGCCTGAGTAAGCCACAGGTGCTGAGCTTCGATGAGAGGACGATGAAGAAGGCCAGGAGGAGACAGTGGAGCGAGCCCAGGGTTTGCTCCAGGAGGTACCTCAGGGTAGACTTTGCTGATATCGGCTGGAGCGAGTGGGTTCTGGCGCCAAAGTCGTTCGATGCCTACTACTGCGCTGGGACCTGTGGGTTCCCCATCCCTAAAGTGAGCAAGTCTGGATTTAAGTTCAGATTTAAGTTGAATTTAGATAAAATAACATATATCTGCATACATGCCCTCACTGATCCTCAGCTTAAGATATAGTTGTATGTATTGTTGTGTGATTCCGCATTAGTAGATATATATATATTTCAGTATTTGATTGTACTTTTAAAAGAAACCTCTGCTCATCTTTTAGACAGATTTAAATGGATTGAAAAAAGACTGCAAGCACTTTACCTATAACCCATTCACTCACACAGTCACACAACAGTGGCAAGAAGGTTTCATGCAAAGTGGCAGGAGAAGCTGAGAATCAACTCATCAATGCTATGGTTTATTCAGGAATATGCCAACTAAACTAAAAAACAAAGAAACAGTGTGGATGATTTCATTCATTCATAAAAAAAAATTCTGCATCATCAATAATTTTTTTCATGCAGTAGTTAAATTGTTTTAAGTTTTCTGCCTCTGTTACAGTTAGAGCCATAACAGTTATCACACAGTTTGTGTTCATTTGCATCAATAAAAAAGTCTCTTGTTGTAACTTATTGTCTCAGGTGGTGAGACCGTCTAATCACGCTACCATCCAGAGCATCGTCAGAGCCGTGGGTATCGTCCCCGGAGTCCCTGAACCATGCTGCGTCCCAGAGAAGATGAGTCCTCTCAGCGTGCTCTTCCTCGACCCAAACAGGAATATGGTACTCAAGGTTTACCCCGGCATGTCTGTGGATACCTGTGCCTGTCGGTAGGGCTGGAGCCAAAGGAGCCGCCAGTACTGAAACTGGTGAAGAGAAAAAACAGTGAGAAGGACGTGAGAGTAGACTGAGCCTGCAGCAGGAAGGCACTTTTCAGATGGAAGGCCAGTTTTGGTCCGACACTGAGGACACCTGAGAGAGACTGGAACTAAAGTGATGTGACTGTCCCACATCTCCATCTGAATAACCTTTCTTTCTTTCTTGGACTTGTTTGGTGTTAGCCGTGGTTTGACATTGCCTTAACTTTTTTCTGCTTATCTAATATTTTTCAGTCTTTCTTCACTTGGTCCACTGTTACTTATTTTTCCTTTTAAAGTAGCTTAAGGAAATGCTCTTAAAAAAAACTGTATTTATAACGCTCTGCATTGATAAGCTGGAGCTGCTGTAGAGAAATTTCTATTGATTCTTAATAAGCTTTTTCTGTCCGTTTTTGTGCCCGTTTTACATTTATAAGGTAATTTCTACCTGAGTTCTTTTTTTGGAAAGGACTTGATTTGCTCTGGTCGCAGTCTGGTCTGGATGATCTGGGTTTTAACAATTTCTGAAACCTCCTGACATCAGTATCCTCTGTGGTTTGCCTCCGTCTTTCAAATTCAGACAGAAGTTTGGACAAACTGATGAACTGCACATAGACTCACAGACTCAGTGGGGATTTGGACAGAGCAGTTGAATGGCAGCACATTTACATTCCACCAATTTAACCAACCTTAGTCATGTAAATACAGCAGCTACTAACACAAACTAAATGGTACTTGTTTGTAAGTGATGTGTAACTCTAAATGGCACACTTTGAACCTTATTCAATGTTCATGTTATTCATGCATGAGAGGTAATATCTTATTTGAAATACATTTCAGTAGTCATTTGTTTATATCTTGTATATAATGAGTGTATTTTGTCACAGAGTTTAAATAACTGGTCCACTGTGTTGCATGTTTCTGCTAAAGCAAAGACAAAAAAAATGGTGCATTGCTGCCATCTGCTGTGCATTGTGGGAAAGTTAAAGGGACACAATTTCAATTTAAAAAGTTGAAGCGCTTTCTGTTGCTCTTCATTATTTCCCCTTAATACATATATACAGTTTGTCTAATTGTACAGTTTGTAATATATACAGTAATGATAGAATATTTCCATAGTTACTAAAAATATATAATGTATTCAACCCTCTAACTGTTTGGCTAAAAGAGTGTTTAAGTAGTTTGATGTGTGCTTCAACATACCACAGACATATTGTATGTTTGGTATGGGAATAAACTGAATTGTATATACAGCCAAAAAATACTAATTGGCTTTATTAGGTTTTAAAAGTATATAAAGCATAGACATAGATGTGTACATTTTTACATATACCTTACCATAACATATTGTATATATACAATAGATATCAGTGCATTAGATTACATTTATTTTATTATAAGGTTGATATTTTGGTTTGTTGATGTATTGTGCTAATTGTGATCCTTTTTTTAATTAAATAAGGGGTTTAATTAAATGTGTCAAATGATTATGGTTCTTTCAAGCAAGTACTAAACACAAGTCTCTCATCTGTATAGAAATGTGATTGTATTTAGATTTTGGGACATTTTGTTCAGTTCTTCATATACAGGCAGTAATGTAATGTAGTGCCCAGTTATTCTACCAGCATTGCATTGGCAATTAGGGTTGGACCACCTTGAAGCTGCACTATTCAATACAAAAATGATAAGATGACTGTGTGAGGAGTGGAGGAGTTGCTCACAGTCATGAATCCACTGAGAATTATCACCAACAGTTTCCCTCAGCTTTGTACTATCTGTTAGCTCATTGTTTTGGTGACCCATAACTTTAATGTTTAGACAGGTCAGGGCTAACTTGTTGTTGTTTTTGTCTAAAAAAAAAAAAAAAAAACCCTCATAAACCCACTTTAAACAACTTTTCCTGAGTCGAAGGTAGCAACTAGCTGATATACATAGAAAGGAATTTACATATAGCAAAGATGGTGGAGGTGGTGGAGACCAAAAACAGATCTAAAAGAGAGTGAATGCCTTCCAGGTTAACATAAACAGGACCACCAATGTTGCTTTGTGTAAACTGGGTGTACAGGCAACTGTTTGCTAGCATGTTAGCCACATCAGCTTTACAAGGTAATTTTTGCTTCTCCTCTCAAGTACCTGAAAATGAATGCTTCCTCAAAGAGCTATTTAAATTAAATGATTAAAGGGAGTGTTTTAATGTTCCAAAATGGTCTAATTCCTGTTTTTCACCCTGATATAAGAAATAATCTGGAGGAAACATTTGGGCACTTCTGAATTTTCTTGACTTGAAAACTGTAGAGAGGAAAAAATTGGCAAATTGGGCTCGGCTGCCGTCAACAACCAAACACCAAAGGCTATTGGGCAAACTGTAATATAATTTCATTGGTTTAATAGTTTAATAGTTTTACTACATATTTCTTAACCACGTAATAAGATGACCGCAGTTTCGCAACAGAGCTTTCTCAGTCCAGCCTTGACCTGCTGAGCTTGTTTTCATCCTGCATGCCTACATTATTTGCTGTATCCATGCCAGTAGATTTTGTCGTTGCCTTTCATCACTGATTGACTCAATGAAAGCTTAGCCAATTAAAGCATTTTTATGAAATGCGGCATGAACCAAGTACTGACTGCATGGGTAAAAGACAGAAATTCTCAGATAGGTCAACGTCCCCAGACACACTGGCTAGTGGTTCATGTTCAAAACCCCCACAGAAGTCCCACTATCCCGTCTACCATCTAGGCCACCATCTTCATGTGTAGAAATAAATTTTGCTCTTGTGCCTGTCAGATTTTATAGATTCCCATTATAAATAATTTCTCATGAACTTTTCTCCATGTGCTCCTCCTAAGCATGGATGTTCTTTGCTTTGAAGCTCCCTGAAGTGCACAGGAAGTGGCATATCCTCTGTTTCCTGTTTATCTGGAATAAACAGAGGAAGAACGGGGTAGTTGGCTGATGGCTACCATGGATAAACAGAAAACTAAAAGTCGACATAAACTCAACTGCATCCCCTTACAGAACAGAAGAATCATGGGAGCATACCCCCCTCATGGCTTGAATGACAGGGTCGAAGTGTTGTTCAGAAAAACTACTGTTTGGTGATCCCCTGACTTCTTTCACATTGCTACCAGTAGGTATAGATTTGTGTTTTTTAATTCGATTTTTCTTTCCCACCCAAGATGTATCACTTGACTTTTCATCTAATGCCAAGATCAAATCAAGACCAAATCAAGACTGGTCTGCGCTGCTGCATTCAGTTAATCCCTGCCCCCTCTGTCTCCTTTCAGAGGTCCACCCACCCTGAGTCTGGGTCTGTTGGAGGTTGGTATGTGCCCTGGTGTTCCCAGGACATAATACAGACCAGTGAAAAAAAATCATTTAGGGGTCGTCACAGTATTTACCACTAATGAACTTCCGGTGGCACTGTAATATAATAAACAGACGTAACATAACATAACATAAAACTGTACTAAATAGCAGCAGCTACAATGCCAGTGTTGCTAACAGTGGATCACTGTGTTTCAGAGACTGAAACATGGTAGCTACCTGCTGACATTTCACAAAGTAAAGTCAGCTTTTTCTGGTCAGTTGGTTATTGTATAGTTCTGAACATTCACCTCTTCAACCATTATCTTTCAGTCCAAGCGTCTGCCTGCAAGGTCAGCACAGCTCTGGTCAAAGTTCAACAAATTTAAACATTCAGAGCCCTGCATAGCCTGACACAGCAATGGAGGAGGCAGGCTCGAAAACTTTAGTGATAATTTAAATACATCTTTAGTCTGTTAGTTTCAGTCTTTTTAGCCATTGACTTCCTGCTAAATGTCACTGGTTTCACAAGTGGTGATGTTGGGACAACAAGCCCTGGATTCAATTATCTATAGTGTGTGAAATTGTGGTGTTCAAGCCACAGTGCTACTTGTTGCATCAGTGAGTGATCTATGTAACTGATTGAGAGGTTTATGAGATTATCTCTCTTGAAAATTGTACATTCCTGTCTGGGTGTCTCAAAGAAATTATCTTTCTTTATCAGTATTAAAAGTGTGTGGTCTACAGTGTGCGTGGTTAGAGGCAAGTAAAGAATGCAATGTTCTGTTTTGTTTCTTTAAAGCAGTTTTCAGTGGCCTCAACATTTTCACCCATGAGCTGGGAAAAGGCATTTTATGGAAATGTCTGCTTGTCAGTAACCTCACAGTTTCCATTGCCTCCCTCATTATCGTGTTCAAGTGTTTACAGTGTCTTCATTAGCAGCCAGCCCTCTAATGATAACAAAGCGTAAAAGAAGGCATCAATGACAGTGATAAGCATGGCCGAGCTACTATTTTGGTTGACACACGTCCCCCTGTTTACTCTGGGAGCATGGGAGCGGACCTCAGGACTGTTGTCCTGTTGCATGGGGGATCTCCATTTTCAAACCTTGCCACCGCAAAGTCTGTTTTCAAGAGGAAGGGAAGAAGGTAAAGTTTGTGCCAGCTCAGTGGCTTGGAAAGGATATAATTTCAAAATGCTGAGCTCCAGAGCATTTCTGTTGGAGGTGTGTTTGAGCCTGGTGGTTTCTACTGGCTCCTGCACCTGTAAACCTCTCAATAATGACGTCCAAAGCGAGGACACTGAGAGTTTCTACTCACAGCTGTCAGAGGTGGACCTTCTGGAGGAGGAAGACACAGACTCAAGGATGGAGAACCTCCTGGGTACCATGAAGGAGGGCTTTTTGAGGAAACTCAACTTGTCAGATGTTCCTCAGGAGCACAGCAAGATCTGCCCTCCACAGTTCATGATGGAGCTCTACAACAAGTACGCCTCGGACAGCTCGGCAATCCCTCAGTCTGATGTCATACGAAGTTTCACAGTCCAAGGTGAGCAGCACTTAACTTGTTATGCGAGAAGTAAGAAGTCATTTTCTGCTAATGGGGATTGAGATATTCTGGATAATTCATATAATTAAAGCCTTAAGTAATGGTTCCTGCTACCTCCATCACTTTATTCTGAAATGGTTTTGTTATATTTTTGCAGATCTTAAAATAAAACATTATAAGGAATATTAAAAAATGCAAATCAAAACAAAAACATAATTTTCTGTAGCAGAAATATATCCTGTCCTGTTGATCACCTTGTGTCAGATTTATCTTGTGACCCCATGTGGTGGTTAAGACCCTTGGGTTGGAAACCATTGTTTTAAAGTATCACACAGCACACAGTTGCACCACTGCATGATTAATAATGGGTCCAAAAGACTAAAATGTGTCTTTCCTACAAATGGAAGTGATTCAAAGCCACTATATTAGAATATAAATTTGAATCGTCCTCACTCTTTGAGTAGTAAAATATAACATAAGATGAATCATTTTTTTTTCTTTTATACATTGTGAAAACAGTTTCGAAGCTTCAGGCCTGGAGTTTCCTATTTCAGTGTTTGACAACTGATACGCTGCAGCTAGGGACATGTTGTCAATTACTTTGAAGTACTAGCAACTGGAGCATGTCAACGCCCTGTCTACAAACACAACATAGCGTGTGTTATGTACTGTTAGCAATATCATGCTGTTAAGCTTTCACATTGATAGAGAAAGCTTGTTTAGCTTAATTTGCTAAATGATTGGTGCTGGATGTTGCTTTTGGACCATGTTACTTCAACATCTGCTCAGCAGCTCCTGCACACTTAGTGGTATTTGTGTCCTTCATCATTGAAAGGTGTGGGTCTAGCTAGGTTAACACTTTGTGCGATAATTTGATTTGACAACCCACAACATGCAAAGTGAAGTGACAAAATTAACAAACATATGATGTTGCCCAAGTCACAGAAGCAGCAAACAGCAAAGAGCTATGATATTAATTTAAATTGATGCAATCATTTTTGGGGCACATCTACATAGATATTAGACCAAATATCAAATTACAGCACTGACATGAGTTTAAACCAAAGGTCATAGTCGTGGCAGAGAAATAAATCAAATTTACATTTCTTGTTTTTATATAGAAAGGATTGAGTCCTGTCAAAAGAAACATGATTGAACCTTCAGTTCCGTTTGACTTTAATGTATGTAATCCCAAGTCATACAGTGGAAATCACAGCTGCTTCAGATAAAACTCTAACCTTTTTGTTTCTTTCCAACAGATGTGACTCTCTTTCACACAAATGGCACAAAGTCAAAACACAGGCTGCAGTTCAATGTCAGCATCCCCAACCATGAAAAGCTCACCATGGCTAAACTACAGCTCTTCTTCCTCTCCGATGCCAGGACAAAGGTCACCTCTCACAGTTTCAAGGCCACCGTCAAAGTCTATGAAGTGGATCACAATGATTTAACATCCACAACCCAGCTACTGGTTGGCAAAGAGCTGATCGGCTCACAGAGCATGTGGACGACCTTTGATGTAACCACAGCTATTCTAAGCTGGATCAAGTCAAGCAGAGGAGCAACTTTTTTTGATGTAGTGGTGGATAGGAAGGACTGTGGGGCTTCTGGTAATGGAGAGGAACGATCGGGCTGTTTAAATATGAGTGTGTCTGTTGGAGATAACACTTCAGCAGCTTTAATAGTCTTCTCAGATGACCTGGGTAGCAGGAGGATGGAGACACATAAGGAACTAAGAGAGATGATCCTCCATGAAGAAGAAACCATGTTACACTCGGGTGCTGACTGGAGCAGAGGAGAGCAACTTCCAAATGAGATCCCGGAAGCTCAGCGTCCACGGAGAAACAAAAGAAAGGCAGAGCGGGAATACTGCCGGCGGACCTCACTCAAGGTCAACTTTAAAGACATCGGGTGGGACAGCTGGATTGTGGCACCTCCAGAATATGACGCCTTTGAATGTCGTGGCCTGTGTTACCACCCACTGACGGACGAATCCACCCCGTCCAAACACGCCCTCATCCAGACACTGATCAACATCAGGGACCCCAAGAAGGCCAACATGGCATGCTGCGTCCCCATCAAACTGGACCCCATCACAGTCATGTATCGGGAGAATGGACGTCTGACTATAAGATACCTGTATGAGGAGATGAAGGTGGCAGAGTGTGGCTGCAGGTAGTTGGAGAGGGTCGGTTTGCTTCCGGTGGTTGCACAGTTGATTGTAATGGTTCGAATGCAACATTTCATCCAAGTCAGTTTGATGTTCAAAGATGATAAAATATATAATAACCGCCAGCCCTCCCCATTGGGCCATTTGAAGGAAAGAAGCCGAGTTCTGAGACTTTCTTCATAAAATATTGTATATCCAAGAGTATATGTTACATCTGTGATATTTTATAATGAGGCAGAGAGTCAACAGCCATGCTAGCAGCTCTATGAGGCTGCATGCTAACATGTTCACATTGATCATCACCTTGTTAGTTTGCAAACATTTGCTTGCACTAAATACAAAGTACATTTTAGGCTGATGGGTTTTGCAGATCATGAACTAAAAGTGCAAGATAAAATTTGTCACAATCCATGTAACAGTTGACAGGACATTTCTATTGACTTCACAGTGATGCTAAAGGAAAACCAAAGTTGGTAGGATCCATCCTCTGGGGGCTATGAATAGAAACAATCATAGAAATCTATCCTGTAATCTTTGAGATATTTTCATGTAGACCAAACATTGTAGCTTTGAAATAATGTTATGTACCATCTACAGTTTATGTTTTTCCTGTAAAATTACTGTTAACAGAGAAATACAAAAGTCAAAAATAGTGAAATGTCTTGAATGCAGTGTAACAGAAGAACCACCAACAGGTCAATTTTACCTCTTTTTCAATTTTCCAATGTGTGTTCCTGTGCTGAAATAGATTCTATCTCAAGCCTCTGAAACTTCATTAAAATTATGTCTTTTTTATGACATTTCATATGGTAACACTACCGAGGTATTGATAGGATGGCACAACTGGTCATCTGCTAATCCTGTGCTACACATAATGTAAATCTGTATATTACTATTCTAAGTGTTTATATTAATATATGTTATTAATATATATTTTGTAACAAATTACTGCTGCACAGACTTGTACAGAAGGTTCAGCTTATACAGTGATCATCTTATGCATGCTAAGTTGCTGCTGTTACTTCCACAATAGGAGAAACTGTGAAGAAACTTCTGTTTTGCAATGCGGGGCAACTGTAGAAAACTTCTGCAGTGGATCCATCCATATGTGGCTGACATTCTCTTAATGAAATGTACGCCTATCACATCTGTAATAAAATCTGCTTTCCTCTGCGGGTTAGAGTTGCTGACCCCAATGTAATTCAATTCATCCAGTGGAGAGTTTTTACTGTCCTGTCTCTAATGTCTACATTTCCATTCTGAGGTTTTGATACAGCTTATCCTGCATTTACTGTATTTCATAACATTTTGGCATGACTTAATATCTTTCTGTTAATTTCTCACCCCTTTAACTTCCAGTGGTGACTATGCAGTAGTGTACAAAGAGACATAAATCTCCAACCAATAAAACCATTACAGACTAGCTCACCAAATAGATTTCTGGCCTCATTTTAAACAAAAAAGCATGTATTTGTTTTGTTGTTGTCTCTTTTCCTACCCACTAAAGAATCAATTAAAAACACTTTTTGGAGAAGTGGAACAACCTTTCCGCTGCCAAGCTGGATCAGCTGTCATTTGGCCTAAATTTATTGTTACTAAGGGTCTGGAATTGATGGATATCTACTAATATTGAGTGTCCAAATAAAAAGAAGGTTTTCCCATCGAAAAAGTTTGTATTTATACTGTGTACAGATCAGTCACAGCACATCTAATGATCATTTGCAACAAGTCCTCCAGCTTAAATGACCACATAGGACATTTGTCCTAAACTCAGATACTATGTAGCTTGTGGAAATTATGGTGATTATGATGAATTAAAAAAATTATAAGGAAAGAAATTCTAAAACTGGAGAGGTATTGTGATGTAGTTTCAGATGAGTCTCATCAGCTACAGATTCCAATCACTAACAAATTTCTAATAAATCATTAAAAAGGATAGTCTCATGCATCATCACTCCTCTAAAAGTGGTGGACAATTGCAATTCAGTGTGTAATAACACCTCTTATATATAGATTTTTTTTTTTTTTTTTTTTTTTTTTTGGAAAATGGAAATTGGCTTTTCAATTGTAAGTAACAGTGCCAATGAAAAGTGTTTTTACCCTCGCTTTATATGAATAAATAAATAAATTTGCTGAAACTATGAAAAACAAATTAACTGGCATTTTATGATTTGTATATTTCTTAATTAATATACATGGATTAACATTACATTTTTGCCGTTAAATACATAAAGTAGCTGTGAGGTAACCTGCATCAAGTTACAACTGTGCATTGTCACTGAATTTAAGCATATTACTAAGCGTCAGTGACTGGACACTGTCTGCTGGTTAAAGAAAGTCTGGATTTCTTCTTCTTCAGTCACTAGTCTGTAGTAGGATGTATGGAAACAGGTTACTGTGAGGCTGTGGATGTCTTTGTCGAGTTATCTTAGCCAAGTCCCACTTGTCTTTTTCATTTTGCACCTGTTTGATGAGTCCAGGTTGTTCTTAGCGTATCTCATCCCTCCTCAGCCACCAAGCTGGGTGCAGCTATTCTATGACCTAATTAACCAGAATAAAAGAAAACACTTAGTCGGTACAATAGACACACACACACACGTGTTAGTCCATTCAGTAATGTCATTTATTACCTCAAGAAAAAAACAAAAAAACAACAACAAAAAAAAGACACTTTTTGTGACTGTGAACCCAAATTGCAACAACCATGGATATGAAGTCTACACACAAGTGGCACGCCTCCACAGTAGTCTAAAATTCATGTGTTTGGGAAAATACATAAAATAGCAACTGAACTTTTGTATAGTATGATTTAAAATGATTGATGAATACAATGAAACGCAAAGTATACATATTGTTCTGCTTTAAATTCACAACTATTTAAGCTTTTCATATTGTGTAATGCTGAACCAAGTATTAGGATAGTTTTATTACTGTAATGTATATTTTGTGATGTTGAATGGTCATGAGGATTGTCTGCATGTAGAGTGTGTTATTTAAACCATCCAAAAAACAAATCCTGTATTAGCTGAATTCTGCTTATCTGTAAGGAACATGCAGTATTGTAACTATTGTTGTTTGTGTTAGAGGATGGACAAACCACAGTTAAACCACTCAGAGGCCATGTTTGTGAAGGAAACAACTTGTACAGAGATAAAATGTAAAATAAAAAAAAAAATCCCCCTTCAGGCCAAGTCCTCATCTTATTGCACAGTTGTTTAAATATTTGAAGTCAGTGACACATCCTTATCAGAGCTGGGAACAAGTTCGTGTACAGTAGACACTTGCATGTATATCCTTCATGGTTAACCGAAAATTGCTCTTGTGTCAAAATAGCACAAGTATCAAGGAAAGCAATCCCATTTTAATATGTATGGTGTAATAAGACAATAATGGGCTCCGTTGCGCATGACCTCATGATTCTGACCATAGAGCCATATTAAACATCTGGATTGCTATTGTTTTTGTGGTTGTTGTTATTGTTTCATTTTTAAAGACAGTCATAAATCATTTTAAAAACATATTAAACTTTAAAACTGCAGTAATTAAGTTTTTTGATTTGGCCACTTGGGGGCAGTAAAACAAGTTGTAAACACACATAGGTTGATATATGTAAGCTCAGTAATTACTCTTTGTTTCCATCTGTTTTTCTTTCAATCAACTCTTGTGGGATATATATGTGTGTGTGTATGTGTCTTTACTAAATGCTCTGCTATGTTGACTCGCTGTCTCTAAATCTAAGCAGGCTAACTAACCTACTGGTATAGCTAATGTCCACACACTTTTAGGTTGAGCAATCATATTTTTAAGACTCCAAAGTCTTGTCCTGAGTGAATATTTGTTCAATTTAAATTTCAGCCAGTTAGCATTTAGAGATTTCCTAGCTGTTCTTATATTTGTCACATGAGGACAAAGTAAGACCAATTTCAGCATTTCAAAGGGCTTGATTAGCATCCCGGGAATTGTCAGAGAGGGGATTGTGTTATACAACGCATCAGGCGGTATTAAAAGTTAAGGCGTTAAGATTAGCTGAGCAAAGTTTAGCATTTGGACAGAGATTACGTCCGGCTGCATAATTCTGAGCTGCAGATATGTCTGGTTCAGGGTCTTACGAGGTCCTTCACTGAAGTCGTTATTCATGTCAGGTTCAAGCTCAATGACAGATCTAATTCTTCAAATTAAATGAAAGGGTTACAACTTGGCATTTTGGCAATTAAATGGTATT
Organism: Rachycentron canadum; assembly: GCA_038496675.1. Taxonomy (NCBI): domain Eukaryota; kingdom Metazoa; phylum Chordata; class Actinopteri; order Carangiformes; family Rachycentridae; genus Rachycentron; species Rachycentron canadum. The sequence continues at coordinate 5,660,359 of CM076668.1, forward strand.
TGGGGTAACACTTTCCTTTTTACCACCAAATATCCACCAAAAGGAAATACATCATTTAAGATTAAAAAGTACAATAGGAAATCAATATTGCAAAGAAAAGCATTAGAATAATAATAATACAGTACGCAGTCTAGATAAAAACTTTACAATCAACCTTTTGTTCCCATATCCAGAGTATGGGTGTGTTTTTTACCCTGTTCTGATCCTGCATGTGTTTTAAGAAGGCTTTGCCACGTGTCCATAAACTGTGTAATCATGTCACCAGTGGAGCGACCCAGACATGACCCGTAAAGCTACCAGTGGCACCAAAATACACCACCCTAAGCTTTCATAACAGACAAGGGAGAGAGAGAGAGAGGCTGAGGGGGAAAGCGGGTTAGAGTTTCTGGTCAGGTTTTCACATCTATCCGATATTTCTTACCTATCCTTTGACCAACTTTTGTTTCTGAAAAGAAATTTGAGATAGACTATTGTAACGCACGGGGAATTTGGTAAATGATGCAGGCTATAATTCAAGTCTAAATAAGACTGTAGTGTAATAATTAGTAAATTGTGTCAGTTACACTAGGTACTTTGGATAAAACCGACAAAATATCTGTATGTAAGAGTTAAATTAATGTAAGAACTAAAATATGTATTGTACCGTTTTGAATTCTTGTCTGCTATTGTCTGCCGGCTGATGCACCACAGATAATGCGATTAAGGGGTTATATAATGTCATGTAGTAAGGGTTATTGGGAGCAAAATCCTCTTATGTTGATGTGGTTGTTGTCCAAAAAAACCTACCAGAATGACAATGTTCCCTCCTACAAAAACCACCATCTCATGAAACAGACAAATGAACTGATAGCTCAGTGACAGCGAAGTCAGAGTAGTCCTCTCTCTGTGCAGTGAAGACAAAGATGGTGGTGATGGAGCAATACACACCACCGCTGCTATTGATGCTTCTTTTATTTACACTCTCTGCAAGCTCGTCATTCCAACCTGCCCTGGTGTTAGACATGGCCAAGATACTTCTGGAAAACTATTGCTTCCCTGAGAACCTGGTTGGTATGCAGGAGGCCATCCAACAAGCAATCAACAGTGGAGAAATCCTGCAGATTTCAGATAGGAAGACGCTGGCATCTGTGCTCACAGTCGGAGTACAAGGGGCACTGAATGATCAACGGTTGACTGTCTCATACGAGCCCAATTTTGTCCCAGTGGTGCCACCGGTGCTGCCATCCCTCCCCACTGAACAACTGATCCGGCTGGTGAGGAACTCTGTCAAGCTGGATATCCTGGAAAACAACATTGGCTATTTGCGGATAGATCGAATCATTGGGGTGGAGACAGCAGCAAAACTTGGCTCCCTGCTGAGGGACAACATCTGGGACAAAGTTGCTCATACGTCCTCACTGATTTTTGACCTGAGGTACAGCACCGCTGGACAACTGTCTGGGGTTCCCTTTATAATCTCCTATTTCTCAGACCCTGAACCCCTCATTCATATTGACACTGTGTATGACAGGCCCTCAAATACAACCACAGAGCTGTGGACCATGCCATCAATTAAGGGAGAAAGGTATGGAAAGAAGAAAGATGTGATTATTTTGACCAGTAAGCGTACTATGGGGGCTGCTGAAGCAGTGGCATATACACTAAAAAACCTAAAGAGGGCCATCATAGTTGGAGAAAGGTCTGCTGGTGGGTCAGTAAAAGTCAGAAAGATTAGGATTGGAGGATCAGAGTTCTACATAACAGTTCCAGTGGCAAGATCTGTCAGTCCAATCACAGGACAGAGCTGGGAAGTAAGTGGCGTTTCCCCAACGGTCAATGTCATCGCAAAGGAAGCCGTCACAAAAGCCAAGTCCCTTCTGGCTGAAAGGAGTGCTATTCCAAACGTTGTGCAGAGCATCTCCAACATAATTGGGCAGCTGTATGCTTTCACTGATAGAGTTCCAGCTCTTCAGCAACATCTCAAATCCACAGACTTATTCTCTGTCATATCTGAGGAAGACCTGGCAGTGAGACTCAACCAGGACCTCCAAACTTTTTCAGAGGATCCACGATTGATGATCAAATACATCCGCGATACTACTGCCATTGTAGAGGAGGACCCCAAGCTCAAGTGTGTGCCTGATGATCCAGAATTATTAAGCAAACTGGTTGATAGAACATTTAAAGTGGAAATTCTCCCAGGCAACACTGGCTATCTCCGCTTTGACAAGTTTATTGAGTCATCTGCACTGACTAAACTAGAAGAAGTTATGGCCAAAAATGTCTGGGAACCCCTAAAAGACACCAATTACCTGATTATTGATTTGCGTTACAACACTGGCGGATGCTCTACCTCTCTAGCCCTGATACTGTCTTATCTACAGGACACTTCCCAGAGGCGACACCTTTTCACAATATATGACCGGATTCCGAACACAACAACAGAATATTATTCTATTTCCCAAATCACAGGCCCAACCTATGGCTCCAAGCGTGGGGTTTATGTGTTGACCAGCTTCTACACAGCGAGTGTTGGTGAAGAGTTTGCTTACCTGATACAGTCTCTACACCGTGGCACAGTCATTGGGGAAATTACATCTGGTACGCTAATGCACTCAAAGACATTTCAAATAGAGGAGACAGACCTTGCCATCACTGTCCCTTTCATAAACTTTATAGACAACAATGGGGAGTACTGGCTGGGAGGCGGTGTGGTCCCCGATGCCATTGTGCTAGCTGAGGAAGCTGTTGACCATATACATGAACTTTCATATTTTCATCAAGGGCTCAGGTCCCTCATGGAGGGAACTGGAGAATTGCTAGAAAAACACTACGCAATCCATGAAGTTGCCCTAAAAGTCAGCAAGGTGTTGCTGAGCAAATGGGCTGAGGGACTCTACTGGTCAGTAGTTGACTTTGAATCTTTGGCATCTCAGTTGACAGCAGACCTTCAAGAGGCTTCAAACGATCATCGGCTCCATGTATTCTATTGTGATGTTGAGCCCGAGTCACCTCATGAGATTGCAAAGATTCCTACAGCAGAAGAAGTGGGATATATAATTGATGCTTTGTTTAAAATTCAGCTTCTACCAGGTAATGTTGGTTATCTAAGATTTGACATGATGGCAGATATAGAGGTCTTCAAAGCCATTGGCCCACAGTTTATAAAATTAGTGTGGAGCAAGATAGCAAACACAGATGCCCTCATAATTGACATGAGGTACAACACTGGTGGTTATTCAACAGCCATTCCCCTTCTGTGCACCTATTTCTTTGATACTGAACATTTGAGGCATCTTTACACTGTCTTCGACCGCACCACAACCACCATGACAGAGGTTGTGACATTGCCTCAGGTCAGGGGTCAAAGGTATGGGTCCTCTAAGGACATCTACATCCTCACCAGTCACATGACTGGGTCAGCAGCTGAAGTCTTCACCCGCACTATGAAGGACCTAAATAGGGCCACAATTATTGGAGAGCCAACAATTGGAGGGTCTTTGTCAAGTGGAACCTATCAGATCAGGGACAGCGTTCTTTACGCTTCCATCCCTAACCAGATTGTTTTGAGTGCCATCACTGGCAAAGTGTGGAGTGTTTCAGGGGTTGAGCCTCATGTTATTGCCCAGGCAAGCAACGCCCTTCATGTCGCACAGAGACTTATAGAGGCAAAATTGTTGAAGAGAAAGCAAGACGAATGAAGCTCCTCGTATTGAATTCCAATTTCCTTTAAAGATTATTACTTAATTTGTTTTGTGTTTAGCTACGCTTCATTGATCCACTGACCACAGCCACATTATGTAAAACAGACTTGTCCCATAATTATATTATCTGAGTCACAGATTTTTTGCCAGATAAAAAATTAAAGGCTGCAATTTGATGTGAAATTGAACTCAACATGCCACAGCAGTCATCACATCATTATGTATTTTTATGGTTGAGAGATTTAGTGACAGGGTATGTACCATCTCAAATGCCTTTTCACAACAGTCGAGATAGAAAAGAATCCCTGTAATGTTTATATAAGGTTCTATGGATTTAATATAAAATGTTGATTCTCTACAACCAGTACCTGCATTTTTCTCCTTCAAACCAACCAGCTCTCTTTACTATGAAAGTTACCTTTATATTTAGTATAAGTATTTTGCTGACGCCTTCATTGGGAGAGATTTGCAGTGAATGAGTATTGACTATTACAAGAAGGAACCTATCAGCTGTAGATAGGATCAATGCTAAACTAAACTATGGCATAAAATACCTAATATCTTAATTAACACAAATTATTGATAATAAATCACAAAAAAAGTGTCTCTGAAGTAAACTAAGTTGCACTTTGGTGTTTATATAATAACTTCATAAAACTCTACCTGTATATTTTACTCACATTATGTAAAGTTACCTTTTTCTCTTGTTTTATCATTTCCTGTGCAATTTCCTTTCATTGCATTTTAAATGACACGTATTAGGTGTATGGTCTGTACTTTATGTCTGAAAAATGATTTGGTCATTATGTAAATATATGTTGATGAGCTAAATTTCCTCATTATCTATGACTGTCATATGGAAACCCTATTATCTTTGGGTTAAAACAAGTCTTTTGCTTTCTGTTTTTCACTCTGCTGTAATTACAGCAATATCTCATATTTTCTGTTCCTTAACTATAAGGCTTAACCAGCAGAGGGAGCAAACACCAAACAAACTGAAGCTGAATACCACTGTTTCCACAGCGCTTCAGAAAAGACATATCCACAACCAAACGAGCTGAACTACTGCAAATGTACCCCATTTATGAAACAATAAAGAAATGAGTGGCTCTGAATTATTTTTTATTTATTTTCCAGATACTTAAAGGAATACCTAGAAGAAATCAAAAAGCAGACAACACAGTGTTTAATTATATGACAATCACATGCTTTATTTCAACAGTTTCTTGTGATTTAATTAACAAAAAATAATAAAATCCACAAATCTATGAATTACTTATATTTACTGACACCAAGGGGCTTAATGACAGTGATTCACTGTTGCAGGTTGAATATTTTCACAAGCCTTATTCCATTACTAGATGGTTGTCATTTACTGAGCTTACTTTATTTAAAGTAGCTTTAAGTAGGTCTTCAAAATACCTTGAATAAATTTAAGACTCACATCTTTAGCAACACCTTCTTGTTACTACACCTACTTGGCTAAGTTGTTGTTGCCTTACAGGAGCACTTGGGATAATACGATTAAAGGTTTATGGTGGAGTAAATCCTCTTATGTATGTGTTAACAGAAACCTTGAAGCCAAAACAGTGCCATTTGACAGAGCCCCTTGGGAGAAGGAGGTTCGGCTCTCCAGCAGCCACTTGCCATTGATTCAAACTAAACTAAACTACACTGACGGAAATGGCTAGGGCTCTCTACCTGGTGGCATCTCTGCTAGTTTTGGGAAATGTTTTCTTTATCCATGCCTCATTTGCCCCCAGCCTCCTTGTTGATATGGCGACTATCGTCATGGACAATTACTGCTCACCAGAGAAACTGGTAGGGATGAAGGAGGCAATTGAAGCAGCCAGCAGCAACACAGAGGTTCTCAACATCCCAGATGGAGAGTCCCTGGCTAATGTCCTCAGCTCTGGTGTCCAGACCACGGTCTCTGACTCAAGACTGAAGGTCTCCTATGAGCCAAACTACATCCCTGTGGCTCCCCCAAAGATGCCTCCCTTGCCTCCTGAGCAGCTCATTGCTGTCCTGCAGACCTCCATCAAGCTCGACATCTTGGAGGGCAACATTGGCTACCTGAGGATTGACCACATCCTTGGGGAGGAGGTTGCTGAAAAGGTTGGGCCTTTGCTCCTAGATCTGGTCTGGAATAAAATCCTGCCAACTTCAGCTCTGATCTTTGATTTGCGCTACACCGGCAGTGGAGACATCTCAGGAATCCCCTATATTGTGTCTTACTTCACCGATGCTGAGCCTGTAATCCACATTGACAGTGTATATGATCGTCCCTCAAACACCACCACAAAGCTGTTTTCTATGTCCACACTGCTGGGCCAGAGATATGGCATTACCAAACCCCTCATTATCCTCACCAGCAAAAACACAAAAGGCATTGCCGAGGATGTTGCCTATTGCCTCCAGAACCTGAAGAGGGCTACGGTTGTGGGTGAGAAGACCGCCGGGGGCTCAGTGAAGATTGATAAAATCAAAGTCGGCGACACTGACTTCTATGTTACCGTGCCAACTGCAAAGTCCATTAATCCCATCACTGGCTCCACCTGGGAGGTTGTTGGGGTGACCCCTGATGTGGAGGTTAACGCTGAGGATGCCCTCGCTACTGCCATCAAGATTGTTGGCCTCCGCGCCCAAATCCCAGCTATCATTGAGGGATCAGCAACCCTGATTGCTGACAACTATGCCTTTGAGGACATTGGGGCTAATGTTGCAGAAAAGTTGAAAGAGCTTCTGGCAAATGGTGAGTATAACATGATTGTCTCCAAGGACAGTCTGGAGGTGAAGCTGTCTGCTGACCTGAAGACCCTTTCTGGGGACAAGAGCCTGAAGACCACCAGCAATACCCCAGCTCTGCCACCCATGGTGAGACCTTTTTATAGATGACTTTTGGTTTCTGGTTCAGAAAACAGTAAAACAAAGAGTTTTTAGTTTTACTGTTATTTTTTCAGTGTCCTTTTAAAGATATTAAAACATTAGTGTTCAAAATGTTGCTTGTGTAGAAGAACAGTAGGCAGGACAAAATACTTTTTGCATTGTCAAAGTCAAATTAACTTAATTATTTAACTGTTAAGTGGGTATAAAGAATAGAGATGGAGAGAATTTGTATTATATGTATTATTATGTTACATATCAGACATAAACTTTTAGATTAAGTTTCTGCTTGTTTTTCCTGCCAGAATTACTCTCCAGAGATGTACATTGAGCTGATCAAAGTCTCATTTCACACCGATGTATTTGAGAACAACATCGGCTACCTGCGTTTTGACATGTTCGGAGACTTTGAGGAGGTCAAGGCCATCGCCCAGATTATTGTCGAGCATGTCTGGAACAAAGTTGTCAACACTGATGCCATGATCATCGACCTCAGGTTTGTAATCCTGCACAGTGCAAGTCAAGCCTTCTATTCAAAACCCTGTGTGTCCATTTTGGAAAACAACTCATCTGCTAAAGCTGATAAAGCTGTGAAAGCTCATCAGTCCATGTCAAAATTAGAGGACTTGGCCATTTCTTTCTCTTAATAGCCTATGCATCATTTCAAACATGAACCACCAATAGATCTAGAAGATTCACTGAATCGACAAAGAAAAAGGTTAAGATCATTTTGCTGATCAGTCAATAAACTCATTTGACTGTGATTATTTTAAAACTGGCACCTCAGCTGAGATGAGATGTTTCATCAGTGCCTCGAAGTCTCACCTTTTAATGTTTGTTCTGTGACTGTATTTACAGGAACAACCTTGGTGGCCCAACAACAGCCATCGCAGGTTTCTGCTCTTACTTCTTTGATGCTGACAAGCAGATTGTGCTGGACAAGATGTACGATAGACCATCCGGCACCACCACAGAGCTCCGAAGCTTACCTGAACTCACTGGTAATTTTATTTTTTGAAAAATCAAATCATTGTATGTCATGATTCCTATTAGCCCTGGACTTTCAAAGTTAGCAACTAGCTCGGGAACCCAGTAATCAATTAGCAGTTGGTTGTGAGAGTTGCTGTGGACCAAAAAGAGAACTAAAATGGTTTGTAAAATTTACTAGGAGGCCAAAAATATAACTGAGTTAATGCTTATTTTGCTTTGTTAAATTAGCAAATGTTTCCTGATAAATTAGCTCATCACCTTTTATGGTAATAAGTCTATCAAGTGGGCAAAAATCAGTTATGTGTTTTTAATCAGTTATACTCCATCATGCACCCTTTTCTTTAGATAAACTTTTCCCATAGTTATATATGCAGTCATAATTTTATTCATGATGCCTTGCCATCACCCTATCAAAACGTAATCCTTTTCCCCTATTCGCAAATCACTTCTCACATTTTTAACCTTATTCTCCCTCAATTTCATCCTCTTCCTTAGGCACAAGGTATGGCTCCAAGAAAAGCCTAATCATCCTGACCAGTGGGGCAACTGCTGGCGCTGCTGAGGAGTTTGTTTACATCATGAAGAAGCTTGGCCGTGCAATGATCATTGGACAGACAACCGCCGGGGCCTCCCACCCACCCAAGACCTTCCAAGTTGGTGAGACCGACATCTTCCTCAGCATCCCCACTGTCCACTCTGACACTGCCGCTGGACCAGCATGGGAGGGAGCTGGTGTCGCACCTCACATACCTGTCTCAGCTGACGCTGCCCTTGAGACTGCAAAGGGCATCTTCAACAAGCACTTTGCAGGCCAGAAGTAAACCAGGTCCTGAACTGGATTTTCCACAGTTACTTTTGCTTTGGCAGCCAAATGGTTTCAAAATTTAGAATCTAGACTCATTTAAGAAGTGATGAATGTAGGTAAAGTACAAAGTGTCTGGAATCTGTTTTTCATTTTCTATTCATACCTAAGCCTTTTTAGCCTGTTTGTAATGTAGAGCAAAGGTTAAACAGGATTTACTAACAGTTTTTATTTCCATTGAATGTTACACCGACTGTGGAAGGTTTTCAGAGTGAATGATGGTTACAAAACTTGATGCAATTCTTTTGTGAAGTGGGTATGTCTAAGTCTGTGTCAAAGATAAGTTGAAATAGTAATATAACTTTCAAAAATAATATTTTTGAGAGGTCATGTACAAATGAGATGAGACAAGTTAACAAACAAAAATGCTTTCAAACTAAGTTTGCTATTCATTTATTATGTTGGACATTTGAAATTCGGACCTCTTAAAGTAGTGCCCTTGATATTAGAAAATCATCATGTGATGTCCTCATTGCGTATGGTAAATGTGCTGTATGTCATGCCATGTGGATCTACTTGGGTTGTATCAATTCCAGTGGTGAGACACAATAAATAAGAACTGAAAAAACAAAAGTGTGCGGTGGTCATGTTTCACAGGGGAGGCATCAGATACAACAATGTTTTTTATTAACATTATTATCATGAATCATCTTGACAATGAAGTGTTGGCAGCTCCTTTTTTAACTTTAAACAAAACCAGATGTATCCTAACATATAACAACACCATTAACCAACATGTGCTAAGAGACAACAAAACATTTCTCATTTCACTGCTAAATGATAGTGTTAGTTCCCTAACAATGGAGTAAAAATAAAGACTTCTCAATCTGTACCACAGAAGACAAAGTTGTGGCACCAACAGAATCATCCAACAGAAAAACCACAGAAAATTTTACAAAGATTGAAACTGAAGAGTACAACAAACATAATCTGCATTTAGTGCTGTTACACAATTATTTGAACATCGTCCTTTGTCAGTGGCAGTACAATTTGAAGATTACACTTATGTTTTATGCCAATTATGTCAATGACAACAGAAACAGGCAAGTCTGTGATGGGTTTTGGTGGTTTTAGAGGTTTAGGTCCTGAATTATGGCACCATGTAATTTGACTTACATCTCTCAAGGATTGCCATGTGGTCTTAGTATCAAATAAATTAACATATACAAAACTCATTTTTGTTGTTGCATACAAATGTTTCACACAAATGCCAACCAGGTAACCAAGTTATCTTATCTATCTCTATAAAATGTCTTTAAATTTTCATTCAATATTATTAAACAATATTTTATATCCAAAAAAATCCGTTAGTTTAATTTTAAGCATGTGGCTATGTTATTTGAAATTGATTTTTCTTGGGCCTTTCTATTGACCAATTGAACAATTTATAATTAAAACTCAATTTAAGGACACTAGTGTAACAGATTACAAAAGTTGTATTTGTTAGTATAAGTAAATATAACAAACCAAGACAATAATCTACATATACTATTTTAAGAGGCACTTCAGGAATCATAAAGACAAAATAGGACAGTTTTTAAAATCATAAAGTGGTTTGACTGTTGATGAGTGTGTTGTATATGAGTGGATAAGTGGATGTTAAAGTGAATGTGAGGCAGAGCGGTGGGGCTCTGTAAAGCCCTCGACTTTCATTTGTAAACAGCAAGGATTAGAGGGGAATCAGTTTAGAGGGGGATAAGTCAGGACACATCAACAAGTGTTGAGACCTTAAACAGGGGCCAAAGGGTAGGGGTGGGGGGAGGGGTGTTGCTCACTTTTTTTAGAAATCTGTTTTTCTGCTTCACTTATGAGGATGTCAGACGAAAGCAGTTGTACAAATATAGTAGTAGGTGGAGCAAAGAAAATAGGGCTTCTTCTTGATGAGATGAGTTTTTGATGAATGATACCTGTCAGCACTAACCTCAGTTTAAAATACATTGCATTTACTTTGACAAAAGCCACTGCATGTTTGACTTAAATGTATTTAAAGGCATAGCATTAGGCTACTGTTTGATTTGTTTGATTAAAATACAAACAGTAGCCTGATGCTGGAGAGCTGCATCACTTCCTATGAATCCTTGTGAGTAAGAATGGCACCGTACCAACAAAACCTACTGTAATATAGAGCAGTAAATTACAGTAATTAGACATTATGTAAATACATCATGTCAATCATAAGTAGTATCAAAAACCTTTTTTCATAAAAATCTTAACAATTGTGACTTAAAGCAGATAAAATGATTGTGAGGTGTCAAATGTCACCCTTCACAAACTACAATAAACCTGGGGTCTGTGTCCTCTTTATGACGGTAATAGTTAGATTACATTTTCATGGGATTTTTAGTTTATTAAAAGCATAAATCTTCAAACGACCAGCAGGTTTTTTCAAAAGATATTATGCATTCACTTATAAGAAAAGCCACAGTTATCTGTCATTGTGCTGTTACAGATTTAATTCTTGTTCTTTTACTTCTTTCACCCTTCTGCTAGAAGCTGAGCTGAGCAGCTCATAAATTCAGTGGTTTTCTGAAAATCTAATGTGCAAATAGTTAAAATATCGGTGTGATTAAAAACATGTGAGCTCTCAAATATTAGAAATATTAGATGACAGGACATATATTCACCCACATCACAGGTATGTCTATAAGGCTACAAATTACACTCAATAAAACGGTGGACTTGTTTTACCATATTGACAAAGCTGCTGCTTCAGTGTAATTACCAAGGGCGAAGCTGTTCATGGCACAAAATGAATAAGGAGCGCAGATAAACACACTGGCTCTCCGCCCTGACAAAGGCGCAGCGTTGAGAAGTGACAATAACATCATGCCCCTCCTGCTCTGCGCCGATTCCCCGCAAAATGCGCCAGTGTGCCACGTGAGGGAGGCGCAAAATGAGATCTTGACCCATTTTCCTCTCTTCCTCTCTCCTCCTCAGGATGAAATATGAAACCTGGTCCATTTCAGCCAAGTCTGTCCCCTGGGCTCCCAGTTCCTCCAGCGCCAACTCTGCTCGGCATTACCTACTTTCATTTGGCTTTTTCAGACTCAAACCAGGTTTGACACTTTGACAGGAAACCTTTATACTGCCCTTTAAACTTTTTTTCTTCTTCTTCTTTTTTTTTAACAAACCACCCACTGCATAATTTTACCCATTTTTCTCTTTTTGGATTTGTCTCTGCAAAGTTTTTTAAAACTCTTTCCCTGTCCGCTGCATGTGGATTGTGAACCGTCCGACACTTTTATTTTGCAATCTCTTCCTCTGAGAGACAGCATCTCTCCAGCGGCACTGACCGGGATGCGGGTGGTCGTGATTGTAAACTGAGCTCAAAACAAAAGAGACGTAGGAGCATCGCCTGCATCCTATTGTCTCTGGGATGTAAGAAGCTGCTGAAGTACTTTGGGTTGTTTTTTTTTTTCTTTTTATAGTCGAAGGAATTAACTTTTTTTTTCTTTTCCTTTTTTTTTTTTTTTTTTGCATCAAGAGGAGAAATCATGGCGAGATTTTTGTTGAACATGCGTCTTGTTCTGGTTTTACTCGGATTATTTTTGCTCTGTTCTCCATCCGCAAGAGCAGAGCCGGAGCTGCAGGACGCTGAGGAGGAGGAGGAGGAGAGTTCCTGTCAGGGCGCCTTTGACCTCTATTTTGTGCTTGATAAGTAAGTGGAACCAGCTTTTGTTAATTTTCTTTCCATAAAGATGATAGAGCTGGTACAGCTCATATACTAGCTGTGAAAAAGTTAGCATGACAACAAGCTAACATCTGTGCATTAAAGTTTTAGTCTTTATGTCCTCGTAGTTTGTGTCGTGGTGAAAATGAGGGGGAAGTGGACAGCTTCTTTTCCAAATGGAGAATAGCAGCCTGTGAAAGTTCAACACGGTGTTTTATTAAAGTTAATAAATATTTTTAGCTTGTTGAGTTGAGCTTGGCTCATTAGCAACAGCTGCATCTGCGCGAGCGCTTGTGCGCGCGCGTGATGACGCCGTGAAGGAGGCTGACTAGCAGAGAGTACAGTTTGCTGAATAAGCAAAAAGACGGGATAGGATTTGGATGCTACACTTCAAATCTAATCTCTTCCTGTATCGAGTTTAAACCCGTTGCACCCTTTCAAGTATTACTGAAAGAGGAATTAAAAAAAAAAGACTCTTTTCATCGGAAGGGAAATACTGAGGGACTTTTTCTTCTCTTTGCTTAGTGGCCGCTCAGTATTCACTCTTTCATTTCCACTCTCTACGCCCACATCGGAAAAATGTTGTGGTTATGTGACATCTTAGTACTGGACTTCAGCAGCTGGACTCAGATTGCTGGGGAGAAAATAAAATGCCTGAGAGGCCTGTTATTTTTAGTTTGTAGACACTAAAGTGTTTTATGTTATTACGCAACACAGGACTCCTCTTTTGTTCTATGCTTAGACTTAATATCCTCAATAAACCGTGGCATGGAGGTGCCTAAGGTCTAAACATCAATGCTGCATTCATTATAATAACTGTAACCAAACAATCCTTTATCATCGTGAGCCAAAACTTGATGGAGAATCTGTTACAGCACAATGCAAACCTATGATGTGAGCGAGGCAAAAACTTTGTCACCTGGTTATTCTAACTGCCAGGTTTTTATCTTGACATGATCTTACATATGGTTGTATCAGCTCTTCTCTTTCCCCTTGCACTGATGGAGCAATGCCAGGAACGGGGAGGAGAAACAAGCGAGGACAGGAAGCAACAACATCTATGGAGAATGTGGATTTAATTTGGAGGAAAAAATGCTGCACCTTTAAAGATCTGCTCTCGGGGTTGATGAGAAGTTTCAAGGCAGGTTAGCATCATTTTGAACATTAGTACGTCCCTGATTGGATTTGGGTTTGAATATCTCCAAAGGAATTTGGGATTTTTTTTACACTGATTTAGAATGACTCCCTATGTAGTGACAGTGTAACTGTACTCATTGAACTTCACAGATCCTTTTTCCTTCCCTGCACTTGAAAAAGTGCATACAGATATGGAGGGACTGCACCCCAGATGTGAAAGGCTGCTATTGGCTTGTGCTGTGTGATAAACACCAACACATGCTGCAAATAAGGAAACCACTTTTGTTTTTTTCTTAATGTCCGATGCTATTGTTAGCTCTCCTGCGTGCTTTGTGCTGACTAACAAAGTTTAGTTATCATTTGTGGACTTCAAACAGGAGGAAGCTCATTAGAGAGCAGTCCCAGCCCTCTTACAGCTGTCCCTCAACCCCATCCTTCAGGCCCGAGCTGGTTTTATGAGACAGTCTGAACTCTGTGCCCTATTTGATCCATATGGAAGATGTAAAGATCAATGTGAGGAGGTTGTAGCAGGCCATCTCCACAGCCATATTACTGGCATCACCAAATTTGAATTGTTCAGCATCAACATCATGTCTGTAAATATGGGTCTGTGTGATTTAAAATGAGTAACATGCTTTGGGCGCTGTGTTGAAGTGGGAGGAGAGGGTCATGAGTTTTACAGGAATGAGGAAAGATAACTGCTGCACTGGCTCATAAAGCTGACTCCAAAGGCATTTATTGTAGACTCAGGCGAATGATGTCATGACACAGCTTGAACATGTTGGACAGTGTCCTCTGAGATGTAGGCGGCTGCTATCTGAGGCATACAGGAACTGGGTAATGACTGCAAGGCTGCCAGTTTAAATCTGGGACATCTACATGGACTGGGATTGGAAAATTTGGGCTTTAGCAAAACACATTATTCTCAGTTGCCGAGTGGTGTTTATTATTTAAATTGTCTATGATAGGCTATTGGAAAGCAAGCTGTTCCATCACCAGATGACAAAACAGTGACATGTCAACAATCATGTGACAAGTTCAACTAAATAAACATGAATGTAGTTATCTAATGAAATCATTTACATGATTTAAACATGTAATATTTTAAGAACTAATAGGCCATGGGAATAATAATAGACATCATGCCAACTGCAGTTTACAACATCCTCTTCCCTTTTTGTGTTATATGACATATGATTTTCAGGTAGACGCTACTCTGACCAAAATAAAGATACAGACTAAGAAACTAGACTAAAAGTCAACAACCGTGATAGTGGCTCACAGTGGTGCTTTGAGCTAAATGTTAGTGTCAGAAAGCTGAAGTGCATGCGAGACAATGTATAATATGTATTATATACACTCCATGTCCATGATCATAGTTTAGTGTGTTAGTATGCTATTGTTTGCTTATTAGCACCAAATACCAGACACCAACATTGCCACTCCTCGAGCTACACCACTAGCATGGAGAGAAATGTCCATACAACCAAAATGCAACCAGAACTCAAGAGACCTGCATAATTCAGGACTTTTGGGCATAAGAGATTTGGTTGTTGGTTCTCTTATTTTTTTTGGCAAATAATGAAACCATATGCCTATATATATATGCAGGAGGTGTATACTTTGAAGCCCTATATTCCTGCATGTGTGTATGGTAGTATGTAGCCTATATATGCTGATTCAGCGCAGACAGGATGCAGCTTGCTGTTTTATATGGAACAAAGGGCCAGAGGAATTTTGAGTGTGTTCATATGTTAGATAAAAGAATTTACCTATAGGCCAAATGCTGATGTTCAACTTGTGAGGAATTTAACCATGTGGTTTACTGATTACTATAAATAAGAAGATACAGTATTGTTATGAAAAGTCTCTGTGTCAGCAGTTGTTATTTATTGAAATTAAAATTCATATATCATCATTGAGCATTGAGTCTGTCTTCCCCTCTTTCCCTCTGTGCCACTGTCTCTCAGCTGTTCTGCAACTCTTTTCCAAGGACTCTTTCCAATTACCTCTCTTTTATTTGCAGCAGACCCCCATTACCTCTTCACTCTGTACGTTTCATTGCTCTTACTTATAGACAATGCAGTTTCATTGTTTTTAGATGTAGAGATATACTATCCTTCTTCTTCTATTTCAAGGACACTTATCATGGCTTCAAAATGTTTTTGTTGTTGTTGATATTGTCACAAGTTAGCGCTCCAGGTGGGCATTCAGCCATGCTGCCTGAATCCAGGCAGGACAGCAGAAAACCCAAACTGCAGCTGCAGTCCATAAATACTTTCAATCTGTCTGGCTGTGGAATACGTCCGAGCTGTGGTATGACACATGACTCTGTGTCATTTGGCCTCACACAGCATATTGCTTTGGTGTTTTCAGCAGGAAGAAATGTCTTATTAAATAGTATCCGTCCTTCTAGCTCTGAGCAACACAAAAAGGAGAGAGCTTTTAAAAGTGAGTGAAAGCTGGTCTAACTCTGATCCAAACCTCCTGGTAATATTTGATACATGACCCTGCCTCAGTTAACATAAAAAGTGCATCACAAAGTGCATTTTTAGATGGTTGGATAAAGACTGAAAAAGAAAAATCAGTATCCTTTGACACACATCCCTGTCCACCAACTAGTTATCCAATCGCTTTTTCCAAACAATTCCTCTAGGGTTTTGGAATAGATGTGCAGCATTAGCTCAGAAATCACGCAGTAAAGACTTTGACTTCTGCAATGGATGTAAAAGTAGGTTAGTGGTTTTAAACAAACAAATCCTTGTGCCCAGTCAGTTAAATTGGAGCGCCATCATTGGATACAGGCTGGGGTGGTGTGGGTAGGCTCAGCTGGAATGGCAAAAAGCCTCCTTAGCAAAGTTGGGTTTTTTTTTTTTTTCCTTCTTCGAAACTTTGAACCGTGAGAACGAAGTTGAGAGCTGCTAAGCCTTCAGGCCCATGGAGCTTTTTCCCACATGCCGTCATCCCATTGCTCTCTGGGATAGAAGTGGCTGTTGGGTAGTTGAGAGTGGACTTGGTTAAGAAATTAAAGAAGAAAATGCTCCCTTCAATGATTTGAAAGGGCTTAGTATCAAACAAACTTGCCACAGCTCCATTATCCTTTGCTAGAGTTACAGAAGTGCAGGCATAGTCAACAATTCCCTGACATGCAAAATGGCTATTTTTGGGTTCTTTATTGGAGGCATTAAATAAAGGAACCTTCAAGCAGAACGGAGAACAAGCTATAAACACAACAATAGTATATTATAACCATACATCTGGAATGAACACTGATGTAAAGGGTGAGATTGGACCAAGGTTGTGGTCTGTAAAACAATAAAATACTTTACGCTCATGGGAACTGCAGAGTTGGGTAATAATTCTCATTGGGTTCACCTCTTTCTTTTTACACTTAGTCATTTTATCACGTTATTGTTTATATAAAATATTGTTAAGAACTGCTTTAAAATCGTTTCTTAATTACTTTTAACAAAACTTTGAGTTTAAAGGGTCACACCACCAATTTTGTACCTTTACCCTAATAACAGGATATCATTTGCGTCACAATTAGCCATTATGCTAACCATGCTGCAGTGTATTAAATATGCGGCAGTGCTTTTTCTACTATTCCAAGCAGTCTTTGGCTTCCAGTGATCTGTAGCCATGCTAGCAGCAGGGGCAGAGCGGTGGCAGTTTCTGCTAAATGTCAGGATCTTATTGTTGTCATGGTGAATGTGTAGGCATGTTTCTTTGTTCGAAACACGCCATGTCCACATCACAGAGCCACCATGATGTGGCTATAATCTTGTTCTGAACAGTGATAATAGACTCATGAAACATGCTTGAGTTTTGTGTAGTAAACTTTGCAACAGTTTTTTTTACCATTTTGATGCAATGGAATGTTTTAAATCAATCTTCATTTATTCAACAATACTGTCAAGCGCTAAACATTTATCCATACTTGGTGTTCAATATCAATATGTGCTACACAGCAGTTAGCTAATTGGTTTACTTTGTGGAAATACATCCAAACCAAGACAGGACTGTGGAAAGTTTAACTAATAAACTGGCACATCATAGGCTGTATTTGTAATTGGTCAACATAAATGTAAAGTATACATTGTAGAAAAAGACTAAATTAGATCATTTCAAGGCTGCCACAGCAGTGTGCTGTTATTGTTTCCGCTTCTTCTTTCTACTGTTGCTGTTATTTTATTTCTTTCTGCTTTCTGTCCATCTGACCCCATCCCGTCCTCTAGCTAAAATTTGGGCTGTCCTTAACACACACACACTTCCTCCTTTCTCTCTCTTTCTCAAAAACACACTCACCGGGTGACTCAGTTTCTGCAGTCTCACCCAGTCAGCAGTAAAAGGCATTATTACAAATGACTGAAGATGTTTTTACACTTTAGGTCTTTTCAGGCTCATGGGGGAAATCGAGAAAATTCCTGTCTCCTCTTTACACGCTCTGTTTAGCATCACTGAACAATAATGATGATGGGAATTACCTCCTTCAATGCCTGCAGCTATTTGGAAACAGTAGATCACTTCACTGAGTGATGGACTGATACAGCAGCAGAGGAAATGACTGTATATCTCAACTATGTATCATTTAGGACAACTTATCTCAAAACTAAATTAGAGGTGTTAGGTGAAGACGATATAGAGTTTTACAGACCGTTTCTGTGAGGAAGGAGTTTGGCCAGTGGAGCTTTTTTGATGTTCTTCAGGTATTTTGCAATAAAGGACTTCAATTGGAGACATTAAAAACCCAGACACATGGGCACCACATCCTGCAGACCCTACAGTGATTTCAGCAGCTTATTCCTTGTTTATTTGCTGTCCTTTTTCATTTTATCAGCTATAAATAAGCTTGAGTGATCCTGGACAACAAACCTAGAAACTGCTATTACTGCAACGCAATTCCTGAATATGTGAAATGTTTAGCTAAAATAAATCATTCCATCATGTATGATCAATATACAAACTCCATCATGTTGTGGCATCTCCTCCTGCTCAGAATTTTATCATTCAGAAAAATACTATTTACCAGATCAATAATATTATATGTTATTTTTATCCCAGGGAGGAAAACTTTTGTTGGCCACTATTCCTGTTCCTTTAAGTTTTCAAATTTGCTTTAGGGGATGGTTGTATGCCTAATTTTTGTCTGTCATCTTCCAGATTTTACTATGTTCCTCGGATTACTGCACAACCTTGTCCTTTTTACATCACATTATACTTTGTTTTGCTGTAGTTACTAGCTTTAATTACCCCCACCATTATTTTAATGTTAGGCTCTGCAGCACTTACCATCTTGCCTTTCCAAATATTTCTTTACTGGGTTTGCTCCTTTGCTGGATTGGGTTCATATTTTGTCTGCCTGTTTATTTTTACTTTGATTTTAAATGGTTTACAATCTTGGGATATTAACAGTAATGCTAATCAGTGTCCTGAACCCAGTAAAAATAAGTATAAATATATGTAACCGCAAAGTGATTTAATCAGTAGTTTACTCCTTGTTTTGGTTGTCTGGTGGTGTCGGTTTGGGAGGCTGTTTTGACGTGTTTGCCAGATGCTTTGGCTGAAGCAGGTCAGAAAGAAAGTTGGCCTTTAAATTGAAGTTTTCATCAAATCATCGCCATGTTTCCTCTGTCGGACAAGTCTGCAATCAAACCAACAGATTGCTTACATTATCTCACTCCTACTCAGCTAAATTTACTGTAATCTCAACAATAAGGCTCTTTGTCTTTCCCTCAATCTCTTTCCCCTCTTCTCCTTTGTTTCTTTTCCTCTCAGAGCTCAAATGGCAGAAAGCCAGACACATGCTTTTTATCTTGCTCCAAGAAGCTGTCGAATCCAGAAAACACTGTCACCCAGATTTTGACGATTTGCTATGACATAATTTCAAACTGCTGTTGGGCACAATCACTTTGTCTGCAAATTATAACAACCCTCACCTCTCAAAACTTTTATTTTCTGTGTCCAAATTCCAAACCGCCAAACTTCAGGGCTCAACTCAGACCATTAAAATTAGATCAAAGGATTGAGGGAGAAAAAGGGCACCGCATTAAATGGTTTCATCAAGAATCATAGAGTGAAATGGCCCACTTCCTCTCGCAATGGTGTTTGAACAGGTGAGTGAAACTGCAAGCTAGGCCTCGATCCCACGACTTGAGCCACCTCAGACAATTGAACTGTTCCAAGGCAAACAAGAGACATTGTGGTCCAGAAATAAAGATAAGCAGTTGAAAACCAAAGGTGGGAGTCCTCAGATTCACCCTGATGTTAAATAAATACTCAAAGATGATCTCCACACCTCTACATGACTATTAGCTACAGGAAAGTTTTACCAGACTTTATATTCTTTTTTTTCCTCCACTGTTGCTGTAATGGAACAATCTGCACAGGAAACTGGCTCCTGCCTTTACTTCAGGTTAGAGGCTGTGTGTGTGTGTGTGTGTGTGTGTGTGTGTGTGTGTGTGTGTGTGTGTGTGTGTGTGTGTGTGTGTGTGTTTAATCCTGTGACTATTTCTGTTTACGCTGCACATTTTGTTGGACATCCAAGTTAAATACCCCCTTCTACCTCAAGCCTTTATTTTTTGTTATTTTGGGAAGATTTTTTTGTTTAGCTTGTAAGGTCTTGTCCTCTTTCTTTGCTCCGTCAGCCTGCACAGGAATGTTAAGCCTTGATGTGGTCATGTCATCAGAGCAACAACAAAACTGAGAAAATGTTGACGTAGGATATTTAGTTGACCGGCATTTGTATCTCCAGGCTAGATGAGGGAAAACACTGAAACTTACATAAGGTATATATTTTGCTGTGGATGATTTATTGCATTTGGAGTAGATATCCCAGCATGGGTGGCCCATGGGAACTTAAACCTGATCCTCAAGCTTTGCCAGTGTTAGTGCAATGTTCAACTAATCTCTGCAAAAATTGTTGCTTCCTTTGTAGCAGCTCATCTTCTTCTGAGCAGTCGATCTCTTTGCTTCCTTTGGATTTTCTGTTGCTGAACTATGACAGCTACTGTTGCTCATGTTGAAGCCTAGACATGCTTGTTGAGTCAGACATTTCAGCATCTGCAAAAGTAATAGCTGAACTGAATAGATGACCAACTACATTAATCCATTAAAGATAATATGAAAGCTATGGTGCAGTGAGGATCTGTCTTGTAGCTCTTTTAAAGATACAAAACACAGTCCACTTAGTGTTCATTGAGTCAACCAAACAGGGCATTTAATACAGATCCATGGTTGGGTTTGGCAGGATAAAAAGCATTGAATGGCTGAGGCTGGGAAAATCCCTCATATGCCCTGGCTATGTCTACACCTCCCACACCACTAATGTGCACTAACACAAAAACACAGTCTGACCTGTGTGACACTCAGTTACAGACAAATAACATTAGTCACAATTCGTTTCCATGTCCAAGTTTTTTAAGTTCTCTAAATCAACTTGCAAGAGGCAAGAGTTTTGGTTGCTTCCTGTACCTTTAAATATCCAAATAATCAAAATACATCATACAGAAAATTGGATTAACCTCATTTACTGAACAAATGTTTTCTCATCAACCGTTAAGGCATGGAAAGCTCAAAGAAGAGAAATGGAGGATGGTTTATTCTGTTTATTGTGTCTACATCTGATTGTAAAACATTTTAGTTCACTGGGAACTGATACGACTAAAAGGTAAACTAGGATAACACAGTTTTACTGTTTAGTCTGGTTCCCATGTTTTCTAAAACACCAGCCATGACAAAAGTTTGCCTGTTATCGAACATGTTTGCCTCCTCTGACATGAGATGAAGTAATTTCCTAAATTGCTTTACATAAAATGTTATTAAAAAAAAGCAACAAATAAAATTATTTGCTGCTTTCTTGCAGTAAAGACACTCTTATGTTTGGGTTTTGCAGAAATAAAAACTTTTCAATGGACTGCATTATTCTAAATCAAGGTACTTCAATAAATCCAGCTAATCCCTGTGGATAAAAATTGGTGTTGACCTTTTGTCCCATACGGAGAAACAACAACACATTATTGCTGGCCAGTTTCAGTGTGTCTAATACTGTTACATCAGACAGTCGCCACCTAGAATAACATTCAGTCGGCCTCCGTCTTTATTCTAAGTAAGCTTCATCCTCTAAACAGGCCTCTAGTTTTACCACAGTCAATTAGTTAATTTCCCATGTGTCATCTCTGTGGCTCATTCGTTAGCTAACGGATGACCTGCTGACTGGTCACATTGTGCCGGAAGCCCTCTCTCTTAACGCACACACTTAATGAAATTGCTACAAATACACGCACACACACATACACAGTCTGCCCAGAGGAAATTAAGGTTGCTCCATGGGGAGTTTTTTTTTTTAATAATAGTCCAGTTTTATGGAGGTCCCCCTGTGGAGACCAGGGCCTATTTCCTCAGCCTTCAGGGGCTCACTGAGGAACCAGAGGGGTGCTAAATTAAACAGCACAGCACACCACCAACCTCTTTTATCTCACCAGTGTATTAGTGGCCCCAAATGTACAGTGAAGGCTAATTGTTTTAAGAGTTTCCCCCACTGGTGGTTGTGATACATAAGCAAGAAGGTCCATATTTATTTATGAAATTTAGCTTTAATATCCTGTCCACCAAGGTGTTTTAGCAGATAAAGATGTACTAGCTATCTATTTGTTAGCTAAACAGCCAATTAGCATGCTGGCTCTTAGTAACTATGGTATAAAAGTAATATTTCCTCTAATAAATAAACAAAAGACAATTATTTTTGTTCCAGATAATTGTGATAGATACTAAAGATGCAGTAACAAGTTAAACAGTTGTGTTCTGCCCGTTACACATCAGCTTGTGCTTCATGTTATGAAGGTAATGACTCTACCCCCTGTTGTCTTTGGCTAACAAAGCTGTATTTTTCTTCTTCAACTGCTCTGCCATATGGAGATTTGTGTGTGTCTAAAAAAAACTGTTTAAACCTTGGTATTTTGTTTGAGTTCTTACCGAACAAATCATTTGTAACTCATAGACAATAAACTTTGTTATCTAATTTGTTATCTTTCAACCATGCTATCTTATGATGAATAATATGTACTTGTAAAACTTGCACAACCAGTTCTAATTTAATGTTTATTAAATGTTTTCATATTATTTTTCCTTGCCTCAGGTCTGGCAGTGTGAAGAATCACTGGGAGGAAATCTACTACTTTGTGGAGAATTTAGCTGAGAAATTCAAAAGGTAAGATTATAAACACATATGTAAAACATGGTAACACAATTAACTCATCAAATATGCAGGAAAAAGTGGAACTATATAGGCCGTGAAAAGATTCACAAATGCACTGTAAGTCTCTAGACACCAAAAGGCTTGTTCCCTCTGTGTTTGACTTCCTGGAGCCCCGAGATGTAGATTATTGAAGAGAAACCCACACTTTACGCTACACTCACCCCAGTAAAGTAAAATAAAATCTGTCCCTGCAGCAACAAATGGCCACATGCTAAGTCACTCAGCATCAGGCTGATGTTTCACCCTGTCTCTGCAGTAGCTGGGCTGACGTCTGGTATCAGTGGGGTTCCCAGCAGTGACTACAGGCTGGAGGGTCATTATGTGTATCACCAAACTTGGTTTTTGCAGAATTTCAATTTATTTGTGTCATGTCATCCTCAGATTTAATGCAGCTAGAAAAGTAAATGTGGAAAACAAAAAGAAACAGCATTTTAAAACAACACAAATCTGCATTATCTAATTAAGTCTGTGTGTGTGTGTGTGTGTGTGTGTGTGTGTGTGTGTGTGTGTGTGTGTGTGTGTGTGTGTGTGTTTACATGCATTCTTTTCTAATTATAGTGTTTTACCAATAAACAAAAATAACAAACATGTTCACATCTGAGGATTCTGTAATGTAGTTTAAATGTCAGCAAAAAAGTTGCTGTCACGCACATTGGCACAAAGCAGTGCATGGTGTCGCTCTGTGTCTTTGTGTTTGTTGAGCTGTGTTCAAAACAACCAAAATAATTCATGAACTGACAAAGGAAGTGTGGTAATTTGTCCTCAATGAGACATTCGTTGTTTAAATAAAATAAAAGACTTGTACTTTGTAAATTTTAATTCTGGCATGACAATAAATCACATGAAAAGTTACTTCCTGTTATTTCATTAATTCTGAGAATTAAAAGTAGTAGAAGTAAAACAACATGTTGACAGTTTGGAGTAAAAATAGTATGTTGGTTTTGGAGTATTGATGTAATTGTGCTGATCAACACCAGATGATGTTGAAATACTATTTGAAGAAATATTATATTTAAACTACATGTTGTGAAAGATGGGGAACAACCGACCAGTAGCAAAATACTTTGGAAATGTGTTTTTTTACCATCAACCTTTGACACATATGATTAGTAATTGGTTAATCAGTGGGGATTTTTTCTGTTTTCTTTCTTTTTTTTCTGCTCCAGTCCAATGCTGAGGATGTCCTTCATTACTTTCTCCTCCAGAGCATCCACCATCATGAAGCTGACAGAAAACAGGTAAACTATGGCTGATTCATGTTGTTGATTCATGATATCAACTAAGAGAGACATTTAATTTCATTAATTAACAGCAACTGACCGACTTGAGCTGAATGTATGTTCTAAATGTTATTTTAATATGGAGAAACAAAGTAAAGAATGAAGCTGAAAATAGTAAATGGACATTACTTATACAGGGCTTTTCTAGGGGTATGGGCCACTCAAGGTGCTTTACACTGAATGACACATTCACCCATTTTACTACTATAAACACATTCAGACACCAATGATATATCAGTGGCAATTTGGGGATCAGTATCTTTCCCAAGGACACTTCAAAATGTTGATTGGAAGAGCAGGGAATTGCACCAATGACTTTCTGACAACCCCCTGTACCCCATCTCGCTGAGACACAGCCGCCTGTTGGACTCATGTCACTATGTAACTGTCACCACGAAACGTTTTATTTTGTCAAAGTTCTGTGTGTGAGTGGAAAACTCACTATTAACCACCATCGTGTAAAAGTTCCATTTCCAGCTTCAGTTGTCAGTGATGGAAAACAACTAAACTGAAATAAAAGTCAGTAAGTCAGAGGAGTATTGAACATACTCCATTACCAGCAAAAGTCCTGCATCCAAAATCCTAATTTACACAAGGACCAAGAGCAAAATGTATTTCATTTTCATCTGCAGCAAAATGACATCATTGAGTTTTAATACTAATTCATGTGTGTCTAAATTGCATTTTAACATTGCAGCAGGTGAAGGTGGAGCTAGTTTATATACTTTTTGTAGTTTAGACCCGAGGTTTCCAACCAACAGGGCAGGCCCCTCCAAAGGGTCACAAGATAAATTTAAGAGGTTGTGGAAGGATTAAAAAAACAAAGATATGCTAAGTTTTTTAGTTTTTCTCTAACCAGACACTGCTTTGTGAGAGAGATCATAAGCCAGAAAGACTTGAAACCACTAAAGTTTAATATTTAGCAGTGCATTAATATTTTCAATGCAAACTCTTAATCGGTACATCAGTCAAAAAAAATTGGTGCATTGAAAAGTATTTGTCTCTTTTTAGTGGAGTAGAAGTATAAGGTGGAATCAAATAGGAATACCTGACTGACTTGTTCTATGCACCAGTATTTGAGTTAATCTGACAAACAGGAGAAAGCTGCAGATCAAATGTGTCTTCATCAAAATCCATCTGCTATGTCTCCTCTCTGCAGAGTGGAAATCAGAAAGGGGCTGAACGCTCTGAAAAGGGAGATTCCAGGTGGAGACACGTTCATGCACCTTGGATTGGAGAAGGTAAACATTTGTTGTTTTTATGGTATTGGTTAAATGTATGATGGTATTTCCTGACAATCTGACCTTGATCATGTCTTCTTATTTCAAGGCCAATGTGCAGATACACCGCGAAAACTTTGGTAAGTAACAAACAATCCATTCTTGTGAAGACTCACTTCAGGCTAATTGTATTATATTGCACTTATACCTCGGCTCTATTTTTTTCAGGCACAGCCAGTGTGATTATTGCACTGACAGATGGAGAGCTGCAGGAGCATCAACTCATCATCGCGCAGCAAGAGGTAGCAACTTCATACTGAGGCTGATTTCACAAACTACTGCAATTAAAGCTCAAGTGACAGGGCTGCTGTGGGAGCAGAGGTAGTCTCATTGCTTAAGTGACAGATGTTTGAAAATAACACATTTATTCTCTCTTCCTAACAACAGGCAGAGAGAGCCAGGTCTCTTGGAGCTATTGTGTATTGTGTTGGTGTCAAGGACTTCAATGAGACGCAGGTAATAACTATTCCAGTGCAAAAAATCTAGGGTATTATGTGATCATTTAACTTAAAACATACTATATATTCCATATGTTATTCTTCTTGTTTTAAATGAAAATAATTCCCTAGACTGCATTGTAATTATCTTTCAAATCTATGAGCCAGGTACCATATATGTACTGTACTGCACGAGCTGTGGAAACATCCAAAATGGTGTTACCTCCATGCTGCATGTTATAGTGTGTATTATAATAATAATTTAAAATTTCCTGAAAACCAATCTGAGTGATTTTTAGGTCTGAGCTGCCTCTCAGGCTGCACTGGAGATTTGTATGTAACTTGAATAATCCTGAATGATTTGCTTCAGCGTGATGAGGGCAATGATTCAGGTTCCTGGATTTAACGAGACAGATATTTGAGAGCTGAGGGATTGTTCTGTCAAGAGAGCAGGTTGACCTTCAGTAACCAGATACCGTTGGCTTCAACCAGCTTCCATAAGTTCAGGTCAAGCCCCATTTGATTGATGGTAAATTGATCTTTTAATCTATTTAAGGCCAATTTAAGCTTGTTACAATAATATCAGTGAGGGCAGGTTATTCAGTTTCCATAGTTTCACAACAACAGTCCTGATAATGGTGAAGAAATGTAATTTTCCATAATTAGCTGGTAATAGTTTTGTGAATTCATTGTTTAACTCTTCTCCCCTTTTCTCCTCCATCCACACCTGTCTGTCCTGTCCTCCCATAGCTGGCCACCATTGCAGACACCATTGAGCATGTGTTTCCTGTCCTGGGTGGCTTCCAAGCCCTCCGGGGAGTCATTGATTCAGTAAGTAAACACTTCTCTGTGCAGGAAAGTGGTGCTGTAGCTAAAGCTGACGGACAGGGCTGCAGTGCAGACGTCCATATTTATACATTCTGTGTCAGGAGACTTAACTTTTACACTGTAACCCGTGGCCCTACAAGCTAATGTAGTTTGCTCATGATTACTTGATAGTCAGCTAGACGTGCTAATGACCATATTTTATCTTGTTTAATCAGTTCCTTACACTTTTGCTCTGTGTTTTTAGTTTGAAAAAAGACCAAGACACTATCCTTTAACGCCAGCATCTAAACTCTTTGTAAACCTAGTATCACAACTACAGGCCACTGCACAGAACTTTGAGATAGAACAAGTCTACAGTGCTAAACTATGACTGGACCATAACTGCTAACAGGAGGAGAGACTCTTTTTCAGCTCATCTTTGTTCCAATAAAATTTGAAAAACCAGCCTGTAAGAGTAGATTTTTTTATTAGTTGGCCTTCAAGTCTAGAAAAATGATCATGTCTTATTTGCCTTCCAGATCATTAAGAAATCCTGCATTGAAATTTTGGCAGCTGAGCCCTCTAGTGTGTGTGCAGGAGGTGAGAAACTAGAAACACACACACTCACAGACACACACATACACTGACTAAAAAGTCCTGAGTCACCTGAGTCATTGACACTGATGCCATCGTTTCTCAAAGTGTGTGTGTTAATTTCATTACTTGGTGCCTTCTCAAACCGCAGTAATGCTGATCCCAGACTGACCATGTATGAGCATCCAGGTCACTTACAGGAAACCTATTGGGACATGGTCCCACAGTGGGAATAATATCACAGGGTCTCATTAAAAGGAGACCCAAGAGAGTAGCAGTGGTGAGACTGGCTGCAGCTGAAATGTAAACTAGACTAAACATCCTTTATTGTCCTGCCAAGAGAAAGATTATGACAGCTAAAGCAACATTTAATGGACATTAAAAGGCACAAATGAACAGATAAAAGCAGGGGTTCATTAAACATTTCTGGCAAAAGCAAAAAAACTTTTATTGTTTTTCACATCTGCTTTTGCCTTTTATTAAGCAGTGAATTACTTTCACCCTTTAAAAGAGAACAGATTTCACTTTGCATTCACTGGCCTGCTGTTACTGCGAGTGTTGGGCTACGCAGGTTCAGTTCCATCTATATACATTTATAGCTGCCATCAGAGCATTTATTATTATAAAATTTCCTGAAGTTTTAGTGTTGAGCTGCCTCTCAGGCCGAGTCCAACACATGAGGCTGCACTGGAGATTTGTCTGTAACTTGAATAATCCTAATTATCAGCTTGATGAGAAAAATAATTCAGGTTCCTGTATTTCAGTATTTCAGCAAAGTTCTGGCAAGCTGTCACCTTCTTTCCTTGTTTGTTCCCTTCCAAACAATAGCTTAGACAACAAAAAGATACATATATAATAAGATTCCCCTTCTACACCTTCAGGATTGAATTTTTGGTTCTTTTTCTATGGATGATACTATGGATGTTTTCACTCCTGATAAACATTGGCACACATTTTCATATACATCCAGGTGCATTTTTATTCTGGTGAAGCAGTTCAAATGAGCAAATAAATTGAGTTATTGTAAGAAACCATTTGGAGTTTAAATACAACTCTTTATGTCATGCTGGTTGTAAAAAGTAACTGTGAACCCTAGAATATGAAATAAATATTAAAAATTCATGTACAATACATACAGTGTGAAATATCTGTAAAGTGTTTGAAATGTAATGATGTGATGATGATAAATGTGTTTTGTAACCAGAGTCTTTCCAAGTGGTGGTCAGAGGAAATGGTTTCCTCCATGCCAGAAACATCAACCAGGTGCTCTGCAGCTTCAAAATCAACGACACCATGACAATCAGTGAGTGGAGACACACTTCTGGTTGTTCCTTCCTGTAATGTAAACCCAGCTGTTCTGTAGCAGGGTTCATTGTAGTCTCTTGCCCTCATGTGAATCTTTATATTCATCATGGGACAATGTGCAACTTTACAAAACTACCTCTGGAGTTAACACCTCTGGAGTCTCCTCTAAACATAATTTGCAGTGTGAATCCTAAGACAGGTAATACATGGCAGGGAAATGGTCACATGTAACCGTACAGTTATTGTACGAAATTTCAGCTTTTGAAAAAAACCTTCTATAGCCTTTATTAATCAAAATCTGTACCTGTCTGTCTGATGTCTATAGTTTTCAGTAATTGAGAGCTACATAATTCAAAGTCTACTTGTGAAAAACATATTAAAATACTGTCTTTGCCTTGTAGATGAAAAACCTGCTGAAATAGAAAACACATTCTTATTATGTCCAGCTCCTGTCATCGATGAAATTGGGAAGTAAGTGTCTCTTTTGTATGACTTTACGATGTCGTTTGTTCGCCTTTCAACTGCCTCTCAGTCTAAAGCGCTTCAATTCCACACTCAGTGGCGACCACGTGCATCTCAGATCACGTTCTTTGCCTCAAATACAGAAAACCACAATCATGCATACACTTCTATGTGCACAGACCACATGAAGCCTGCCATATATTAGCCCTTTTTACGATCCCTATCCATGGCCGCATTCCTCTTTTCTAGATCCCAGTACAGCTTAGCAAAATATAAGCAGCTCTATAGCCATGCCAGCACACGCAGCGGTAAACCCATCATTCATTTGTCCTGCTTGGAACTGAGTAGTGAAAACAACTACAGAAGCTGTCCTGCAGAAAGTCAAGACTAGAAACTTACAAATCTATATTAACAGCTGATGTGTAATGTGAAAGGGGTGCAGGGATGCAGTTCTCTGCTCTACAGAGCATTTTAGCATCTTTGAGTTCATTGTTTTGGTTTTGTCTTACTGCTCACATCAGCGTCATTTACAGCTACAACAGGCAACTGATTTCTGCAACAAAAAAAAAAAAGAAAGAAAAAGACTATCTGGCGGATTATCATGGAGAGATTAGCAGCTCATGGTCCAGACATGTCCCTGAGGAGTGAGGTGGAAACCAAAACAGAGCTAAAAAGTAGCCTCACATTTGGAAGGTGGTGGAAATACAACCCTACATGAATGTTAATGTTGTTTCTTGTCTACTGAAAGTGTAAATCATGTTCACAAACTTTATCAGTGTTGTAAGTGTGTGTTTAAACAAATCTAACAATGCTGCTTGAAAGGCTTTTAATCTACTGTTAAATATGACACAATGACAAATATGTCATATACAAACATGAACATGATGAACAGTATAAATACAAAAACACAATCATCCTTGTGCCTTTGCAGGAACCATAACTTGACTCAGTTGATCTGCATTGTGAGAACACAGTGCTGGTTTCAGCCTGAGATAAATACTGTTATGGTTGAGATCTGGTCTATTGATGTGTGCATCAAATGAACAATTTGGTGTCATCACTTCAGTGTTTTCTGTCTCACTAGAGACACGCAGCACGGTGATGGGTTGTTAAAAACTCTGGACTACTGAGGTTAGTTTACTTGAACATTCACCACACGATGGTCTCACAGTTGACTGGTGTAACTGTACCACCGGCCAGAACTGCTCTTCATCAGCTCACCAAACTCTCCTTTTAGAGCCCGACTGTCTTCCAACATCAACAATCCACAAACCTCTCTAACCTTAGTCTTTATGGGAGAAAAAGTACACCAGGCCGCAGAATATATGGTTCACTGGACGGTGGTTAAAGACTTTAAACACATTAAGAGACAAAGAACAGAGGAGAGGTCCCATCTTTCTTGATGCCTTCTTTCTTGACCTTTTAAGGGTTGGTGTAATCATGATACAAATACCCTAATTTTACTATCCCACAAATTATAAATCAAGTTAATATTTGCACTAGCCGATAGATTGTCACTACAAACTTGGACTCTGAGGTTTTAATCAATTCCATGGCAGAAGGGTGGTAAATTTAAGGGTACATCATGAGCATTTTCCTTTAAACTTCAGTTCTGCTCTACTTTTGTGTATTTTTTTACACTGCCTCAGAGTCTCTTAAACTTTCAATTGCTTTCCACCTCAACACTTAACCTCGTGACTCTCCCACCCGCTTATCTTTTCTTCCTCTTTCTCTCCACCTCTGTCTATACCTCTGGTGCCACAGTGGCTCTTTTCACCGCCTCGCTGGTTGTTTTCCAGATCTCTGCCCACCCAGCCACCTTCCCTGTCTGCTCGTCTGTTCATTTTTCTCTCTGTATCAGTCATTTATTTATCTTTGTCACACTGAAACTCCCTCTTTCATCCCCTCTCAGTCTTCCACTGCCTTTCAACTGTCTCCTGGTCCAGTTTTTGGCCTGATCAAAGCCATGTAGCGCCTTGTCTGGTCTTTTAAGTGTGTGGTCATGTGTGTTTGTATGCAGCCTGATTCTCAGCAGGGTGGAAAAACCTTTGGGGCAGCATTTAAACTGCTCCACTGAAACACAGACACATGACCTTGGTTTTTGATGAATTAACAGTTGTTCATATCACAAACCAGTGATTCAGATGTAACAAATTTGAGAATTATAAACACTGTTGCTAAATCATATTTCAGTCCATGTATTGAAGAGATTGGTCTTTTGGCCTCTTTGACCAATGATTTTTTTTTCTTGTATAATTGAATGTTGGCGCAAAATATGAGCTGCAGAGAAGGCTCTTTTATTATGAGGGGCTGATGCCAAAACCTGGCATCTGCTGTTGATGTTTTAGACGACCTAAACATATCCAGCTGGAAATATCACAACATGACATAATGTCGTCTATGTTTGGCCTGTTTGGCCTGTAATGGAGAGAAGTAGACAAGACAAGTAAGTAGGAATGCAGGCTATGTCAAGGCACTTGTTTAAGTGCTTTAATATAGGTTTCACAGCGACTCACACCACCTAATGAGATGAATGTCTGTCTCTTTTAAGTGTGCAATGTGTGTGTCCATGCTTGAACTGTCTGGCCTGTTTCATTTCCTTGTTTCAGAGCTGTCTGACAGTGGCCAGTTTTCTTGTCATTTCCCATTTTAATCCTCAATAAAATAATCAAGTTAACTGACCCTAGAGGCTACACCCACACTGGGCTTTTGGAACATATACAGAGCTGTATGGAAGTGGTCACACGTTATCTTCAGCCACATTTCAACCTCACAGATATTTACCAAAACTACCACTTCATTAACTTAAGATCCTCATGAAGTTTCATTCCTTCAGCTTATTGTCAGCGAGGTACGTATGCTAGTTGATCATGAACTTCACCCACTAACCCAACTCTTCTCTTTCTCTCCACTCTCTTTTGTTTAACCCAGACAGCTCTATCAGAGTCAGAGCAAAGACAGGTTTATCAGTCACTTGGTCTGCTTTCCATCTGCCAGTCATCATTCTCCTCCACCTGGGGGCTGAGGAGAGTGTAGAGAGCACATCTTTCATCCAAATGGGTTGAGGAACTGTGAAAGAACAGCACATCATGTGAAATTCTCAGAATTGTTTTTCTCCTCTTGGAGGAGGGAGGGATTCAGATTCAGGAAAGACTCTTTTAGTTTGAAAAACCTTAAGGGGGCCAGGATCCTCATGAGTATTTTCTCATCCATTGTACAAATCATGGTGTCAACAGAGATCATAGACTGTGTCTAAAAAGGACGAGTGCAAGAGATTGTTGTCATTCCTTAGAGTTACTCTCAGGAGAAATGTGTCATGTCTTGGAAAACACACAACCTGAGTACAAGAATAAAAACAAACAATGTGTTTTTTTGTTTTTTTTTTCTATTTCCATTTTGTTCAAATTCACATATGCATCATCTGTCATGTGGTTTTTAACCAAAATGAAAAAGAAAAAGGCATTTGGTTCATTTGGGTTCAGTTTGTTCAATTACCAGTGAAAAGCAAAGGCTTTTAACTGAAAGTCACAAGACTGACCGAGTAGCTCATTTGTTGGAAAGAGTTTTGGTAACACTTCCTCCACCTAACCCAAACATCTCTTTCTTCAGACCTCTGTCCCCTTTGGTTCACAGTCATGTGTGTTTTGTGGTTGTTTCCTCTTGGTTCAGATGATGGCTCATTCCTAACGAACCAGCTCACAGTTTGCAGGCGGTTCAGTGACGTTACTCAAATGACATCACTCCTATCAAACAAACTGAGCTGAAGGAAGAAACGGATTAGACTAAATAAGCTGATTCAAACAAACATACTTAGTGTGAACTAATGATATTAAATCAGTGATGTTAAATCCCAACATACTCCCAACCCAAGACTCACCTGTCCTGTCCGTCTGTTGTGTGTTACAGGGTGTTTTATCTACAGGTGAGCATGAATGGTGGTCTGTCCTTCATCAGCAGCAACGTGCACATCACCACCACGGAGTGTGTAAGTGTCAGCTTCTTATTTCATCCCTGACTGATGCATTTAAGTACTTCACACATATTAGTGGATCTTAACATGGCTTAAAACATCTGATCTGAGAATAAAGTGACCAAACTTCTTGTACAGTGCAGCACTAATCATAAATGACAAGAAGTAAAAAGAAACTGTTGAAATTTGTACCTGAGTAGGTTGTAATAGTTTCGAATGGCTAAATTTAACTTTTTCAACTTAACAAAGATGATCATGGTTTTACTCTTATGGTTTTAGCAGATATTTGTGTTTTGCAGTCTTTTTTCCTTTTCTCCTCACCAGCTGTTTTTGCACTCTGCAGCGAGTTTCCTTACCTCCTTTATCTCTTTCATCTTCCCTTTCTCAGTTTTGTTATTTTCCCCTTTTTTTCGGGAGCCAAACCACAGGGGTTTGTAAGTAGTGATCCACCCAAAAAAGACCATTTGAGCCCCCCGGGGTGGCAGGAGACAAGAGGTTAGAGAAGCAGGTTCATGACCGTGAAGCTGTGGAGCTCAAATCTCAACATTTTGGTTGTAAAAGTGAAAGAAAAGCATTGTGTAACCAGCACAGTGCCCTTGTGGAAACCAGTTGGAGCTGCTCAGTGGTGCACTCTAAGACTACTACAGGTCCCAGGTGTGTGACTGCATATAGCTGTGTCAGCATGAAGCAGGGTGGAGCTTCACTGACTAGAAACCAAGATTAAACAAGATGCACTTTAAGACAATTTAAAGCAATTTAATGAAATAAAACATGTGTGGGAACATATGGGCTGGGGCCGCAGCAGATTCCCACTCAGCAAAAAAAAAAAAAAAAAAAGCTCTTTGAAGCCGTTTTCCCTCAGTCCGTGTGACATCATATCCATGAAAATACTGTGAATTAAAACTGTTGTGTTGTGGGCAGTTATATACAGAGCTCAATTAGACATACCAGTGCAATTAGCCGCTTCTTGCCACTAAACTAAACCATATAGGCTGAAGTCACATCAGGCTTAGGATGGCATGACAAGTTGCAAGCTGGAGATGTCTTAAAAAAACTTCATAAACCCAGTAAACCCCTGCAACCCCTCACCACACTCTATCAAAGCGCCACTTCCATGTGTTTCAGCCTTTGTAGTTTGCCCTCAAAATATGTCCATGTAGAATGGGAAAACACACACACTTCATATGTGCATAAGATGCAAAATGCAGATGTGGCCACTGTTGAGATTGTCTGCATTGTTTGCTAAACCATTACCCCACAAGAATTGCAAACTTGCTGATTGGGAAATTTCTGAGAAGGAGTAATTTGGTCCTAGTGACGTGCCTTTTACGACCGACCCCCACAGCTGAGTGCAGATTAATCCCACACGTCTTTGCCACAAGATAGATAGGGGAAAGTCTAACTGCATGTGATCCTCCTTTGCGGTCTGTAATGGGAACCATGTTTGGCTCACACATTCCTGCTCAAAGGGAGCAATGTTAACTTATGGATTCATTTGGGGATCACACAACTTGTCATAGAGAAATACACAAATATGAATACTGACAGAGAGAAAATCAATCTACAGGCTCTTCCTTTCCTCCCACTATGATTACACTGTTATCACTACTGCTACTAATAATATCACTGCTGCAAGTACTGTACTTCTATTGTTTCCATTGTTTTTATTGCCACCATGACTACTGCTGTGACCATGATTACTGCTCACTCCACGTGGCTACTGCTACTATTACTATGCTATTACTACAGTTACTGTTACTTTACAGCAGAAATAATGTTACTGCAGCCCGTGTTTGAAGGACAAAAAAGGGGTAATATCACAGTATAGAAGCAAGTGAAGGTTATGCATCCAAAATCTTACTTAGGTAAAGGTTCAAGAGTCTTGAGTCTGCATTAAAATATACTTAAAGCACAGTGGCCATGAGAGCTCAACACACTGCAACGTCATAAAACACATTTGAATCGACAAAACATAGAGAAAATTCAGAAAATATCTGCACCAATTTGACAACACGTGCTGCAAATATTCTCAATACAAGCAAATACACAATCATGCTGTATGAAGCACAGACAGCAAAGAGTGTTTCCTTGATATACACAAAAAAGGGATGAAATTGGCTGTGACACACTTGTTGTTCAGTGCTTTGTGTTGTTAAAAGCTTTGAACAACCAGACAGGTTCATCACTTTTTTATGTTGCCTGTGAACACTTCTGTTGTTGTCTGAGCCACTTGCAGGCTGTATCTGTATTTGGTTGTGTCTGCATATACATATACACTAAATTATTGGATTTAAATATTGATGCAATAATGTACACATCACTTTAATGTTGCAGCTGGTTGGGACAATTTGAATAATTAAATGTAGTGCTGAAAAAAGTACTGAGGAGTAGTGGAGTAAAACTATAAAGTAGGAGGTAAAGTGTTTGTGTTCGTTTTCTCTCACCAGTTCGATGGCACCATCCTCCTCATCACCCTGCTGGTGTTGTTCCTGCTCCTGGCTCTGCTCTTCATGTGGTGGTTCTGGCCTCTCTGCTGCACTGTGGTAAGAAACAGTGACCTTACAAAAACACAGTGAACGATTAAAGATCTTAAGTGGATTGGCGATGTGATTAATATGTTTGTGACAAGCAAAACACTGCCTGTTGTTTCCAGCTCTCATAACATGGCATGTGTCTTATTTTACCACAGGTGATCAAAGAACCACCTCCTCCACCTCCTCCTGAGCCTGTGAGTCAAAACATGCACACACACTCGCGCAAACACACACACACACACACACACACACACACACACACATTGCAATGTTATATGATAGAAAATTTTTATTTTATATATGTAGCCTGTGTATGGTAGAAAATAGTGTATATCAGAAAAGAGAAAAAGTCCTTTTTTGTTTGGTCATCAGGAGTCAGATGATGAAGATGGCCTGCCTAAGAAGAAGTGGCCGACTGTGGATGCTTCATATTATGGAGGAAGAGGAATTGGAGGGATCAAGAGAATGGAGGTAATCATTAAATCTGCAACACCAAAAAAAGCAGTTGGAAATTAGACTTGTTTAGACAAC
Source organism: Rachycentron canadum (assembly GCA_038496675.1). Lineage (NCBI taxonomy): Eukaryota > Metazoa > Chordata > Actinopteri > Carangiformes > Rachycentridae > Rachycentron > Rachycentron canadum. The sequence continues at coordinate 5,696,043 of CM076668.1, forward strand.
ATCAAATGTCTCCATTTTGTTGTACATTTATGTTCTGTCTGCCATTTGTAGGTGCGCTGGGGAGGAAAGGGTTCCACTGAGGAGGGGGCTAAACTGGAGAAACCGAAGAATGCTGTGGTGAAAATGCCAGAGCAGGAGTATGAACCCTTCGAGCCCAAACCTAAGAAACCTCAGAACAAGAAGCCACCTCAAAGCCGGAAGTGGTACACACCCATCCGGGTAAATACAGCCTTGTTTTCCCTCAGTACCAACAAACAATAATAGATGCACAGTATAATAGCATCATTTGACCTGTTTAGACAATCTACAGGAAAAACACACACATACTGTCAGGGCATCATTGCTATCCTGAAACAAAATTCACCTTTTCAGGAACTTAAACATCTGCCCTGTTTACAGTTTGACCACAACTGCATTGAGTTTTTCCCCAGTGGGTTTCAAATAACTGAGGGTGGCAACATTTTTTCAGGCCAGAGTCTGAATCCTTCAGCCGAGATTAAAACACGAAAAGCACAAGTGGAGCTACAAAGTTCCACTTGTAAGAAATAAAGCCTGTTCTGGTGTTTATGTATCATTTTTCACAAAATGTAATAACTATCAATGTACACACATAAGTAGTGATACAACATGTAGTGCAGACAGCCAGGCATTATTAGACCTGGCGTCAGTGCTGTTTGTGCTTCAATCACTCACTACAATACAGCTCTGTGTAGCAACACGGGCCTTTTATACAGTAGCAGTTCTGTTATCTGTTCACACTGTGCCCATACAACTTTATTTTAATGTGCCACAGCCCTGCAGAGAGCACTGCAGTGATTCATAGAGAAATTTTACACTAACAGGAAAAAAGGTGAATTCATATACTGACCAGTCTCTGTGTGTGTTGGATTGTGGTTGGTCCTTGTTTCTACATCTGAAGATCTTTTCATAAATGATTTTAGATTAGTTCAAGATATGAATTTCCCTCCCCTTCATCATACACCAATGAGGCCCAGGAGTCTTCTGTTTTATGGTTATAGCAAATACATTACAACTGCACTTTACCCATTCTGTAAAAAGGGAGGATCTCACCCCTTAATCCATTAATTCACCAGATTTGGGCTTTTTTTCCTTCAGCTCTGTTAAAAATTGAATGTTGAGCCTCATCTTCATACAGTTCCCACTGAACCACATGTACCCTGTTTTTTTTTTTATACTGTTATTGCAGGGATCATCATTTATTTCCTGTGTCAGAAGTAAGCTGCTGCTCAGTTGTTAAATCTTTCATTTGTTCTTTATCCCTGGCAGAAAACGTTATTCCTGGAAGCACCCTGGACACTCATTTATAGGCAATGAAGGGCTCATACATGTGTGTATTAGGTTGATGAGAAATGCATAAAATATGACGATAAAGCTTGATGTAACCATGGTGACTAATCAATGATTAAAAGGCTTCAACCAGGGACTAATCAGACAAATCATCTTCAGTTTGTTTGGGGTAAAAACCTGCACATATTTGGCCATCACTGTGAACCACAGACCAAATGTTTGTACAGTATAATCTGGACTAATTGGATTGTATTAAGTAATAGATTGTGTTGTGCGAGAGTTTGGCGTCCAGATGTGGCCAGCTGTTTAACCTCTTTAACCTCTTCCTATCCAGGGTAAACTGGACGCTATCTGGGCTCTGTTTCGCCGTGGGTACGACCAGGTCTCTCTGATGAGACCCCAGCCTGGAGATCATGTGAGTACCTCAGCAGTGCACTGTGGGACTATTTTAGTCTGTCGGATGCTCTAACACACACCAGCTCCCACTCCACTTCCCCTATTTCACACGTGTTATGCCTCCAGCTCCTCCCTGCTGTAGTCTTTCATACCTGCAATGATCTAAAGCTAGTTAGCCAGACAAGAGCTTGTTTTAGTGCAGATAAACAAACTTTCTAAAGGCTTAAAAAGCACCTTTTTTACATACTTGCTCCTCCTCATGTACATCACTTGAACATGGAGAGAAAGCCAAAGCCTGACAGACTTGTGCTAAGACATGATGGACAGTTCCTGTTTGGGGGAGGGGTTTAGTCGGGTTAGCCATCCCTGCTAGAGCTGCTAAATGTTGAGGTTTTATGATGAATCAAGTCTCACAAAGGTTTTTCATTCAATCTCCTCTTGGGTGAGAACAACTTTGTCTGACAAAAAACCCAGAGAAGCCCATAATTATGTTCCCAACTGGCTCTGTTTTAAGAAGATTTCTGCGTGTCAGCCTGAAAATGTTTCAGTCATGTGTTGGGATTACTCATCCTGCCCTCCTCGCCGCAAATTTGTCCCTGTCTCACTCAGTCCTGGTGTTCCTGTGCTGGCTAACACCTCAGCTGGCCCGACTCCATCCCGATGAGCCAGCCTTGTTCTCACACCTGCTTCACATTAGACGCTATAAATGGGATAGAAAGCAGAACAGCTCACATTCAGACACATCCTTATGTTTTCTGATGTGTTTGTGTGTGTAAAATGATAAAAATGGCTCCTCTCACATCAGACACATGCTTTAAATTTAATGTCCAGAGCCTTTGATTCAAAAATGCCCCAGATAAGAGTTTGGGTCAAATGTGGAGAGAAGATGTTCACTGAGGCTGTCAAGGGTTTTAAATAATTTATCAAATTCAGTCACACTGTGAAAATGTGTGTCCTGGTGATTCTTTACAAAGATTTTCACCTTCATGAGTCTTACTTTGTAATTTAGTGGTGCATGGTAAGCATAAACCATGGGACTTCTGTGGGCTTTTGTTAATCAAATGTATATAATTAAGCACATTTTCCCCTAACCTTCTCTGTTTCTCCCCCTCTTTCAATAGCCGACACTCCTGCTGATCGGGTCCTGTCCTAAGCTCTAGTTAAAACCATTCCCTATTAGCAGAAAATGTTCCGATGATCTTTTTTAACAGGAATTCCACATTTAAGAGTGTTTTCTTGGCACCATGATCAGGTATAGAGGCAGGATCTGCCACCAGATAAGCTTTCAGCTTTCCCTGAGAAAATTGAGACTAAAAAAAAAAAGAGACCATTAGCTTATGGTTACTTCTTTACCAAAATAAATTGGCAGTCAGATTAAAAAAAATTTGATTTGATTTCCTTCCTCAACAAATTTCTCTAACCCAAAGCAAGCATTTAGCAATGCCTGCTTACGTAAGCTCTGCATGACGCAATTCTTATTTTCTAGAAGAAATCATGTGTTTCTTTCCACTGAAATGATTTCTCCTCCTCAAGTCATTTGCAGTTTATTATGAAGCGGCAAAAACATACCCCAGGCCAGCAGCTGGTTCACTTCTGTGTTTCACAGAGGAAAGTGGTGGGCACCTATTTCCTTGCTTTAAATATTAGCCAAAAAAGAGTTTGATGTGAAATTTCCTGCGGCAGTCCCACCCTGAACAGACCTGTTAGAGCAAAGTCTCACCCTCCAAAGCTGCCAGATTTTCAAATAAATACGAACACTCACTTCCTTGATTGGTCGTTCTGACATCAAGGTGTTTTTTCCTTTTGCCACAACAACAGCTGAGTGTTTCCTGAGTCACCAGTTTTTACCCGTAGTGACTGTTTTAAAGTGAACAGTTGAAGTACATTTACTCAAAGCATCATAATAAAACATAATAACATTTTCTAATAAATGACAGCTAATGCAACAGCAATTCAGCCCATATCCAGGTCATTAAACATTTCCCATTTCCTGTCTGGACCACTCCCAGTGGGTTAGCACTGTATGGGTAATAATCTTCCACCACACAGGAAATGAAGCATTTTACACTGATGGTTTATTTGTCATGGGAGTCAACATGTTTACTGCTGACTTGAATTTAACTCTTTATTTACAAGACACGAGTCACATAAGTTGCTCTCAAGACTTTCACAAAATAGAATAAATTTGACTTTTATACAAGCATGACTTCACTCAGATTTCATACAGTGGCTGTCTTAATAACAGTAATTAGTAGTTCTTGCAAATGAATCCAGCCCCACAAACACAAAAATGATCTGAATAAATTGTGTCCATTTACTGAACTAAATACACACACACACACGCACGCACACACACACACACACACACACACATTTTCCTCTTTCCCAGTAATGAACCCATAACCCCTCTTCTTGTTTGCTTAGCATAGGCTCTGTACAGTGCTGTGATATAGAGCAGAGTGGCTGAGTATGTATGTGTGTGTGTGTGTGTGTGTGTGTGTGTGTGTGTGTGTGTGTGTGTGTGTGTGTGTGTGTGTGTGTATTTTCCTCTGACCGGTCCTCACTGACACACCTTTATGAGGCTGTTTGAGGGTTAAAACTTGGTTTGAGGCTTCAGGTGAGTTGGGTTAGGGTTAGGAGACTGGTTAGGGTTAAGCTTTATGGTAAAGGGCCAGGGAATATGATGTGTCCTCACAAAGATAGAGGAACAAGTGTGTGTGTGCGTGTGTCTGTTTGTTCTTGTTGTGTGTGTATACTGTATATATGCATACATACATAACCACATAATTGAGCAGTGACAGACCAGAGTTGAGGCCACTGGATGAAGTTACCTAAATTTAAGACAGGAGTTCGTCATTATGAGTCCGTCTGTCACCAAACCACATCAGTTACAATGATGTCAGAGCGTACAGTATGAGGTAGAGCTAGTCCACACAGTCTCTCTCTCTCTCTCTCTCTCTCTCTTATTCATATAAACACAATCCTCCCCAGGGAAGCATTTAGCTGGCTATAGGGCATGAGGTAATACCTAAGGCAGACGACTGCCAAGGCTGTCTCCATCCACCAACTGACCATGTCTCACACACACACACACACACACACACACACACATTTTGCCCAGGCCTAGACAATTTTATGACCTTGGTAAGACTGCAGACAGTGGAGGAGATCACCAAAGAGTGTGGCTTTATTTAATTCAGGAAAATTCAAGATTCAAACCACAGCTGGGCGCTAACAGAACAATGTACATGAAGCAAATCTGAGTGAAAGAAAAAAAACATACAGCGCACAAAACACGCACATGAATTTCAACAGCATCTGGTTGGTTTTAAACCTGCAGCCTGCAAATGTAACTTTCTCATAGAGTTTAGATAAGTACATGTACGCTAATATGATGCCAGCTGGCTAACTTAGCTTAGCATAAAGACTGGAAATGAGGGGTGGGCTAGTCTTACTACCAGCACTTAAAGCTGTCATGAAGCTCTTTACTGAACTCGACAATGCAACCAATCCCAGCTGGGCTTCAGAGGGAGACTGGAACATTTTTCTGAGGAATTAAATGAATGTGCTACAACAACTCTGATTCACAAACCTTTAAATAATAAAAACAATCTCACTACTCGTTTGTTTCTAAGTAACTTCTGCCTAGGAAGTGCAGCATTAGTTCAGAGACTATATTAAACTGGCAGAAAGGAAGGAGTCTACCTCGTTTTGGCATCTCAGACTGGATAAGTGGTGACGGACCAGAAACTGGGGATCATTGCAAAATTCTGGTCCTTTTCCCCCTTTGCTTATTCAACTTTTTGTGTCAGCTTTCAGCAGCTAATTTACTAGTCGGGATGACGGGAATGTGTCCTCCAGGACTGTTTTTACTAATTTCCTGCCAAAACGTTGCCTTAGAGTGACTATACACGTGTTAGAGACAGGGACAACATTTTGCATTTACCTGATTTCATCTATGTGTTTCAGTTTCTGATCCATTGATCTCTTCTAGCTTTAATCTTCATCCGATCAGAGGCAAGTTTGAGTTCAACATCAGTTTGCATGTCTGTGGTAGATGTAGAGATGTTCAGCGAAATAAAAGATGACAGGAATGGTTGTCTTGAGAATAGGGTAAAAGTGAATTATTATTTTCTTCTGTCTGTTTTTGTTTCCTTTAAATCTAAAGCTGATTTCTCTGATATGCTGCACTGTATGATTATTTCATTCATTACTTTTTTCCAGACATTTCAATAATCGAAAACCTTTTGAAAGATATGAGGTTCAACACATTATGTGTAATGCTTTTTTAAGATGGAATGGGCTGTACTGATCCCACAGAGTCTTAGGAGTGACATCAATTCCTGTTCTCTCATTTTCCACTCTGTAAAACAATGGCCCTGTGGCTCCAATCACTAATACTGGTTATTAGCAGATTAACATTACTTCACTCCGCTCTGGCTGCAAACTATATACGACTATGGAGTAGGTTGGGTTACTATGGTAACAACAATGTCGATGAACTCGGTTAAAGTTTGTGGTTGGTGTAACATTTTACGAGAAGCGAAGGAGTGAAATGTGATTTCTGCTGGAACAAATTAATTTATTTTACAATATCAGTCACCCTTACACTGGTGTAAAGTTACAGATAAACTGCACCATTTTACGACTCCCCCGCCACCCCCCACCCAAAAACACTCACACACACCAGTCCCAGCCTCTAACCCCAATCCTTCCCTCTGTGTCTCCTCCATATGGCCTCATCATGAGTACAGCAGCTTTGGTGAGCGAGTCTCAGTTGTCGGGACAGAACATTGGACTAACCGGGATAATTTGGAGAGGGGCCGTCAAAGCAGGGATTTAAGTGTAATCTGGAACACCAGCTGGCCATACACACCCACATGCACACACACACACACACATGCACATGCACATGCACACACACACAGGCACACAAAGAGAGACACAAACATACAGAGTGGTGATTGTACCACGACCCACTGGCCAACTGACTCTTAGCCCTAACGTATTTCAGATTAGACACCTGTGTTTACCTGAAAGTGTGTGTGTGTGTGTGTGTGTGTGTGTGTGTGTGTGTGTGTGTGTGTATTTTGTTTAGTAGTATAACATGAGTCTACATTAATATCACCCAGCTGTTATATTTTACATACACAATGTAGATTATGTCACATCACACAACATACACATTCATATTGATTTCATGTTTTAGTGTATTTTATTTTAACTTTTATTCTTACAGTCCTTTATAAATTCCTAACAAGGTCAGGTTTCCATTCAAATAACGTTCATTAGAACAGAATTATTTCCAGACATTGCAAAAGAAGATGCAATTTAAAGTGAGCTTCCCACTACTGTTAAGAAGGTGCCAGGTGCCATTAAATGATTGCAAAAGAAGAAGGTGTAACAAGCCAATGTAATTAAAAAAGTGCTCGTCAAACTTCAACAGTGTAAAACACTCAGAGAACATAATGAAAACATGACATTCATTCACAGTCCATTAATTTGTTCCCCCAGTCTTTTCCATTGCACTTTGCTTTTATTTGTTTTTATGGATATGCCTTTTCACACCGACATTTCCATATTTCCACTTCAACCAAGTGTAAAAAACGTTTTATTGTTTTTTTTTAATTTTTGGTGTTTCCACTTGTTTCTTTTTCAATGAGCAAATTTAAAATGCATATGAAACAAGTGGATGGAAAGAATGGAAGATATTGATGTTTAAAATGTTTACAATCTTGCATTTTGTAATTACCACAGAAGTCATAAGATCACCAAAGTCATTGGGATTCATCCTCTGGGCACCATGAATCTGTATAAAATTTCAGTTTGGACCAAACATTTGTTAAAAAACAAATCAAATAACTTTTTTACGTTTATTTTAATCTTACATGTCTCTTTACTTCCCTTTAGGGTCGTTGCATCAACTTCACAAGAGTGAAGGAACAGTCGGCAGCAGCCAAGGCCCCACCTCGCACCCCGATTCACACGCCCTCGCCCCCACCTCCGGAGTGCCGCCCTGTGTCCCGCACCGCCTCCTCGTCTCCCACCTCCAGCAGCCCTCCTGCCAGATCACCCCCATCAGGCCAGGTACTCCCAGGTCCGCCACCAGCGCGCACGCCCCCAGGGCTTCCGTGTCCACCGCCATCGCGTCCCCCGCCCAGCCTCCGCCCCTGAATCACATAGACAAACCCTTTCTCCTACCCCCCGCCCCCACCCCCCACCAAATGCACCCGCTTTGATACACAGACTTACCGCTCTGTTGACCAGTTCTTACAGTTTGAAGACTGTGGTCCTCGCTGCCAAAGATACTCCTGCTATAAGCCAAAGATTTTGAATCCCAGTTATTGTGTTCCTCTCCTTGCGTGGGAAAGAGTGTCAAGTTAAACTTTAAACTGGTCAATTAGTCATTTCACACATGCTACCAACAAAAATGATCAATTCTGGGGGAAGAAAATGTTTGAATATCAAAGAAACTTGTCATGAAAACTGAAATTTTATTAATTTGGTCCACTTTGTGTCTATTTTTAAGTGCCAAAGCAAAGAGTGGACAACAAATCATTGCAAAAGGTCATTTTCCACAGGGTTTTAGTTTTTGCTTATGAGCAAGAAAAATGCTTTTGACAGGCAGTTTGACTTGACGCTCGGTCCCATACAGAGTGAATGTTGTGATACTGAGAAATATTTTACTTTGTGTTGGTGTTTGTGAGATCAGGGAGGATTGTTGCTGGACAGCAAAGCATGTTGGGACAGGAAGTCCACAGAAGAATACTGCAATGGACGAAATTTCTTTGTTGTTTTTATCAACTACTGAGTTATGCCATCGTTATTGAGAATTAAAGGTGAAAAGTAGGTCGTACATGGAAACCTGAGTAACCAGGTTAAACTTTGAGCAGAATGGATTGGCTTATTTCTCCATTGCTGTGAGGTGTTTGGGAATTAAATTTCAAAGCAATTTCAATCAGTCATGTTGTTAATGGTGTTGAGTAATTAAGAAAAAACGAGTGATTTACTAAATATTGAAGTTTTGGGTTTAGATCAATGTACTATATTGAACCTATGAGTAAATAAGTGGGGTTTTTTTTCTTCATTTTTTTTTATGTTTCTTTAGTCCAACAAAATGCTAACCCAACAATCTCCAACCATTTAATACAGAAATGGAACAGTTACATGATTTTGTGGTTCAGTCTTTGTACCAATCAGTGACAGGGAAGTGTACAGATGTTATATGGAAGGTATGTTTTTACTTTGAGATATGTTTTTGAATGCTACGTTGATTGATTTCTTTGAGGCTTTGGATATTGTCCTTAACCATCTTTTCATGTAGTTGATTTTAGATTACAGCAATATATATTTTTTTGATTTTTTGTTCTTTTTTTAATGGTATCTGCGCACATAGACTGCTGGGCAACTACAGTATGTATTTGTTTTTGTTAGCATTGGGACATTGAAATCAAGCAACCAGAAATCAGGTTAACGTCTCTCCTCACATTTTTTATACACAATCCTGATACTGTACTTTGATACCATTATGTGTGTTTTATGTCTTCAGTTTTATCATCGCCGGTCACATTGCAGGTCACATTGCAACTGCAGGGCAGTTCAAAGAGCATCTAATTTATTTTACTCCCCGAGAGAAATAGAGGAGAGTACTTGAATATTGACAAGGTGTCCAACCACCAAGACGGACACTGTGCGCAGAATTTAGAGACACAACAGTTAACCATTCAAAAGTCCTACCAGCATTTCTCAACCCCTCAGCTACATTGAAAAAGCATTTGTTAAAACTGAAAGTGATCCAGTTACACTTAAATTGTGAAAATTGGGGGAAAATGATGTGAATCTTGGTGTACATTATGCCTTCATTGCTATTTTCTAGCAGGTAAAAAGACACTAAATTTGGAAAATGGGAACGAATCACTCTCCCAAACATGAACAGGAAAGAACAGAATATGAGTCTTTTACTTCAGGGTGTAGAAAAGCAGTTGAAAAATGTTGGTATTCCTTTTATATCCAGTGCCTTCTGGAGTTTTTCTTCTTTGATTTTTTTTTTTTAATACTTTCATTTTAATGTATGTCATTCAGTTATGTCCTGTACCATTGTGTTACTACATGCATTCGTAATCAGTCGCCGCATCTTAAAAGCAGTTCCACTGCTGAGTTAAAGGAAAGGTCCATATGCTTCACAAGTGTTTATAATCCACATCCACATTTTTAGCAAACATGCCTTTTAATCTCGCTTAAAGATTTTAATTATCCTGCTGGAGTTGAAGCAACTTTTAATCACAAGACATTTTATCATCAAATTTGACTGTATTTCTATCAGTCTTTTAGCTTCTGATTATAAAAAGGATTCTTCATTCTTCATTGACAAAGTGATGGAAGCCAATCTTCTTTAATGAGTCTGTGAGATTAGAATAATTTTCCTGGAAAGTTTATAGAAAGTGTAATTTGGTACTACAATAGAGAAAATGTTCAATTAGACTTCCAATGAATTAATTCCTACTGATTAATAGCATAACCGATAAGAACTCCATATCTCTCCTAATGCACAGTAGAAGCTGACAGATTTTTCATTCCTTAAATCATAAAAAACAAATTTCAGAAAACTTTGACCAACATGACTGTTTGTTGGTCAGTTTTACCTTTGACGTGGCACCACCAAGCCTGAAAAAAATAAACCATTCACCAGATCCCAAAGCCAGAAACACAATTACGGTGCCTTACTTTGTAATTTGCTGCAGCATCAAACTGCACCTTGGTTTGACTTCCTCATTTTCCTCCTCTCGTGGTGCTGAGTGATCAGAAGCTCCCTGAGAAACGAGACCAAAGCAGATCTCATCACCTCAGTTGAAATTTATTCATAACACCATGTCATTCAAAATTCAACTTGAAACTCTGGCTAGAGATGCAAGACGTTACCTTGGTCTCAGCGGTCCATCTTTGCTAATTTGCTCTAATAAAAACATGATTAACACCCAAGACAGACTTACAGTATAGACACAGGATCAGTGCTTTATTTTCCATCTCAAAAGATGAATTGAGATGCATGATGTTAACCAGTGTTTTGGTTTTTTTTTTGGTTTTTTTTACACGTATAAACAGCAGAACTAAAGCAAATATGAAAGACATACAGTGGGGTCCAAAAGTCTAAGAGCAGTTTTCCATTCACTTGAGGATGGTGAAGTGGTCTCAGACTTGTGGACTCAACTGTATATGATTTTCTTTGTTGGTTGACATGACTTTTTTTTTTAAAAAACAGTATCAATAAAGGTTGACTTCCAAGCTTCTAACAGAGAGTTTCTGTGTGTGATTTCTGTTATATGGGATTCAGTGGCCTGACTAATTTCCCCTTCGCAGCTCCACCCCTGAAAGTTTGGACAGTTGATAAATGTTCTATTCAAACTTATACTAACTTCATACACACAAATGTTGTCTAACCTCATAGGCAGTGAATGACCTGGCTTTTTGTCACAGTCAAGATTGTATTTCGCTTAATCTGTCTAATGATCGCCAAAATTGGGTCTCAATACAATGGGAAAAGTACAGGTCTAAGAAATTATGAGTCAGCAGAAAATAGCAGGGGCCTGTAACTGCAACAACTAAATGTAAATTAGCAACAATTAATGTTTTTAGTTACACCAGTTTAATTAAGGTGTAGATAATACGTATTAATAATGACTGAATTCCATTTACCTGTTGCAGTCTCAGTGTCCTGGTATTGTGCTGTCACACTGTCATAGTGTCATCGTTAATGTTATTATTAACATCTGCGCTACTGTGGCAAATCGCAATCCACAAGAGTGTTACACTGGAGACTGGATCTCTCACTCTCTTCCATTAAAGCAACTGCAGACACTTACACATCCTCCTGAAAGTCATAGGAGGTTCATCATGGTTATAGACAAGACAAAGACAGGAAGTAAAATCACAGTGAAGAAACCTGAAAAATAAAAGTGACAGGAATTATGAAGGTTGAACTTAATTTCACAGATTTGTTTTCACTGATAAACCCACTGTGCATCAAACACCAGGCAGTGAAAATTAGCAATTACATACATAGCACATAGAACATAGCAAAGAATTTAGCAGCTAAAGCCAGATATTTTCTTCACAAGGTGGTGGAGACCAAAACAGACCTAAAAGGAAAGCTAATATTCAATATATATTATAATATATAAACTGCTGTTTGCCAACATTTTAGCCATCAACTGTATAAGGTGATATAATGGCTGTGGTGTTTTTACAACTTATTGTAAAGCCAAAAGGTGTCCATAAAAACTGTTACTGCAGGTTCAATAGAGTTATTACTGTACATTTGATTAAGATTATGTGTAGTAATCTAAAACAAGGAAAGTTGTGTAAACACATTAGCCATTATCTAGTGCTCATAATGCAGTCCATTCACTTAACACCTGGCTAGCATGTTATGGAAGATCGAACCAGAATAGTGGCCTCGCTGTGGAGGACTTCCTGCAGACGCCCTGGGTCTTTTGTTGATGCAGGGAAGACATTCCATTGGATTTCCCCAAATGCTTCTTTTGTGCTTGATTCACCACTGGCTACCTTCTGGTCACTAACCTCCTGACCTCTGCTTCTTAAATCTCCAAGATACAGAGAGGAGGCAGGAAGCAAAAGTCAGTGTTGGACCTGAAGTCAAGGGTATCGGAGCATCCCCTCCAGCTCCAGGGATGTCACTCTGTGGCTGGCCATCAAAGTGTCATTTATAACCTATGTGAATGAAAACTCATTCTGGGCTGAAGGAGTATTCACAATCTGTTTCTCTGGCTGGTAATGAATTTAATACAGCCGGAATGGCCCCATGAGCAGTTCCAGCTGGATAATTACGGTGGAGTCTGCGTTTTTTCCCCTCCGCATGCAGAGGAGAGAAGGATGTGGTGTGTTGAAAAGGGTGGGCTGAATCAGAAAAATGGAGAAAAGAATGGAGAAAATGAGGCAGTCAGTTCTTCAAACATATACATAGGACGATGGGGGGAGCTGAACAAACCAAAAAGCAAAAATGAGAGCAGCTTCTTGACTTTTATCGTGCTGCACTTTTGAATAAATGTTGGTACAGATTGAATTTGATGATTAATTATTAACTCACCCAACATATGTAATGGCCTGACATGATTGGGATGAAGATACAGACAACGTGACAGTGTTTGCATGGTTACCCCCCCCCACAACCCTGCATGAAAGCAGTATAGAAAATGGATGGATGGATGAAATTATCATTTGTTTTGTGTTGTTGTCTCTTCCTAGACTTTACATCAGAATCAATGAATGTAACTATAGTACGAGTGTATTATGGTTTAAATGGAAACTTTATTGTTCATGTAAAACAAAGGGAAAATTATCAACAGCTTTAAATTTTGCAACACATGAGCATCATGCTTTCTATAAACTACACAAATGGCAAAGATACAACATAACAATCATGATGAAGGAACTGAAACTGTTTTTTTTATTGAACTGAGGGAGGGGAGAAGAATCTACGTCAGGCTCTTTCATCGAATCGAAATTCTTCTGCAGAAGGAAAACACATATGAGACATGGGGGTTAAAAAATAATTTACAGAAACTAATATACAACCCTTATTATTAATACATTTGAGCGACCAATCATTTCATACTAAAAGCATAGCATCATGTAGTAGTTTGCCAATATCAATGGTTTGGCATCGTCAGATTATCTGTTCACCTCAGTCAGACGAGCACAGACAAGAAAGCATCACACGTTTCCCCTTGTAGCCTTGTACAGAGGATCAGAGACAGTGAATATCATGGTTATATAAACTCAGCTTTAACAGAGAAAAAACCACCACTGTGCTTACAGGACAGCTTTCCATCTTTCCAGCCGACTGTTTGCACTCACACCAGTTACCCTGGAGACCAGGGGCATCAAAATACAGGCACAATGACAAATACCAGCATCTCTGTGTGTGTATGTGTGTGTGTGTGTGTGTGTGTGTGTGTGTGTGTGTGTGTGTGTGTGTGTGTGTGTGTGTGTGTGTGTGTGTTGGGTCAGTGAGGTTCAGTCTGGGCGGTAATGTGAGACCAAGATGAAACACACAGCCATCAGCACATTCCTATGGGCCTCAGTTTTCTTCAGCTGGGGGAGAGAATGACTGAAAGAAAGAAAGAAAGAAAGAAAGAAAGAAAGAAAGAAAGAAAGAAAGAAAGAAAGAAAAATATTACAGAGAGCAGCAGTAAACACGTCAGTACAAAAGATGCAGTTTCCTCCTGGGTCGCTTCATAATCACACAGCAGTAACTCCTGCCGCTCTCATTAGGACAGTATAGGGCTGTATATTGTTGTCTTTATATAATGATAAGTTTTATGGAGGCTCTGCTTGCAGCCTTGCCTGCTTCATGACAGTGGTTGACGGAGGAATTTATTTCCCACAAATATTGTCTGAATATCTGTGAACCAGACTAGGAACACAGAGCTAGCTTCAAATGATTGTTGTGATGTGGCTGCACAACCCTTCGATGACCATTTAAAACCCAGCGTACCAAGACATTTGTTTATTCAAATAAATCAGGATTTAGACAACTTTAAAAGTTTACAGCCTGCCATTCAAACTGGCAGTCAGGTTGAAAAGACAGACTAGAAACAACACATGTAATGTGTAAAAAATTTTTTCTTTTTTTTTTCACCCACAACAATTAGCTTGTAAAATGCCTCTTTGGACAATAAAGACATCCTCAGGTCTCCTCTTTTAAAAGTATAATAATGACAGTTTGTGGAGTCTCCAGCATTTTGTTCCAATTTTGCTTAATCTTTTTGAGGCAATCAGATTATAATCAGAGTGAGTGCTGTGTCTGGATTGTTTTATTAGCAGACGGAGTCGCTACGACCCATTAACTGTTCTTTTTTACTCCAAACCAACTGACCTTAGACAGATTAGCTCACCTACTAACATGGAAAAGGTGTTTCTGTGTTAAATGTGTTAGCATTTAGCAGTGTTAGCACTGTGGATACGTTTACACACCCAGCATCCATCCATCCATCCAATTTTTATTTCATAGCCACCTTTCTCCTAAGTACCTGGCCTAAATTGTGCCAACTGTTTTGTAAAAGTTAAACCTGTGATTTCAATTTAAAGCTGATATAGTTAATAATTTTATATTAACACTAATTAATTCACACTATCATGGGCTGACTGGCTGAATTAATGTCAATAATAGAGACTAGAAAAGGTATATATAATCATGTTGACATTGAGAAAACACAAATCTCAGACTTGTCAAATATATACAACATCCTTTTCTCAATATTTGTGTTACTGTGCAGGTTTCAACATCTCAGGCCTCAAGCAGGCCTCAAACAGGCCTCTCTGCTGATGCTGTCCGCTCTCAACCAAAACAGTTGCTGCTCTTCAGTGATTTTCCAACACTGATGATGTTGTGGACTTTGGAAAACCCCGACTTCTGCACTCCTGCTGACTCACATTCCTGTCAACAGTGTGTGTGAGTGTGAGCATGTCAATGGTTAGTTTATTTCAGGGTTATTGATTTTAGTGTTCCAAGTTTTGGCTTTTGTTTAGTTTTTGTTTTTATTTCATTTTTTTCTAACGCTCAGTTTGGTTACAATTTCTGAATGAACTTCTGTGGAGTTCAATGATTTACAACAAACTTTGTCTTTGAATGCATTTTATTTATAATTGATCATTTAACGTCAATTGATCAGGCTCTGCTTACACCACACAGTTCAAACAGGCGAAAAGCAAAATCTGGGAAAACAAGTCATATTTATTTCATTTGATTAAATGCGTTTCTTGTTTGGATTTAGTGTTAATTTAATTTCCAGTTGTATCACACTGTTTTGCATGCAAAGATGCTGCAGCTGTGACCCCACAGATAATCCTCTGAACAGCCTCTAAAGTTACACAGTGAAAAACAAAGAGGAAAAACAACAACTGAGACGTGACAACTGCAGACATGTTGTTCGTTGTGTCTGGGTCCACTTAGGCTTGATGTCATGCAAATTCCTCATCTCATGAACATTTGGATGCACGGACACTGTCATCACCAGGCAGAGATGTACACAACATTTGAGCGTTTTGAGTGTGTGAGTGTGTCCATGTGTTCCAGTTGGTGTTGTTTGGTATGTTGCTTGTTTGTCTAATTCCCTCCTTTCTGTGTTTTATAGACAAAAAAAAAAAAATTGGCAAATGTAATAATACAAAAACATGTTTCCACCATAGTTATGGCACTATCATTTTATTTACTTGTAATCTCAGACTGTATATACATGATGCAAGAAGGTCAGTTCTAAAAAGATCCAAACATAAGGAAATATAGCTGCTGTAAAGAAAAAATAAAAGAAGTGAATGAAACCAACACACATCATGTTGTGATCATGTTGCTGATGAAACTGCTTGAAAAGGGTTTTTAAAAAAAGTGAAAGTGAAACAGCCACGGTGCCAACTCTGCTCTGCTCAGCTCTGAAAGGATCACAGTTCTGTGATGCAAACGTGGCACCAGGAACTGCCCCTCAACAGACCCCCCTCCACCCCACCTCCACACATACACACACACACTCTCCCCTCCTCCACCTTCCTCCCTCTTCCTGCCAAGCAAACACAACCACTCGGGGCCCTGGGGCAACTTGTGTGGCACAGAATACCCCACCACCACCACTACACACCTCCCCCCACCTCCACTGCTTCATCTCCTCCTCCCCCCACATCCCCCCAGTGAAGCTGTTCTTGTGTATTTGGCTCCTTGATGACAGTGATGTGTGAGTTCACCTCCCATCCTGACCTTTAACCACTTCATACTGGCGTAACAATTCAAAGCTATCTGAAGTCTCCTGGTTCTCCACAGCACCAAACTGGGAAAACAACACCGTTATCTGTGTCTGTGACATGTTGCCAGATGATCGCTAACTTGACTCCTTTGTGTAGAGACACTGGAGGTTATTCAAGTTCAGTTTGACCAAGGCTGTCTCCAGTAAGGATGACTGTACCCTCAAACTTTTATTACCTTGCTGCCCCCACCCACCACCCCCAGCCCCTCACCCCCCACCACCAGGAAGTGGGAAGAACAAGAAGGGTAAACACAGCTTGTTCCAAGACTCCCCCACACACAAATGTACACACACACACACACACACACACACACACACGCACACACACACACACACACACACATGGACCTTGTTCACAGGGATTAAGAAAAGGGGTGGCCTGGTTTAAAGAGAGATTTAACGGGATATTGTGGAGACAGTATATAAAGCTAAGAAACATGCAAACCAAGAAAAACAGTTTCACATTGTTCTGGCAAAGGTTGTTTCTGGAAGGTGTTTTACTTTGTGAACACATAGATTTCTGTTTCAGCTTTTCTGCTTGTGTGTTTCACTTGTTTCACATGGGCCTAAACTATCAACACACAGGTGGAGAATATCATCTTCCAATTTGCTTAATGACAGTTATTACAAGTGATGTAGAATAACTAAGACAACAAGTCGATATAATTGTAGTAGATAAGGGACTGTATGAAAATTATTGGAAATTCTAAAGTCAAACCCAATGTTTAACTTTATAATATAATATAGTTACAGCTTGTTTCACCATATATAATGAATAGTACATCATGAATTTAAGATTGTGCACTAATGTATTTAAACCCTAATATTTGTAATAAACAAATACTTTTTAAGAAGCAAAGGGGAGCAGTAATGTCAATGCCAGTGAGGGGTTCAGACCCCACAGTTTTCGTTGGCCCATTCTGATGATATATTTCCATCCTGATATTAAATATTAATGATATTTCAAAATTTTTTTGTTTGTTTCTTTTTGTTTTTGTTATTGTATTTTGCTTGTTATGTTTTACAATCTATCTCGCAAAGGAAGGTTGAAATATTATGTAAATCCGGGTTAAGCAAAGTTGAAAGATCTTCCCTTCTTTGAAATTTTGACTACCCTCCCTTTACAAAAACACATGTACATATATATACAAAGTTTATGTGCAAATACATAACTCTCCCTTTACTGACCCCCGCTCTGTCCCTAATAATTTCCGTGCAGTCCCTAAAGTGCTCTCAGACTTATCCAGTTGCAACACACACACCTAAAGAAGACACCAGTCTCCAGTTTTGTGGAGCTTTGGAAGGAACTGTAGACGCCTCAAATTATAAAGACATAGGAGACAGGACCAGAGACAGGAAGGGCATGACGTGACCAAAGTCAAGGACCGGATACGAGTCTCACAGTTACATGGTGGGCACATTAGCCAACCGAGCAGCCAGGACACCCACAGTCTGCTGTGTTTTGGCTTGAATGGCACTGGTTCTCATCCCACACATGTGCTCATGTGCAAACTTACTTTTCCAAAAATGTTCAGGCCCAGTTTCCATTAGTCCCCATATCTCATTATTATGCCTTTTAACTGCTCATAGAAAGTAAGAAGAGTCATAAAATTCCACCTCGCCTTGGGGAAGTAATGAAGGACTTTGGACTTTGGAGTTCAATGACTGTTTCAACCATGTTTAAACAACTGTATTTTGGTTGCGACCATCTATTGTGTAGTAGAGAAGAAATGTAATTATTTAGGAGCCGTTCAAACAAGAGCTACACATTCTGACGTTGACATTAGTATCCAGGAAAGCTATGCTTATGCAGCATTTTACCAAGTAATGGTTAGTGGGAAACACACAGCGTCTCGACTGGTTTCAGTGCTACCAATTGTGGTATGGAGATACAGAGAATGGGCACAATTGTTCATAGGATAAGAAAAAACACCACAGACAGAAAAAAGGGTAGGTGTGGTATGACTGCATGGAAAATACACCAATGCACACAGAGGACAAATGATCTAAAATTATACTAAAGCCTGCACATAACCAGCACCAAACAAACCATTACATTAATACATTATTATTCATGAGTAGAGTCACCTGACAGCAACAAGAGGAGTTTATAAATCTGACATAAACTCAGGCTCAGGCTGCCAGAAGCCAATGTGCTGTATTATAACAGCCGCACTGTTAGTGAACGCCTCCTGTTGTGTTGGTGCAATGGTGTAAAACACCATTTATACAAAGCTAAGCTAACAGGCCACTGCGTGTAGTTTCATATTCAGTGCACATCTCCTAAAACTTTTACTCTAAAAGTGTGACATAGAAAAGTGGCACACAGCCTCAAATTTAAATATCACTCTGCTGTTTGTGCATCAAGCCAGAATGGGAACCAGGACTGATTCTGTGTAAAACGCTCCACAAAAAGTAGGACCAACAAAAATTTCTTAGAGTAAACACAGCAGGACACTCGGGTTAAGTGTGTAATCCTGCTGTATTTCCAACATTTCAACCAGCCAAGGCAACTAAGTCCAGGAGTGACCCAAGATTTAGTCACACAAGTAGTGAGTGAGGCTTCTCATGCAACTATCACAAGTTAGAAATACAAGCAGAATCAAACTTGATTTGTGTGGATTCTCCCTCACAGCTGCAGCAGCAGTCAGATGTCATCAACTACCACAGAGAGAAAAAAAAACACCAGTGTAACCCGATAAAAAACAAAGTGACATAAATTGTCATTTTTCCACTATCCTGCCATGTCATGCGGTTTGGAGTGAGCATTATGTAGGTCAATTGCAATTACGCTACATTAAGAGAGCGTGTGTGGGTGGTTGTGGGTGTGTTTCAATCAAGGCCGTAACTGTCTGGTTGTCTGTCACAACCAACTGATTTATATGGGCTGTTAATGGAATAACTGCAGCCGTCGCTGTCTGGTTCAGGCCAGGATGACTCAGTAACACAATAATGAACTTTATTTATTGGGCATATTTTTATATTTATTTATAATTACTTCAACTCAAATGTAAAGAAAGAGGACACATTTAAATCAGAGTTTTTTTGCTGACTTACTGACGGCTGCTTTTATTGATTTACTTTACTTGTTGTTCACTTTGTCTGTACAGAAGGATGTGGCAAGACAAACGTGTTTTATTTTTTTCAAACAGGTTATTATTTCATTACAAGGCAAATTCACACCAAAGCTCTAACATCCAAGTCAAGAGCTGCTGTTCACACTCAGAAGACAATAATAACTTGAACAACTCTATGCTGGATTTTTTTCCACGTTCTCATCTGTATTTAGTTTAATAATAATGTAGCTTTTTCAAACAGAAAACCAGACATGATGTTTAATGTGATGGATTGTTTTCCTTCAACACGTTTCTCTTCTCTGTATGTGAGAGATTCCTGGAAATGATGTTAAACTCAATACTATCATTGGCTACAGTTTCACTTGGCCTGGTATGACCTTCACCTTCTGGTGGCTAATGTCAGCAAACATTAGTTTGATATTGTTGTGAATGTCAATTCACCAACAACCTTTATTACCAATACTTTTACAACATGTATCTTATTACTGAAAACAATGGTTTTATGACAAAAGTAAAAGGAAGGAAATTAAATCAAATTTAGAAACTTAAAGCTTAGTTGGTTGGCAGTTAAATTAATACACCAAGTAATTTGGAAGGTATTAGGTAGCAGAAATATAATATAATAATAGTATTTACTTATATTGGATTTCTATATAAGATATATATGCACATTTAAAATAAAATCACATATCTATAAAATATATATGAAACCTCAATATAACTATTTCATATATTAACATATGTGTCTAGTCCATACCAATCCATTCATCCATTATCTATACCACTTATCCATCAGGGTCGCGGGGGACTGGAGCCAGTCACATCTGATATTGGGCGAGGGCAGGGTCCACACCGGACAGGTCACCAGTCCTATGTTATGTATGAATGTGGTAATAATATTAATAGGTAATAGTTAGCAGGGTTTCACTTTCTCCACAGTCTGATTAAAAAAGGCACTTTCCAGTCAGAGATCAATTTTTCTGACCTTCAGATGACCGCTGCCTCCCTTTTTCCCTCCACCACAGAAAAATCTGCCTTTGATAGAGCTCATATCAGGATCTAATACCCTGTAGGCCGCCAGGAGATTCTCCTAAGCTACAGTCTGGTACAGGAAAAGCCCTGAGGTAGTCTGCTGATTAAAACGGAGCTGCCAGGGAGCGTCCTGATTGGCCACAGGGAAATGAGGAGATGGTTACTTTGAATCTGGAGGATTGAATCAGTGTGTCTCGTACCATGCACCTTCACCGGGGGGGAGGAGGAGTGTGTATGTGTGTTTGGCTGGCCCACTTGGCCAGCTTTGTGGGGGGTTAAGGCCAACAAGTGTCAGACATGGAGCTGGCAGAGGCTGTGTTGATCCTGACACAGAGTGTGGTTAACTTGGTTTCTGTCTCAGTGTTAATAAACAGGCCCATGTGTTCCCATGTTCATGGATGTGAAAGATGTACATCCAGCGCCATCTGGATAAAGAATAATTTAGGTTATTTCTGCAGAAATTAAATCACAGTTCTCTGGAGAAAAGATCTTCAACTTAAAGTGCAGTGCCTAGTAAATACTAGTTTAACTCCTGATTAACTGAGTGTTTGCACCATTTAAACTTTAGAAATAACTCAAGAATAAAGTCAAATAACATGAAGACTCTCAAGCTGTAACATAAAATGACAGACCTTTGTCAATGTACTTTTTATTCATGTAGATTAAAGTGAGCATGTTGTTGCTCAACCTTATTTGGTATTTGGTCATTTAGTCCAGTGTTACCAGCATAACATGACGTACTACAATTATTTTAGTGGAATTTAAAGTCATCCTCCCAGATTACATTTTAACACTGTTTCAATCATATTCCAGGTCAGATATGTCAACCATAGTCAATATTAATGGGGCACATAATGTTAGTTGTTAGCAGCACCTCACAGTTAGTAGGTAGCTAGAACATTGCAAACAGTTTGAATTGAATCTTTTTTTTTTTGTTTGGTTGGTTCTTTTCAGCCTATTTTATGCCTTTATTGTGAGACAGGACAGTGTGGAGAGATGAGAGAGAAGAGGAAAGACATGCAGGAAAGGAGTCCAGAGACATGCTATGCATCCTACACACTCAGCTATTGGGTCACCCACCAGTTTTAATTGAATCCAGATCGTAGACATCTGTATTATGGGCTATGTTTGAACTCATAAAGAAGTGGTGCAACCCGTTAAAACAAAGGTATTGTTGATCTGGTTTGATGTATTGTATTAAATAGAGGAAAATAACACACTGGCATTACTTGTTGCTGCAGTCCAGGGCTGACCATCTGCAATGCAGCCTTCGAGAAGCATTAATGGGAAAACAAAAAAACATAAACTATAAATTCTGTGAATGAGAGATGGATCAGACTCATGTTGATTCATAACCCCACTAAACAGACATGCATACCTTTCCTATGATGTTCGCTCTCACTGCTCATAAAACTCTTCACTTTAATGGGGAAAAAATGGCAACAGAATCAAAAATTACAGGCTGATGTCAAAATAAACATGGCCTCATGGTCAAAAGTATAATAATCCTGTAGCTGTCATGGTATTTACTGGGAATACAGATGAAAATAGATGAAAACTTTGTTCAGTCCATCTTGCGGCAGACAGCCGGACATGATTTTCATTTCTCACTTTACATTCACCTCATGCTTTACAAAGTCTGCCACTATGATTGAAATCAACCGTTTCAGGCTTGTTTCATGCTCTTCATTGTCAACATAACAGGCTGGTTCAGCCCTTTAACCTCTCAGACACCCCTCCCCCACCCACACACCTTCCCACCATGCCGAGCTTTGGAAACCCGCCTCGTCTCGTAACACCTTCCATCGGCTCTGCTCCCACCGGGCACTATGACGTTGTTTGTCAGACCATGGGGTGATCAGGTTCACAGTTACAATTTATGGTAGGAGGTATTAGGTGACTCACATACACACCATAGTATTAGGAGAGGTTTAGGTGTGCACCAGGGGAGCGTTAGGTAAGTGGATGAGGGTCTGGTGAGAGCAGGAGTTCAGGGATTAACCTTAAAGCCACCATAACCAGCCTTACGAGCACACACACATACACACACACCAGAATTTTACTTCTTCATCTATTCTGGTTAGAGTTCTCTGTTACTCTGGATAAAAGTCTACTGTGCATAACAACCCCCTGTATTTATCCCGCAGACAGCACACACTCCTCTCATAAACATCCTGATGACTCATGAATGCCCTCCAGTTCCTGTAAGTTAGCTCAGCAGATACTGTAGGTTCACTAACATCAAGGACACATTTCACTGATGGGGATCAGTGTCAAATAAAATATATAAAAAATTAAATAATGGTGGGGTCTTTCAAAAAGCTGCTGCTCCAGAAGCTGCAGAGTAGAGAATAAATGTGAAAACAAATTTACATTCCCAGTGGAAACACAATCAAGATATACTGGGAAAAAAATCCAAACTCCTGGGCTGTTTACTGCTGCTATGAAACTACACGTATTTGTTGATGTCAGTTTCACTAAATGTCACCCACCCCCTTTTTTTCTCTTTGTCACTCACAGGATAATCGAGCCAACAGATGAGGAAAAACAAAAACGAAATGTAGATTATATTCAATGGAGATTGTGTCAAAATATTTACTTTGAAAAATATTGTGATGAGGAAAAGCATCTGTTCAGGGACAGCAAGTGGAAAATCATGGTGTTGGTGGAAAAAAGTGAGCAAAGGCAGAAAATAAGTAGAAATTAGAGCTGTGGTGGGGTTGCACAATTAGCACCGCGAGCATTTCATCACTCAGAAATCATGCATTGCTTTCAGTGAAGTAACTTTATTTTTCATTTGGTGCTTTTCTGGGATGCTGGATAATAGGAAATTCCACTACTACTACTAGGAAAAATTTAAGTAAGCACTCCAAGTTGGAGGCTGTCAGGATTTCTCAGGGCTGTATTTTTTCCGAACCACAGCTATCTGTTGCCGGTGCTATAAATGTTACACTTCATAGCGCTACCACCTTTTTAACAATCTATTAAAACACACATACACTTGTGTGGCAACCTGTCCGCGAGGGTCCAACTGCAGACCACACATCTGGGGAGACGGCCAAAGGAACGAGAACAGGTCCCCATACTACAGACACTTAGCTCCATTAGCATAATTTAATTTCTCATTAGCATCGTTTTTTCTCTTTCTTTTTCTCTACACATTAACTTAATGTTGTTTGTCAACTAACAAATATTATTTGGATTGTTGGGGTCATACTTTTAGAGATGTTGTGTATCTGTAACTCATTTTTATTATTGTGTCTAACTCCTCACTTGAGATTAGAGGGTAACCTTAGGAACTAAACACAATATTATTGTGTACATCAAGCTAAACATTAGCGTATTCAGTGAACATTTAATGTGAGTCTTTAATTGGATCCTGTTCTTTCACACCTAGTTAATATTAAAATATTAGCATTAGCTACAACTGGGTTAGAAGGAGCAGTTTAAACTCCTGTCTCTATCACATCCAGCCTCTACCAAAGTTAGCATGCTAACCAGCTAGCCCCAGGATATCTCATCACTTTCTAATAGCGACTCACTGCGGCTTCCAGTCTGTCGCATTAGAGGGGAACGCAACAATGGCCAAAGCCAGTGTCAACAACTCCACCACCTGCTCCAGGCAGAGAAAACTTACCAACAGCCCCATTAAAAGACTTGATATTAAGTTATTGTCCAGGACACCTTGGTCAGTGAAACCTATGCATGCTGAGCAGATTTTAGGTCCCTGGACGACATGTCTGTAGTTGGACCCTTGTCAAACTGCGACTAGAAAACACCCAGTGAACATTATCTGGACAGTTTGTGTGGGTCAGTTTGATGGTCAGTAAGACTTGAACCCACTGAAGTTATAATTACAGCCTGTTCGTTGGGAATTTCCAACAATGAAACCGAACACAGCTCATGTCTGTTGGGCAGATGGAGATGAAGTTTACTGCTTTCTAGGGACAGTTTCTTTTATGTTTCTCTTGTTTTTGATTGACTTCCTGTGGAGCAGAGTATCCATCGTGCTGAGAACAGACTTTCACTTGGGCAAATGTGTGTTGTAGTTTTACTTTGTGATTCAGTTTGACTTGTTTTGAGATTTCTATAAAATAAGTAAGGCTGGTTTAAACCAACCTGGAGTCAGGAGAAGATCAAACCTATTCAAAGCTGTATATGTACATAGACATGAATGTAAATTAAATTATTTATTTTACATAGATTTTAAAAGGGGGATAAGTATTGGCATTACTGTTTCAGTTGGTACTTTGGAGCACTGTATGGTAAAGTTATCATATAAAATTTCAGTCATGATTTTGCAGTTCATTGGGGAGGATTAGTGTTAAACTTTATAGTGTCCAGTCCAGTGGTTTTGCTGCACACAGGAAAGAGGCAAAGGAAAAGAAAATCAAAATCAGACACACACATTACAATGTGGGAGTTTCATAAAATAGACTGAATAAGATCCAAAGGCAAATTAAAATCATAAGTCTTGGACATTGTTATGACCCCTTAGTCATGAGCCTCTGTCCAAACCCTCCAAACTCTCTGCTGTGGCGTCAGGGTCACCCTGGGACTGTCGGTGGGGGAACAGAGCTTAGAATAAGGCTGACTGGGCAATTGACCACAAACAGCGCTCCCTGTGAAATTCCACCGTCAATAGGGGCTTTTTCCAGGCCCAGTGCACCACAACCCTCTGGAGACCCTGTGTTGACTGTGTTTGCAGAGACCGAAAGAGAAAGAGAGTCAGTTGCACTGCTTAAAAAGTTCCCTCCTTGTGTACAAGGAGAGCGATGGTGCAGCATGAGAGTGAGAATGGGCAACATTTTCACCAAGAAGAAGATTTTTGGCCATTTACTACAACAAACTGTGGATTAGACCTGAACACAGCTGATCTGTTTTCTGCTTGATACATTTAGCTGGTGTCTGGTGGCCTTTTCCTGCCTTTCAGACAGGAAATGACAAATTTTACAGTTATGGTGCATTTAGTATAAACAGAGGGAAGAATTGGTGAACCACTGATGCTGAGTTCAACAGCTGAAAAAATTTCATCAAAAGAAGGTTGCAGAAAGGCCGTCCCCTTACCTTTACCTCCCATCCTGAGCGACTGACCAGTGGCTGCTGGGAAATGTTGCTGAGGACTGTGCACGAGTAACTTGTGCATACGTGTACAGTAGCCCCCAGCTTGACACTTCAAAACCATTTATATGCCTATAAAGGCACCTTTGATTGCAACTGTCCACACCCTCATTTGTGGGGCACCCAAAGGCATTTTGGGAAATGTAGGAAATCATTACGAGAGAGATTAAAAGAGTGGGCACAAACAATGATCACAAAAATGTTTAAAGTAACTTTTCTGAGCTCATACCCTCCTCCAAAGAAACTTGAGAGAACAAACTTTTCCATGTGAGTTTTTCAACCTTTCAGGTCTGGAAACGCTGCTTTCAAGGAACACAAATCATAAATCATCTGTTTCATGTCTGAAAATGTTACTGGCTAAAACAAATGAGGCTGTGTGTTCACTCCACTGTTAAAGAGGCAGAGGTTCACCAGACTGTTTGCAGAGGAGCACAGCTCCATCTTGTGGTGATGGTAAATGAGAACTTGCAGCAACATGTGATCATGCTGGTGGATTTTTTGGTTTTGATTTTTCCATTTTAAAGAAACAATGTAACTCTTCTCAAACCTGTCTGATTTAATCAAATTCAATGGTAGAAGAAAAAGGTAAAACATAATTTCTACTTTTACAACAGTTTGATTTTATTCAACAGTTTAAAAACATGATTTAAAATGAAATCAGCATATAAATGAAAACACCAAGTAGGAAAATAAATTGTGGGTGTAATTCATCAAGAAATGTCCATATAATGACTTGATTTTTCTTTAAATATATTGTTGTCCCCCATACTTAGGTGGTAGAGATCATTTGTTTAAGTGGTTTAGACTTTGCTGTTAACAATGTGAAAGATTTATGTGGTTGGAATTCAAGCTCTTAAAGTAAAGGATGGTGATGAGTGGAGTCTTATCTGCTGTTATAAATGTATTACGTATTTCTGGCCTACTATGGCTTTTACTGTTTAACCATCTTAATACACAACTTCAACTTCATATGCAATTTAATTTAATCTCTGTATCATTAACATACATGTGCATGACATCATGCAGACATCTTATGTTCTTATAAAAGTCAAGTCTTATGTGATGAAATGTGTAGACATGTACATACACTTGAATGAGAAGTGTTGCATCTTAATCAGTGTTCTGATTGAAGCCCATTTACATTGCTCCTGACTCTGGCAAACAGCACTTACTAAGTTTCTCTAGGGCTTTGAACCACATCTTGTGTCTTCATAGCACAGAAATGGGAAATACTGAGTTTGCTCAAAAGTTGGGAGTTTACAAAGTGAACTCCATCCATTGAGCAAGATGTGGTTGAAAGGTCTGGAAAAGTAGTCGTTTTATTTTAACATTTCTTTGCATCTCCCTCCTTCTACACCTGACTTTTTTTTTTTTTTTGGTGCTGAACTTCTTGTTTTAAATGAGGCGAGTCAGTGTCAGTGGGATTAAACTTTCACTTTAAAAACAGAAATAGGTCAATACTGAGGTGAAGTGATTGGGGCCACTGGAGCAAAATTCAGACTCTCTGCTCAAGTTTTGTGATTTTATAGTCACAGGAAAAGAAAAAGCAGAAGGAACATGTGTGATCTCAGTGTCTGCTGAGTCAGAGTTAGGAAAGGACGCTGAGGGGACTTGGACTCGCACTGTAACCAACTCACTGAGTCTGATCAGTCCACAAAGAAATCAGTGTAGATGTCTGTGTCTTGATTCACGGCTGGAGAAGAGCATCTTTATGTGACTGGAAGTCTTTTCACCCACAGGGGCCACACTCAGGGGTTTCCACTTTGATTAATGGAGTGAGCAGAGTTCGGACATTCACACAAAGTCCTGAGGTCTAATTAAGCAAAGTGAAGGGGTAAATTATAAAATGAATGACAGCTGAATTCAGTTCAGCTGTTTCAGTCCTGGTGTTTTGCACGTTGGCTCGATGGGATACTAGAGCAGATCTGAGCCATTGTCAATGTTATTAATAACACTTTTGCTTTTCCATGTATGACAATTCAGACTGTCCGCTGTGAGACTCACTTCACCCTCAACACCTACACAGAAGTGTTGGACAGCGGAGGAATCATTACATTTACATGAAATATTAATTTGCAGATTAACCGTTGCTACATTTTTTCTTCCGTGGATTCATCATGGTAGGTTCAGACGACAAAAACAAAACAAACATTCTTGTATCCAAACATACAACCATCAGTTTAAAAAAAAGAAGAAAAAAAAACAAAACAAAACATGATCTTATTCATTTCACAGCACACTTATCTGGGATCAGTTTATCTGCATTTGAATGGCCTATTAAAACAGACACTGAATTGATTATGGCCATTTTTACAGCACAATATTTGAGGGGTGGGGGGGTTGACATTTGCAACCTGAGGGACGCCTTAAAGTTCCTTAAGCCCTTTTTACAATCAAGTGAGATATTTTACCTTGAACTTTAACCTGATAAAATAGCCACCACTTCATTTAGTTTGAAAAGAGGGCAAACTCAGGTTACGTACAGGGAGAGATGACAGTCAGCGACAGGACATGACAAAAACCCACCCGCTGCTCGCTCAGTTGTCAGCTGAGCTGCCCCACCCCCCCAAACCTGAGGCTCAATGACACCCTAAACCTGCACAGCGGAGGCGTGCGGGGCAGAACGCTAAATGGACACTGGGGAAGAAAAGTTGTATAGGCATTTTTAATGTTGAGATATTTTGTGTGTGAAAGATGAATCTGAACGGTCAAGGCATCAGACGAGGATACATTTCAAAGTGACAAACGTGAACATTTGAAACAGTTGACACAGGCATCAGATTGTAACAGGCTTGTACCTGCAGTTTGACATAAGTTTAACAATACTCATAGCTGGTGCTCAATGAAATCTATAGTCAGAAAGAAAAAAAAATAAAAGGTATGAGGTCTATGTCTATTGTATTGCACATACAGAGAAAAATGATGCTTATTCAAGTTTGCATAAAATGATCAAGAATTCCCCAAAATAACCACTGGTAACGGGAAGCAAAACAAAATGTCCCGGAGATAAAAACTGATTGCGATGAGCTTCAAACTGTATAGAAAAGACATTAGAAAATGAACCTCTCATCTAAAAGATAAAACGTTTTTCTTGACATGTTGGGTGTGGCTCAGTTAGGCTTCAAACTATTTCACTTCCTCTGCGATCATACTGCTGGAGAGTTGTGCAACAGGAGCAGTGAATGAAAACGTGTCAAGATGAATTGCACCTTGAGTGGTTCAGCACAGGCTACATTCAGAGCGCAGACCTGGTTACCTCAATATCTATTGTCAGCTATGACACAGAGGCGATGCTGAGTAGTTTTGGGTCATACGGAAGATGCAAAAGTCAAAAATGCAAATTGCTCAAGAAATTAAGGCCCCGAATTTCATATTGGTCTTATTAGGTTTGAAATGTGTTTCTGCTCATTAAGTTTTTGATATTGTAAAATTTTAAATCAGATTAGAGGGCGATTCAAACCATATAAAGTCATATTGTTTTCCAATAAATCCAAAGGCATTTCATTTTTAAAAATCCAATGATTCAGCAGTGATCAAATTATGAATGTATTCAGTTGCTTTTAAAGATTTGAATCATTTTGCCGTTTCTTTGCCTCCATACAACAGTGACTCATGTTTCCTCTGTTGTGTTTTATGACCAAACGCACAGCTCAGAAAAATCTGCCATCTAGTGACACATGTAATCGTCTCTGTGGTGGATGTGGATGTAGCCAGAGTTTTAAAGCGTTTGTCCTGATCAGACTCTCAGGCCTAATGGCAGCTTCAGCCAGAATAATTTCAGGGCAATTTTGTTTGAGGCTGACACGTCCCTGTCCTTTGGCAGCAAAACCTGGACAAAGCTTTTCCATTCAAAACAATTACCTTTGCTGTACAACGATCAGAGTCATAGCGCAAACACTAACATTGTGTGTCATCTGACTATATAAAGGAAAAAGACAGTAGCTTGAAAAGGGCTTGTACAAAGACTATGTGTTTACTGACAGGTTAAAACAAAAAGGAAAGACTGATGTTTATGCTGTGGTGCAGGATTCAAGGTATGCCAGGTCTAACATAAATAAAATGATACATTTCCAAGGTCTATGATCTCAGCTGTGACATAAAGTCCATTAAAGGCCTACTCTAGTGATTTGTGCAGGACTTGATGGGTTAGGGAAAAAAAATATATCAAAACTGCAAAGGCTGAGATTTCCTGACTTTTAATGTGCTGTCTCGCTCCTACGTTAAACATGTACATTCAGCACCACAGCTCTTACTCTGCAGGCCTGAGCTGAGATAACATCATTAGGGCTAGTTTCTCAGTTATGAAGCTGAAAGAAGTTCATCTTCATATATAAAAATTGGTGTAATGGCCCTTTAAATAATTCATTTCCTGTGATGTGAAGTTAGCTCTGCTGGATCCACTGAGAACTGAACAATCTGTAGCTTTTTTTTTTTTTTTTTTTGGCCTCATTGTTTTGGTTCACTGCTCCATATGGTCAACTCCAATCGCAATCACCCCCCAATTTATAAAACTTGTTGGCAGCCATTTCCGGCCACTCTCAGTCATCTGTATGCTGGTGAGGAACATCAAATTAATAGTGAACAAATATCTTAAATTACCAGACCACATCGAGGGTAAAAGGTGAGTGAATACTGAGTTTACATTCATCAGGTGCCTCATGCAGCTGAGCTGATTGTGGGTTGTGTTGCTGTGCCTGGGTGGTCCGAAGGGGGGTCATTAAGTCATTAAGTGGTCACTCAGACCAATTTAAGACCCACTCTTTGCACGGGGAATTTGTATTTCCCATGACAATATGATATGATTGACTGCAGCTACCACTTGTACAGCAGGGAAACAGTCTTGTCTTTATGAGCCATGAAATGTATCATTATGGGTAAAATACATATTCCTTTTGCCCAAACACACATGCCAGCACCCGAACACCATACGTTTTGTCAGCGAGATTTGTGAGATCATTAGAGAAAAAAAAAAAGGCAGCAGTTATAGCTCAGGTCAATCTAAGAGGTCCTGAATCTAAAAAAAAATACAGAAGGCTTAATCTAGTGGTAAAACTAGCATCTTTCAGGACATTGACCCTTTTTTTGTTTCATGTAGAAGGCACACAAACTACCACAAAAGTATAGTAATAATCTTCAAATGTGCAAAAAAGCTCATTACATTATTTCCTCAATAAAAGAAAATAGAAACAAGAAATGTTGGGGATCACGCGCTCTGCCTTCCCCTCCTGTGTCTGTGGAGGAGTAGAGGATTGCAGTGCAGCCCTGCTCGAAATGTGCTTCAGAATCAACACAAACACTTCTGCATTTCTTCCATTGGCACTTAGTTACCATTAGTGCAGAAAAAGGGCGGCGGCAGAGTCTCTGCATGTGTAGCATGATATGCACATTTTGTTTGTAGTTGAAAAAGAAAGTCCTGCTTGAATTTGAAATGAGTCAAAGAGACAATGGGAAGAGGATCTCCAGAGTTAGTGTGGTGACTGGATTGATTTAACAACCCAACGTACAGATAGCCAGCCCCCCCCCCCCTGTCTCTTATACA
>CM076668.1:5727683-5790256 GCA_038496675.1 Rachycentron canadum
AAAAAAAAAACCTAAATAAAACAAAACAATGACACGTGTTAAATGAAAGAAAGCAGCACTTTAGAGTTTCTCCCTCATGTAGTTTTGTACCTCCACAGCTCAGTTTTATTCAATCCAGCATCAGGAGGCAACTCTGGTCGTTTCGCATCTGCCGTCCACTGCACCGCCCTGTCCTATTTGTTCTTAGCTATTCAGATGAGGTGGGCGAAGGCTTGGCGGCTCGGAGGGCCTGTGGGTTCACGATGACTTGGATGACAAAGTCCTTCTGGATCTTCGTGTCTTGCAGTCGCGTCTTGTCCGTGAGCAACTTCCCAGAGAAGAACCAGCGCTGATGGGTTGCGTCGATGTCCTCCTGGGCCTGCAGCTGCTTCTTCAGCTGCCCAATGGTGTCAGCCATGCTGGCGCTGAGGCGCAGGTCCTTGCCCGTAGACAGTCGTACCTACAGGGGAACACAGGTAAAATTTGTCTTTCAAGGATCAATCAGTCTTTATTTGTATAGCACTGTAACACAAAGGGCTTTACAGAGTAAAAGCGCTAAAAAGCCACTGCCCACTGATGAATAAGTAACTAACTATTAATATTATAAACTAAGACAAAACTTGCAACAAATCCTTAAAGAGTTTTGAGGCAAGATGATCTCCTCCTTCACATTTGTGTTCA
The DNA here is from genome assembly GCA_038496675.1 of Rachycentron canadum. Lineage (NCBI taxonomy): Eukaryota > Metazoa > Chordata > Actinopteri > Carangiformes > Rachycentridae > Rachycentron > Rachycentron canadum. The sequence continues at coordinate 5,728,344 of CM076668.1, forward strand.
ATTTCTATCTCATTTCTGCACAGACGCAAAAAGGAAAAAAAAAAAAAAAAAAAAAAAAAAAAGGTTTCAGAATGTTTTTTTCCCCCCAAATTACAGTGTGTTCCTTAAACATGCCATTTTTATAATTAATTTAGATTTTGGTCTAAATTGAACAGTATAAAGCAGTGTGGAAATGTGGCAAGATGGTCACATGTTCATTTACAAATGTTACCACATTTACCTTTGAAGTCATTGGAGCTATGTTCCAAGTTTTTAGCTTCAGATCGAGTAAAACGTAGACCAGGGGCCAGATGCATAAAACTCTGACTTCTGATTTCTGGTGATGTAACTATGACTAAAACTATGAGAACGCAGAAAACCAGACATATGCAGAAGCATCTATTATAAAGGCTTGTGTACACATGATTCAATCTCACTCATAGAGAAATTGGATGCACATGCAAGAGTCTCATTTCCACAACTACCCTTAGCTGGAGGAAGACGCTCCCTTAATCCATCACCTTTCATACAAAGACACTGACTGTGACCAAGTTATCAGCCACAGATGAGAAAAGAAGGACAAAAACAGAAGCGTAATTTCACCGATTCGTGCTTGGATTACAAACTGAGCACATCAGTAAAGTTTGTGACAATAATTCCAACTGTAAAGTCCTGTTTTACTCTGAACTTTACCAGAGACGTCTTCAATAGGCCACAGACTGAATCTGAAACTGTGATTTGTTTGTTGTTTGATACTATTAAAGTCTGGAAACACTGAGCACACAAACAATTATTACTATTTATGATTTGTCAAATAGTTTTCGCTGTGTAAACAGTAAAACTTATGATCATAAAGTACAATTTGGTCAAATAATGTGTGAGGTCCCAGCACAGTCTATGTTCGCAAATGACCGTTTGTATGTGGGAAACGTCATGTATGTGAATTTCTGTGTGAACGCATATTTTTATAACCATATGTACCATATGTAACTGTGATTTCTGATGGACATCTGATCTTGTATCTAAACATTAAAACGCATTGATGTAGAAAAACAAACCCATTCAGTTTGTTCGGAGCTTGTTGCGATACCTTGAGCTGGAATTCCTTTTTGGGTGCTACGGGGGGCTCGGGGCTGTCACTGGGGTCCTCATCACTGCGCTCTGAGATGAGGTTGACAGGTGGCGCCAGGCAGTAGACAGGCAGCTGGTAGCGGTTCCCGAGTTCATCATAACACTCTGTGAGAGTACCTGGAGAGGAAAAGAGCAGTTATTTAAATCTACTATCAAATGAAAAACAAAGTGCTGTGGGTGATTCTGTTCTGCTATTTTGGACAATTTGTGTATTTCGTTGACTTTTTGTATCTTCCGTTCTCACCATGTGGCAGTGTAATACTGGCTCCGTCCACTATCGCCTGGGCCAGCTCGTGGTCGTTACACTCCAGTGCCACAGCGGCGGCTTTCAGGGCGTCCCAGATCTCCTTACGGCCCTCAAAGGCTGGCGCTGTGTCCCAAAACTCATCCCGCTTGCTCCGTAGCTGGCCCTCTGTCATCGGGTAGTCGCTCTTCCACTTGGGACGATCTTTCTTCAGAGGCTCATTGCGTCCTGTGGTGGAAAGAAAAAGCCACAGAGGGATGTTACAGATCGAGAGAAGAGGGTCAATAAGTCACACCACATGTTTGAAACAGTCCACCAAGAAGTTTGATACTCAGGCTTTGATACTTATTTTTTAATTCCTTTACCTTGAATTTGTGACAGCCTGTGAACCACTTGCCAGTGTTTTGTCAATATGCCTATGTCTGTCTAGAGGCAGCAAAGTGCAATCAATTTTAGCCGTTTGTACAACAGAGGATGAAGAAAAAACAGGAAGCAACGAACAGCAACGCACAAAAGAGCCTGTAATGACTGGAAAGATATGACTGACATAACTGACAAGCACAGACACATACAGGGTACGCAAAGCATAAACACATCTAACATTTACCAATATTTTAGGAATAACAGGAGATGTACATTGATTTTTTAAAGAAATTTTTAAAAATCATTAATATTTCTGATAATTTCACATAGATCAGCTGTTTGTAATGTTTCAACTTGAAGACAGATGTTTCACACTCATGAACAAACAGGCATAAAGAAAAACACTCAATCCTAATGTCAGTGACGGGACCCTGAAAGCACCATGTACATGTACATTTCAGGAGTGCAATGTATCACATTAAAGGTGCCCTGTTGAGTTGTGTTAACAAAAGTTGTTTTTACATTTCTCACCAAAATGCACTGTGTGTATTCCCTATGTGTAACAAAGGCATTAAATGTATTTGGGGCCCACTGTTGATCCACTGCACCACCGCTGCATGGTACCTTAAAGTGTTGTATTTACTGTTGTTTGTTGTCAATGTGTACAATTGTTACTTAATTACTTAGTTACTTAATGAAAAATTGCAGAAGGATGAATCTCAAACCTGTGGATGCACACCACAGAGAACAAGCAGATTAATTAATGACCAACAGGATGTTCCCATATAATTCATATCCTGTGCTTTCATCTCTTGGTCATCATAAATGGAGAGAAATGCTATCTGTCACCAGAGACAGAGATCACCCCACCCAACCCCACTATGTCATCCACATCTAAAATTAGGAGGTCATTCAGAGTTTGCAATATGCATGAAGTATGTGTAGCCTATAGCTGTCTATGTAACCTTACCCATGTTTCCCACCACTCAGTATTAACACAAAACACACAGGAGAACACTTATTTAAGTGGAGGCTATACCTGAGAGTCACACACATAGACACAGACAATGGGTTAACATCTGAGAAGCAACATGTCCAACCTCATTTTAAAATTCAGCAGTAGTTCTTCCAGCTATGGTCACCTGTAATGATGCATCTACCAGTGACTCATCAAAATAGCTTAGTCTTATTGGTTTTAACAGAATAGGCTGTGATATAGTTCTGCGATAGAAGAGCATGTGTCCTTAATGAGTGTCAGCCACCTCAAAGTACGTAGCGTCAGTAGCCTCCGAAGTCAAGAGCTCAACAGACTTACGTTTACATTTACAGACGCCTGAGGCAGAGATGCCAGTCACTGAGGAGTGGAGTGATGGAAAATGGAGAAGAGTATAAGGGAGACAGCACACATCCAAGAGGTTGCCTTTCTTTCAAACAAATTATTTATAGTGCAGGTGGCTTAGGAGGAGGTATTCGGAGGACGTGGGGTGGTGTAGGATTAGCACTTGGAGCACAGTGAATCTCAACTGGCTTCCTCACTATCACTCAAGTAGTAATGGACAAATGCTGTGATGGGATCTGAAGTGCAATACCTATCATGATTAGATCCATATTCCCAGATATTTAAAATGTAAAACAAGGTGGTGATATTTGTAGATTATTTCAGCTCCTGATGCAAGAATAAACAACAAACTATCCCACAGTTCAGCCTCTTTTCAAACACGCTTCACCACCCACCATTTGTTGGACAGAAATGATCAATACCTCAAAAGAATGTATTTGTCAGGCTACAACTAATGATTTTCATTATTGCTTCATCTAAAAGATTATTTTGAGGAAATATAGACTACGCCCTGTAAAATAAAATAATAATAATCCGACAGATTCTCCACATGTGAAGGAAAATTATTGTTTGGTACAAGACCAACAAAAATTGCATCATCATTATTCTGAATTAAATTAAATTAAATTGCATATTGCAATATCTGCAAAAAATGTTTTTTTTTTTTTTTTGCATATTCTGTAAGTCAAAGCCACAGTTACATTTCATTTGCTGTATTAATTACGATGGTAGGAAAGGAGGAAGTCAGGTGATGTATATTAGGGGGAGGTGGATGGGTGGGTTTAAAAAAAAAAAAAAAAAAAAAAAGAAAAGTATGTATTACGTTGTCAAACTAATAAAAGTTTGTACTGGGAGCTTCCCTGTGAATCCAGCTCTAGAGTTTCAGTGACTCCTTTAGATTTGTGTTGTTTCTGCACTGTCTTTGTGTTTTCACTGTTCCCTCCCTGTAGATAATAAAATGTGAGCTAAACAGAGCCTTTGTGGTCAGGGCCCCTAAACTTTGAAACAACCTACCGGAGGAGATCAGACTTGAGTCAGTTTCTCGTTTAATCTCACTACTTAAGATACATTTATTTGATAATGTAGGATACAGAGACAGGAAATGGGGAGTCAGAGAGAGGGGGAGTGACAAACATGAAGGAGATGCACTGACTGGGATTTGTACCAAGGATGCCTGCTCAGAGTTTATGGGCCCACATGTTTGTTACTTGTACTGAAAAGTAAAACAAATAAAGTGCAAAGTATTATTATTACACAAAAGAAAATGTAAGAATTAAAATACCTTCCAAAATCTCTATATAGGAAAATGAAACTGACCCATGTTAAGAGGCTCAGAGAGGAAGAGATTTTTTTTTTTTTTTTTTTTTAAAGTAACGTCTAATGGACATAAGTGCAGCTCGGCAGACACTGAATGGCCTTGTTGTATCAAACCAAACCAACGTGTGACAGACACATGAGCAGGTGTCACATGAGGAGGCTACAGTAAAACGTGTTGTATGTATGAGCATTAATGAAGTAAGTCATGAACGAGGTAAAAGTTGATGTGTGAGTCTTCTGAGTGCGGTTTGTGAGGGTACAAACAAAGCAGCCATCCAAGTCTCTGGGTCGCTGACGGCTATTAAACGTTTACCTGTTTCTGGGAGAAGAACTATAACACATTGCATTGCTTTGGCCCAGTAAAGACATTTAACAGCCTCTCACATTCCCCTGACATGAGGCAAATAATGACTTTGGGGTTGTTTTCTGTGTTCGTCCTAAATAGCAGACGTCAGTGAAAATACACTGGAGCACAAGAGAGGATAGATGGGACGTGAACTCTTTGACCGGACACAGCCTGAATCTATGTATGACAGCGTTTCCTCTTGACACACAACATACACAACAAATGCAGTCTGATCCCAGCAGCTGGTCGTCTTATCACCTCAACAGTGCACTTGTCTTTCTGCAACTAAAGATAAAGTCAGCCTCTGTACCTTGACTTACACAGTCCTCAAGCATAATGTTGCTTTTGAATACACTTGAAATTTCCAGACTTCCCTGTACTTTAACGTTCAGTACAACAGAGATCTCAAGCCACGCTTTGACATGTGGTGCCTTTATTTCCAGGTTAGACCGTCTTTTATTTTGATGGACAATTAATCATTCAAGTCATTTCTCGGGTGTCTGTTTCTTAATTGTGACACTTCACATTTCGAGATGTCATCTATAATACATACATTTAAATGGGAAAGCAAATAAATAAGAAAAGGTACATAAACACAGATGCAAATTCAAATACAAATATCTATTATTTATTTTTGGTGCATTCGTTTATTTTGAATATGTTTGAGAGTGTCCGTTAATGTGGTATTTAATCCTCTGTAACTGTTTAAAGTCAACAGCATTAACGCTGCTTCATAATCCCTCTCTCCACTAACTTCTCAGGTGACCTTCAGAAAGATTCCTGCTCTAAAGGAGGACACATCTTATCTTTTCACAGAGGACATGTCGTCCAAGCTTGTTCAAGCTGAGGGTAGCTCAGCCTTAAGGATGCAAATGAGGTTTTTAATCTCTCAGGGGATGTGATGCAGGACCAGAATCCATACATCCAAAAACCACTGAGCTATTTCATCCAAAGAAAACAAGGACAAAATGGTGAGGAATGAAATGAATCAACTCATGCAGTGTGAAATGGAGAGATGGCACATCACTTCTAATGTACCTGGCTGCTTCCTCTCACATGGCTGTCTGTGTGAAGGTGTGTCAAACAGAGAAGATTCAGTCCTGTTCAAGGAGCCAGTCAATGACGCAGCAGGACGTGATATGACTTGTTCTTTCTGATCACAGCCTGCTCTAGTAGGGAGTGTCTATTGATACCAATCAGGGAGGGAAATTACCACGAACAACCGCCAAACCCGAGAAACTCTAAGCTGTGATGGTCACTTTGGCAAGTAACAAAGACGAAAAATTTATTTTAAAAGGTCATCTTCTGCTACATAATATACATATTGTATATTAGATTTTCCTTTCTGGGTTACATCCAGTTGGCTAAGGGTCCAAACCCAAAAAAAAAAGTCTCCTTCATTCTCTGATCCAAAACTGGAATCCATCTTGAAAACATCCTGACTTTCTGATGTAAACTGGAGACAATTCTTGCTGGAAAAAGACTAATTGAAAAACTTTCCGTCAGAAAGATACAAAAAAAAAAAAAAAAAGACAGGACCTGCATCCAAATGAATAACAGACACTAAGATTCCTAAACACTCACTATCAAGGGAGCTTTACTGTGCCAGATATTCTGAAAGTCACTGTCTCTTTGCCATTTGGCTTTAAAGTAAAATAATTCTTTTGCATCCTGGGTCAGTTTATAACAACATTTATAAACCTGCAGAGCCTTTATTCGTCAAATATAGAGTAACCATTTTCATGTATCACGCCATCTGTCATACAAGGTTGTGCAAAATATCAGACGTTGTCTGGGGTCAAAACTACTGAGAAATTCAGACTGTCTGCCAATTCAGTTGTGAGGCGCCTGCGTCATTCGGTTTAGTCTGTTGTAAATATAACATTTACTCTTGCTAAGTGCTGAAGCAGCAATTCCATCTGTCACTATCAAAGACAAGTGCAAAAGAACAAAAGTTTGCCAGTGGCAGTTTGCCAGTGTTTATCTTTGGAAGAATGGTAGATAGATAGACAGAAACTTTATTTATCCCGGGGGAAATTAAGGCACCCAGTAACTTGTGATACACATTCATGCATGCAGACCAAGAAAGAAGACAAAGATTTAAACAAAATAAAGAGCATATACCAAGGTATCTAAAAAGTGAAGAGTGCAAAGGTGTTATCTTGTGGGGAAGATAATGGACATGAACTCAAGTTCCTGATGTGAATAATCAGCAAATCAGCAGCTTCAGGAATCTATGTCACTGCCTCTATTTTGCTGGCGGTTATAGTAACCACAATATCCTGCTTAATCCTTAACTGCATGTTCACAGGGCTGCCATATTACTTAGCTTTTATGATAGCAGTTGACCCAGGAGGCTTACTGCTGTGGAATTAAGAGTGAGGCTAGAAATTGTTGGGTGAGAAAATTGTCAGCCTTGTCATAGGTGCAATGTCAGGCATATGTAGGTTGGCTGTAATCGATGCAAGGAGTGGATCTGAGATGTTACAGTCTACCAGTAGGTTCAACCTAAGTAGCACAAGAGAAAATTGAGACCAAGAGGCAAGAAAAGGCAACAGGCTACTGTATTGAGGGGGGCAAACACACTGGCTCTTCACCGGTCTTAACATGCGAGTCGAGTCCTGACGGCAACTCTAACTGCACCTCATTTACACATACAACCAAGAATGTGTCTCCAGCAACCCGAGCCTCTCCAAAAAGCATACTGGTACCTATCAACATCCTTCCCTTTTATTTGCAATTGTGCAAGATACTGTAGCAGATACGTCTGTGTTTAACTGTTTTTCAATATAATCACTATCTAATCAACCCACATTAGCTAAACCCTTGTATACACATTGGTCCAAGCACACTGATATCCACTTTCATGTGCGAAGATATGTGGCGCATTGTGAGTACAATTGCCTCCTTGACTACAGAGTCCTGTTTTCCTAAGGTGCATGGCATTGCACCCAAGTGTATTCCACTGTGTTTACCAGGAGTCAGTTTCTCCACAGAAAAACAAAAGCTGGGCAAGGAAGTGAAACCCTAGAACAAATGGTCACTTGAGATGCTGGAGTGGAAAACGTGGATACAGTGAGTCTCAGTCAACTCTACTAGTTTTTCATGCACTAATGTGCTTTTACTATAAACTTTAAGATATATTAGGTGTACTTTTACCTAGTATAGATACAATTGAGCAGGACTGGACAGCTTTCAGATGACATTTTGTCACAGCAGGGGTTAACACTCAATTGGAAAAAGATGACAGAGACAAGACATCCAGACACTGGTGTTGCAAGAATAAATTCTCTCTCTCTCTCACACTCACACACACACACACACACACACACACACACACACACACACACACACAGTGATCTTACCTCCTCGTCCGCCGTTCCTGGACGAGCCTCGGCTCTGTGTGTCCTCCCAGCCCTCCCAGTATCTCCCCACACATCCTCCCATGGTCAGATTGCTTCCACGCGTCTCACCAGCTGAGGAGGGGGCCCATCACGGACAAAGACGATGAAGTAGGTCCGACTGGGAGGACGGGTCGCAGGTCCAAAGCTGGAAGCCCGATGTCATTCGTAACGACCAAAGGAGGGGGTCGGTCGGGTGGTCGATAGCGCCGGGCTGAGCTGTACCTGCGGGCTCGATGTGCCTTTTCTCTGTATCAGTGCTACTTGTGTATGATACGACCCCACAAGATCCAAAGCTCATGGCCCGCACCAACGTTGAAAAAGTTTGGCTGTAAAAACTAACAGCCAGCTGTAACATGTGTTTTTAAGTATCACGGTATTCCCAGCGACATGTGTGTTACCTAACTTGCCTGTTGAGTTGGGTTAGTTGTAAAATGTCCAGCAGTGTGAGAAGCGCGCACCTTCCTCGCTAACAAGCTAACAGGGCCAGCCAGCTAGCTACCACAACATCAGTAAACACAAACTTCCGCGCACTCGTGACCATTTCCCCGCACGACGAGTTTCTCCCTGATGTGGTAGGTAGTTACATTTTCCCCGCAGCCCTCGGTGCACCACTTCAATTCTTGGACGCTTTCCGCTGATCTTCGTCTTTAAATCCCCCAAAACGTTACTTCCCTCTCTGCTGGTGAAAGGTGACTAGCGGCGGAGCTAGCACCGCCGAACTTTTTTACGCTCGAGCGTCAGCACGCATGCAGGTGTTATGTTCCCTTACGTCAGGAGTTTAGACAACTGTTCTGCAAATAAATTCAGCGCCGATCCATTACATCCATTACGAACAGATGCCATGTCTCTGTTGCGTACAATATATTCACAGTAGCTTATTTAAAATTGTTAAAAATTCTAGTTCAGCGTAATGGTATGAACTATGTATTAGGGATATCACAAGGAATTCCACTTTAGCCAGGTCGGACCGTTTGAGGTATTCGGGAATTCAGAGAGGCCCTGAAGGCAGCACCATAAACTAAAACCGTTGCGGGTTTTTCAACCGTCAGTAAATGTTCAAATTTCAACATTTCATACAAACAAACCTCTTGGTCTCAAATTTACAAAATAATAGTAGTTAACTGTCCTGTTTTGTAAAACTTTATGTAAACATTTTCCAGTTTTGAGTTTCACCCCGAACTTTCCGCGCATGCGTGCTTTCAGTTGAGGTACAGAGGCACGATGGCTGCGGACAGTGCATTGCTGCTGTCTCTGGTGGAGGAATTTGTCTCGGGACTGCAAGACAGCAAGGCCAAAGATACCGCGGCAGGTAAACAAATCTTCATCTTATGTTCTACGACACACTCCCAGGACGATACATTGGGGAATAAACCCAAATGGGGCTGCTGAGCTGCTGCTACGGCGATGCGCAACACGGCGTGATGCTTAACTAGCTAACTTAGCGCCACAACATCCTGTGTGGTGTTGGGACCCCGTGACACACACACAAAAAAAAGAACACACGCTGCGAGTTTACCCTCTTTGTCACCATGCTTGCACACAGTGAAGACACTTGACTGTTACCGGGAATTTGACAGCTAATTCGTTGCTTAACCGCATGCTGCCCGCTTGCTAGCTGCTGTGTTTGTTTCTGTCTTGAAAGGATCCTGTCAATGAACTCTGTACCTTTGAACTTCGTCGATGCTGCCTGTTAATCTGTAGATAACAACCATATATACCTCCGTTGTTCTAATGTGTTGTCAGGTCAGTTGCCTGTATTGTTGTTATACCAGTGTCCATGACAATTCACTGAATTTTGATTTGTTCTCAGGTGTCAAAGATGGACAGTTTACAATACTGCAGCTGGTAGAAGCACTGGGGTGAGTTGTCAACATCTTCAGTAACAGCACAAAAACAATAAGAACATAAAAGCTAGACAGTGTCATTTCGTGTCTTTAGCTTATGCAGTGTCTTTGTAAGATAACGGAGTTGGTGTAAGTGACACCCAAAAATATCATGTCATTTCAATAATATCAGCCACAGCAGGTCTCCATGATGGACTTTGAAATTAAGTCTTTTAAGGTTCTAACTTAGTTGTACCTCCAAAAATATCTGCACTTCAAAATGTTAATTTTATATCACATGCTTCATCAGTTATAGGTGTGCTTAAAATTTTTCATCTTAATTTTCGTCTGCACTTTTTCTTGACTGTGTAGATTGAGTTTGACAAGCTCTCAGCCTCACACTCGAGCCAGAGGAGTCCAACTGCTGTCTGGAGTTTTGAATGAGTGCCATGGAAATCTTACAGAGGCAGAAGGTATATATCTATTCTTTTAGTTATAATCTTTCTCTTTTGATTAGTCTTTGTTCATTTTCTAATATATAGATAGATGCCTGTCTTCATGTGGATATTTGCAAACCGCCATGATTAAAACATAATAGAATTTTAAACATGACATTTGGATGCAAATCTCCAACGTTTGCATGGAGGAAGTGATAGTTTAGCAGCATGTTTCTCTCACCCATAGTGGAAGTGCTGATTGCTTTCTATGAAAACCGTCTAAAGGACCATTACGTCATCACTCCACCTGTCTTACAGGGGCTCAGAGCACTGGTGAGTGTCTGCCTGTGATAGACTTTTAGTAACAACTTATGTCTGAAACATCCTGCTTAAGATGAACTGACTGCTAAAGCTGCAAGTTATTTTCTGCCTGGCAGGTTTCAGAGTCATTTTGAGAAGTTCCAGATGTTATATCGGAGCGTAACATGAACATGTGCGTGCTTGTGCTTTCTTCAGACAAAATGTACAGTGTTGCCCCCTGGCTCAGCTGTTTCCATGCTGAGGTCTTTGTTCCAGGATGTTCATGTACAGGTGAGAGTTGACACTGTGTTACAGCAAAGATGCTTAAGTCGCAGCAAGCTACTTTTATAATAACATGTAAAGTAGTCTTTTGCTGTGATGAGGCTTTGTAAGATTTGAAAATGTGATCTAATTCTTTATTTCTCTGTGTTCTGCAAAGTGCTTCCTTTTATTAATTACACTGTGTGGGTATACTTAACTATACTCATTGTTCTCAAATCTAGACATTGTGGGTAAAAAGCTGATATGGTGTGTTTATTTTTCTCCAGTCTCTGATGCTGACTGAAAGATCATGTGTCTACAACATGCTCATCAACCTCATGGAGACCAGAGAGGCTGGTAAAAACACATAAGGAGCATTCTTTTCTGTCTGATTGTCAAAGACTTACTTGTTTTTTGTTTTTTTTTTGGTTTGTTTTGTTTTGTTTTTTTTTTCATTTAAGACAATGAATCCTCTGTTGGTTGAATGGTTGCTCAGGCTAAGCAGTCCTGAACTTCCTCAGATTTTGAGGAAGAGGTAAAAATATTTTCAGTGGTGTAATTCCTCCAACTTTGCAGCCTCTCCTTTGAATTTGACACTGCTCTACAAAAATGATGTGTCTAGACTTTCAACTATTTAACAACTGAATGAACCTGTTTGATTAATCCACAGAACTAAAGGGTTTGGGGACAGACTTCGTGTTTGGCTTTGTCCAGTCAATGGACGGTGAAAGGGACCCTCGCAACTTGCTGTTAGCCTTCCAGATTGCAAAGAACATCATCTACCGAGGTTACGATCTAGGTAAGTGCATATACAATGTCTCTCTTGCTGTTGTATCTATGGTTATGATCTGCATGGGAGCTCATACAGCATTTCTCTACCTGTCGCATCCTTTATCCCTTTCTGACCATTTTCTAACCCTCTTACTGTCCAGTGTACAACCCAAGCTCTCAGACATTGGTCTTTGCCTTTTTGGCCACACATTAATTTCCTGTTTGCTGTCTCAGGTAAATTCACAGAGGAGCTGTTTGAAGTTACGTCCTGCTATTTTCCCATCGACTTTACCCCCGTAAGTGTTTACTCAGCTGCTTTTGACTGAGAGCTGATGAAAGCAAAAAGAGCAGCAGACAGAAATGTCATCACCCACTTCCTGTGATCTCAGACAAATTCTGTTGAAAACACAGCAAATGCCTCCTCATCTGTTCACACACGTTCTATCGCTACGTGACAGAAGATCACATATCTGATTTTTTGTTTACTCTTGTGAAACCAGCACACAACTATAATACAGCTGATATTGTATGTGTTTTGTATAGTGTGATGACTACAATGTTCTATTATCACAACAAAATCTTAAAATGACTTGTAGGACTTTAACACGATGCCAGAATACTAAAAAAAACAAAGTTTAAATTAAATTTGACTAGTACAGCCTCTTCTCTGGGATTTGTTACCCGCCTTTAAACTTCCTGTCAATTATCTTAAAACAATTAAACATTGTATTATTATACTAGTCTTAGTGCTACAGTGTTAGAAGCTGTATGTTAAAGAAAAAGATTAATTGACCTGACATTCCCAATGGCCTTTAATTGTTAAAATAGAGACTGTTTGGATTGGACCTATGTTACAGACACATGCTGTTGTCTAATGTGACTTGCAGGGTTCAAACCTCTAGACACAACTAGCATAACCACCAAGCCTCTTGCTCGTGATCTATTCATTACATTTGTGAGAATGTGTATGGGCATCTATGATCCGTGTGTTTTAATAACCATCACCCATCCACCCCAGCCTCCCAATGACCCCCATGGTATCACCAAAGAGGAACTAATTGAGGCACTGAGGGCTGTCCTCACTGGGACACCGAAATTTGCTGAGGTGCGACAGTTTACATTTGGTTCTCCTTGTAATGATAATTTTATGGCCTGAGAAGAGTCTAATGATTGTTTATTACTGTTACAGTTTCTGTTGCCTCTCATCATTGAGAAGCTGGACTCAGACGTTCAGAGTGCAAAGCTGGACTCGCTGCAGACTCTGGTGAGTTTCCTGAACTCGTATCTAAAAATCCTCTCTGCTGCTGGTCATAACACTATTCTGTGGGGTTAGGGATAGAAACATTTATCTTAAAATTTCCCATTAATGTGAATAATGTACAGTTGATTTCCCCCCAAGAATAGAAACACAGACTCCAAGGTACTGAGAGGCTAACAGCAGAGGGTTTTAAGTGTATTTAACAAGTTTGATCCAGTGATTTACTGTTAAAGAATTAAAGCTACAAATTCTTATTGAGTATAAAATTAAAGAAAAGTTGTACCTGGCTACTTATTACTTAACCCTTTATATTTTCCAGACTGCCTGTGTATCACAATATGAACATAAGGACTTGGCAGAATTCCTTGAGGGACTGTGGACATCTTTGCGCAGAGAGGTTTGTTTGAAACAGATTTATATGAAAACTATGTGACGATTATACAAATACCAGAGTCAGAGTTTGTTAGGACATTTAAAACATTGTATGTATTTTATATTTTGTAAGTATTAGCGTTCTGTAAATCTGTGAATCCATCATCAACTACAAGAAGCATCTTAAAAGGATCACGACAACCAACTTGGCATCAGTTTGTTTAGTATCTGTGGTGTTTATATTAGTTTGTTCTTCTTCTTATAACATTTTAGAAGAGGTCTGCTCGCTGTAGATCTTGAAATCACCCAGGAATGACAGTAGTGCATCAAAATAATCTTTTCCTAAACTGCTAAACCATTTGAAGTAAGTGCTGTAAGTTAAGTTCAACTCCCCCCTTTTTGTTTCATTGCAGGTGTTTCAGACATCCAGCGAGCGGATCGAGTCTGCAGGCCTAACTGCTCTTACCGCACTCACTTCCTGTCTGTCTCGCTCAGTCCTCAACTCTGACTCTGAAGATTCTCTCAGCACCTTCCTGGATCTGGTTCTCAAAGGTGAATTGTTGAAATCTAACACATGCAAATGATTAAAAAATATAAATTAAACCTAGATGTGCATAAAACAATGTCAAAAGAAAAGAAAAGGTACTAGGCAGATACAGGTGACGTAAACACTGGTAATGGGAGGGTTTGCTGCAGCGTAGGACTGCTTGAGTAGATACCACAATGACTGTTGACACTTTTATGGTAAATTTTCTTTGTTAACAGATGATGAGGACATTTCCACCATAGTGCAGAAAGTGTCAGAGAAACAACCAATATCACACTTTATAGACTTACTAATAATGATATTCATTAAATTCTGATAAATAATTAGATCATTTACATTGAAGTTACTTTTATATTAGCATCTGTTACCCCTGGAGGCATTTTTTGACTGCTTTGAACAGTTAATACCCATCAAGCTGTACACACCATGACTATAATGCATGAACACTCACCCAACAAAGTATTTAAACATTTTTAAATTGGTGGTGATGGTTACACAAATAACCTTAATTCCATGCTCTTGAGCTAAGCCTGACTTTTGCTGAGTCTTATAAGTGCATTACATTAAGGGGTGCAATATACATCTGTTTACTAAATTCACACCTTCCAGCCAATCAGAAAGTTCTTTTTAGAATAGAAAAGCCTTCGACACAGATCGACTCAAAATCAACACTGAATCCAGAGGGTTTTTCAGTGTGAGCTTCTTTTTATGTCAGGGAAACCCTCTTTACTGGGAACTTTAATGACACACTCACAACTCAAGGAGGAAGCTGACTCTTCTGTTTCTGCGGTAAAAGCATGTGGTCTTGTTTAAAAATGTGAGTGTAATGTTGTTCCAGACTGCAAACATCACCTGTGTGAGCCGGACCTGAAACTCGTGTGGCCCAGTGCCAAGCTGCTGCAGGCCGCCTGCAGCGCCTCCAACAGGGCGAGCCACATTGTAACAGAAGCGGTCATGCCCTCTCTCTTTGAGCAGTACACTAGCAGAACACAGGTAAATGACTGCCAGATGTTTATTTAATTTAATATGAGCAGTTTGATGATGGAGAGAGTGGAGCCGTTGTATAACATCTACACCATCTTTTTGAGCTCATTTGTAGCTTTTTTTTGTAGCTGTAGCAACTTTACAATGAACATAGAAACGTTTCCTCTCTGATCAGTGCTCCCATAGACGGACGTTACTGGAGGTGGTGCTGCGATTCATCCAGTCAGTAAAAACCAGCCAGACGTTAGACAATGGTGAGTGTGGCATTCATTAATGTTCAACTTCAGTGCGTCAGCTCCACTCAGGCTCCTCTTAGAGTTGCATCTTGTTCCATCTTAACACCAATCAACAAACTCTAATAAATAATCAAATTATTCTTCCTCATTTGTTACATTTTAATGAGTATATTCTTTAGATGTAATTATATTCACATGTTGAGATTGGGTTTTATTTTGTCATCTGTTTGATGTCCAGCCTCATGTAGAATGACAGAGAAAGCACAACTTTTCCATAAACGCTATGATGCATGTCTTTGTATGTTCATATTATAATAGTTAAAGGAACTTTGCTTCTGCGTGAACATGACTATGGAGACTTTGGACAGGGAAACTTTACTTCCTTAACGTTTGAAGCAAACCACTGATTTGAACTCTTCCATTCTTTGTGTGTTTCCTCCCTGCACATTAGAGGAGAGAGTGTTTTTAGCCTTCCGTCAGTCTCTGTGCAGCATGGTGTTTTCAGCTCTGTCAGAGACTAACGCCAATCTGCAGATCACAGCCACCTCCATGCTCACCTCACTGGCACAACAGACAGGTAAGCTACGATCAATTCCAACATTTATAGTCAGAAATTAGTTATATGTCAGAAATTCAACACCATCTCAAATATTACTCTTGCTTTTCTCTCTCAGGTCTGCTGCTGGACTCTGATATTGAGTTGGCTGTTGATCACCTGACCAGACTGGTGCTGACGGAGGAAGATGACAGAGTCAGGTCAGCTGAGGGTGGAAACAACACGCACACATTTCATAACGTTTACCATAACACTCACACTCCTATTGAGCACTTTACAGCGCAATAGAGTAGAACAATTGGTTTAAGTTTTCTGTCTCTCTTTCTGTCCTTTTGTCTCTTTCTTTTCAGAGTTAAGATGCAGTTGAACTGAACATAAATTATGTGTCTCTGTCTTTGTCCTGTTTGTGTCTCCAGTCTGGCTGTGGTAGAGTGTGCTGGAGCCTTAGCAGAGGTGCACCCAGACGCCTTTATCACTAAAGTGATCCCAAGACTAAAGAAGGAGATGTTTGCTGGTAAGTGAAGATATGACATCTGTATGGATATGTAGAAACACTGCGCAGATGTTAAGACTTGCACCCAATTATGATTAAGTTTTATTGAGACTGATGACTTCAATCCTCTCAGTCGGTGTTTAGTGAAGGCAACTTTAGCTTCAATCATTTTGATCAAGATAATGAAAAATCTGACCAACCTCCTCCTCTTCTTGCAGAACCTATGGATCAAGACAACAACAAAGAAGTTTTTGAGCAGCATTCCCATCATGCAGTGCGTCAGCGGTGTTTGTCTGCTCTGGCTGCAGTGTCCACCCAACCCAGTGTTGTACAGGAGAGTACACCTGTCTTCCTGGAGGTCCTCCGCTCAGCACACACAGGTAATCTGTCTGTCTTGTATTGATGGAAATAACCAATGTCAGTTTTAATATTGTAGAGCAACATTTGGAAACTTCAAATCTGTGAGAAGAAAATCAGTGCATTTGAGTATTTGACACAATCCACAATCGGGTCGTACTTGAACAGGTGTTGTTTTGTTTATTTATCAGTTGCTCTCCTGACATAAAAAGATTGATGGTGAAGCAGGATGGGGGTATGATATAGTAATGTTACCCTGTCAGATGCTGAAATGTAAGTGTCATCAATACTATCTGACACTTCAAATCTCCCATCTGCAGTGTGCCAGTGTCAGATGACTTTAGAGACAATTAACAATTAATTGTAATACTATCAAAATCACAATATGACCAAGTGCAATATCCAGATCACATGAGCTGATTATATTCTCCAGACATAAATAAAAGCCACATTATCATCATTTTTTTCAGTGAAACTTAAATGCAAATAAATAAATTAATAAAGTTACGCAATGAATTAAGGTAAGATTTAGAATACTTTATTTCTTGATGTTTTCAGGTAGCGTTTGTTTCTCAGTGGAGGAGGTGGTGCTGGCGTGTCGCAGCCTCCAGAGGATAGCAGAGCAGGTTCAGGACACTGAGGAGACAGGACGATGCTTCCACGACATCATCATCCCACGTCTGCTCTCGCTGGCACTCCAAGCAGCACTGCAGGGTGAGCAGGACTTCCTGAATCCACTCTCTCTCTCTCTCTCTCTCTCTCTCTCTCTCTCTCTCTCTCTCTCTCTCTATATATATATATAAAAAAAAATAAATATCTTCACCCCTCATCTCACACAATATCATATTATTATTATTTGATGGTTCCTGGTTCCTGGTTTCTTTGGTGACCCCACACTGTCTTTGTTTCTCAGCAACATCCTGCCGGTTCATGTTTTGCAGGAGAGGGGTCCTCTGGTCGTTGTAGTCCTCTGGTGGAGGAGCCGGTCCTGTCTGCCATGGTGCCTGTCATCAGCACGTCCTGCTCCAGGCTACAGCCAAAGTCAGTCACAACATCACATTTGTTGTACAAAATGTTCAACACAAAGACATCCAATAAAACTGTCAGAAAAAATTATGATTTACAGCAACACACATCTTGACAGTGTCATTCTGCACTGTCATGTAATGTGTCAAGGATGTCACATGGAGGAGTGTGTCAAGTTAAATCCAGGTTTATTTTTCATAACTAAAATCACATTCTCTTGCTTGCTCTTACATTTTAAAGCTGAAGAGCTTGTGACTCTGTGGCTGCTTGGGAACAGCTGCTTTTATAGCCTTTTATTGTTCAAGTTCGATTTTTAAATCGAACTTTTTCTCAAATCTTTGCTCAAGCCTGTAAATGGAATAAAACTAAACAGGCAAACAGTTTCCTGTGTGTCTCACATTTCCATCTTTGATCAAATCACTTTGTTTGTGCTGAAAAGGGATTTTTCATGAGGTTTGTGAGGTTTTCCTCTCGGGTTGTTTCATGTCACCAGGTTTGCGGGACAGACAGCGTTGAGGGCTGTCTCTCTCTTCCTGGACGGTGATGTCTCCTTTTTGCCTGATAACTCCTTCCCCTCAAACATCCAGCTGCTCAAGGTCTGTATGTACAGAAATGTGTGCATATGAGTATGTTGTTTACTTTGTCTCTACTTGAAATATTGTCTCTTAATATTTGGTTGAAATGGCAAATTCCTCACTGTGCAATTAGATTAAACAACACGTCTTTGTCAAACTATTTCAGAATTATTATCTTTAAACTTAGTTTCATTTATATTTCTCTGCTTTGATATAGAGGTTATCTATTAAAGGTTGGATTTTACAGTATTACCTGAAAATTGTGGTAATGTTTCCTCAGAAGCAGCAGGGGGACTCATGGAGCCAGTCTCAGATGGTTTGTCTGCTCATGGGCTGCGTGTGTTCGATACCTCGAACTGTGAGTCTCATCTGATTCTTAGTTTACTGAAAGTCTGAAAGTCATTGTTGGGGTTCCTTAGGTTGTATTCTAACAGTGTCCTGTGCTTTGTCAAGGTGGAGGTGCCCCAGATAGACCAGCTGCTGTCACAGCTGGAGGAGATGAGCTGCACCTGCAGCCACCCGCTGTCATACACCTCTGCTGCAAAGTGCTTCGCTGGGCTGGTCAACAAGCGATCACAGGGTCAGTTTGTTATAGGAACCTCCTGTTTTTTCTTGGCTTCTTCATGTCAAATAAAAACAGTGGTGATGGTTGTTTTTCTTTTTCAGGTGATTCTCTCGACAGCCTAATTCAGAGCACAATGAAGAGAGTGTGTATAGACTTGGAGTCTCCATCTTCCCCTGCACGCACTCAGGCGTTCACCCTCATGGTCTGGGTGAGAGTTTCACTGTTGTCAATATGTCTGATGCTGATTGTTTCTATTATTATGTCTCATACGCTGCAAGACACTTGTTTAAATGAAAATACAAAAGGTTTCATTTGCTTTTACTGATTTTTATTATCAGACATCAATTAGTAAATGCAATTAATTAATAAATAAATGTTATTTCAGTTTAAGAGGTAGCAAATGCAGTGAGTTTTCTTTTGCCTCCAGGTGGCCAAGGCTTTACTCCTACGATACCACCCACTGTCCACAACATTGACTGACAAGGTAAATACTCTCATTAGGGCTACGTCCATACTCCCACGCTTTTGTTTCAATATACTTGCACCCACTCGCTCCCTGACTGGCTCAGCCTTGACTACCAGTGGTGAAAGTATCCAGTAATGAATTACAAGTGTTAGTAACCTTGTTATATTTGCTAGCAGCTGTTGTGCAGTGAAGCTCTGCATGTTACATGCAAGTACAACTTGAATACACTGCTTCCTGTTTAAACCGGCTTGATCATGCCCAGTGTACGTGGATGGTCATGTATGTCATGTGTGTTAGTATAGACGCGGATCATTTCTGATATGAAGCCAAAATGTTTTTCTGGAAGGAGATCAATTCTATTTGAAAACGAAAACGTAGCAGTGGGTGCACTCTAGCATCTACTCACTCAATGATATCCTTGTTTAACACACTTTATTTGACCTTTTGTTTTATCATAATTAATGTATCTAACATTATCCTGTCAATTTAACGCCTGTGACTGGACACATCAGCTCTTTCTAACTGTGTCATTTAGTTTTCTAAATGTTGCCTCACACCTGCTCTTGAAGCTCTTCTCTCTGCTCGATGATACCGACCTGGGTCCGATGGCGGCAGATGGCTTCTCACTACTGATGAGCGACTCTGCTGACGTTCTGAACCGCAGTTGCCATGCCGATGTTCGCATCATGTACCGCCAGCGCTTCTTCAGCGAGAATTCAGCAAAGTTGGTCCAGGGCTTCAATGCTGCGCCGCAAGGTACAAGGCCACAACAGTGCTGAGGATTTTGAGGGGTTCAGGATTTCCAGGAGATTTATGCTGTGATTTTAAACTTCAGAGTTTCTGTTCCATTACATTTAGTTTACTTTATCCACTGTCTGTCTTTTCTCCAGAGAAGAAGTCCAACTACCTGAAGGCTCTGTCTAACATAGTCAACAAACTGCCAAAGCAGGTTCAAGTCACCGAACTACCAGCGGTGAGGAAACAGGAAGCTGTCCACGTTGAAATCGCAAAACTAGCAGTTGTTTAATTTATAGTGGCCTTTGGAGTAATGTGAAGTTTTTTTGTGCCTGTCCAGCTCCTGTCATTGCTCCTGGAGGCCTTGTCGTGTCCGGATCAGGGCGTCCAGCTGTCCACCCTGTCCTGTCTGGAGCCGGTCCTCATCGACCCACCACCAGCTCTCATTCAGCAGCTCGAGGCTTTGGTCAGCAGGTTGTTGGCCCTCATCTCTAGTCCAGCCATGGTGAGTGAGACCCCTGAGACCTTTCTCTCATACAAACAGACAAAACCTTCATGCACAGGAAAAAAGCAAGAAAATACATGAATTCACATTAAACAGCTCATTACTGCATGTTTCATACTACATATATTTACAGTTGGAGAATAATACAGTATCTTAATCAGTCAGCTGCTCATTATAAAGCATGAACCTGTTAATTAGCCAGAGCTTGTGAGCTTATCTTGTTTTTGTTTCTTGTTTGTCACAGAGCATCAGGATCACATGTCTGCGCTGCATCCATGCTCTGTCCCACCTCCCTGTACATGAGGTAAAACTTAAAACTTGTCCATGTTTTAAATGTTGGGAACTTTGTCGAGCTGTTGAATCCTTTCCTAAAAATCTGAAATGTCAAGTCTCTTCTTATTCAACACAAGTAAAAAAAAAAAAAAAATCTGTGAGGGAACTTTTCTAACTCACACAGTTTGTAGACTCTCTCTTCACCCCACACTATTGAATAAAGGCATGAAATACTCAAAAGTAACAAAAGTAAAAGTAAACAAAATTGTCATCTAAAGCAACTGTGTTGACTCAGCTGTACCACGTCTACCCCACAGGCTGAGAAACACCTTCCTGATCTTATCCTCAACGTTCTGGGGTACTGACAAACTAGCCTAGGCCATTAGTCACTTCCTGTGTGATCGTGACTAACTTGTGCCATGCGTCTCTCCTGTCATCAGGACTTGTATTAATCCAAGATTGTAAAAGCAAACCAAAACTCTTCACTGTTTCAGATTTTGCCATTTCGGGCCCGGGTGCTGCGAGCTCTGGCCCAGCCCCTGGACGACAAGAAGAGGCTGGTGAGGAGCGAAGCGGTTAGGGCACGAGGAGAGTGGTAAGAATCAGCCAAATCATCTCATCACATGAGGCTTTAAACTGTAGTCACTGTTACTCCTGCAGCACTGTCACTGTGTTTATACACGCCACCACAGCTGGTCCTCGTCTTACTTTCCTCGTAGGTTCCTCTTGGGAAGTCCTGGGGGAAGGTGATTGTACTCCTCGAACACAACCCTAGTCTCCAGTTCTAACCCACCTTGCCCCCCAAGAAGACACAGTTGGCAGCCTCAGTCTCCAGGATCAGAGCTGTGCAATCCACACAACAGCTCTCGCCCTGCGGTCAAACCTTCAAGTGTACCCCCTCCTCATCCAGTCTATGGATCTTCCAGTGTCCCTCTACCCTCCCTTCTCTCATCTCTTCAACCAGAATCCCTCCATCCTCCTTCTTCTTTCCCTTTTTACTAAAACATTTTCATTGTGAGCGCCTCTATCTTCATGAACGCACAAATACGAGAATACAGACTGACTGTGGAGCCTAGTCTAAGACTGAAAATGACTAGCTTATGAATATTAATATGTAACACACCTAATGTATGTTGTCGTCTTTTTCTCTACATATCGCAGCAAATGTCACAAGGATTTGTGTCGGCATTTTGTCGTGTATAATTTACTTTTTGCTTACAATCACAAAGGAAAAGCAGCGAGTTTTATCTCTTACCCAGTCAGATCAGCAGCTGAAATAATCTCCCAGAAATCAGGATATAATCAGAATGAAATGAGATATAATGTTCACTATGTTTGCTTGATAAATAACTCATCAGCTGATTTATGGAAATCTAAATATAAGTTAACTATCCAAAATTTAAAATGGCTCTTGCTGAACGTACTTTGTATGTGTCAACTCATATGAAGAGAAAAAGTAAATGCAGTACAAGCACTCAGTGGAAATGTCACTGCTGTGCTCATGGGCTTGCAGTGGCAGCATTTTCTCTTTTAATAAACTTTACAAGCAGTTAGAGAGTTGGGACCATGGGTCAATATCTCCACTTCACCTCACGGCAAGATGTGGACTTTAAGCCAAATGAGGGCCGCACTGAACCCAGCAGGCACTGATAGCCCTTTATCTTCTCATCTGGATGAATGTGTAACTGGGTAGTTATGTCTTAGCAACAGCTGGTGTGTTTGATTTGTGTCACTCTGGCACCAGCTGGGTGGAGTTATGAAGACTGTGGCTGTGCCAATGATCCTTTGGTTTTTCAGAGGGTGACAAGAATCAAGCACTTGTATCTGTCTCACGCACATAATGAAATGTCTGCTGACATTAATGTTAATTAATGAATTCAGATTCAGATAAGTTACGTGACCAGTATTTTTAACATCTGCCTTGCACCCACTCAATATTTGAACTAAAGTCTTGATGCTAAATCATAGTTAACATTGAATCATTTCAGTAAGGTTGGCTGACTCTGGACCTCATATCACTTATGCCAAGGAAGTAGACAGTATTTAAAATGTCTAACTTAAGATGTCATTAAAAAAACTTTGTAATTATACAAAAGTATCAAATGTCTTTTTAATCACCAGACGATGGAAACCAAAAAAATATCAAAGACTTGTTTTATTAAAAAAAGACAGAATCAAACAGGAGCACAGCTCCAATTGGTCACAAATGTTATCACATCTACATATCATGTTTCTATGGCAACTGCAGATCCAACTCAAAGCTATGGATTTGACCCTGTTGGGCAGAAATGCCAAAGGAATTAAAAAATTATGAAATTCACAGTGCCTTTTATCACTTATTTAAAGTGCCTCGATTTAAAGGCTGAAAACCCAAACAAGGCACACATGTTTCTTCACCAGTGTCTAAGAAGGAAATGTTACACATGATACCACAAGTGCTGTTTGTTCTTCACATAAACATCGTAAGCTAAAGTCAGAAAGTTAAGACATGAATCAAACTCTTGGTTTTTCACTCTTTGGCAGCAGAACATCACTTCAGACCAGTGATTTCAATCTTCTCTCCAAAACATGACAAAACACTGCAGGTGCACGCAAGCAAACACCAAAACTACACATTAAAATTATTATTAAAATTATTTAAATAATCATGGGACATTTGTCAAAACAATCAAATTAATTTTGAAAATATATTTTCATCTCATGACTTGCCTCTCCAACTTGGATTTGTCCTCAACCCCCCCAGTCACATTAGCACAGTTATTAAAACTAAATGTCTGACATGGTTTAGGCTCAGGGCCCTGACTAAACAAGTTGTCAGGGATCAGTTTAATATCAATTATTGAAGGTGTCAATTTGTGTCATTCATTGTATTATCAGTTCACTATGTGCTATATTAATGTTTAAACATGCAACAGCAGCTTTAAAAGGCTGTAACTCTCTCAGCCTTCATGAAGGTCCTGTTGCCTCCTGCTCAACGATCCATTCTTCCATCACGTGCACAGCTGTCGAAGGAGGCTGATGCAAGAGTGCTGGTCCAAGAAATGCACAAAAATTCATTGTTGCCTTTACAAATAGTTGAGAGGAAGGAGAAAGATGTTTGGGCTTCACAACTACGCTGGCCAGCAGCACTTTTTACAAACCACTGCAGTTGCAGGGTGAAGTCGGCTGGTGCTCAGGTCTACAATCACACTGACTGGACAAGGCTGGCGACAGGTGGACACTGACAGGACGAACATTTCACTGGTGCTTATTTCCATACAACAAAAACAACTGTTTCCTTGTCAAACGACGGTAGCAGCGGACCACATCAGAGGGAGTTTTCACAACACTGACACAGCAGCCTCGTTGCTTGGAGTCGAATATGCAGGATAAAAGTTGGTGATATGGTCAAAGACCAAAATTAAGGGATGTATGTCAGATGGCCATTGGGTCTCTCCTGGTGAAGGTGCAGTCCCACATGATGCCGTCTCCAATAGGAAGATGGCTGGAGGGTAACAGCACCTGTGTGATCCAGTGACTAAGACACAGAGGAGCCATTATAATACAAAGAAAAATACAGCTGAAAACAACAGAGGACGTTTAGCATGCTAGCTATGGCTTGATATTCTTTTATTTATTTTAAAATCTGAATATTTCTATTTCAAACAAGTTTCTTTGATGTTAGACTTAGTCCAGCCGCGAGTTTAAGAAAATGCAAAACTGAACTCACCTACTTTTCTCCACACCAAACAGTAACTTCCAGTTGTTCACGTTACCACAATGATACGGATTTCTGAACACCTGCATTGTGACAGAAGAAACATGAGCAGCCATTTTAAAGGAGGATTTTCTACTAAACATGGGCAGAGTTAACAATCCAGCTTTTAGTCTGGAAGTTTAGCATTTTCTCTTCTTTCCATAGAAGTGGACTCTGTCTGAAAAGTAAATCCAATGCTGAAGAGCCTTAAACCTTCTGTCTAATAACCATCAGGGGGCGACTCCACTGGTTGTAAAAATGAAGTAACTGTATTAAAATCTATCGGAAAATGGTCCCATTTCTCACTTCATTTACCTGATATCAGTAAATGTTTTCCTACTGTGTTTATGGTCTCAGTCTCTCGTTCTTCAATACAACGTGATTTTTTAAATGATGGTCGCATTTAGAGGAAAATATACCATAAAAAAAAAAAACAAGATGGCAAAAGCGAATTTACGAACTGAAGGCTTTAAAACGGCAGCTCACAGAACAATGGCTGGCTTCATGGCGAGTTACCACTCGGTTCTTTCCTGTGTTAAAAGCAGGAAAGAACTCTGCAGTAGCAGAGCCTCTGTGCTGTATGTACCTTGCCCTTCTCCTTGAGTCTTTTGGTCTCTTTGCGGTTGATGTGGCGCTCCACGCTGGTCTCTCCTCTGCTGATGAGTATGGCGTGCCACAGGGTGAGTCCTCCTAGAGCTACTGCCACCGAGCTGGGGGGAGGAAGGGAAAAATTACCACAGTCATTTGATTTTTGGAAAGATACTGACAAATATTAGTGGTGCAGTGCTGCTCACCTGGTCAGCACCCACAGGAAGATGACACTCTTGTGAGCAGTGGTTTCTCTGAAGGTGTAGTCCGGAGGAGGGGTCTGATAATAAGTCTAAAGGAGACCGAAAAATATAAGATCCTTTTCAGAGTCCAAGTCGGCCTGAAAATGTTTATTTCACTGCTTGTTGAGGTCAGTTTGGTTCAGGGTAACATTGTTCACCATGTGCATGAGTTAAGTCTAACATGACTCGAGTTGTTTGTTTACCATCTGGCAAATAACCACCCCTGAGAGGTAAGAGGTAAATATGAGAGCAGAAATCCAAGATTGTTTTCAGGTCTCCTGTTTCACTTGTCTTTTGCCATTTGAGATCGACTTCTGCCTTCTTATTACCACCTGGCAACCGCTACAAAATAATTCATCACAGATGAACCTAGTGGAAATAGTAAATATATCCAGTGGTAGCTCAACTAAACTGGAAGACTCCTATAACAGAAAACATCCACATCTACCTGTACTCAAAGTTAAAATCAGTCTTTGTTCATCCAGCCTCACCTCTATAGCACTGTATGCCTCCAGAAACAAGTCCCTGCTGCTGATGCTGCAGTAGATGCAGCCCAGGGTCATGTAGAGGCAGAAGGAGAAGAAGTATCGATGGTTGAAATAACCCACGCAGTT
Source organism: Rachycentron canadum (assembly GCA_038496675.1). NCBI lineage: Eukaryota > Metazoa > Chordata > Actinopteri > Carangiformes > Rachycentridae > Rachycentron > Rachycentron canadum. The sequence continues at coordinate 5,754,187 of CM076668.1, forward strand.
GTTCAGCCAGGCTGGAAACATGTTCAGGTCAACATGTAAAATGTGGGAAATTACAAAACACTTAAAAAACTATTTAAAGGTCCCATATTTTACATTTGTCCACCCATTTATCCATAAGAAGATATATTTCAAGAATCAAAAACCATGTGTGTGTAGTTTTCGTGTGCTCTTATCTGGAGCTCTAGAAACTGGTCAGTCAGCCAATCAGAAGACTGCTTTCTGAGGGATCAAATGAAAATATATATAAGGTAAACGCTGAAAGAAACCAAGTGCTGCAAGGTTGGATGGTGGGTGCAGGTGAGTTGGGCTCGGAGCATGGCTGAGGGCAGTGACTGCTTTATTGTGATATCACAACTACAACAACACTTACCCAAGTCCTTAAGTTTCTCAAGTCCCGACGGCTGGTTTTAAGGCTCAGTTTCTGAATACAGGCTGTGAGCATTTCTCTGTGGACTGAGACCTTTGATACTTTCACAGTATTAATTTCGAACCTAGACCTGATTTACAATCAAAGAAGAGACGGAGGTCTACCTTTAGACTGAATGGGACCTTAAAGTAAATGTAATTTTCATGCCGTTTCATTTCAGTTTTTATGCATTTCTTTTTCTTTTTTTTTAAAAAAAAGGATACGACAGTGGTGATCCATCTTCAAAACACACCTGCAACATAACAGAAACAATTTAGAGTTGCAACAATTACACCAAATTATAAACTGAAATAACAGTGTTGACATTTCCCTCACATGTTACAGATGCTGCAGTGGTGCGTCCTGGGTGGCTTTGGAGTGATACACTTCTTACAGATGGAGACTGAGGGAATATGAGTTTTGTCCTAAAATAGAGAAAAAACAAAACAAGATTAAGAGGATATATTGTGCCAGTAATAGAAACTAGAGCAACCTGTTCTTCTTCTGTCATCAAATAAAAATAAACTGTGTGAGAGCTTTCTTCTTCTCTACATACTTCTTCTTTCTGAGATTAAAATGAAGGAGTTTGAAGATGAGCGTGCAGGACAAGACCTGCTGGTGTGATCCCTTTGCTAGATGGTCACTTTTTGCCATTTGCTAACATGTCACAAGCATTTACACATTTTCCCTCAGAGCTGTGAGGAGTTTTGTACCTTGGGTGGGTGTCCTGGAGAGGTGGTGGTGGCCTTGTAGTAATGAAAGATGATCATGATGAGGAGCCAGTGGCCACAGCAGAGGTGCCAGATGACCCAGTGTAGAGGGTAGGTGCTGATGATCGTGGGTAGGATGAACAGGTAGACGATGACCACGACTGAGGTGGTCAAGAGGGTGACCAGACAGACAAACACCTAAGAGAGAGAAAGAAATGATGAGAAAGGGTAAGACAAGAAGTTAGAAGTGCAGACAGAAGAAAAAGAAAAGTAAAGAAGGAAGCTCACCACTCCAAACCAGCGCGTCACATTGTCTACAATCCAGTAGACGGGTTCGAACACACAGTCCAGCAGAGTGTCTGAGTTGCTGAGGCTGTTGTAATACAGTGACTTGAGCAGCAGCTTGGTGTAGCGCCACAGCTCCAACAGCCTTCTGCTGATCCTCGGTTTGTTCCCCCCTCCTCGCCCCCCTCTCTGCGGGCGGCACAGCCGGCACCAGCGCAGCGCAAGTCGCATGGCCCGGGAGAGCTGCCACCTCCAGCTGCTGCCCATACGCATGCCACCGCCACCACTGCCACCTCCTCCCCTACACACTCTGCCTTCCAGACACACACACACACACAGACACACACACCAACAGTTAGAAACGCAGGCTGCGTAAAACAGCAGCTCTTCGTAGCGCAGCCTGATTAGCACTGAGGTTTCCATTGTCGTCTCCACCTCAGAAGTTGCCACAGCTCAAGACAAGTGAGCTTTGACACAAGAGAACAGGCAGCACTCCGAGAAAGCGCTTTCCTAGAAAGCACTGAAGTTATTTCAGTTTGGAGACAGCGTCCTCCATCTCCTGCCTGTCAAAGCAAACAGGGACAGGAGCTATCAGGTAATAAGCTATGCCCATCAGCCCCAAGACACAAACTTCTTCAGTTAATAATTCACAGCAAATCCAGATCTCCAGGCCAAAGACCTCCTAGAAACCTGCTGCTGAGATGCAGAGTGGTAACCCTATAAGAGGGAAACGCAAAGGGATGAATGTCGTAAGAAGGAAATAAAGTGGCTACCTGATCCCGGGGCATCATTTCATGAAAGTGAGTATTGGTTACACAGATAAGACTTGTTCAGGTTCTCCAAAATAGGATGGCATTAATAATGAGACATGCTAATCAGGGACCTCCAGTGAACAGTAACAGTAAGGCCGGGCAACAATCTCCCCTCTTTTTCCTCCTATCACCTGCTATTTGACCTCTCATGGTGACCACCGTTAATGGCTGCTGTGTATTATTATTCAGCACACACACTTTGCCTCAAACATTTGTGGATATCTGAAAACAATCACAAAAGCACATGTCCCATCTGTCAAGGTTAAACACGATGACACTGACAGGTTTCCAATTCTATCATCATTAAAAAGGTCCCACCCACAACATTAATAAATAATGACGATGAAAAATGATGAAAAAATGATTATTAATTCTATAATATTAGTGTAATTACTCTACGGAAACATATGGAAGCATTCATCTGATTAAATGGTTTTCTGGATTGATCACTTAATTGTTTTGTTGAAAAAAGGTGAGAATATGGTGAAAACCAGCTGTTGTAATTTCCCAGGGGCCACAGCGTTGCCTTTAAATTCATTAACTCATCAAGCTTTTCAAACTAAAAGTCAAAAGCCCAAAGGTTTTCAATTTCAATTAAATTTAAATGTCCTAGAAAAACAAAAACACTTCTCCCATGAGAAACTGCAACCAATATTATTTCATATTTATGGTTAATTTTCAGTTGATTGCTTATTGATCTAATTGCTTTGGCTCTTAATTCATCTTCATTAAATTATATTTGCTTTCATGATGAGCAGCGCCTGGCCACAGTGGAGAGGAAAACCTTTAACAGGATGAAACCTCCTACAGAACCAGAGTGAGGATGGGCAGCTGAGAAATGAAGTCTGAAACTTATTTAAAAGTTAAAGTTAAACTGATGGGATTGTAAAAGTAAATGGATGCTAAGGGCATTTTAAAACCCAAAGTTAATCTGCTCTGGTTCAGACTAGTGGATGAGCTGGTTAAGTGGTGTATTTCCCCTGTGGCTTAGTTTCTTGTCACACAAAAAAGTTGGGACAGAGTGAGAAGAGAAGAAGGCAAATACTAGTCCAGGTCAGACATTGATTTATTCTCTGGCTAGCTGCTAGCAACAGTAGACTTCACTAAGTCGTATCCCAGAATGCAAAGCACAGATGGCTATGGGAGCCTTTAGGACATTGCTTTTTGCAGTTGCAGAATCAAGGTGAGATGAGCAAAATCCAAATCACAGGAGCTGATATTCTTATGTTACTATATATGAAGCTTTATGGTGCTACAGAGACACCCCGGCCTACAAGTCACATTCCCAACACTTAAAGCAACCGTGACACCATCATCATCAATGCAAAAGTGACCACTGCGATGATTTTTTTCATTCAACCTAAATGTTTGTCATTATTGCATAATTTTTTTTTGCAGCCAGAAATGGGTTTTCACCTCTTCTCTTCTCTTAAACATGTTAGAATTAGGACTGGGTGTAAAGGCTGAAATCAATATGACGATGTGAGAGAAGGACAAATGTGAGAAATGTACCACCCTCTGCAGACACACTCAGCAACACCTCTGCTGGCTGACTAAGCACAGCGTTTAAAAGCACAATATTAATCTCCATGCGTCGTACCTGGCAGAGACAGAACATGAGAGAGTGGCACACAGCAGGGCACCACAGTCTCTATGGCAACCTGCCGGCCTAAATCTGGTCTGAGAAGAAAGGAAGATCACTGGCTGTGTGTCTCACTGTAATAAGCTTTACTTCATCCTCTACCTCTATACCGGCTCAGTCACAAAGGAAGATGACCTGTCTGCCTTTTCTCTTTACCTTTAGGCTGATTTCACTTCAATATGGTCAATTATCTTGTTGCAGTGGGATTGTAAACACATAAATCAAAAAATTTATGAATTGGTCAAGTCAGTCACTTTGGAGAGTCACAGTGGTCTGCAGTAAAAATGTAGAGGATACTAGTTTTCTATTTTTATTGCTTATGTTAATTTGTGAATTATCAATATAAATATATTATTCAGTACCTTGAAATAATTATCAGCACCAGGGCTGTCTTTGGTCTTTTCTGCTTCAGTTGGTACTTATATACATGTTTTTCAGCTGCTGGATCATAGAAATAAAAATGTTTTATAAGTCATAGTCTCTTCATCTCTGTACCATCCCCTACAAGGTAATAAAGTGCAGCTAAGCCTTGGCACTTTGATATGTACCACAGCTGTGGATGCTCTCTCCAATAATTCCTTTGTAACAAGTAATGGTGAAGTACCGCCTCTGGATGCAAGTTCAGACGTGCTCATTTACCTGCTGCATAATAGGCAAGTTGAAATGAGACACAGACGAGTCATCGCATCTCAGTCTTGTTGCTGTGGCCACCATCTTAACGTTTGCCTCCAATTAGAGTTATTTATAATACTACGTAGACCAATTATTAACTCCTTTGATGATTGGTCACTTGATAAAAAATGAATCAGCAACTACATTTATCATTTCAGTCATGTTTTAAAGCAAAACACCAGGCATTATCAGCTTCCATCTTGTCCACTAAGAGGATTTGTATCATTTCTCTGCTTTGTATAATTGGTCAGATAAACAAGCAACAGGGCATCACCTTGGGACCTGTGGCCATTTTTTTTTTTTTTTTTTAATCATTTCGAGCTCTAATATGGTAATCTTCCTTTGCCACTGTAAAAGCAACAATATATGCTCACCATTTTGACAGCAATGATTTTTCCCCTCCTCTTCATCACTATCATCATGCTTCAGATCCTTAAGTCTGCATTAGATACAGTGTGACAGCACCAGCAGTTCATATAAAAACTGAACCTGTGTTGTTTCTCAGTGGCTGTGATTTGTCCTGAAGCTGCAGAGTCCACAGAGGCTCAAACACCTTAGTCCAAATGATGTCTGAACAAGCCTGTGACAGAGGGAGATAAACTGCTCACACGGACAAACACCGTCACTTCACTGAAACATCCCCACTCGACTTCAACCTCTGCACAAACACCTTCCTTCAATTTTCTCCTCATGCTTCAACGTTAGCTTAGCTAGCTACTTGCTGCCTCGAGCCATTTCAACCCGCCCGTGTTACCGTGTCCGTTTGGATAAATAAGTCACACCCAGTCGGACTAACCGTGACACAGACATACTGTACCTGGTCAGGTGAAATGGGCGGACAAGCCTCCAGCACTGGTCAGGTCATGGTCAGGCTACAGTGTTAGCCCGGGTCTCCACTGACCGACTGCAGCAGACAGCACAGCGCGGCGATTACACGAAGATCGTCTATCGTACAGATGTTTCACTCAAACTGAGAAAACTGACGCGTCAGCCGATCCGCTGACCTGCCTGTTTTTTAAAGCGGTGGAGTCAAGTATCCACCCAGCACGAGTGAGTTAGACTACAAAAATCCGCCCACTGCTCTTATTTTTCAGTAAAATTCATGCCCAAGTGGCACCTCTTCTTTACCTCTTCTCTTTGGTACCGGCTCGCCTGAAAGAGCGCAATGTGTCCTGGGAACTGGAGTTTTATTTTTGCTTTAACGGCTCATTAAAACGTCTCTAAACTCACGCTGTTGTTATTATAAATGATAAAATAGTTATCGTTGTTATACATATTCACAGCTGCAGTTCACATGTGTCCTCTGTAAGACAACAATAAATATTTATAAAAACTGCACGTTTGAAAAAAAAAATAACGCTTTCCCAAAGTTTTACGTAACCAGGAAGTACTGAGGTGTCATGTGATTGTAGAAAAATGGCTGCGGTGCAGTGGTAAGGTTCTGTTTTCTTATTGAAAAACATATTATTGTCAACATAAGTCAGTTATTTCATGTATCTTTGTCTGTAGTGTGAAATTTTAGTGCGTACTTTCAGTGCAAACGCGTGTCTATAATTTAGCGCCGAAATTGAGATGTAAACTTTTTTTAGCAGATGGTGTAAATACCCTAAATTAAACAGATTGCAGGGAATTGATAGAAGATGATGTCCCACATCCTGACACCTCCCATTAAGCACATGCAGACTTTACACATGTGGATCTGTCTTACAAGTGACAGCAAATTTTGATCATAATTTAGATCTAGCAGACCAGTGTTGTTTTAGTTTCCAGTTGCAGAAACAAGCTCGTAGTAACTCATATCTGTCATATCAAGTTGATGTTTGCCTCCCATGATGACAGCTGTGGGGCTCTTTAGTCACATACCTTCACTTTGAGTTTTCATTGAGCTCATAAATACAGCTGCAACGATTTGTCAATTAATGGATTAGCTGACTAATTAAAGAAAATTAATATATATAATATATATAATAATATATATTAAAAAAACAGAGAGAGCTAGCATCAGTGTATTTCTGTAAGGTAAATAAACAGTATGTTCTGCTAAATTAGAGAGTGTTCTGAAACCCGTTTAAGCTCACCTGTTCTTTGTCTCCTGTCTGTCTGTTGTGTAACCAGGCGTTCCTGCGGGCGCAACTATGAAGCAGAGCTGCAGAGGTGTCGCCCTGAAGCGGCTCCAGTTGAGTTTGGAGACTACCATCCACTCAAACCCATAATGGTATCAGCATCCTCCTGCTCAGACTTATCAGCAACATCACAGCATCTGCTTCACCTCCTCATCATTGACACTCTTTATCTTGACTCTCCGTCTCCTCAGCCTCTTCCCTCAGCACAGTTTCACACATTTGGCAATTGTTAATTGCAATGCTTCAATTACAAAAGTTACAAAAGTTTTGTGTGCATGTTAATTTTTACAGCAAACTGAATAAAACGAAACAAGCCAACTTGTGTGATGTTAATTGGAAATAGGTGGTAGTAATTCTAACTATATATAATTTGTAAAAAAAAAAAAAAAAAAAAACCTGGACTTGACACTCTTCACTCCCCCTAGGTGACAGATACAAAGACACGCCGTGGAGCTCGTAAAGGCAGCACCTCCTCCTCTTCCTCCTCCTCTTCCTCAGTGCCCCCAGATCCCCTAAGCTCAATGCTGGATGGGACTGACCCCTTGTCCATGTTTGCAGCAGCCTCAGCCAGTGAGACTCCAACCATGTCACACAGCGCTTCCACAGGGGTCAGTTCATGCTGCTCTAGATAATTTTTTTTTTTTTTTAACAAAATTTTGCAGGAACATGAACTATTGGCAACTTCATTGCAAATTTATTACTGTCCATCTACAGAAACTAACAATTCAAAACTAAAAACACGATTCCCCTACTTGATTTGAAAGCTGAGATGTTGTGCTTCTAGGATCTGGGGAGAAAGAAAAAGGAGAAGGAGGAAGAGGCGGTGGGACCAGACTTTGAGCCGTGGTCATCAAAGAGAGGAGAGATCCTGGCCAGGTTCACCACCACTGAAAAACTCTCAATTGTGAGTCGTTCTCCATTGTACACCACAGTACATTACTGTCAACTAAACAATGGAAGTTCATTTTATCAGACTGTGTATACACGACCGTCTTTTACTTGATGGAAATCTAATTAGAATGTCTTTTTCTAAATAGAATCTTTTCATGGGCTCTGACAAAGGTAAGACCTGTGTTTCCATTCAACTTATCATTTCCTAAAACTTTTACAGCCTTTTTCACCTGTATCAACAGATGCATTAACAATTAGAAAAAAATTAAAGCTTTAATCGTCATATTATATGAACGATGGATCAAATTACTATATGGACGTTTAAAAACCTGCTCATAGTTACAACCCTGCAGATTATTATGACCTGACTGCAGTGGCTCTCAGCACTGCATAGCTTTTCAGCTTCTTTTAGCTCAATGTTTTGGTTCTACAGCCTGCCAATTTGTTTGTTTCAGTTCACACCCACAGCTATCATCAGCATTTTCTCCAGCTGCTGCAGGCAGTTGTTTTCAGTGCAGATGCTAAGACAAACTCTACTATAAACACACTACGTACTCAGAATGAAACAGTTGACAGGCAGAGCTAGCGGCTAGCTGCTGAGCAAAGTGGAGCCATATTTCCCTCAGGAGTGTGAAAGGAGAGTGATTCATCAGGTGAATAGAAACAAGGCTCCAAATGAATGAATGATAATGTTGCTCCATAACTGTGATGTATACAAAGGAGACTGTTTGCTAACATGCAACGTGCAGCTATGTCAGTGTCTTCACAACCTTTTGTCCCGGCTCAAGTGGCAGAAATAATGAATCAGTCCTGTTTTGAGTAACCTTTAACAACAATACAGAGGCGTTGTGTGTATTTACCATGTTTTAAAGTTGACAAAGCTGTTGTCCCTGAAGGAAAAGCTCCCAGTCCTGGGTCCTCAGCTGTTTCAGAGAAAGTCCGCACTCGCCTGGAGGAGCTGGATGACCTGGAGGAGGTAGGTTTGTGTCTGTGTTTACATGTACGCAGGCTTGTATTTGCACTCCAGCTTGTCTGCACACAGTTGTGTATCTGTTGTGCTACACACCTAAACACACAAGTGGGGTAAGTGTGGTATTAGTGTGAGATTCATTAAGATTCATTCTAAAACGAAGGAATCTTAAAAAACAGCTCTCATGGTACTGTAAGACTCACTGAATTAAATTGGCTCTTCATTTATTTAGTTATTTGAGTTATTTACATTAAAGCTGCTTCTTTCAAGTTATTGCTTAAACAACACAACAGATTTTATTGAAGTAAACATCACATTAGATAACCATATTGAATGTTATCACAAGGATGTTTTGTGTGTGTCTTCAGGGTTCCCAGAGAGAGCTGCTGAACCTCTCCCAGCAGGATTATGCCAACCGCATCGAGGAGCTGAACCAGTCCCTGAAAGAGGCGTGGGCCTCCGACCAGAAGGTCAAAGCCCTGAAGATCGTCATCCAGGTAACTCAGCGGTTGGGGAAAAGGGAAAACCTCAGATATACTGTCAGGTTGTTTGATCAACGCTGTGTCTATATTATTATTATTAACATTGGTGTGTGATCTGTGTTCCAGTGCTCCAAGCTTCTGTCTGACACCTCAGTGATCCAGTTCTACCCCAGCAAGTTTGTTCTCATCACTGACATCCTCGACACGTTTGGTGTGTGAAGAAGTCTTGTTTCCCTCCATTCAGCTCTTCTAAAACAGTTTGCAAGTTTTCGAAGTGTGGTCTTGCTTGTTTGTAGGTCGGCTGGTGTATGATAGAATCTGGACCATGTGTTCAGACCCTCGACCTTTGCCAGGTATGGATCGAAATGTCTACATCCTGTAGTGTTTCTGGGACACACAGTATTTCTCTGTGGCTTCTTAGGTGACCCTGCATTGATTTGTTTTGTGTGTCGGTTGGTGTTTTCCATCCTCAGACTCATTCACAGTAGAAGATGTGAATGACACAGCCAAGGAGACGTGCCTCAACTGGTTCTTCAAGATTGCCTCCATCAGAGAGCTCCTGCCCAGATTGTATCCTTTACTGACATCAGGTCGGCTGCATGGCTGAAATCTGCCTCCAGGGACTGTTCCCTGATGACGTGGACTGATGACCCAGGCCTGTGTTGACTTGGACTTATTAGTTTGGTTTTCTTGACCCTGATCATCAACACACTCTCTATGTGCCTACCTACCTACTACCCTCATGTATGAATTTGAGTCTTTAACGTTCATGAACAGATATGTGGAGGCTGCCATTCTCAAGTGCAACCGCTTCCTGAACAAATCGTAAGTTTTCAATGTTCACTTCTTTAATGGTATTTATTAGTCGGCCTGATTTCTGATTTCTCCTCACATCTCTAAACAAACCATGAACTTGCTTTAAAATAGTAAATATATGTTAGATTTTGTACTTAGTGAAGACATTTTGTATCATATCAACTCGTAATTAGACATCATTTAAATTAAAGTTGAAGGTTGAAGTTTCACTGTATATTCATGATATTACAACCTGTTATGGGCTGAGAACAGGATATGTTTGACATATACACAGGTATCATTGCATGTATGAATGGTATTTGTATTAAGCTAAATTCTTATGGGATTCATTTTACACATTACTAAATTTTCTTTTTATTTTTCCCCTTCATTATCTTATGTTGGAAAATTCAATATAGAAATTGTTAAAAGAGAAAACCAACAACAACAACAAAAAAAAACATCATGTCCCTCCTCTCTCCACAGTGGCATTCTGGAGACGCTCCCTCGGTTGACAGCGATGATCAGGGGGATCGGAGACCCTCTGGTGGCTGCATATGCCAGAGCTTACCTCTGCAGGGTGGGACACTGAACTTTCTCTATGCACTTAATGTTTTTCATTCACCTGGCATTTTTTTTCCTAAGTCAATAGGTCAGTTAGATGCAGAGGTAACATCACTTTCTCTCTCCAGGTGGGCATGGAGGTGGCCCCCCACCTGAAAGACAGCCTGAACTGCAACTTCTTCGACCTGCTCGGCACCTTCCGGCAGATCAGTGGGGAGAGCGTCCAGAACCAGCTGGTGATGCAGAGGGTGGAGGCACCCGAGTACCTGACGCTGTACTCACCCGCCATCAGCTGGATCCTGCAGTGCATCGCCTACAGAGCTCCAGAGGTAAACAGCCATGTGTGTTTTACTTATTTAGCTTAAAAAGACACTGAATATTTGAAAAAATGTTTGTTGTGTTATTGTGTTGTCAGTGGTTTTTGGTGCTGACATGCTGTTAAATGGCTTTTCAGACTCTGCTAACAGAGATGATGGAGAGATGTAAGAAACTGGGAAACAAGTGAGTGTTTTTAAAAACAGAATAATATAGAGGAGAGATAAATGAAGCCAGCCTTTAAGACTCACTTTGATTCAATAAAAACTTAACTGATACATAGGTTTTCAGTTCATATTGTGTAGTGTAATGGTTCCAACTTTTAAAAATGACAAAAAATATTTAGATGCAGTAGTCTGCAGCCATACAGGGACAACTAGACATTGTTCTGGTTCTGGTTTAAGCTCCACATAGTTAATAGATTTATACACTGTTAACAGACACGTTAACAAGCTTAACAAAAATGTTACAGGGGGTTTAATCAGCCTTTCAGTTTTGGTGAAAAACAGGAAAAATGTACAGTATTCCTGTTTCCCACAGTGCCTTGCTGCTGAATTCAGTAATGAGGGCATTCAGGCCGGAGTTTGTCGCAGCCAGAGCCACCGATTTCATCGGGATGATCAAAGACTGTGATGAGGCCGGATTCCCAAAGGTCAGAGGACACCAACACTTGTCATATGGTCGGCCAATAAACCCACATTTGAAGATAATGGGGGAAATGATGTGGGGGAAAAGTTGGAGACTGGAGTTTATTCTACCGTTGCAATCTAGTATGATGTATCTGCTAAATCTTCTTGAGATGTGAATGGAAATTGCTGCCTCCTCGCCAGCATCTGCTGTTCGGGTCTCTTGGTCGCAGTCTGGCTTGTGCTGACCCTCCAGAATCCGAGAGGCTGACAATCCTGAATGAAGCCTGGAAGGTCATCACCAAAGTCCGTAGTCCCCAGGTACGTGTCAAACTGCAGCTGCCTCCACACAGATGTGTGATTCAATCAAAATGTTCCAGATTATGGCTGCATGTATAATTGTTGGGTTTCTTCAGGATTACATCAACTGTGCTGAGATCTGGGTGGAGTTCACCTGCCGACACTTTACCGTGAGTAAAACACAGGAGAGAAGGAGTTTTATTTCTTATTATCTGGACTTTGATAACAATCTGCTATCACTTTTGATCCAGAAACGTGAGGTCAACACTATTCTGGCTGACATCATCAAACACATGACTCCTGACCGAGCGTTCGAAGACGCCTATCCTCAGGTTAGCAGCTCACTGGCTAACAGGAGGACTGACCCTGCTGATTCAACTTTGTGCCATGTCTTCTTTAATGTCTCTGCTTTGTTCTGTAGCTGCAGTCAGTGATCAGGAAGATCCTCACCTACTTCCACGACTTCTCCATCCTCTTCTCCATGGTGAGTTCAAAACGCATAAATGAGACTTAGGACAAGCAGAAAACGACCAGAGACTTCTTCTACAATGTCTTTCTTTGCGTTTTGTCTCTCAGGAGCGCTTCCTGCCGTTCCTCGACATGTTCCAGAAGGACAGCGTGAGAGTGGAGGTCTGCAGATCCATCATGGAGGTCTTTATCAAGTAAGAGAACCCATAAATGTTTGGTATAAATCATAGGATGTATTTGCTTTGTGACAGAAAGTGGCAGCTTCTCACAAATGTGTCGATGTCTGTGTCCTGCAGACATCAGGTGGAGCTCACCAGAGACCCAGTCATCCTCAACGCCATGCTGCACATCTGCAAGACCATGCACGACTCCGTCAAGTAGGGTTCACTGTTGTCAGTTATGGGTTTGGGGAAAAAAAAATTTCTTGTTATCACAGTTTTTCTTAATTATAGTAAAATACATTTTAGTATTTTTCATTTAAAGTTCAATCAGACTCCGATTTTTGTTCTGCCCAGCGACAGTCTTTATTCAGTAACTCTTCTGCTCTCTGTGGTGCAGCGCACTCACTCTGGAGGATGAGAAAAGATCTTTGGCTCTGCTGATCATCGGCTTCATCCGCATGGTGAGACTCCTCCGACTTATGTCTGCGGTTTAAAGGGTGAAACTGGTGTCAACACACATGAAGGCCGCCAAAACCCACTATGCATTAGTCTCTGACCTCTCAGGCTAAGTTTTTTTCTTAAAACAGCTGATCCACATTAAAAGTGCGACCACTTCTCCCTCTAAGTGACACACAAACACTGAGCCATGCTTTTATATCAGCTACAGCTGATTAAGAAATCTGCTGAGCAGGACCAGGAGGGAACATCACACCTCCACTGGCTGCCTGTCAGTTTCCATACTGATTTTAATGTCATTCTTTTACTTTTTTTTTAAAGACTTCCTGGTCTTGAATGGGAATATACTGTAATAAACTGTATGTCCCACATGCTTACACTATGTTCTGAGGTGCAGGACTAGAAGCTTTGGTGAGAGCAGCTGAGAGTGTTGAGATCTTTAAATGTAAAAACATACCTGGGTTCTAATCATTTATATTTTTTTTAAATCATTGGTCACTATTTTACTGAATATATCTTTGTTGTAAATTGTACTTCATTGTACACTTTTATCTGTGCTAATTTGCTTATGTTGTTATAGCTAATGTTATTTACATCTATGTTTTTGTGTCTCAGTTTTGTTATTTGATTAGTCCTATTGTCAGTCATCTGTGCAGCACTTTGAGCTGCACTAACTTGTGACCTTTGACTCAGTCAAAAACTATATTCATATTCATAATGAAGATGAGTCAGTGCCACAGTGTGACTCGTTGATTTGTTTTTATAGTTTTTGGACAATGGAGCTCCACAGAGATCTCATTGTTGATTTTGGCCTTTGAATGGATCAGTTCACAGTAAAAAACATGATCAGGCTTAAACTTTAAAACAGAACTATACACCTCAGCCCGTAGAGCTGAGTCATTTATTTATTTATGAGCCATATTTTCATATTTTTCTACTGTTCTGTTAAAGCTTATATTATTTTTCTTGCAGTATTTCTGTCATAAACAGTCTCTCATTGTGAATCTAAGATGTTCAAGATTTCTTTAAAACTCAAAATTTTCTCATTTGTACCTGTAACCACCCAAAATGACACAATCCCCCGTGATGAGAATATGTTGAATGTCATTACTGTCATTTCAATATCACAGTTGTTGAGTCTCTCTGTTTACACTTTGTTGTTTGTCCATCATGTCGTTCAGGTTTCTTTTGGTCGTGACTTTGAGCAGCAGTTGAGTTTCTGTGTGGAGGCCAGAGCCACCTTCTGCAACCTGGAGCCGGTCCTGGTTCAGCTCATTCACGTCAGTATGAATCTGAATGTGGACGTGGAATCAACGCACACAGACACATAGTCTTCATGCTGACCTTGTCTTGTGGTTTGCAGACAGTGAACCAGCTGGCGATGGAGACCAGGAGGGTGATGAGAGGGAGTCACTCAAGAAAAACGGCAGCGTTCGTCAGGGTGAGTCACACGCACGCAGTGACAACCTGTGTCTGATCACTGCAGGCCACCGTACATTCCTTCAGGATCAGACATTGGCAGAGTCAGAGCACTGAAGGCATTTTGGGGGGGGGGGTCCAGTCTTGGCTTCAGGTGTTAACATATGTTTCTGTCTCCCTCCTCCAGGCGTGTGCTGCCTACAGCTTCATCACCATCCCGTCTCTCAGCAGCATCTTCAGTCGTCTCAGCCTCTATCTGCTGTCTGGTCAGGTGGCACTGGCCAACCAGTGTCTCTCCCAGGGTGAGCAGGCTGCCTGGTGGGATCGTGGATTTTTTTTTTTCCCTTGTTTCAACAAATCCTAACATTTCCTTCCTACCTGTTTCCACTTTTGTTATTTCTTTTCATTCTTTCTTTCTTTCCTTTCTCCTGCATTTTTTCCCTGTATTATTCCCCTTTTCTTTAATTTTCTCTTTGTCTTTTACTACTGACCATCCCTCTCTTTCCTTGCTTCCTTATCTCCTATACTTTCCCACCTCTCTTCCTTCCTCCCATCACTCATAACTCTTATTATTTTCCTTCTACCCTTCTACTTGCTACCCCTTTTCCCCATTTGTTTCCTCCTTACCTACCTCCTTCTCTTCCTCCCTTTCTCTCTCCATCCTTCCTCTTCTCCAGCGGATGCCTTCCTGAAGGCGGCAGTCAGTATTCTTCCAGAAGTTCCTCGCTCTATCAGCGTGGAGGGGAAACTTCGCTCATCCGAGAGCCTCCTGCTGGATTTCATCAACAACTTCCTGTCCACACTTCTGGTTGTCCCGGTAACGCACTCTCCGCACTCTGTCCAGAAAGCTCAGTTTGGGTTCAGATGTGGCTTTAAAGGAGACGAACCAGACCCACAGTCCCCCACTGAATTCCCAGTAGTTGTAATCTGTGCGTGTGTGTACGTGTTTGCAGGACCACCCGGAGCATGGCGTGCTCTACCTAGTCCGTGGTCTGCTCAACATGGTCCAAGATTACACCTGGGAGGACAACAGCGATGCCAAGGTGCGGGTCTACGTGAGCGCTCTGCCTCTGTTGGCCACCATGAGTCAGGAAACCTACCTGTACTCCATCCCCAAAGGTACATGTCCAGGCTGCCATCCTCTGCCTGGAACATTTGTCTGTCATATTTATTTTACTGAAGACAAATCCAGATGACAAAACTCATTTTAGCCCTGACCTCTGGAAAACATCATCTGGGATTTTCTATCATTTCTGTATTCCCTAATCCTACTTTATGGATTACCCCAAAGTTAATTCCTGTTTAAATTAAGATTATTTATTATTTAAGTGTAACACTCTGACTTCTCTGCTCAGCTGTACTTTTTACCTTTTGTAAACTGCAGTGAATGGTTGGCAAAATAAATTTGGCCTTTTCTACTCCACTAGATGGCCACAACATAATCAAAGTGTAAATCAGTTGATAAAAACACAACTGGAAATTTTACACGTGGCCTGTGGTATGTGGTAACAAGTACATTTGACTGAATTACTGAATTACTGAAAATCGTTTTTTTTATTTCACACATTGTAACTGTTTCAGAGGTCTGTCAAGCAGGCGCCAGAGCCTTTGGAGCTTCCTGTCAGAACTTTCCAGAATTAAAGCTCACAGTAACTTGAAATAAAATATTGCTGCAAAAAAGAAAAAAACTTCCTTGCACACTTATTTTCAAGTAAAGTTGCTGAGGAGGAAGTGATTCGATGGGAGGTCAATTTTAGCACCACTGCACAGGGCCTGGTGGGCCAGACATTGGTGGCAGCCCAGTTTTGGCTATGAGCCACTGGTTGCCAAGCCCTGCACTAGTGGTTTCTAGAGGGATTTTGTATGTGAGCACTTCAGTACAAAGCTGTTCATCAAAAGTATATTTCTATCTTCATTTATCGTCCCCCTCTCTTGTCTGGACTCAGTGGATTCCAATGAGACACTTTATGGAGGAGACCCCAAGTTTCTATCTGAAATCAACAAGCTGTGCGAGACTCTGATTGGACAGATCCTGGATCATCTGAAGGCACTCGGTCGGGACGAGGTGGGGACAGACACAGTGTAGCAGCATCTTCGCTTCTATTGTGCTCCTTTATTTTCTCCTCATGTTCTCAGTTTTATAATAACTATAAGTGGAGTCATTTGACTGTTTTGCAAGATCTGGATTTCTCTTATTAAATGATTGTCATTGCTATCATGCTGCATCCATGTACACATGGGACAATCTAACATTGCTGTGTGCCCGTTCTCAGTAGCACTGCACTGACACTCTCCCCTTTGCAGCAGAGCACACGGCGTCAAGGCGCTGTCGCTTTCTCGCTGTTCGGCGTCCTGTTGGCTCATGGTGACCTGAGGAACAACAAGCTGAGCCAGCTGGCCGTCAACCTGTGGAACCTCAGCCACAAACACGGACACTGTGAGACGCGAATCTCAGTGAGTTCCCCGAAAACATAGCTAACGCACAGATCTAACTTTTACTATTTAAATGTTGCTTGGACCTGGTTCAGGGTCCAGTCTCACATCTTCAGTGTCCCCTCCTCTTTCCCTCTGCTCCAGGTTCGGACTCTGGAGTACATCAAGCACCAGGCTCAGCAGCCCAACATGACTCACCTCTCAGATACAGTCCAGAGGCTCACACTGCAGTCTCGCACCTGAACACCAGCCTCTGCAAACTGTCATTACATTTACGCACTACAAGTTTGTGTAAATAAAACATAACAGGATGAAGAAAAAAGCCTTAATGTATCTTGTGTGAGGACACGATGAACATTTGAGGAGTTGGTAAAAGAGAAAAATCTCTTTCGCAGTCTCACACTCAGGTCGGATTAATACAAAGTATTGATACTTGTAGATAGAAGGTGGTTCGTGTGTCAAAATTCCTTGTGTTTTGCTTTACAAGCCTAAACACAGCAAATAATTCAACTGTGATAAGACGATTAAATCCTGCAATAAAAACCTCACAGTAATTTCAATCAAGATCAGATGATTCCCAGTTTGCAGTGGAGGAAAAATGACATTCCTTTTCAGGTTTTCTGGTCTATAAGTCTAGACACAGATGGGTGACTCAGTACACAAAACACAGCTGTAAGACGGCTATGCTCACGTTCACATTTAGTTAAAATAAAAATCCTTCAAGAACTAAAACATCTGTCTGTGCTGTTGTAGGTTTTGCTGTAAGTCTCACTTGTGATGCAACCTCCAGCTATTTAAAAAAAAAAAAAACATGTACAACTGAATTTGCACCATAACTGTGTTGTTGCATCCAGTACATACAGTGTAATATTGGTTTGATAACATGTCATCCTCTTCATGCGTTTGTAGAAATAAACATTTTCGTTGTATTTAAATATCGATCATGTGAGTCTATTTTTTTTTTAATTTTTAAAACATTACAGTCTCCACAGTTTTGGTTTTATTCACAGGTCCCCCACGTGCCACATTTTTAATGCATGATGCAATAAAAAGGACAGGACAGTGTTTGTTTGAAGACATTCACAAACTCTTCTCAGTTGTATTTTATTTATTCAATTAGTGAATCATTTAAAAGGCAAACACTCCCCAAAAGTTCTTAAAGGAAAAAAAAAAAAAAGTCAAATACAAAAGCTGTGACAATGCTCATTGACACACACACACACACACACACACACACACACGGCCTTTGGTCACACACCTTTACTGCCAGATAATTAAAGGAGAATCCAGACAAAACTGACTTTCAGGTTAGTGGGAAGTAAATCTCACAAATCAGAGTAAATCTTTAACAGCTGACAGTGAATAAAATGAATAAAGTGAATGATATGAGTAGAAGAGTGTTTGATACTGTTAATTGATCTATTTGGAAAAGAGACCAAAAAAATCAGAATCTGAGAATCAGTTTTGTGTAAACTTCCCTTTGAATGTTTGAGGGTGGTTTAACAAAGAGGCCTGCAGGAGGAGCTGGTCACCAGAAAGAGTCCCAATTCTGAATTCAACATTTAAGAGCAACTTTGTTGTTTAAAGTTGTTTAAATACAGGTTAGCAGCTTTTTGTTGCACAGGGATTTTGAATTAGTTTTTCTTTTTCGATCTCTGATGACCGCTGCTGTTAACTAACTCTGACTTCCACATCACTGGTCTCTTGTTGTTTCTTCAACATTAGATAGAAGCAATCACAGCAGAGCATGTACACTGACAACTCAACACTATTCTGTCTAATCTGTCCTTCTGTAGCACTAAGACATTGAGCCAGCCAGTCCTGTATGGACACCAAAAAGGCCAATATTCAAGAAATAAATGAGAAATTCTGAAAAAAAGAAATGATCTGATGACCTGTGGTATAATTCAATAAATTAGTAAGACATTATCAGAAAATGGTATTTCAACAATTTATTTTTATTTTATTTTGGATCTTTATCAGTTTCATTTGTTACACTTTCATGAAAATAAAAATGTTGAAATAACACTTCCCAGAAATTTGCTTGAAATCATATATTGAATTATTTGACAATATTGGTTCATATATTTATTTGACTTAACTAATTAAAGTGATTATTTAATATTGGCCATTTTGGGCTTCCATATTCCCACACAGATAATTACATAGAAGTAAATAAACACTATTCTACATTGGAAGACCTGTGGACATTCCTAGTTTCCTAGTATTTAATATACATTTTGACTTCACAGGGGGGAGGGTTTGGCCCCTCTAAATTATCTGGAGTACAGTTAGTTTAAAAAATAAAATAAAATCCTAGAATGGCAAACTGACGAGACCTGGACTGAGCGAATGTCACTACAGGGACAAAATGAAGCTGAAGAAGAAAAAAAAAACAAAAAACTGAAGGGTAACAAGCAGTGAGTGTGTTCTCTGAGGGCCAATGAAGGTAACACTAATACAGCAGCTATTGTATTGTGCACAGGCTGAACTAATGACTGATCTGATCCACCTCCAAGAGGAACTGTTATAGGAACTGAAATAAAAAGGAGAACAGAAAAGGAGACGATAGACAAAGCCAGGTAAGCAGCGAGCTTAAATAGTAGCGTTTTATAACATGCAAAGCAAGATTCACTCCAACAGACGGATTTTCACAGTGTCTCATTTTGCTCCTCTCATCTCCAGATCACTTTATAGAGCCAAAGTGCTTCAAACACCTCAGAATTTGCCAAAGTTCTTATGACTTTGGCAACTGTAACAAGGCCAATATTGTATCTTCAACACGATTTCTCTTGGAGACGATGCAAACAAGCTCAGCAGCAGTTCAGCAAGTGCACATTAAAAAGTGAGACACTGGAGCCATTTGTGTACAGACAGCTCTATGTTTGTAGCAATTCACTTGAATAAAAAATGACAGCCACCCTATGATCCATAGAGGAGACACTGAGCAGAAAAGGTTTGTTTGGTTGAAATTCAAGGTGCACAATGACCTCTGGTAATAACTTATACAGGTCTCTGGTGTGTATTTTGTCCATAAAGCCAATGGACAAACTGGAGATGAGAAATTGAAATGTTGCCATGGCTACAAGTACAATTTAATTTACTAAAGAAAGAAAAAAAAGCCTCTTCATAGAGGAAGTTGCTGATAAATGCCAACAACCGCAGCAGCCACGGCTCTGAACGAAGTGTGACTGTATGTAAAAGAAAACAGCGGGATGTTTGTAGTGAGTTGACTAAACCCTTTCATAAAATGATGTAATGAACATTATACAGAGGTCAGTCACTTGGGATCATATCCTCTCACTGGGAGACTCCATCTCTTCAGAGCAGGTCTTCACAGGGAGAGGACAGTTGGTTATCTGTTGTTTAAAAAATAATAAACCCTAACCACAGAGCAAGAGTCCCAAACTAACAAAACAATGAATCAAATAAAACAGTATAGTCTTAATAATAACTCAACACAGGAAGAGTTTGCAGTTTGGCGCAGTCAGTCCAGGCAGTGCTGACCGGGATGTTATGGCCTGATTTTTTTTTTTTTTTTTTTTTTTTTAAATTCTGATTTTGGACTGGACAGGTGTGATGGGGTTTCTTGAAACAGTACGCCTCTGAAAACAGCGACCAGAGCCTCGCCCCATCCCTGTTGTTGAGGTGACGAAGGGAGGCGGGGTGGTCTTCCTCTTTTTCTTTTTTTTTTTTCCTTTTTTTTGTGTTCGTTTGTTCTGCTTCTCTTGGGCTACAGGCTCAGTCCAGCTCTATGGGGCTGCTGTCCTCAGGGGCTTCTTCCGCCCCATCATCATCATCACCTGCTCCCATCAGGCTGTTCAGCAGGTTTCCTGCACAATGAGACACAGTGATCATTACTCTCACATGTAGATTAGTTCAAACCATGGTTTAACTATGTGTGTGCTTCGGAAATGAGAGTTGGATGAGAAGACTGCTCCTACCTCGTGTCTGTGCAGAAAATGTATAGCTGGGTTAACATAGCTTAGCATAAAGGCAGGAAACTGGAGACACAGGTAGCTTGCCTCAAACAAAAACAAAATCCACCCACCAGCACTTCCATTGCCATGCTGCCTTTTTACTACTCCATATACCTGTTAACACAACCCAGAGTGTATTTTACACACATAACTATAGTGTTTGTAGATGGTGCCTGAATGCTTCCAAAATGCCAGTGAGCTATGACTCCGTGAACCCCCTGGTGTGTCATTTTCCCTCAGTGTATACCTGGTGGGGACTGCTCAATAATATGTATGGAGTATTGAGTATTGACTGTGGGAACCTTTCAGCCCACACACCTGCATGGCTCACTACCAAGATATAACATTGTGCAGTGGAAGTAAAAAAACAACAGCCTTTAGGCCATCAAGCTGTACCAATTACCAGTACAAAGTTCATCCTGGGACTGAGGGGGCATCAATGCCTCTTGTCATCGACATCCCGTGAACTAACTACACCTAGACTACAAAGTCCCCCCTCTGCTGGTTGTCTACCTAACAACAGGGCCATTACTGCACAGACATGAGAGCGGTGTCGATCTTCCATGAACAAGAAAGCAAATGGGTATATTTCTATAATGTCTATAATACACCATTATCAGATATCTGAAATTTGACAATATGATTTCATTAAATTCCTAGACAAATCCCACACATCACACCTGATCTGACACAAATACAGTTGAAATATACAGTCATTTATACACAAAGCCTTGGTCCACTCACCTAGCAGTCCACCATATGATGGGGACTGTTTTGGTGGAACGCCAAAGAAAAGCTGTCCTATTCTGTCGAGATACTGAGGAGGCAAGAAGACGTCCAAAGGAAGAGGACAGAGAGACAGTTACAAAATTACAGTCAAAGACATGGACTACGTTTAAATGGAAATATTTCATTATAACATGAGTAAGACAATATTTCAAAACAAGACACTATGTGGGTTTCCATCCATCTGATTTTATAGTAATTTGCTTATTTAAAAAAAAAAAAAAACTGAATAAGAATTTTCTTTTTTGATTTGAAATAAGGTTTTTTTTGTCTCGACAGAGACAAAATTTGACAGTGCAATGTAAAACATACTGAATCGTGACACAGCATGTGATCTAACCTTTCGGTGATGCTTCTGCTCAACTGCAAAGACCAAAAATAGCAGCAAATGAAAACATCAGAGATGAAACAAACTCAAACACATCATTATTTCTACATTGTTTTTCCACCACTTGAGGCATCTTATCTGTGCCGTGGCTTTAATGGCAGCTGACAGGAGAGTCTGTGCCTCCAGTTGTTCGTCCTTTGGTAAAAGTTCGATAAGGAAGATCTCTTCCCTCGCATTATACCTTGTTGCTCTGTCGGTTAATGTTGGTTATATACTTCTGCTCTCTCTCTCTCACTGTCAAAGCCCTCTAACTGCAATCATCCCTGAACCATTGACTTTTCTGCTTGTGTTCCCTAAGTCAATCAATCTGGGATGCTCTTCTATAAATGTCACCACAATCTCTACAATTGCACAATCCTCCTCTTTCCCCAATCACCACCACAACCTCCATAATGTCCAGGAACACCTGTCCAAAGATCTCCATCAGCCACCTGCTGGCTCTACTCCACCACCAGCAGTATCCATCCTCCAGGGGATCCTCTCCTGTCTGCGATCTACATATGGGCCTGCATGGGCTCTTCACATCCATGGAGTCTTTTGTTATTCACTTCCATTTAATCTCTTCTCATTGAAATATTCCCATATGAACAGAAATGTACAAAAATTTGCATTTTCTTTTGCAGAAATTATCAAAAGATTTGCACTAAATTTGAATGGAAACCCACCTATTGTCATGTTCTTGATTTATTCATTTAATACATGATTAATAGGTGGAGTGGTAAAGAAATGACTCAACACTCACCTCATTATACATGGGGTCCCTCTTCAGGGAAGGTTGATATTGTTCACATAACACTGTGAAAACTGTTAATTTACCCCTGAGGAAACAAAGTGAAGAAATCTATTTAGAAAACCTTTACTGATTTTTACTGATTCACTTATGTCAAGCATAAAGGGTACAAGTTCAACAAGGTCGCTGGGTCTTTTTTCTACATCTTTGAGCATTAAGAGAAATATTTTTCCTTACCCATCCACTGCCAGCAGCAGAAACCAGATAAAGTTTAGTAGAGGCTGGACGAAGGGAGGGCCCTTCTCTATGGACGGGTGTTTCTCTGTGTATGTGCTGAACACCACAGAAGCGCTATTTTTGTTCTTTAAGCAAAGGAACCTGGAGGGGTTGGGAGTTGAGAGAAGAAAAGTACAGAAATAGAAAATGAGATGATGTGAAAGAAGACATGACAGAAAGTGCGACACACACAAAGGATGAAGGGAAAAAGAGGGAGGGGAGGTAAACCAGAGAGACAGAGATTTTCAAAGACACTTTAATCAAACTGCTGACGAAGAGGAAATGGATATAACTGCAGGCTGGCATCCCGAAAAAGGATCCATCAGTGCCACTTGAAAACCACACCTTACAAAGGTATTTGGATTATATTTACTGCACTCATTTGCAGTCTGGAGGTTTGGCATTTAGGACATTGATTTTCAATATCTACACTGTGACAATATGAAAATAATTTGCATTAGTACTTTAAAAAAAGCAGAAGGGACACCTACTGTAGGACGGCCTGCGCTACAAACATGTCGACCTCACTACGGAAGCCTCGTGACGCTGAATACTCCACCAGCATCTGTGCGCAGCCCTCTCCATCAGACGAGTGCAGGAAGTGGTAACGAGACTCACTGTAGTTTTGCTCTGAACACACAAATTTGAATATTTTAATTGTTATAATATTAACTTACCCTCATGACAGGGCAGCTAGTAGAGTAAGAGCAGCACACGCCAGCCAGAAGCTGAGACAGAGGATGGTGGCCTGTCCTGATGTATGTCCACAAGGATCAGGTTGTCAACTATCTGTTTGATATGGTTACATTCAATATTAATCATAACTTGTGATATACACTCAATGATTAACCACTTACCTTTCCATAAGGTGACAGCTAGCAGCTGGTGTAGTTTTGGGTGACCTAACTTGCCAGACCCTCCTGTGGACCATTTCAAGGCTCTGGAAACAAACGCTACTCTCTCTGGAGAGTTCTGGTCCATCAGGCTGAACAGCTTAGCCAAGCTTTCTGCTCAACAGACACACAAACAACATCAGAAAATTTGCCTTCTAATTTCCTGTAAAGTCCTGTAGGGCTGTCCTCAGGGAAGGTGGACATCTCTCAATGTCACGATTATCTATGCAACATTGATCACTGATTGTGTAAAGAACAAATAGATCCAACAGATCAGTCCAAGATCAAAAGTGAAAGTGTATCAACGAAATAGCTGATTGGACATTTGTGTGCCTGATTTGAAAAGGCACACAAATGTCTATTTAAGAGCTTACAGTGTACAACAGAGCAACACTTTCTGAACTGAACAATTTCTGAATACTTTGTACATAAAGTCCAATCCATTGCTGCAATCTGGGTATGTCAGCTGTCAAAACCACATTAAAAAGACTGGAACTTACTGATCAGGACATAATACAAAATGTGTTCAAATGTTCCAAACTTTCTTTCTGTGGCAATTTAATTAACCTTAGGAGTTGACATTTTGGATTTCCCTGTTGGACCCATTGTGATTTTAGTTAGGAGCAGAACCTAAAGGGATGTATGATGATCAGAGATATATACAGCAGACACTTAAACTGAATCCCTAGAAAACCATCAACCATATGTTAGTGGGTGGAGAGAGTAAAGCAGATGTATTTAATGGAACAAATGACTGCAAGTCTACAACTGAAAACAGATGTTTTTATCTAAATTTGGACATGTATAATACCAAGGTGTTTAACTAAGTGAGATGGGTTAATATAACAAAATTGTGTTATTCTAAATGAAGTGTCACAAGAAAATGGTAGTTATATTCCTCTCTAACAGTTGGCATCGAAGTGCTCTTTATTTGAGTTTTTAAATTGTGTAACTCTTGCTTTGAAAAGTAATGTATGTATTTTTAACAATGGTGCCAATACAATGCCAAATTTCCAACCACACCTCATATTACCAGGACTCTCTTTCACACAACCAAAAAGACGGCATATTTAAAAGAAGATCAAATCCTTACAAATGTACATGTAATATAGGTGGTCCAGTGGATTAATTGGATTAATTAATTTAAATGCTCAGAGTTGCTACTCACCTAATATTTCATCTTCAACTTTTGTCTCTGATTTCTCCAACACTTCCAGCACCAGCATTGACAGGTCTGCTGCACTGTTTCGCTGCAAGCAAAAACACAAATCCATCTTACTTAATCTATATTAGTATTTCCAGTACTAAAAGATGAGGCCTAATCAATCCATCTTTTATGAATTCAGTGTCCGTCTGATACTAATTTGTGGACACTGCTGGAACAAAAAACACTGATTGTTACTTTCAGTAACTAGACAAAGGCATGAAGTGCAGCTACTCTTAAACCAGAGTTTATATGATGTAGTTTAATCAGTAAAAACCTCCCGTTATTATCAGCATTCTGCACATTTGTATATAGATTGTTCCCAAAATCTAAAGAAAAGTTAGATACTATTCTGATATCCAAACTGGAACAATAAACACAGCCCCTGAGGCTGCTTTCTACCATGACATAAGAACAGAAATCTTATGTTGCCTATACCTGGTTATAGCTGAAGAAGAGTAGAGCACCATTGTACATCAGCTCCCTGGCCTCAGCATGTTTAGCCTGTGACATGTACCTGAAGGAAGACAAAAGAACCAGCATTACATATGAACTACGAGCTTATCAAGACAGCCACAAGTTTTGGCTATTAGATACATGCACAGTGGTTTACAAACAAAATACAAATAAAGCGGTCAATGTACTGCAAAGCGATCAAATACTGCAATGAGTAAAATAACTTTCTGGAAGACTTGCAGTATTTTGCATGTGTGACAGGATTTCAGGAGTAAATTCAGCTACACTGATTATTGGTCATGTGAAGGAGCAAGCCAGTGATCTCTGCTTGGTGAAGGTGGAGGCAGATAGCCAGGCAGTTTGGCAGCAAACCTAATCTGTTCATTACACCTCACCGTCTAGGTCTCCTGGAGCAGATGTACACTATCATGTGTGATAGACTGGAAATTAGGCAGATTCTGGCTACACTACACGGTGGACATAAAAGTACTGCCAGAGATGAATCACGACATGACAAATTTACTAAGCTAAATCATGTCTAGCCGTGACATCCCAGACTGCGGCGGTGCAGTATGGCTATCTGGCTCAATGCTAACACAGCTGGACAGCTTCAACAAACCCGTTTAATAAACGACAGTCGTTGACAAAACAATTATCCCCTAGCGTCTGTATTTCAGCACGTGAAATACATTGACCAACAACAAGCAAACTTAGGCTGCCTGACTGTTTTTCACTCGCAGCCCAGCTAATTCTGCTACGGCTTTCATTAGCTGTTGGCTATGTTGCTAACACGTACCTAGCTAACTAGCCGTTGGTGGCCCTAGATTGACAGCACAGCTGTCCAAACAAACAGACGGATCTACATGAGTGGGTAGGTCCGTGGTGAAATCCAACCAATCACAGAGCAGAAGGTATAGCAGCAAGGTTGACAGCGGAATGATCTGGAACAGCCAGGCCCCAAAGCCAAATGTCTATTAACTGACACCTCCGGACACGGGACGATGACTTACCTAAAAAATAAAGTCCTGTACATTTGATGTGCTTCATAATAATCCCCCTTTTCTACACTGGCTCGCAGTTTTCCTTCGACCCTCTGGACGCCTCCACGATTTCTGGCACTGGAGCACCTCAGAGACTCCTGCTCCGACATCGTCGTTGCTCCGCAGCAGCGCTCTGCCTCGGTACAAGTGTTGACACTGGGAAACCGGAAAGCCTTAAACAGAACGGACCCTCCTCGCTTGCCGTAGCCGGCGAAGGTGTAGTACGGAGATAGTGGGAGCCACGAGAAACTTCACCAAACCCGTTTTAACTAGCAAAACAGACCAAACACAGCATGATCAGGGTGCGGTTAGAGTCAGGGGGATATCTGGGCGATAAAACTAGTCTGTGGCTGGTGATAGACATCAGGTTTGAATCCTCCCTCCCTCCGGCCACTTCCTATGGTTTTTACCCCGTTACTGACTGATGTTATCAACTTATATATATATATATAAGATATATGTCTTCAATTATATTCTGTCAACACTTGAATTATTCTTTACTTAATATTACACTTCCATAAAATCAGGGCTCTTCAGCGAGTGACTGATTAAATTCAAATTTCTTTTATTTATATAGCACAAAATTAAAAACAAGAATAGCCAATATCTTTACAACAGTTGCTGATGTCTAGACTTCTTGTCACTATTGGTGAAGCTCTAAAAATACTGTATCCTACATTTCCCATAATTTAATGAAAGCATGATTTCATTGGACCCTCCCTGGTAAAGGCCCACATCCTATGAGGCTTGAGTTCACATCTAGGCATTTGAAGACAGGTGAGGCAAGCTTGTATTTATTGTAAGGTGTAAAAGAATCATGGGTTTTTTGTAGAAATTATGTCCAAAGGTGGCATAACTTGTGAACATGTCACTATGACAATTTAAAAATACCCACCTGTACATATGGATAAAACAACATAACAACACTTTATTTCTAAATTTCACATGCCCTATAAAAAAGCATTAATCCTTTAACAAAATGATCTCATCAATATAAATGTAATCTTAAGATGCATAAAAGTGTTTATCCATTTGCCTCTTTCTATTATCAGGCCTTATCTGACTCAGTCTGTTACCCAGCTCTTGGTCCAGGGAGTAGTTATTTCTCACCTCAACTACTCTGCTCCTCTGGCAGGCCTACATTTGTGCACAGTGAAACTCTTGCAGATGGTCCAGAATGCAGCAGCCTGTCGGTCAGTTTGCCACTCATTAACCTACTTTGGCTCCCAGTGGCCACACAAAGTCACTAATACTCGCTTTCAGAGTGACTTCTGGGTCTGACCCATCTACTTGAACTCAATCATACAGTCTTATGCTTTTCAGCCACCAAGTTACTCCAATGAATGTTGTCCAGCATTGTCATCCCTGAGTCCAGACTGTTGGTTTCTCTGGTCCCCCAGATTTTTGAATAAAGCAGTGAATTCCATCAGAGCAGGGGCGTCTTCAAGAAGCTCCTAACATGTCTAACTAGTGCATATCTTTATTTGATCTCCTTGCATCTATTAGATGGTTCTACTGCATCTATCTACTTAGTTTTACTAATGTCCCTCACTTGTAAGTAATTTTGGATAAAAGCGTCTGCAAAATTAGTAAATGTTCTCTGACTTCATTTTGTTTACATGGCTCCCGCCTGGTCCTGTTTTTGATCCAATGGTGTTTGATACTTAGCCATCGCAGACCAACACACTATATAGAGTAAAGGCAACTGTCTTCTGAGGTTTTTCACCAAAGTCTCATTCTGGGTTCTGCATATTATATTTACTTCTTGATTTCCCCTTTTCTTACTCTCACCTTTTTACACAAAAACACAAGAAACAAATGATTGAACCAGTATCAGCTAATTTTCTTCCTTCATTCAAACTTTTAACTGTCAAATTGGAGCACAGGTTGTGGTACTGAATCTCAGGTCTGATGCCCTGTAAAGATGTTGATCCCCTGTCGTTAATTGTTTTAGATTATTTCCATTGTGTATTACTTTAACCAAAAAAATTTCATGAGGTAACTAAGAAAAGAGAACGTATTTACTGTAAAACAACCTCAGAATCAGGATGCATTTATTGAGAAACAAAACACAGAGAAAAAAAAATTATTGCAAATATTGTTTTTATTGTTATTCTAGCCAAATTGATATTAATAGGCCATTTAAAACCAAACATAGCTGGCATGTTTGGGGTGTGGGAGGAAACCCATGCAGACATGGTGAGAACAGAAGCGTTAACCCCTGAAGTACCAGTCCACAGCCCCCAGCCCACCCTGCTCCGCCTTCAGCAAATTTACCTGGAGAGAGTCAGAGAGTCACGTGAGTGATGGAGACTGGGTGGGACAGTGAGATGAACAGATGTCCACTGTCCCCTGAAAAGCACCAGCACTGTCCAGGTCGTAATGATGTTTGTCCCTGAGGGAGGAAACATCATAAAGCATGTTTTAGAGTCAACAGATCATAAACTTTGTTTACAATACACTTGAGATGAATCACTGTTAATGTGGCATCCTATTAATGTGGCTGTGTAATTCCTACCTGAATCGTTTGTCGCTGTTTTTTGGGTGAATAGTTCCTGTAGAATAATCTTTCCCACACTAGTCCCATGTAGTTATAAGGCCAATATGTGTCTGTAGATAAATCATGCAAAACTCTGGCACCTGCAGACACAATCAAGGGAAAACATCCAAAGTCAGAAATCAACCAAAACAGTTTTACCATAAATCACATGTATGAATCATGAGGACACGATGAAGATGGTCAGGATTTCTTACCTTGCGATTCCAAAGCAAAGTTAGGTATTGTGTCTGCCAGAGTAACAAACATGTCTATCCTCTGTCTAAGTGACTGCACTTCCTGCAGGGTTTCTCCTAGTTCTAAATACACGTGTGTTAAACCTGATGACACAAAGAACAAAGGTTAGAAATCTGATTTCTATCAACATGAACCTCTGAAAAACCTGAACCAGGAGCTAAAGTAAAACCACCTGTTCCAGGTTTTACTCATGTACTAGAAATGATTGACTGTTGCAGGAAGAGTTGAAGCACTCACCAAAAGCTAAAAGGAGAAGGAGGAGAAAACAGCCGACATTCTTCACTGAAAAGCAGCACACTGTTGTGACAGCAGAGAGACAAACAGGGCCGTTAGAGCTTGATAACAAGTCAAATCATCCTGAAAGTGGTCTTGATCACATGAACTGTCTTGGTTACAGGAGAGAGTCAGTCCATACCCATGTGTCCTCTGGTCTGTGTGCCAGTCTCTGATATCACACGGGTTGTGGTATGAGGCATCTCGGGGGCATCAGACCCAACGTCACCCTGGTCTGCTACATTGACCAAAGAGTTCAGATCGTGTTGAATGTAGTGACGAGCTCGCCTCCTACTAAAGATCCTAAAAGTTACAGTGGACGTTAAAAAAGACGTCTTTGTGAAGATCTGTCACACACACACTAGTTTTACATGCAGAATATAGGATCTGCACACAAACACTACAACAACTTACCTTTTAAATACTTCCCTGTAGGAAATATAGGGAGTCCCTTCTACTGTATAATACCCTGCTTCTAACAGGCGACGACTTCTTCGCTCCATGACTGGAAAATAGTAGAGACAGAGGTTCAGATCATCAGAGACACATATCACACAAGCTATACAAAAAATATTTTCTATTTTTTTTTATTTATTCATATCTAATGCTCTATGCTTTCTAGGTATCATTATACAAACAAAATATGCTCAGAGGGAGTTCAAATAACTATATCAGGGCCGAAAGCAGAAAACGTTTTACCCCTACAACAGACAAGTTTGTCATAAGTTCATATATCAAGTGTCAGGTCTGTAGCTTTGCTGGTAACTTACTTCTTAGTTTGACGCTTGGAGAAACCAAACCAACTGCAGACTAATAAAAACACTACTACTACTGTCTGTGTTTTCTCTAATTGGACGTGTGTGAACAGCTGAGAGGCTGAAAGTCACTGATATCCAGGCTGAACTCTGCAGCTCCAAGGTCTGGTTCTTCAGTTGTGACATGTGATTCCATCAGTGTCATAATGAGTCTGTTCCATCGTAAATTTGCTTTAAATTACATTCAACTTCAAATCCATGAAGCTGGGCTTGGTTTGTTCATATTGAAGCACTATTCTGTACCAAATGTTGACAAACCACCCAAATGCACTACTGTTGTCTATGATGATCAGATTGGATTCATTGAGATGATGATCAGATGTCACCCCAAAATCTTTTTCAGCTTTCCTTTATCTTTTTAGAGTGTTTCCTTCATCAAAATGTTAATGTAGTTATAACAGTTATTAGTCTTGAAACATTAAATTACCAAATAAAGTAATTATTAACTCATAAATGACTAAAGCAATTATTACAGCTTCTGAATAGTTGGAGATCTAATAGATTTTTCCGTTCATCAGTGAATTGATTATTTATTGATTAATTGATTATTATTATTTGTTTGTTTCTTTTTAAATTTCTAACAATAAATTGTTTCAAAGGCTGATCATGTGTTGTTCATGTAAGAAGTCATTTTAAAATAATAATTGTAAACATCGTCAGATAAACTGGTGAAGTAAAATGAAGGAGAGTCAACTTGCCAAAACATTATGGTTTTTATTGTTAATTCTTCTCTGTTTGTTTGTCTAGCACTGGCACAATGTGAATTATATATAAGAATTGTTAGGCACGTACGTATAATATGTATATTGTATATAATACACAGAAAAAGGTGTGTGTCTTAACTGTTCAAGAATACAGCATGTAGAAGAACAAAAACTTAAATAATTAAGCTACATATTGAATTTAGTTTGAACAAACCTGCTACAACACACCTGATGTATACAAATACATCAGTTGTGATGTTTAGTCTTAAGCATGTAGTTCACACTCTCCTTAAATACAGCTAAAACAGGAACTCACCTCAGTCACTAGTCACCTTGCACTTTTAAAAAAGTTTTAAACATACTTTTGTCCTATCTTCCTCTCCTCCCCTCTGTCACAGAGTTAATGCTTTACATATTTCAATCAAATCCTCATTAAATTAATACAAATGTGGTACTTTAATGTTGCCTGTACACTAAAAGTAAATCACAATTTACAATACTCTACAGGACATCCAACAGTAAGTACAATAATAACATTACAAAGGTCCTGCTCACCTAGATACAGTATGTTGTTTAAGTAACAAGACATGTATGCAAATGAGAGCACAACTGACTTAATAATGTGTATATCTAACCGTGTGAAGTCTAATGCTGAATGCTAAAAAAGAGATGCTGAAAACAAGAATGTGCCTTCATGTTTTGAATTTTACAGAAAAGCATTTAAAGTTAAGAGTTAGGACTTCAGTGTGCCTGAAAGGTGGACCATTAAAAGCCTCTTTGGATCTATAGATAGATACTTTATTTAATAGTGGTCCTTGACTTTCCATTGCTTTACATGTGCTCATCACACTGAATTATTTTGCATACTAAAGGTGACCGACGTACTTCTGATATGTCAGTGGACTAACAGCCTTTAAGGAGCTATGTGTAAGTTTTTGCTATTGTTATGCATTCGCACCAACAGCTGTTTACTTACCACTTCATTGCTTTTCTTGTCGAGAGCTCTCTCTAATGATGGAAAGCAACACCTATGTTTGATTCGGTCACTTCTTGTTGTCTACTGAAGTTAGTATGTTAATCAGCTAGTCAGTCATTGTAGTGTCCAGTCTGCCCTGAAGATGTAGTGCTTTTCAGAGGCCCTATTATAACCTCTTGTATTGTAAACAGAATGATGGCTGAAACTCTTGGCAAGTGACTATCGCCATCCCCTCCTCCAGGCAGGAAACTGCATTCAGTGGCAGAGCCCCTTTCAAACCTCCAGAGTTTATAGCCTGCTGTGGAAACACAAATGACAATGTATTGGAAAAACTCCTGGACATCAAATCTTTGGAAATTCACATTAGCTCAGGTTGCCTTTGAAAAGTGAGATTGTGCTTTCATGTTTTGGATTTTACACAAAAGCACATTTAAAGTTAAAATGGGCATAGGCTGAAAAGTGTACCATCAGTCATTAGATAGATAGATAGATAGATAGATAGATAGATAGATAGATAGATAGATAGATAGATAGATAATGAGTCTAGATTGTAACCAGTGATGTATAAACCTGTAGCTCTTGAGGTACATGTAGTTAAACGCTAGATGGAGACAAAGATCCTGTAATAGGGTTTAACTGCACACCTCTACTTATAATGCTCTGTCTCTGTTTCCTTAAGTTAAAGGCTATCCATATCTCAGTATTATGTCTGACATGTGCTCCACTGCAGTGTCTCTCGCTGAGGAAGCATGTTAGTGAACTGGTGAGGACGATGAAGTGAAGGAAGTGGCTTTTCGCGTCCCACGCAGAGGAGGGTTTTCCGGTTAAAGTTTCCTTTGTGATTCGGAAGTGGCAGTGTGATGCCAAAGCCGTACAGACACTTACAGACACAACACACAAGCGGCGACCATGATAAGTAAGCGAAAATACACACATTTAATAGATGTCTTTGGGGCGTTAGTTTGACAGAAAACCGCAGCTTGATAGACAGACAGACGTGACTGCGCTGCACTAGCTAGCTAGCTAGCGGGTAGCGGCAATGCCTGGCAGTTCTAGCATGCTAACGGTAGCTAGCTAACTTGGGTGTCTGGCTGTCTGCAGTGAACAGGGCAGCCGGGCACCTTACAGATGGAGCCTGCGTTAGAAATAAGTACATAAGTCTGTAGTTGGTGACCTCTCACGTCCATTATGTCTTATGTGTGCGATTTTACATTGTAGCCTCACTAAAGTCTAGACTGTTTAGGTTAACTCCCACCCAGACAAGCTAACAATAGCTTAGCCCGTCTGTCTGTTTTGGACAGTGACAGCTGTAGGCTGCTGCCCCATGACATCTGTGGGGAGGCCTCCTACAGCATGGGTTCATCTAGACCTTACTATGACTTTTCGTGATTATTTTTCAACCTCACACAAGGAGCATTTTCACATAGTTACACTTGTACAAATACTTGTGCTGCTCACCAATCATAAGAGTAACTCTCACCCAGTAGATCAAAGCAATGGGCAGGAACAGTGAAACCGGTATGACAGGAGTATATCTGAAATTATAGCTCTTCTTTGTTGAGGTTTTGCGTTTTTGTTTTCCTGAACAGAACTGTTTGAAGCCCTGTCTTTCTGAAATGGGAAAACGCCCCTTCCGGATTTCGTAATACAGGTAAGCAACAAGCCCTTTTCCCATCTGGACAGGTCTACTGCAGGGGAGGTGGGAACCACATCCTTTGGACCGCAGCTGGGATCTGTGAAAGTGTTGTAATTTTTGGTTGTGATTTTCCTTTGTGGCTGATGGTGAAGAAAGCATGTCTGTCAGCAGGTGTGTACCTCTGTGTGCCAGTGTGCCACTGTGATACATATCTGAAAGGCTAGTGTGGGCGTGTGGAGAGGAATGCTGGAGTACTTAGTGTCTCTGTTTAACTATTACACTAGAACAGTACCCACTGCATGTTTGAACAGCAGCCCTCTGTTGTGTCAGTAAGGATGAAGCAACTGATGTTGCAGTGAGCATCTTTGAAAGGCCATGTATTTAATTATGCAACACCTGATATCAAGGTCACTGTGGTGTCCAGGGCCCTGTTAGATGAGATGATTTAGGCATCACTGTATACACTGTAGAAATATAAAGCCACATCTGATTTCATCCTGCTGACAGGAGATATGCATTTCATAGTGATGTTTTGCATGAGTCAGATCACATGTCACTGTGAGGCATCGGTAACTTGCACCATCAGTTAGTATACACTGTGTCCTGGACACTAGTAATGCATTGAGTGTTTGTCAAAGTATTGAGTAATTTGCTTGTAGATATACTTTGTCATACTGTGTCAGTCTGACCCCATCAACTGTTAAAAAAGTTAATCAGCTGGGAATGATTTATGATCTAGCCATTTGCCCAACAGCTGACATTAAAGGAAAATATATTTATATCTACTATTTGTAGCATAATTTTGCCAACAAAATATAACATAACATAACATAACATAACTGCTGCATATGTAGCACTGCCGGATTTCACTGTCATGTTATTTCCATCCCTTACTAGATCAGTTTCCTGGTTTGTTTCTCAGTGGAGAAGCTTGTGGCACTTGTCAGACTTGTTTTGACGGTTAACATTTGTAACGTGATTTAACATGATGAGGTCAAAATCAAACATTAGTGAATCTTGTATGCATTTGCTTAGCCCTCTTCTTGGCTCTAGTTGAGTTAGATCAGTGGATACACCAGGGGATTTACTCATTGATGCTTTCATGACATGACAGAACAAAGCCTTTGATTTGAGGATATCATGCAGTTTCATATGTAATTAGGATGTTGAACGATAACCGAGACTTATGCATTGACATTTATTCTTGTATGTCTGTAATACAAATACTAATTTAGGTCTGTATAATGTATGAAGATATTCTTCATTACATACAAAATAACTTTACTCTCTAATCTGTACAACAAATTAACCAATCAATCATTAGTTGGGAGAGAAACAAGCTCATAGGCTTGGTATTAAAGTTTAGTAGTTCATTGGTACTGATTGAAATGTATTCTATAGATGAGTAGTTATCAGAGTAACTTTCCCTGGTGAATGGGAACCTTTTGATAAAATCAGTTTCCCTACCTGCATTTATGGTCTAAATTAAGTTCTGGGGAGATTGTTTTACCCTGAGAAAGGTCCCTATTTGGGAGGTGCAGGAACTTCTTAGGTGAGGATTTCAGCACTCAGTGTCTCTGACTGATCAATTACTGGCAATAATCAGAAGCAACAAATGCTAAAGGACTGCGACTTCCTCCATGTTTTTCATTACTGTGCACAGCAGAGATGTGGAAATGAAATGTTCTGCTTTACATGTCCTTATCATACAGAATTATTTTGCATACTAAGGGTGAATGAAGCACTTTGTATATGTCAGGACTAATTTTCTTAAAGGAGCTATATATAGGTTTTTGCTGTTGCTAACATACCCACATTCACACCAACAGCTGTTTACTTACCAGCTTAGAAGAAATCTTGTGAAATCAACATCAAACTTCCTTCCTTAGTCTTAGTCTATTGATGGAAAGCAACACAAATGTTCACTTCTTGTTGTCTACTGAAGTTAGTATGTTAATCAGCTAGTCAGTCATTGTAGTGTCCAGTCTGCCCTGAAGAAGTAGTGCTTTTCAGAGGCCCTATTATAACCTCTTATATTGTAAACAAAATGATGGCTGAAACTCTTGGCAAGCAACTATCGCCATCCCCTCCTTCAGGCAAGAAGCTGCATTCAATGGCAGAGCCCCTTTTATCTTCCCAGAGCTTATAGCCTGCTGTGGAAACAGAGATGACAATGTGCAGGAAAGGTTCCTGGACATCAAATCTTTGGAAATTAAAGTTTCTAGTATTTTTAGCATCAAAAATGAAAAGCTGTTTTTGTACGAAGCTCTTCAGCAGACACAGGACGTCAAGAGGGGCTGCGTGCAGTTAACTTAGCTCCTAACATTAGCTCAGGTTGGATTTAGATACTTAGGTAGCTTGTTTCTAGGTTAATATTACTTTAGTGTTCATTCATTCAGGAGGTTTTTACCAGGAGCCAAATTATCAGAGGTCTTCACCGACACTCTTGAGCAGACACAGGACATCTGGACATCTGTTTCTCTGAGCACTTTAGATCCAGACGTATGGTGGTTCAATTCTTATTTCGATTAAGTTAACACTCTCTCTCTCTCTCTCTCTCTCTCTCTCTCTCTCTCTCTCTCTCTCTCT
>CM076668.1:5790643-5807594 GCA_038496675.1 Rachycentron canadum
GACAGCTCTCTCTCTCTATATATATATATATATATATATATATATAATAAATTGATAGTGATATGACTTCAAAAAATAAAAAAGTAATCAACTTGGAATGTTTTATTATCCAGCCATTGTATTTAATTTAGGTACAATTTCTTGTACAACTGCTTGTGATTAGAAAACATGTAACATTTAAAAACTTTAAAAACAAATTTTCATTGCTCAGAGAACAGGTAGTGGAACTGATACCCAGCACGCCAGAAAAATTTGAGAGATGGTGTTTATGTTTTCTAATTTGTAAATACAATTTCAAAATACAATATTTTAAATATTTTTTATAGGAAGTACTTCTGTTTATTCAGATAGCTAAACTTAATTCGACTTCGTCATATCTCTGTTTTAACTTACTTAAAAATTGTGCCACATGCTAACAAGCATTCCAAAGGTTTGTAATGTTTTAAATATGACATGATAAGACCTGCATCCTGACATTCTGAGGCCAGCGACATAAAGTGAATATTTAATGGATCATGTGGTTAGTGTGCCTCTATTCAGACATGTGTGTGCCGGCATTTGATTGTGAGAGAGAAGAGTGACATCTCAGACAACACTGCCTCATTGTTTTCAACCACGTTCTGCAGTAATGACAGAATCCCCATTAGAACCCCACAGCTAGAAAACACATATTTGCAGAGAGAGGAAGGATGAGATCAACACACAGCGTAGCAGCAGGTTTGGCTTTGTAAACAGCAATTAATGATTTGCTGCTCAAGTTACTGGGCCTGCTCAGCCTAGAGTGTTTCATAAACGAAGATAACCAGTTACACCAGGTATACACCTATAAATCAGGAAACTCACCCACAAAGCAGGTGCAAATAAATTTGATGTGACTTACAATGGAGACAAATCCCCTCAGACTAGGTTAATCTCAGACAGATTTGTGTGTAGGCTCACTTCACGCTTAACCTGTTTGCATTATAAATGTTAATATTAAAGGGTGTCATATCTCTTGAAATGGTCAACAATTTAATTTTTTCTGAATTAATAGTCTTAATAATAGCCTTTTTAACATGTTGCAGCAGAAGAAAGCACAGGTGTAATTAACAATGATAACAATACTAAGTGTGATGGGTCCTGGTGTGCAGGTCAGCTCACTGTCACACAGACAGATGAGGACACAGTGTTCCTGGGGCATTAAGTGCCGAGTGATAAAGATACTGTTGATATTAATGTTAATATATGTTTATTAGTATTAGTATTAGTATTAGTATTCTGTTGCCATTTTGAACAAGCTGCAATGTAAAACTGACAGAATTGTAAAATAGGAACTTGATGTTTATACACTTTTTTCTGTATGGATTAAACAACAAGATACAACATGATAGGTTGATTTGTTGCCTTTGGACAGAGCCAGGTTAAATGTTTCCCCTGTTTCCAGGCTAAGGCTAAATTAACTGGCTTCTGTCTGTAGCTATAGATTTATACAGACACCTTTCTCATCTAACTCAAGGAAGTGAAGGAGAGGAATTTCTAAAACGTTGAACCTTGATATTGACATTATTAAGCCAGACTCCTATTAGCCTCATCCCATTTGCTTTATCAAACAGTCAAACTTTGGGATGTTGGGTTTACTCAAGTTAAGCTTTTCACAGCAGGCACAATTTCAAATTTCCTCTAATTTCTGTCTGCCAGGCAACTCAAAACAATACAAACACACAAAAACACATGTTGTTTATGACTTCCTTTCACAGCTCTAGCTGTGGGGGTAAACTGTGAGATGGGCTAAATGCATGCAAATCACACTAAAGTTAAGAAGTGAAACACACAAAAAAAAAAAAAATCCATCAAGAGAGTTCTGCCTTTCTAAAGCAGCAGCCACAGCAACAATCGTAAAAGCTCAAACATGCAAATTCTTCCCTGATGGCTGATTTAATCCCCTAGTCTGGAACCTCGCAGTCTTCCTCGTTTTACAGTCGTTTGTGTAGTGTCTGAAAGACACACACAGACATAGAGAGAGGGAAAGAAAGAAAGGTGCTCCATTTTCTGAGACAAACTTCTTGACTTGTTGAAGCCTGTAGAAGTGCCTGGGGTACCATTTATCTCTAATTTTTACTTTGTTGCTTTGTAGAATGCTCATACTACATTGGCCGATAAAGACAATCCAAAGATTACATTTCTGGAGGCCTAACACTTGTGGAAAATAGGACGGGCCTGGGGTATCAGAGATTAGCTCTAAGGGTATATTTACTACATTCATAACATTTACCATATAATGTTACCACACTAGAAAAAAACAACTATAAACTGACTCAGCTGTGGTTATGCAATACCGTTCGAGCTAACAGTAAAAGCCTTTGCTCATTTTCATGGCTGCATCTTTATTTCATTCCTGTGAACTGACCCACAGCTGGACAGACACAACACAATGAAAGCACCATCAGATGTTTGGGAAATGTTATTGAAAGTGATGCTGTGATAGCATGATGTTTTGCACCAGGACAAACATTAGCCAGTACTCTCATGTGCCCCGTGCCTAAATTATAAACTGGCTGCAGGTCCGATTATACAACATCAACTTTTTCTGTGCGTTTTTCTGAGTTAAAAAAAACCCAAAACTTTTAAAATTTTACATTTTATTATTGGCAGAAATCCAATAAAATGTGACAGGTAGCACCTTTAAGGTTTTTAAGATAAGAAATCTTCTTGGTAGTTGTTGAAGGCTTTTGTTGTGTCTTTAAATAATTAATTTCCCATATTTTTTACAGGTCTCTACGTCACCCTGGCAATGCTACACCCACAGAAAGGGGAGGAGCCAAGTCCTGGCAGCATGGAAGTGGCTGCGGCGCCAGGCTCAGCCTCAAGCCCTCAGAGCGAGGCAGTGACCAATGAGCTTCAGGAGCTGTCTCTTCAGCCTGCTCCCAACCTGCTGCCTCTGCAGGAGCGCAAGAATGGTGAGGCAGTGCTGCATGCGCACTTTTGGTTCTTTCAATCACCAGGACTTCAGTGGCACATTTTGGTGTGATGATTTTGAATCGGTTGGTCAGAGAAGCGTTCATTTAGCAAAGATGTTCATCCTGGCTTGGTTTTTGCAGAAGCAAAGTCAAACTTCATCTGGCAAGGGATTGGGGAGGCAAATTGTAACTGGCCCAGTACTTCCCAGTAGTTTAAACTACTGTACAGTGTTTTGCGCTCCCTCTTGGTCCTTCTTGATTTGAACACAGCCTCAGGCAGATGAATATGAAAATACAATACAATGTTTACATATGAAAAGTACTAGTCTTCAGTACTGGTTTTCATTTTTTAAAAGTTGTTTTTATTCTGGTTTTGTGTCCTTGCAGAATGTCCCACACATCAGGCAGTGTTACACTGTGGCTTTTCACGTGTATATCATAAGTCATGTCATCATAAGTTTGACCTAGTTTTTAATGCAAACTCACCAAAACACAGACAAACTGCTGTCCTCTGGCATCTTCATACTGCCCTCTAGAAATGGTTGAAATAGAAAGGGTGATGCTTTGTCCACTGCCTTATTTGGATGTTTACAACTACAAGATTTTTGTCCTGGCTGTGGGGACTGTTTTTTGTCTGAGCTACTGTGCAAATGTACAGGAAAGACTATGCCATCACTTTACAAACCCTGCAGGCCTGTGTTCTTGCTTGCATTTTAAGTGAAAATTTTGGCTGAGCAGTACTTATCCTTCACAGATGTGGCCTGTTTCCAAGATAAATTCCTTCAAACTAAAAAAGTCTGCATGTAGAACATTTACGTAAGTTAAGGCTTAGTTGAAAGTGGGAAAAACCACTTATCTTAGAGACATAAGTTAAATGTCAGATGTGTGTGTACGTCTTGTTCATTTGTCAGCGGAGAGCTTACCTCACCACAGAGGGCGTTTGAAGGCAAGCGAGATGTAGAGATTTAAGTGCTCAGGTGAGTGTGCGTGCGCGTGTGTGTGTGTGTGTGTGTGTGTGTGTGTGTGTGTGTGTGTGTGTGTGTGCATGCACAGAAAGCTGCGTGCAATGTAGTCTCCAGAAAGAAGGGAATAAAGAAGCTGCTGTACGTAATTGGCTTGCTCCTCTGTGCTGACCTCCTGTTACAATAGATTAGAGTGTGCTGTACATTGGCTGCTTAAGACTCTGTAGGCCTTTTTGTGTCTGCAGTTAGCTTAAAGCACTTGACTCTCTGTGCAGAGGGATATACATCAGCATCTGCATTTATGTATCTGGTTTGTTTAGGTTCATGTTGCCAAAAAGCAAGTGTATCAGAACCAACACATGAAAGTCATGAGCACTTGTTAATTGGTTGTTTATTGTAGTTTTGTCAAATGGTCAACAGCTTTTGGTGACATAAAATAGTTTCATAATTTTGAAATTATGTTGATTAATCTTAATCAACAGAACATTATCCAGCAACTATTTTGATAATTTAATAATAATAACTATTATAGTAATTTTCTCAGCAAAATGCCAAACATTTGCTGATTCTAGCTCAGCTTCATGGATAGGCTGCTCTTCTCTCTTGTATATAGTTGTTTGCCTTTGAATGTGACATAAAGTACTTATTAATTACTTTGTTGTTGAAAGGTGCAACAGATATAAACCAAGAGGCAACTTCCAAGGTTGAAAAATGAATCCAACACGGACGTCCTAAAAACTCTAGTTCAAATTCAAATGGTCACTTGATGCAGGCTTCAAAATCCCCATAGACCACCATGTTAAAATGGCCAACCATGCCACATAAATAAACACATTTGCAGCCTTGGTTTCTATAGCTAATGTCCGTTAATCCAGGAACTGCCAAAATGGGGCATAAACTCAGATTAGACTAAAGTTTTTGAATTAGTCCATGTTATGATGTTTTGTTCCAAGAACTGACAGCTGCTGGCTACCACATGCAAACATCTGTCTCCCTATACACATCAAGTCTGTTTTGGGGTTGTTTTCTGTTGTGGGTTCTAATTATGACAACTGGGATGGTGAAACATGAGCACTCACATTTTCAGTTGACTTGATACAGCTATATAGTGCAACATGAGATCATTTAGTGCTAAATGACAGCTTTCTCTCCTGATTTAGTTCCACCTAACTGCTCTACTGTGTCCAGAAATAAGGAATATAATCACTTCAAAAACTAATAACAATAACTTCATGTCTTTAATATGACAAATTGTCTGAATGTTTCACATCAGACACAATCAGATACAGTCCTTTAGATAAGGCAGATGTTGGCATATTGGTCAGCCCTGGCACAGTGTAAGCGTTACAAACACACACACACACCCCTTGCCATATTTTGGAAGTCTCAGCCACCCTGGCCATTGTTCCAAGCTGGGCGTTGCTTGCCCGGTTTTGTGCTGGCACAGTTGGTTGACCTGCTGTTGATTTGTCAGGAAAGAAAGGTTAGGCAAGGTTGGACCATTAAATGATTTACCATCTCTAAGGTGGGGGCGGCGGGTCCATCAGTGGCAGACATAATGCACAACAACATATACAATAAAAATCTGCAGCAGAAAAACGATTGGCAGCACAGTACTACCAGCTTTATCTATACAATGCAAAATAAATCTAAGAAAACTATTTATGTACATAAAGAATATTTCAGGGATGTTTACATCATTAAAGAAATGTTTAATGTTTTGTCCATGTTTACCTCACAGAAACACACAAAGACACACACACATACACACACACACACACACACACACACTCTCACACTCTCACACAGCCTCAGGCCACCACTCCCAAATTTAAACAACCCCTGCTCTTTTTGGCCGATTCCTTATACACTTCATTCTTCCAGTCACAAAGAGGCATGTTGATGCAGGTACTCCTGCAGCTAACCTGGAATGAAGATGCTTTTAGAGCTCTGAGGAGATGCGCTGCATGTGAATTTGTATACAAGTACAATAGATTTGTGGTAGTAAGACAGAGTGAAATGCTCACTTTGTGAAGCTTATCAAAGCTTTATCTCAGACACGAGGTTATGCAATCTGTTTATTGCACGAGTTTCCTTCCTCAGTAAGAGACGAGTGCTGGAGTTTTATTGTTAAACATGCATGTGTGTGTGTATATATATATATATATATATATATATATATAGAGAGAGAGGCGACATGTTTCAGGATGACAATGAGAGACAGATGTTTAGGTCATTGTGCATTGCTGTGTGTGTGAGGGGGCATTTTTTTTAGCTTTTATTGAAGATACAAAAAGGACTGACAACAGAAAAAGCTGTTTAGTTTTCCTGTTTTCAGTCACAATTGTGGTCTACTAAGTTGTTCCACAGCAAACAAAAGTGGTCACAGTAAGGTGTAAGGTAATGTGACTCAGTCCATTCAACACTTTGAGGTGGAGAAGCTGGTTTGAGTGTGGGAGAGTGGGCTGCAAAGACTGAAGAAGGAGGAGGAGGAAGGGGGAGCGAAGAGGAGGAGGTCATGTCTGAAATGGCTGTATTGCATAACTTCTCAGAGACAGAACAGAAGGAAAGCAAGGGAAAATGGAAAGCAAGAAAGGGAGGGTGTGTTACTTATGCTTAAGGAGGTGAGGCTTGGTTCTCTGTTTTTCAGTTTTTACTTCCAAACTGCAGTGACCAAAAGTTTTTTTTATTTTTTTTAAGAGGAACTCAAAAAGTTCCTCTTAAAAACATGAGCAGGAGGAGAAAAAGGTGTAGCCACAGAGAGGCAGGAACCCATGGGTGGACCTTGTTGTTATCCATGGAGCAATAAGGGACAAGCACACAGACCTACACACGCCCTCTGAGACAGGGTGTGCTAACACTTGTAGACAGACAATCCAGAGAAAGGGAATGTGAGGTGCACTGCTACCTGTGGAGTACCAGCTGCCGGTGAGAGGAAAACGTGTTTAATGTGGCTTTTCTGTTGCTGGACCTATCTTCAGCCTTCTACCGCTGTTGTGTTTTTTCACACTATTCACTGTGCATGTGTTGGGAATATGAGTCGCTAAACTTGCCGGGAGGGTGAAGCTTCCCTTCAGCATGGTGCAGAGAGAAATGACTATCCAGTCAGGTAATATCCATTTCCCTATGCTGTTGTTCTGCTTTAATGTCTGAAAAATAATGACAGTAACTGAAAGTTAACTCTGAATTCCACCTTAAGTTTAAACCTACCTGACTTCAGGTGTGGTGTGATTGTGTCAGTAAATGGTGTATTGACACTACAATCTTAAAAGCTGGTTTACTTGTTTGTATAAGACTGGCTCCTCTGCTACACGGCTGCAAAATGTTTTCACAATCTCTACCAAACCTGTTGGTGTTTAGGGTTGGAAACAGTGATAAACCTGATCTCAGATTTACTGGAAGCTTATTGAGGCGGCACTGAAGACTGCAATTGCAGCTGCAAAGGAAATCTTCAATTAAAAGAAGAAATAAACCACAAACATCCAGATGTTACCAAATTGAATAATGATGTAGAGCGTGGATGCAATAAAAGCAGTTCTTTCAGTAGTCTGAGTTAGCGGGAAGTAACCTGTGAGTGCCAGGTTTGCAGGGTCTGTCCTGGGCAGATGAATAGGTTGAACAGGTCAAAAGGTGGGGTTGAGGAATTGGGCCTTTCTCAGAAAATGACAGGGCTCCCACCCCCCCACTGAAAAAAGACAAGGTACCACTGCTCCCCCAGGATAGACTGCGGGCTGGGGGCCAGGATCTAGATGGGCGAGGTTTGGCCGAGGGAGGAGGAACAGTAAGCACAGCCCAGACTCTCTGACGGAGACTGGAGCCGGGGGGGAAAGTAGGTTAGAGGCATCACAGACTCTGCTCCAGATTTAAGTGGAAATGACCCACTCGTTTCAGTCAGAACAGCTTGTTCCAGATCATGAGACACACTATCTCTACTATTGTGGAGACTAGACAGTAGGTTTTAGATGAGAAATGTAACCAGACAATGTGACAGGAATGTCTTCAGGAAGAATCAACAGTGATATTTAGTCTTCACATTGTTTCAACCACATACCACTGATTTCACTGATTTGTACATCATCAGTCAGGTCAGTTGTTTGCTGTAGTGTTTAGTTTGAATGTGCGTGGCAGGTTCAGTTGCTGGGTCAAAGACTTAAGAGTCTGACTGGACTACAGTGATTTATTTGTTGTCACAATAAACAAACTGCATTGACTGTTGGGACTGAGAAAAGTTGATTTCTAAGTTAAGGAACTACAGCTAAATTGCAGGAGCCATGTGCCAATTGGACTGAAAATAAATAATAATGCATAAGAACTTTTAGACAGTCAAAAAAAGGCCTCTGACTCAGGCTCAAATCCCATCACTGAGGTTGGGGCTGACGACATCACCCACACTTGTAAACAAAAACAGATAAAGATCACATCCCTCTTTGTCCCCACCCTTTCATAATGACAATAGCTTAAAGTGTGATGTCAGATCATTACTGATTGAGTCTGGTTGAGCCAGAAATTATGAAACTTGCTTTCAGAAACAAAAAAAATCTGATCCCACGCAGTCAGATTCTTATGTCGTTGAGCAGTATTTAAAATACTAAAGCTAGATATGGAGCCTGGCCGAGGCTAGCCTAGCCCGGCAGTGATTCAGGGAGGCTGATGGTACTGTTATGTAACAGATTGGGAGGCTGCCAACAGCAGAGTCCCTACAGCACTCAGTCTGGCTGAGAGTAGGAGGGGAAAGCAGAGTGAGGAATGAGATGGAGAGAGTGATAGATGGAGAGATAGAGGAGAAATAAGCTCAGAGTTAAGGGAAGAGAAAGAAGAAACGTAAAATGAGAGCAGAGAAAAGTGAAGAAAGAAAGATCATAAAAAATAGTGTAGAAGCAGACATGTAGAAGGAAGGAAGAAAGGAAGGAGGGGTTGTTTCAATCTTATCTAAACACATAGCTGCCACAGACATGATCCAGCTGCATGTCTCCTCATCTCTGCAAGTGACTCTGCTACG
The DNA here is from genome assembly GCA_038496675.1 of Rachycentron canadum. NCBI lineage: Eukaryota > Metazoa > Chordata > Actinopteri > Carangiformes > Rachycentridae > Rachycentron > Rachycentron canadum. Next base: position 5,799,541 of record CM076668.1, read on the forward strand.
GGATCAGATCAATCTCCATGTTACCAAGAGGAAAAAAAACTTCCCCGTAAAGAATATATTGATGTAAAATAAAACATGATTGAAGCACTAAAAGAAACAAAGCATCATATTTAATAGATATCAAATTATAAACTAAGACAACCGGTTGTTCCTGGTAACTCTCATTTGAGCGCATATATTTAATTTAAAGAATTGGAGCATGCATGTAGCGATACAATAATGCCTGTGCATATTAAGTTGCAGCACAAATCTGAGCCTTCCAGTAACATTACAGAACAGGCTGAATCTAAACAACTGGAGAACAGATGTTGTAGTTTTTGGTGAATCAAAACACCTTTTGATCTAATAAACATACAGACAGAAACATACTTAAGTGACGTAGTTTTGTGAAAGGCTTAAATCTTAAATATGTCCAGCACACCACGCACACACCCACAGACTATGCATGACTCACCAGGCCTCAGATACATACACACACACAAAACGCACACTTTGCAACTCATGTCACTGTCAGGACCTGGACATGCACTTACAGGCTTTGGTAGCTTTCCATTTTCACAGTGTGTCCTGACAGCACATTATTTCAACAAGCTCTAACACACTCACATCTTGATTTGTGATCCAGTAAATTCCTTTTAGATAATGAGAAGTGTGAGAGCTGAGCCAAACAGCCTCACTCAGATCTGTAGCCTGAAGCTAAAGAAAAGAGCATTATCAGCTTCGTAGGTCTGCCCATAGCAACAAGAACATGGTGCACCCAGTGGTACAAGCCCACTCATGTAGCTTGGTGATCTTTAAAGACGTATACACACATACACCCCTAGTGGATCTTATAACATGCACTTGAGAATTTAAGGCAGTCTTAAAACAAGGATGGAGGAAAAATGAAGACTTCCACCTGTAATCGACACACAATATACACTGATTAACTCTTTGACACTTCTATTCATAGATATTATACTACATTCATTTTTAGGTCTCAAAGCATCTGTATACAAATTTCTATAAATGCACCTATGATGTTTTGTGTAGTTTGGGGCACAGCTGCTGCACAACCTCACATGTGCACATTTATAATTAGTGTTGTCAGTTGCAAAAGTGAAAATTAATGTAGCATCCTGTGCAGCGAACATCCTGCAATCAAAGTGTGCTTGGTGTTAATGGGCTTGGTGGTCGTTTAAAAATCACAGCAGGAATCTTCCATTGCATTATGGCAGCACAAGACATATTGCTGCAGCCTGTTAGGGTCAGTTAAAAAGTACAGGATTAAGTGTTTTGTAGCTGTTTAAACCAACCTGACATTATCCAGGATGAATACGAGGGCTTCAGTGACATACTCATGCAGACACACACACTTAATAGCCCCTGGTGTCACAAGTACAATCCCTGTGTGGCTACTCGTTTCAGCACTTAGCCACACAAACAGAAGACATGTGTCCTTGACTCTGTTAGTTTATGTCTCGAGCCAATTCAACTTGCTCCTGTATTTCTGAATAATAGAACAGCTATTAGCCTGTAACTCACATCCTAACATGTGTGGCACACTTAACATTAGCTGATGAATGTAGCAGAGGTCACTGTGAGTTGACAGGACGCCTGTTGTTTTGTTAGAGTGACTCAGACCCTGAGCCATGTGCAGGAGAAAATGGCCTTGTGTCTAATTTAAACAGTGTTTGGTTCAGACAGTGTTGGCTAACATGCCAATCCTAACTCACCCAGAAAGACCTTGAGCAAAGAACTCCTGCACACTATCTTGTTCAGTTGTACGCAGAAAGAGAAATTCATTGGCAGGATTTTGCTACACAGACTTTCATTTCATTTGTTATTTTTTTAAAAGACAGAAGACCTGCAGACCAGAAAGCCAATAAAAGTGGTGAAAGCAAGACAAACTTGCCAAGCAGGATAGATTATCAGTTAGATGCATCAGAAATCTGGAAACAGATTTACAAACACTACACATTTCAAACCACAAGGCTTCTTGGAAGCAGAGAGAGGAAGTACTTAAATAAAATTAGTGTGTCTGACATTTAAGCAGAGAAATGTAAAAACATCGTTTTTAACTGCTTTTCTTTGGTGGCCTGGTATACATGTCATTTTGTGTCAGCATCTCACTGAAATAACAGAAAACTGCGCCCCCATTAAAAGTCACTGTCTAATAAAAACCCTGTCATTTTCGTTGCTGAAGCAAATTAAGAGCCAGGCTTTTATTAGAGGTTATATACAGTAACAGAAAGAAGAGCGGAGAGTAAGGCTGCAAGAAGAGATCAACCTGAAGATAAATGCTACAAAAACATGCACATATAGCAGCGAAAAGATTAGAAAATCCTCTGTCCATCACCGCCTTCCTCTCTATTTCTCTTTGACTCCCGCTGTCTTTCTTTGCTTCTAGACCTTTGTTCTTGGGCTGAAATGAAAATCACTTGTTAAGCAGAAAAGAAAGCCTTGTTTCCTCTATAAGTAGGGCAGGAGGTTACGGGGTTCGTTACAATAAAAATGATTTTCAGATGTTTGAGTTATGTAATAGTATGTTACAAAGCCGTCATCACTGAGCAGGGAACACCCCACTCCAGCTCTGGTTCTCTGTTTTTTTCCCCCTATTGCAGCCTCTGTTACTCTCTGAAAGACTTATTTGCTGAGCACAAATTCCCCTCCTCCTCCTCCTCCTCCGGTCCTGTCTGTTTGACTGTAAGGCTTCACGTTACCAGATGCTTACAGCTGCCAGCTGGCCCATGACTCTATTTTTCATTTAACACTTGTGCTCTTATAGATGCTTCTTTGTCCCTCATCACAGCACAATTATTATTGACAAGAGAAACAGGTGTGATGTGTACTGTTGCAGGTTGGTGAACAAAGTACCTTTGACCATGTATCTATGACTATATTACATTACTTAGTGTCTACTTTCTTTACTGACAAGAAAAGTGATCAATTCAGACAGATTCAGATTAATAATTTCCTATAGTGTTCTGTGCATCAGTGAGTGTTTTCTGTTTTTTAAATGTTAAAAAACCATAACCATAAAACCATATTTATTTCTTAAAGCACAGTCATTACTGTCTGTTGTAAATCACAATTTACACCTCACTTGCCCCAGTCGTATTTATTTCTGGTTTCTCTTTAGAATGACTGTTAGTAGTATTATGGTTGCTGCCTGCGGGTTTCAGCCCCACATAAAATGGTATCTGACTAAACATTTGACCAGTTCACAACCTGTCTGATCATCTGACCATGGCTCCTCTGTGTTTTTGATTCTGCTCCTTCCATATATCTCCGCAGTTATTTTTGTGATGATAATGTTATTGTAACAAACAGCCAGAGATACAAAAATAAGATCAAAGTTGTGATGTGCTTTAGTTTAAACTAAATCTCTAACCTGCTCCCATTTCCTGTTCCAGACCTTTTAGAATCAGGTGAGTTTTACTTTCCATTTAAGGCTCCAGTTCTTTTGCCTTGTTCACTATAGCACAAATCCTCAACATACATTTTCCCTTCATATGTGACAATTCTTTCAAGAGGATATAGGAATAATAATCTGTACATTACAAATACAGAATGCTGTCTGTAAAGCCAGGTTTAGTAATGTTTCCTCAGATAGCTGAAAAGAGAATAAATACCAACACAGTTTCTTTTGGGAGTAAAGCTAAAGTGCATTGGTCAACTAGTGATTATGTGTCCAATATCCCAAAAGGAGTTGTACAATTCCTTAATCTGCAAACGAGCTAGCGTACAAGCTTCTGGCAGTGAGTTTACATCTTCCAGTACAAACAGAGTGAGTGTTTGTACTGGAAGAGTACAAACACAGTAAGTGATTAAGGGCAGGCTTGCTATAGCAGCATTTACATTAAGCTGTTGTGCCAGATTCCTGTTCCTTTCCTTATGACTACACACATGGCTGCCATGCAGATACCAGGCTCCTCAGTGTGGGCACCTTGGTTCAAATATCATTAATGCAATTCCTCAAGCTGTGTCTCTTGACAGTTCAGAAATATCACTGGATCAACACTAAGAAATCCTGGGCCTGATGTCAGCGTTGACTCACAGCCAAATGCAAACAGTGCTGGTAAATTCCACGGCAAAACGGGAGGGGGAAACAAGGAAGTAAAGGGAAAAAACACCTTCTGTTTTCCCTGCTGGAATGTTAATGTCTGGTGTGACCTGTGGTAGACTGACACTTTTCTCAGCCGGTCAGGTTTTGTTTGATTAATCTGTTTTGTGCATTATTTATCGAGATGCCTTGTTGTTAAACTTACTTGTGACTAAAGGGTCACCAGTTGAAACCCAGGTCATCCTGGGAAATACAAGTGAAGTGTCTTCCAGAGTAAAGTACCAATATGTTACTGTACATACAGCAAAATTAAACCTTTTCCTTTTTTAATTAATCAAATTTGCCAAATTGCTTAAAGAATCAATGTTAAATGCAGAACCATATCAACATAAAATATAGTATAGTTCATCACTTGTATACAGTGAGAGATGCTCATTTTTCATATACTGACACAGATCAGATTTTGACCATAACACACTTATTAATTTGCCATATAATAATGGACAAAAATTGTTACTGTACCAACATCATGCTGCTGCAATCCTGCATAAACAACAAGAAGAGAACAATAAACCAAGATGGCTTTTTTGTTTCCATAATCTAAAGTACAGAGAAAATACTCTCCGGCTTCTCATGTGTGGTTCACCTTGACCAGACTTGCCTGGTCTTGTTTGTTAGTGATGACAGGGGAGGTTTGCGGAAGCTGCTAATTGTTGTGGGGAGGTTAGTGGAATGCGGTAGGGTAATTGTTTTTGGGCAATTGTAACTGAAGGACGTGCACTCTGTGCCAAGAGGGTCACAATGTTCCACAACCAGGTTAGAAAAACATATAGTTTATCCCCACAACTTCAGCAATTGAGGATGACAAAGATCCACTGGGAGGTCATGTTGTATTTTTGCAGCTGTTGAATTTGGAGCTGATGTTTGTAAGTCCACAGCAAGTAATAGTTAACTAACAGGGTAATGTACTGAATAGTGCACACTTAAATTTGGTGGCACCGACAGTAGCAGGTACTTGCATGGCACAATACTGTCTTGTCTTCAGCCTTTCATCTAGGGCTGGCATAGGTGGTACTTTTTAGTTTCTGATGCCTTCTCTGATTCTTCAAATTTACTACCTGTTCAATAAAGTACACATATTAACATGACTGTCGAGACTTTCTTATTAGACCTTGGCGCTGACCGTTGATGGAGGAGATGTATAGGGACAGAGCCCTATGAATAGCAGCCAATCTGCATTCCCCCGTGGGAGCATTAGACACGGCATTGACACTGGTGGTGGGGTGGTCAGGGGCAAAGATAGTGTTAAAATTCTTCAGCTAAGATGATCATTGGATGACAGGCAAGCCCACACACAGAGCCTGGTGAAGTCATTGGTTAATAATGCAGAGGTGGAGTCTGATAATGAGATGAGGCTGGTGATAGTTCTCTTCTTGCTTGAACTTGTGCTTAAAGCTTTATTTGTGAAATGATACATTAACGTTTGTCTATGTTGATTCAAAGTATGTGAGTTTATGCTCTTTTTGCCCCCAGTGGTCCAGGTTATAATGACCAAATGGAAGCTGTGAGGGATTTTCCAAATCATTTACACATCCATTCAGGAATATCCAGGAAGTCAGTATTTCATCAAGATCTTTGTACTGTAATTGTATCCTGTCCTGCCTACTTGTTTAAAAAGAGTTTTCTTTTGTTTTAATTCCCAGAGCTATTTTTCTGGGAAGGATAAAGAAAGACACAGATAAGGATGTCCAAGGCCAAATAGTCAGAACTATGACAGCTAATTTCTCGTGCTAAAGGTTAAAATTACCCCCCAAACCAGGTGACTGTAATACTGTACAGAAACAGCACGCAAAGGCATCCTATAGTAGTAGTTCTGTTTTTAGTCAAGCTAGAAGCATGGGTCTAGTGTTGGCAATGTCGATCCACAGCTTATCTGGACTGACATGTAGTTTGTTTCAAAAATTCTTGTTACCCTCAGTAATATCCAGACTCATCTAAAGTACCCATCATGTCAAAATTGAATTTCCACTGCAGTATTTGTTTTGTATTTGTCTCAAATATAAGTAATACATAAATACAACCAAATACCTGCAACACTGATGACATAAACAGCCACAGCTGTAAAATGTGTTGAGTGCTGTTAATATGCGAACACACTAAGTTAAGTTAGTAAACATGGTAAACATTATAGATGCTGTACGTCAGAAAGTTAGCATTATGTTGCCATACTAGCATTAGCGTATAGCTCAAAGCATCACCTTATATTAATTCAGTCACACTAGCAACTCTGTAAAGTTACATAAAGTAGTTAGATACTCAGTCCTCTGGTTCTTTAAGTATCTTCTGGCTCCTCATTCAAGTGTGGACATGGGAAACATCAACTGTACTTCCCACACACTATGGCCAGTAAGCCCTAAAACCATAAAAGCTCATGTGAAAACTGCATCTTTATCTCCTCAGTCAAGGTAACGGTGACAATTATCAAACAACATAGAAGTTATACCTTACTGCTAAGCTGTAAATTGTCATCCTCACATGGGGTTTATATCACTGGAGGAGGTAGGTTCCTGTGTGTGGGTGGGACCAAAATTCTGGACCCCAAAGTTTAAATGACTGTTTGAAGGTTAAGACTTGGTTATAGTTAGGTGTTAGGGTATGAGGCAAGGGAATATATTATTTCTGTGATGGGTCCCTGAGAATACAGTAAAGTAAGTGTGTGTGTGTGTGTGTGTGTGTGTGTGTGTGTGTGTGTGTGTGTGTGTGNTGTGTGTGTGTGTGTGTGTGTGTGTGTGTGTGTGTGTGTGTGTGTGTGTGTGTTACCGAGATTGGCCAACCCACACAGAACACCCTAATCCAAGTGTGTGTTGTTGTCTCTGTGTTTCCTGCCCAGACTGTGAATCATACCAGCAGGTGGACTTTAATCGCAAACTCATGACAGACAGTTATTGTAGGTAGCAGCCACCATTTGTTCAAGGTGTCGTCTGTGTTTTTAGGTGCACTGTCATTGTGTGTCACCTGTATGACAAAGGAGCACTGTACTGATCAGCCACAATGTCACACTGTGTGCTGAATTTTATATTTGATATTTATAGTCATGCTGTTGGTTTATTAATAGGCCGACTTCAATCTGTGCTGTATGTATGGTGAAAAAGAAAGGTATGAAAGCCATGTATCTCCCTTTGTGTCATGACTCATAAAACATTGATTTTGTCCAAGGAAAAAGGGTCTTAAAGTTTGTATGTGTGTGTGTTTGCAGGCCATGATGTGTATGCTTCTAAGTAACCTTACCCTGCAAGTGCACAGGTGATACCAAGCTGAATATAGCCCCCTTATGGCCAGCTGGCCTTGCTATTTAAAACAGTGAAGAGAGGGGGGATGGCGTTTACCATCAGCATTCTGCAGGAGTCAGAGACGGTTTGATGGCGGTACTGGACTGCAAAAGAATTGAGTTTTTCAACAGGATTAGAGTACATCTGCCTTGAATCTCAGGTTGCACCAATCTAATAAGAGTATCAAACCCTCTCAAATCATTTCAGAGTCCTTGTCAAGGGCAGACTGCTCCAAAAAACAGTTAACAGTTAAGAATTGCAGTGGCGATTGTCTATCAATCAGTCACTCTAAAAGACGTGTGATTCATCCCAGTTTCAGATTTACTCAAGTATCTTAGACCAGGGTTGATCATTTTGGATGAGGTCATCATTGAAAATGGTTATTGCCGTTTCCCCTTGTCCAATAAAAAATGTTCATAGATTGACTGAGTCACCGTTTTTAAAAAGACCAAGCCTGTGTAGTTAGAGTTAGGAGAACAAATTGTCATTGATGGAGTTGTTCGTGTGTGTGTGTGCGCGTGCGTGCGTCTGTCTGTGTGTGTTTGTGTCTGTCTAGGAGGTTTGCTTGTGGCAGACCCCCAGTGAATGAATGGCAACAGCTGAGCAGGAGAACTTTATCAGTAGCACTCTGCTAGTGTGTGAGAGAGAGAGAGAGAGAGAGAGAGAGAGTGCTTATACAC
>CM076668.1:5807994-5867994 GCA_038496675.1 Rachycentron canadum
GAGAGAGAGAGAGAGAGAGAGAGAGAGAGAGAGAGAGAGAGAGAGAGAGAGCTCCAGGAGGAGCAGCAACCAGAGCAGTCTCTCTGGGCACTCTCTCTGTTGATCTCACTGCTGTCCTCTCTTCCTCCTCCACTGGCCTCTTTTTAGTTTTCTCCCCTCGGCTCCCTTTTTCTTTTCAACCACGACTCGTCCTGTGGATTTCTTGTCCCCCCCCAATCTCTCTGGGAAACCTTTCGCAGAGCAGTGCTGTCGTGACTCTCGCTGCCACTGCAAGGGAAGGAGAGAGCAGGAGGAAGAAAAGAAAGAGAGAGAAGCTGAGACAGACCAATCGATTACTCTCATACAGAGGAGAGAGGCACTGGGAGAAGAGAGGCAGTAGCAGTGTTTTTCCTACTAGCTTTGGTTTTAAGGAAGGTTGACTTGTATGGGAGTCTTCTAAAGCATGTGATTCATGTCCTTCCCTTGGAAAGAGGGGACAGCTAACTGAAGGGACAGCCGGTGCAGTTTTGACACATCAAGGACTTCTGCCTTTGCCTCTCCAGCCCAAACTGCCAACATTTGGGACTTAGGAGCAGGACCACTTTTAACTGAGAAGTTCAATGTTTACCAAATAACTGAGCGCTGTTCTAAATGATAATGCTGGATACCAACCATTGCCTGTCCTTTGAATCCTCCCCTCTGGGCTCTCCTCCAATGGGAGATGACATGGAGAAGGCAGGACTGAAGATGGAACATGACAGACATGTCTATCACAGCTTAAAAGAAGGTGGGCAATCTGGAGCCGCACATAGTCAGTACAGAATACACTGTGTTTTGTATTTTTGTGCTTTTGCAGGTTCATATCAGTACTTTATGGCTTCAGATAAATAGTTAAAGGGTTTGTGCTAAACAAAATAAATTTTCCACAATGGCCTCAGTTAGATGGAAGGAAGTTAATGTGTTCATATATTGTGTCTGATAAACCTTTTCAATAGACCAGGCATGACCTCTGTGTTAAATTAAGGAGGTGAAAAATGAGTACAGGAGTTAATAGCTGCCTCTGATGTTAAAATCACTGTGCATATTGTTCTAAGATTAAAATGTGCTTTGGATAAAAAGCATGCGCCAAATGAGTAAATGTAATGTAATATAAAATACACTGGATGTATCCTTGAAGTCTTACAAATTTGCAATGCCATTTCTTTGTTAAAAAAAAAGTTTGAAACTTACATCCATGTTTACATGCTAGCAGTCGTCTTCTTCCCTGTTTTTGTTGGTACACATGCACTGCATTTCTTGTTGCATTATTGGCACCAGTGGATCCGTGTAACAGAGGGAAACCGCAACTGATATTGTGTCATTTCCATGCTCGTGTGTACAAAATAAGGATACACTCATAGAAACAGTTCTCCGTAGTACAACTAATGGTCAATTATTTGATTTTAATGAAATGTAGTTCTCTGTCAGACTGCAAGTTGGTTTTTGTAGCCCTTGTATGAGTGGAGTATAGTCATACAGTGCAGTGTTATAGGTGTGTGACCTTTATTACCACTCTACATGTGATGTGAGACAAAAATATACAATTACATACAAAAACATCTGCAAAAACAAGGCAAGCTTGCCTTTCTGTTTGGAGTGAGAGGACATAGACACACAACTAAAGGGAGGAACACAAGTGTGAGTTAGTGTGTTAGCTGCTGTGCAGACTGGGAAAATGGATCCGTCGTGTCTTATTTTGAGGTAGGTGCTCCTGTAGATGTTGGAGCCTCCAAGTGAGACGCTTTCTGCGCTCAGTCTGCACTCAGCACACTCCCTGTGGAGGGCATAGCCGCAGTGTTACTGGTCTAACTACACCGTGCTGGACAGGTGACAGGCCCATTAACAGTGTTTGTGTGCCCTGAAAGATGCTGCAGCACTGTAAAGGGGTGAAAACCAGCGTGTTCACCGAGATGTCATGTTTACGTCACTGCTAAACAGATCTGGAGCCAAGATATACTTGACGCGGGAGTAGATTCATATTATACACTATTACGTTGACTAAAAAAGACAGATGTGAGCAGGTTTTTTGCCCAGTGTTTATAACCAAGATAGTCATGATGACTGACAACACATGGAGCAAAACATTCCTATGACTTTACAGAGATGAAAGACTAGGAAGGTTAGAGGAAAGCAAGTGTAATTAAGTGAGAAGAAAGATGTTATGTCAATTTTAAAGTTTCCAGATGTGTTCCAGATCTGCTTTGTGCTACCTGCTAATCTTTGAGGGATGTATCATGTCTACAGAAAGGATGAGTGTTGTGAAATAGATTAAGGCACAAAAGCTTTGGGAATTTGACTTGTGTTCCTTGAACTTTAAAATACTTAGTATTCACTCTAGTCCTTCATGTTGTCTTCTGCCTTCCCAGAGCAGTGCAGCAGTTCAAAGGCAGGGGGAGTGATTCCAAAGTGTCAGCAGCCTTAACCTTATATACTTCCTCCCCTCTAGCCCCTTTCCATTCTCACCGATGTGTGAACCTGATGCATGAAACATTTGCTATGGTCAGGTGCTGCATTCATCGCTCTGTTCAACAGATGCAAACAAACTGCACTACTGCAAATGATTAGCTCATGCCAGAGCACGTCACCAGGTTTCCAAAAAAGAACATTTCCACCGACGATGCCAAGTGCAACATCCATTCTGTGAGACTTGTGTCAGTGGGTATGTGTGTAATCATATATGTTTCCATCTTCTTGTGCCCACTTCCTCGTTGGGTGTGACGTTGTAGCATTCTTCCTTCATGCGTGTTGCTATGGTGGGTGTGTGTGGGCTTAGCTGTTTCAAGCCTGGGGGTCTTTGGGGACAGTGACAAACTCAGACATGTTTAATCAGATCTAATAACACATGAGCGCAGCAGGATTAGCCCAGTTGGCCACTAAGAACTTGGCTCTACCTCAGTGATCTTCCTCCTCCTTCTCCAACGCATCTTTAACCTTAAATCTAATCCTTATATCCCTCTTTCCCTGTTTACGTTACTTTGTCAAAGGTTTGTTATAGAGGTTGACAGTATTGTATGTGACCTGTGTATCAGCATATGCACAAAGAATCTCCTCACACATTTTCAGGTTTATATACAAAGGATTTCTCTTCATAATTCAGTCAAAATTTGTATCAGTTGTAGTTAAGATGTGTCAATGGTTATTTGTTTAATTTTTTAACAAGTAAAAATAACAAGATTTGCTCTTATTTTATGTGTCATTCAATAGCAGCTCTGTGATTTTGAATGTGACTCTGTCTGGCAGCAGGTTGGCTCAGTGGCTTAAGATTTCATCTTGTTAACAGAAGTTTGAATGAGAATGGAAAGTGATTGTTGCTCTGTCTGCTTCCTCTAAAAGCTGTAAACGCACCCATCTCTCCTGTCTCTATTGCTTCTCTCCCTCTGTGTTCCTTCACAGCGGAGGCCAGTTTAGGCTGTGGCCTAGTATCCTAATAAAACTGCCCTGCCTTTTCATCCCTTTTCTTAAATTAACCAAAATGGCCTTCAAACCTGATTTAAGCTCCAGAGTGTGTCCTGTTCTCCACAAAGAGAAAGACAGTGTCGTGTTTAATCTCAGTTTTCAATTATCAATTCGGCTTTTCACAGTTACAAGTATTAACATCACCACTGACTAGATTCACACACACAGGATCATATGTTAGGGCAGATCAGATGATACTGTAGTTATCACTTTTCTCTAAAATGCATTGCCATCGAAACTTTTTTTCTGCTCAACTGCTCAACTCAAGATATTCTACTGTTCAGGTTATGGGGGTGATTTGAATCAAAAATATTGCTTCAATTTTCCTTTATGGTGTTATAACTGATAGTGACACCAATGCAGAGCTGACATAATGGTTTATGATTACAGTGCAAGCAGTTAATGCATCCATATTTGTTAACTCTTTGCTTTTCACTCCCATACTCGTAGGTTATTTTGTTTGTCTTAATTGTTTATCTTTTTCCTCTTTCTGGGATGAATGATGGGTGGCACTTTTTAACAACCATTGGTAACAACCATTACATACAACCATAGCTGCTGGACTAAACAGCCAATGCTTGGGCTTCCAATTCACTTACTGCCAGAGATGAAAAAAAAAAAAAAAACGGAATGAGAAAGCGAGCGCGGGAGAGAATAAATAAGTTAAGGGGAGTGTCCTTGGTGTGGAAGGATGCTGAGCACTGAGATGTGAGGCTGGGATAGAGAGAAAGTGTAAGATTCTCTTTCCCAGAATAAACCTCTTGGCATCTTATCCTGCTCTGTGCCACGCCACAGTCAGCATGTGTGTGTGTGTGTGTGTTTGCGTTTGTGTGTGCATGCGGCCAGGCAACACGTGAGTCTCCTAAGTGTTTGCTTGTGTGCTTGGCACTGAGGGAACATTAATCTCTTAGCTGCTGCATGGGCGCAACATATACATGATCTAATCTGGCTCTGTTTTGGTCTCTGTGTTTACGCCGCTGACTGTTAACTGACATGTTATTGCTTTCAGAGGGGAGCCTCTAGTGCTACTCTGATCCCTTAAGATTTAGAGCATGCACACTTGTAAATATAACAGAAGGGAGCTGGGATCGCCAGTGAGGACTTAGAGCTAAAGAATGACATTTACTTGTGTCGGCTCTGACGTTAATTCATGGGAATCGCAGTGTTGCTGTCCAGGCCTGGATTGTTTGTCATAACAGAGGGCTAACACAGCAGCAACTACGCAGGACGGCTAAGCGGTCAGCTAGCCTGCAAACACCAGTGATGTCACTTTGTTACTGGGAAGGAACAGGTGCTGGTTGTCCTCAAAGTAGCAGACACAACCCTGGCCAGAAATGCTTGGGAAGCCTCAGTGGTGTGTTCCACTTCACACATGCATGCACACACACAGACACACACCACTTCAGCAGGGACAGCTGGTACATATAAAACAAGAGTCTCAGCTGAGTGGAGCTGAGCTGAATGTCTGTAATGGTGTAAAAGCATACTCATTCCTTCCTCTGATTTTTTTTTTATAAAACTGTGAGCTTGTCAGTTTTAAGATTTCACCAGGCTGTTTCCAAAAAGCTTAGTGGAAGTGTATAAAAAAAACCCATCATACCACAGGTAATTGTTCTGTATATTTCTATGATCTGTTTGTGTCTGTGATCTGTGTCAGTTCTCTGCGTGGCCAAAAGGCCCAGCTCACTTCCCTCAGTTGCCACTGTGTTGTAAGAAACTGATACTACATCAAATGAAGTCATACAATGCACTTGCTTTATCCTGCAGATGTCTATATTTAAATATTCTCCTATAAAATTCTTCCTTTTGCCTGGGTCTAACTAACTTATCGCGATTTTCAATTTAACATTTATTTATGGTTATGAGTCGAGAATGAGAAATAACAACCTCCTTGCTCAGGAGATAATTTGAAAAACTAGTTTGACTTTAAAAGGAACAAAGACCAGAGGGAGTGTGCAACACAATGCACAACAGCTGAAATTTAGTATGTGCAAAAAGGTCAAACATGGTCTATATCCTTTCAGTTCAGTGCTGTGTTCCTTAATACTTGCTCTCTTCCAGCCTCAGAGTTATGTAACTAGCACTTCCTGTTTTGAAATGACGCTGCAATCAGCCCATATGCTCTATTTAACATCTCCTCTCAGATCGAGGCTGGTTGTGATTCAGTCTAAATTCTTATTGTTCTTTTTGCATCCTTTGCAAGTTTCTTTTATCTTAGTTACCTTAATGTCTCTGAGTGGTTCTTTGATGAATGATCACTTTTTCTTTCACACACATCTCTGCACAGAAAAAAAGTCCAGAAACAGGAAGTGTGTAGTACTCTGCTCACGCCCTCCTTGTACCCGCCTCCTTTGTAGCTTAAAAAAAGCACAAAAGAAGGGGGAAATGGGAGGATGACTTGGGTGCCAGAGAGTGCATGTCCGCTTCACATCAGTCCAAATGCATCTGGGTTCCCCTGCGTGGTTATCCATCTGAACGTGGCAGATGGACTTCTGATTAGTGGACAATAAGGGACAATAAGGAAGCTTTAAGAGCTCAGAGCTGCATTGCTGCAGTTTCTCATTCTCACCGGGCTGGTACTGACTCTCTCTTCTCCTCTTTGTCCCTCTCACCTCCACTGTCTCCATGCAGTCCTCCAGCTCAAACTCCAGCAGAGACGAACACGAGAGGAACTGGTCAGCCAAGGGATCATGCCACGTAAGTCTTTGCCTTAAGTCTCTGTGATGCTCAGGGTTTTTGTCAGTGAATCGAACGACACCATGTTGTGCAACTTCCACAATGCATCATCAGTGTGGTTAGTTCCACTTTAATTTATAGATGTGACAGTGATTCACATACGCAAAACACAACACAGAAAACGGGCAAACTGACCTAGTCTCACCTGAAGACTTTTATTTATCATGTGGAAGATCTTAGCATTGTGAGGCTTTAGAGGAACTTTAAAGAAGGGAAGTGTCTGTGCCTTTGAGTTGAGGTCAAAGTGTTAACTCTTTCTGCTCCAACATCAACAGCATGTCAAAGATTGATTGGGTCGTTATACGATTCCAACACTGAGCTCTGCGTATGGGCCATCAATTCACAGTGTAACATATCTAATTACCCCAGCAATGGTAAACTGTACGTCTATATGTATTTGATATACAATATTATGAAGGTTGAGGATCTATTTTTACATTTAGGCATTTGCAGGAAATTACAGCTTTTATGTTTGTGTGATATCAATGCATTTTGCATTTGTTATATTTCTTAGTGTCTTTGCACCACTTTGTGTTATCAAATAGGGCAGCTTCCTCTTCTTCTCTATCCACTTCCTGTTTCAGAGTTCCACAACATGAGACATCAAGAGACAGGGACATATTTATTTAAACTTTCCTTTCTTAACAGCCTGATACAGTTTATAGGGTAGTTCTGTGACCCACTGAATGTGTCTAGATACGAGAGAAAAGGAGAAGGTATGGGTTTATAAGAGAGTTATCAAAGATTGTATTTGCTCCCAACAAAGAGCACTTACTTGGACTGTTGCCTTGAGACTAAGCAAGGTGGACCAAAGGCTGTTCAGCTGTCAAGGCCTCTGTTGAGTTATAGGACCATAAAGATCATATGAACTGCTGACAAGGGAGGGGAGGAGGGTGCAACACCATTTATTGACTTTCAGTGGAATTCTATCATGATGATATGAACATAAACATATTGTGATGATGAGCCTGGGTGCTGGGAAGTGATGAAGGGTGAGTTCCTGCTGTAGTATCAAATGCTCACACTGGATTTGCAGCAGTAGCTGGTGTGAACAAGTAACTCCCCACCCTCCTTCCCTCATTCTCTCAGGTCTAAGTATTTTTGGGCACTTGACCTCCCATCTGCTGCAGCGATGGACCTAAGTCTCTGTTGTTGTACTGTGTCAATATCTAGTGTGGAAATGTGAAGCAGGGTGATTCTGGACAAGAGAACACAAAAGAGAATAATTACTGTGGATGAGGAGAGGTTAAATGCACAGATATATGGGTGGACAAGCAAGAACAATGCTCCCGTGTCTTTAGGTCAATTATGTGATGCATGTGTGACATAATAGATAGAAAGGTCAGTGTCAGGGTCGTGGAGGTCTGACTTAGGGTAAAGGTCTGAGCAGTTTCAGGTCATGGTCCCACTGATGATGACATTTGAAAAAGTGTGTGCAAGGTTTCTGGTTCCTTTTTCTACCTTTTTAACAATTGTTTAATGTTGTCAAATAATTGAATTGTACATTTGTACATCAGTAGCACCAGCTTTTAAGGAGCACTCTTGAATCAATAGATTGTGTTAAGAAACATGGCCACTTACTCATCTTGCTCCTCAGGGTAAATTTCTCTTCTATTGACTCAGCTCTGATGGTGTCTTTTGTTTTTCACTATAGCCAGATATACAACATAGGTCTTGTTTTTACTATTGTTCCTGTTTTATGCATAAGTATAGTGTAAAGATAGAAAGTAGCTGAAATTTAGGAAAAGTTCAGTTCTCCCCTCACAAAAACAACAGCATTGATTTTGGTTATGACAAATAATTTCAAATTTATGTGCTTTAAAAAAAAATCTATTTTCAATGTTTAGCAGCTCCTCAAGTCAGTGATAGGAGAAATTCTAGGATCCATTGCTTCACAAAACATGGACAGATAGAATCAATCATCAAAAATCACTATTATGAGTCTGATATGTTGACAAACTGACATCATCTATGCTAAAGATGATAACAGGAGTTTGTTTTCTGCTCTTTTGTTGTGATCTTGATTGTTTGGTTATATCACAACTGGTGTGTAGGCCTTTTTCTTTCGACATCAGGGGGATTGCATGACACAGGAATGGCTCCCACCCCCACCCAGTCATCTGTGGCACACACACAGTCGACGCCTTGCTGTAGCCAGAATGTCCATGCTGACACACGCCCTTGGCAGGGATTTCACCAGCTCTTGACCAATCAGATCATTGCTATGTTACATCATTGTAACCGCCACTGTCCTCCGAATATCCTTCCCCAAATAGCGTGAACCTCTGTCTTTCAGTCTGTTAAGCTTTTTTCTGCATTGAACAGTGATACAAACTCAAAGTAAAATTCACAGTGATGTTTTTTGCTGTTTTCAGCCAAATGGAATACACTTACTTTTGTGATACAACAAATACAGACCACAACTGGCTTGCTAAAAATACTCACACACACAAACACATAGTGACACCCCCACCCACACACTAGGTACATTACCGTCAGTCACAGCTGAGTGCAGTGATGAATTTAGATCTTTTTCGTGTGCAGCAGTCTATCCATCAGTCCGCTCTCTCCGTCTTTGCAATACTTTTTAAAGATCAACTCCAGATTACCAGGCAGCACAAATTGATGTCGCTCAGACTCCCATCTATCAGACTTAACACAGACAGTTGGCCTTTGAAATAATTTGGGTTGTCTAGTATCTACAAATCTTGAAAAGTCAACAAACATGAGTTGCATCTTATATTTAAAATATCCACAAAACTGTCATGAAGCAGGGATAACTGCGCTGATTGTGGTATATGCAAGACTTTAATCAGAATATAAATGTACATTTCGTATTTGAAAACATTGCTACGTTGATTCAGTGTATGTTGGGATTGGAGCTTCTTATTGTGAGTAATGTAGAGTAACAGCAACAAAAAAAGCTGCAAAATGTGTCTAAATGTAGGGAAAACTATGGAATAATGTGGTCAACTGAGCTTTCAGAGGGGAGTTCAGTTACATTTCGGCTAAAGAAACTGCTGAATTAGTGTTTGGGGAAACTCATGGTCACGGTCATGTGGTTCCATGTTGATGGCTCTTGTGAAACCTAACGTACCTGAGCCAAGCCACTGCCACTGACTGCTGCTGCTTCAATGTAAAAAAATAGACCACAAAGGTCTGAACAGTTTAGTAACAAGCCAAAGAAGAAAACTGCAGTTTAAATTTTCTTAGTGATAACAGAATTGGCTTCTACTGAAGAAAACTCTGCTTTGTTCCTGCACATGCAGCAAATGGCTGAGGCCCATTAACCGACTGAGCTGTGATCAGAGTGTGTGGTTGAGAAAAATAGTCGTGACCTTCTCGTCTGCAGCCTCTTCTGCTTTGAATCTGTCTTCTGCTATAGCTGTATCTGTTCACTCATCGTCACTTGCTAAATAAGCATCACGACACAAGTCTGTGCTGCACTAACCCCCCCCTTCTCTCTCCTTGCAGCACTGAAAAGCCCAGCAGCCTTTCACGAACAGCGGAGGAGTTTGGAGCGAGCCAGGGTGAGTGTTTTAAAGCACAGTGAGCGATGGAGTAAAAAAGTATGTGAAACATATGATCACAAAGCAGTTCTACTGTTAGTACAGACACTTAACTGCAGCTTACAAGAAATAAACACAATCTTGGGTGCCACACATACAGTATGAAAGTAAAAACTATTAATAGCATGTGTTTCTTTCTAAATAGTGAAGTTCAAACTGACCTGTAGCTACCATCTGTGTCTCCAACATTCAACTTACTGAGTGATAATTTAAAACAGTTATATTCCCGTGTTAGACCCTATACCTAATTGATATTTCACAGTAGTTAGCATTGGCTGTAAGAACCTAAATCTTTACCAATCAAAGAAAAAAAGTGCCAGCTGCAGAAACTTCACCATCAAAAAATTATCTGTTTATTGAACTTATACCTCCTCATCAACTTTCCTTCACACTTCAGTCTTTCTCATTCTTCTTCTTGTGAGCCCCTGTCCTCCATTTGCCATCCCACCCTAATGTGAGCGTCTATGATGTTTCCCCCAGACCGAGGACTATCTGAAGAGGAAGATCCGGAGTCGTCCTGAGCGCTCTGAGCTCGTCAGGATGCACATTCTGGAGGGTGAGTTTTTACCGGCAAGTCGAGCTGCACGGGGAAGCAGAGGGGAATAAACAATCTTTAATTTTGCCTTAATTTACTCACCAGATTTGATGTGTGATTACTAACGTGTAACTTTTTATCAAAAGCTAAAATATTTGTGTAGATTTCTTTAGATGACATCCAATCAAACTGAATCACTTGAACTGAAAGACATGTTCCTCTGCAGAGACATCAGCAGAGCCATCCCTGCAGGCCAAACAACTCCAGCTGAAGCGAGCACGACTGGCTGACGACCTCAACGACAAGATCTCCCACAGACCGGGTCCCATCGAACTGGTTCACAAGAACATCCTGTCTGTGAGCTGCCCTCTGCAGCACTCACTGCTGGGTAAGTGCACATACCTCACAACACCCAGTCACACATGTCTTAGCACATGGACAGTCTGAATGGTTGAAATGTCATTGAAAAGTGCACACATTCAATAAGAACATTTGTACTGAGTTGCTGCAATAAAATGTGACCAACACAGTCACATTTGCAGTCATCGTTACAAATCACAGAGAGACACACTCATGCAATCAGTTGGACAAGCAGGAGCAATCAAAAAACACAACAAAGCACAGTCAAATGTTTGGACACACACACATTCAAAGACATTATTTTTCCAGATTAAATTATAAAAAGAGACATATACTCAAGTCTAGCGAGTGCAGATATAGAAAGAACAAAACGTTCACAACTCTTTCTTGTTTCTGATGTTCAAAGAAGCTAGTGCAGGGATACACACTTTTACTCAGTATTATGCATCATCATAAGCAAATCTGCTGGACTCATGACTTAAATTAGACTTAAAGACAAAATATAGTGGTAATAAAGGTGCTTTCAGACTGCATGTAAATTGATTTTTGCCTCCCTCAATGAATGTTTCATTGGACTTCACAGCTGACGGTGCAGTGCAAAGTTGTTCACCTCATTATTTCATTAGCTCTGCAGCAATGTTTTCAACCTCTAAAATTTGATCTACATTCGGTGTGAACACACCTTTAGCTGAGTAATTACAAGATCTGGGTATCTACACACGCTTGTAATACAATATAGGGGTGAGTGTACAAACACACACTGCTTAGTCACTCCAGGTTGCATCATTCCAATGGATGTGACAATAAAAACAAAACCACGCAACTTTCGACATGACGGCTTTATTTGGTAATAGCCCTGTTTTGAAACTTGGCAGGACACATTACTTTTCTCAAGTTTCTTATCTTTGTTTTGCAATCTTCATCACAATGTTTGACCATGACAATGTTACACATTGTGAGGGAATGAACCATTTTACCTCAGGAAAAATCTTTAAATTCATTAACTTTTTTCAGCCTTAAACTGAAGTTTATAACAAATTGAAGCTTATAACAAAGATGACACGGTGACTTAATTCACTGCATTTCTGTTCTGTCAGATTCTCCAAAGGGAGTTGGGGGAGAGAGCTCGTCTTTAGATGAAGACAGCAGTGATGCTCTGTCACCAGACCAGCTAACCAATCACGACTCTCCCCTGAGTGCTGTTCCTCAGCTGTCCCCCTCTGATGCACGCACCCAGAATGGGGACGTTTCTCCTGCACAGGTACTGTCACAGGATGTAATTGAAATCAAATCAAGGGATTCACTTCAAAATTAAAATGAAATAAATTTGCCAAGTGATGGATTAACATGACCACACCATTAACCAGAGTCCTTTTTTCTTAGTTTCTTACTCAGCCTCCTCCTCCACCTCCTCCACCACCTCCTCCCCAGGTTAATGGGTCACCCGCCTCCCCACCCCCAAAATTAACAAATGGAATGACGCTGACCTCCCGTCTCTCTGCTGGGCAGGTCAAGGTACAGACACACGACACACTGGTCATTTTCTTTAGGCTATTTCAAGTTGAACATCCTGCAGATTAGATTTTTTCAATAATAAATGTGACCTTGATCTCTATTTGTAGACCAGCTATAACTGGCTAACCCTCCCTCATTTTCTTACTTCCTCCTCAACCACATTTCTCATATTCTGTCATCAGTCTCAGGCTAAGACGAGTTCAGATCGTCCACCACAGAGATCTAAGAAACCAAAGGACAACAAACCCAAGGTCAGCACACTCTTTTTTTCATTTTCATTTTGACCGGCACAGACACAGGACTTATGGCACTGATGGGTGATATTCGTCCAAAATACTGGAGTATGAGGAGACATGGAACAATGGTGGATGTCAGCACATCATTTTCAACCTGCCTCATGACAGCAGTTTTATGAATTTAGATTGTTTTGTTTGTGTTGTTGTATCCAATAGTGTAAAAGTATTAATGGGTGGAATTGTCCTCTGAATGCTCTTCATCATGTGGGTGCAGGTGAAGAAGCTGAAGTACCACCAGTACATCCCTCCAGACCAGAAAGCAGACAAGGAGCGCCCACCGCAGATGGACTCGTCCTATGCGAAGCTCCTCCAGCAGCAGCAGCTCTTCCTGCAGCTGCAGATACTCAGCCAGCAGCAGCAGCACTACAACTACCACACCATCCTGCCCGCGCCTCCCAAGTGAGTGTCGGGCATGACAGTGTTAACAGTAATAATACAAAAAAATATTAAAAATATAAAATGTCAGTAAAAAGGCAAGGATATGTTATGGCTTTGTGTTTGTTAAAAAATTAGTGGTGAGAATAAATTTACATGAACCTGTGGTCCAGCCTCTATCACAATATTTAATATTTTTTCTATCTCCCCTCAGGCCCCCAAGTGAGCAGCCTCCCACAACCAACTCTGGCCCCTCCCCCTCCCGCAGCATTCCCACAACGACCACCTCAGCCTCCTCCAATCAGAGCGGGGCTGCCCGTCAGAGCCAAACTGTAGTGGGAGGAGCCAAACCCACCGCTCTCCCAGCCAACCTGGATGAATTCAAAGTAATTTAAACAGACTTTACCCAGCGTCAAAAATGTATTTGTCAAGAACATTTTTAACTGTCAACATAAATCATGGGACATTTTGGCAAGTCTTCAAGCAGGAAGCGGTGAAAATGCTCAGGCATGTCAGATGTTTTGTTGTGTCACACAGTCAATGGTCGTTTGGTTTCTCATCCTCCAGGTCGCTGAGTTGAAACAGGAACTGAAGTTGCGTGGTTTGACTGTCTCAGGCACCAAGAATGACCTCATTGAGAGGCTTCGCAACTACCAGGAACAAAATGGTGGCACCACGGCAGTTTTGAAAAATGGCATATTGCAGCCCAGCCAGCAGGGCGCTAACTCATCCTCTAGCATCATCACATCCTCTCCAACCACAACTACCACCCCTGAGCACCAGTCTGGAGACGGTGGGTTTAAGTTAGCTCTGTCCTCATTGGCTAATGCAGTCCCAGGGAGAGTCATGCGTTTTGGCAGCACCAGCTCCAGCCCCCCTGTGTCGCCTACTCCGTCTGAGAGGTCATTGGCTGGGATGAGTCCAGATGAGACAAGCTGTAATGGAGACATGTTTGGAGAGATGGTGAGAAGAAAATAGCCTGTTTATGATGAGATTATTGTAAATAACACTGATAATATTTTTTTGAAGCTTTTCCTAACATCCTATTCATGTTCTGTTGTCCTTCAGGTGAGCTCTCCCCTGACCCAGCTCACACTGCACCCATCTCCCCAGCACCCGTCAAACATCTCTCCACTATCACAGCCTCTGTCTAAGGTCAAAGAGGAGATCCAGAGCCCATGCAGCCTCTCCAGGTCTTCAGCTGCCTCAGTCCAGACTCCAGAGTCCCTGCCCAGGGTAGCCATGGACACGTCCTCCATGGACAAGGACCAGATGCTCCAGGAGAAGGACAAACAGATCGAGGAGCTAACCAGGATGCTGAGGCAGAAGCAGAGGCTAGTGGAGACCCTCAGGTCCCAGCTGGAGCAGGGCAAAATGGCAGGTGGATTAGTTGCTGAGAAAGAAGCAAGTGAGAAGAGCAAAATATCCCCAGAGGTTAAACTTCAAACTCTAATAAAAGCCTCCGCCATCCAACCTCCTACTCTCCCTAACGGCATTGTAGTGAAAGTGAAGAAGGAGGTGGAGTCTGAGGAAGAAATGGAGGGAGTGACAGAGGAGGCCCTGGAAAAGAAGTTGGCCCAGCCAATGCAGTGCTCTCAGGAGACTCTGCTCAGGCTGCAGCAGATCCACCGGCTGCAGGTCCAACAAGCCGAACAGCAGAAACAGCAGCTACAACAACCCAAACAGCAGCAGAGTCAGGTGCAACTGCAGAAAGTGGCAGAGGCTAAAGCAAACACTCAGCAGCAAAAGAAAGAAGCTCAAATCCTGCTCCAGCAACAGCAGCAGCTCATCATACAGCAGACCCAACAGAAACAGCTCCAGGCCCAGCAGAAGTTAGCACAGCAGAAACTGGCCCAGCAGAAACTCGCACAACAGAAGCTCATGCAGCAGAATCAACTCAAACAAACCCAAGGGCAAGTTCCACAGAGCCAGCAGAAAAACCAAGTTCAGCTGAAACAGGTTCAGGTGCAGATCCAGAACCAGACAGTGGCAAGCCAGAAGCCTGCAGCAAACCAAACCCAGCAGAGGAAACAGCTGAAGGCTCAGCAGAGGCAGCAGAGACAGCAGACAGCGACTGTCGCCACACAACAGGTGAGGACCCTGACCACATTCAGCACCATCATCAGCCCTCGTCAAGTAGCATCATTTAAGAAAAATTGTATCGTTGAATGAAAGTAGAACTACTGCACATCACTGCTTTAAAAAAAGAATTTGTACAGCTAAAATTTTAAATCTAACACCAAGTAACTTAATGATATCAAAATAGTAAGATAGATAAATGTCCTGTTTTGTTTCCACTTCCAGGTGACTCCGGTCTTCATCAACCAACAGAACGGCACTCAGATCCACACTCAGGCCATTTCGTTAGACCTCCTCAAGGCCAACGGCACACCCACACTTGTCACTGATAGCAACGGCAACCACTACCTTATTGCCCTCACCAGTCACACCACAGATGGTCAGAATGGAGTGTCCTCATTGGCCAAAACCAATGGACGCATCACACTGCAGGTATGGTAAAATGAATGGTCTTTAATGATTGGGTTGAAGAGCGATAAAATATTTATCTGCGTCATCCTCTGCTTTTTTTTTTTTTCCCAGAGATTGCAGTCAACTCCAAGTAAACTCCCCAGCACTGACAGCCAATCAAAAGAGCAGACAGAGGCCGAGCCTGTGAGCCAGCCAATCAAAAAGGTACAACACAGACGTCACTTTAAAACACCGACCTGATGGTTCGGGTGCAAACCATGTGGGAGCGCAAGCTCTGAGCAGGCGTACCCAGTTTGAATCCTGGCTAGTGTGACTCTTTCCTGTATGTCACTTCCCATTTCTTGTCTCTCCCTCCTATAACACTAGCAAGTAAAGGCCTAAAATGCTCAAAGAAAAAAAAACATACTTTTTAATGACTTTTTTGATAGTGTTCCCACGTCATCTTTTTAATTTGTTACCAAATATATTCATCATTCATCACCAAATAGATTCAAAATTTTAACAGTTTAAAATCTCTCATAGTCTGTACTTAAAACTAATTTTGTCAGCTTATATTTATAAAGCTACCTATTTATATGTAACATTTACCCTGTAAACCTTGAGAACAGGTTAAGACTAAAACTGTCCATAACTGAGGAAAGTTTCATCATCTCAAACATTGTATATAAGGTATAATAACCTGACTTAGGATTTGATTTGAAGTTATTAGCAAGTTAACTATTAATTATAACATTGCAGGTTTGATCCCCGATCCTTTTGTCCACATGTGTGTCCCAGAGTTAGACACTGAACCCTGTAATGTAACAGCAGGACTCTCTGTCTGCATCTTCCAAGCAGTGACATCTCCCTGCCACAAAGTGTCTCCACTAACACACGTTTAAAATAGCCTGTTATTCAGACGTAATATTTCAGGAGCCAATCACTGTTGAGTGTTCAGTATATTTACTTCTTTGCCATTTTTTTCCTTTAGGGACAGAAGTCGGGGCTCCACCTGGACACTAAATGTGTTCCTCAGCCCGGCCTCTCAGCCACAGCTCCGCCCAACCTGCAGCCTTTCTTTGACGACATGTCAGACAGCGACAGCCAAAGCAGCTTACTCTCATCTCTCAAGGTAACAGCAGCCTCTTCCTCTGCTGCTGGAGGCTACCATCATCATGTCATCTCGACTGCTCCACATGTTGTAAACCTCATTAACCTTTTCTCCTTGTTTCTTCTCTTTTTCCTTTTCATTCCATCACTTCATCACTTCATCCTGGCAGAGAGAGGAGGTGTGTCCGCCTTACGACCGGCACACACTGTTCACCCCTCCCTCTCCTAAACCCAACACCTCCCTTCCCACTCAACGCTCCAAAGTATGTCTTCTAGCATGTCTTTTCTTTCTGTCCTTTAGTGTTGTCCTTTTTTCTCTGTCCCCTCATTTACCATCTTATTTCTTTTCACTGAATTTTCCTTTACATTTTACTGAACTGTGAAATGTCTGACTCGTGTCCTCTCACATTTTCATCTTTTTGTCTGTTATGTTGATTTTTTCCCCTCCACCTGTCTTCTCTGTCAGTGATTGCCTATATTTCCCAGAATACTTTATGCAGTCCCCAGAGCAGAGTGTGGTTGTAAACTTTCATTCAGATGTGAGACACCTGCAGCTAGAAAAGTGACTTAGTGACCAGTCAAGTGTTTCCAGTGAAGGGAAAGTGAGAATCACATGATGACAGACTGAAACTAACCAAACTATAGGTAGCTTTGTTCTGGCATTTCAACATTTTACATGCACAAAAAAAGAGGTCACCCCAAAAGGCATAATGTGGGCCTTTTAAAAAATGAGGAGACATTTACTTTAACTACATTTTTATATGATTATGTTTTCAAACATCTCCACTTAAAACATCCCACAACAAAGATATTGACTGGAATGGTGATAAAGTCCTGATGTGTGCAGGGTATTTATTCAGTCAGTTACATATTAACAACTGATATAATGACAATGAGATGTGCATACAAGTACTGGCTTTTTTATTGAGAAAAGGCCTGTAGTCTTTCATTCATCTGGGTTTGGCCAGTTATCTACTGAAATAAGATAGATAATCTTTAGAAAGCAGCGTTTATCTGTATTTCAAAAGAAGGAGTTTGTTTTAGTGCAGGTTTACTGTATTTGGTAAACTTTGTACTTGGTGGCTGAAGTAATGTGTTCCTGTCTGTCTGCAGGAGAACGGCGTGAATAGTCAGCACATGGACGACCTGTTTGACATCCTGCTGAAGAGCGGAGGTAATGAACTCTACTGGGTGAGGAGAGAGAGACGTCCCCACTCTGTTGCCTCCAGTGTTGATGAGATTATCTCTTTCTCTTTCCGTCCTTCAGAAATTCCTGGCTTCAAGGCCAACCCGGACCCTTCCCTTGCCCCTCTCCATTCTGACCCTCCCTCTCCATCTTCGCCCCCATCCCCCCTCCACCTCTCCCCTCCCACCCCTACAGAGCCCCTCATCTCTCCGCAGCCTCCTGTGGGGGAGCCCTGCTCAGGCAGTGGACGCCTGGAGGACTTCCTGGAGAGCACCACGGGCGCTCCTCTGCTGGGGGTGGAACCTGACGGTGGCCTGACACTGATTGACGACCTCCACAGCCAGATGCTGAGCACGCCCAGCATCCTGGACCACCCTCCCTCCCCCATGGACACATCCGACCTGGGCTTCTCTCCCCATTCTACGGGGTTGGACTTTGGCGACCCCACCTTGGACAGCATGGACTGGCTGGATATTTCCATGGTGGGGAGCGCCAGTGGAGGAAGTGGGGGCGGTGCAGGTGGAAGAGGGGGAGGAGGGGGAGCTGGTGAAGGAGACGGAGGGACAAGTCTGGCCCCGCTGGCGCCACACACTCCGACAAGCGTCTTCTCAGCTGATTTTCTGGACAGCACGGACCTGCAGCTGCACTGGGAGTCGTGTCTGTAGCGCCACACACAGATGGACACACACTCGCTCACACTGTGTACAGGCTCTGTCTTTATTTCATGCACATACTGAAACCTTCTCTATGCTGTCTCTACCACTGCAGGGGTCACTGGCACATGCAAACACATGCACACACATTTACACAATTTGCCCTGTCTTTCACTGGCTGTTACTGTATGCAGGATGAGGTGAAAAAAGTAAGAAACATAGAAATTAAATTCATAGAACGGACTTGAATTTGGTGGGACTGAAGTGGACTTTGAATTTTAATTCTATGGGGATTCACACAGGAGACTGTAACATCCCATCTCCTGCATTATAACCAGGTTAAATCAAACCAGCAGAAAACTGTAGGTCACTGTAATAATGTAATTTCAAGCCTTGGAAACGGTTTGACAGACGAGAGCTGAGGAGGAACTGTCAGCGGCGTTTACTTGGGCTCGTAGAGGTAACAGTGTGTGTCAGTGCCTCCCAAACTTTGCACTTATGCTGAATCTGATTGGTTTGGTTCAGGTAAACGACTGAAATCTTAGCGCTGTGCGGTGAGGCTGAGTGAACGCCACGACGTGCTGTATTGATCTGTTGATGGTGTGAAGAGAGGGCGTGGAGCTAGGGGTCTCATCACCTCACCGTGGTAACCTGAACCCCCAAAAAAAAAAAAAACAAACAACCGTCATTGGTTGTCAGTTGCTAGTAAAATGAACCATATCAGTGGCAACAGTTTGAATTGAAGCCTCATTGGAGGTTGCGTATTATTGGTAACATTATGGTAGACCACTATGTATTGCTGTATATGGGGTGTATATTATCAATTGTCCATATTTTTCTTTGCTGGTTGCTTTAAAGTCGAGCTGGCCGGCTGGGGAACATAGGGTGAGGGCAGGGCTTCCAAAATCCTTGGACCTTGTCATTTTTTAAAGAAAAAAAATTTAAAAAATAAACATACTATAAAAACGCCACGATGTCTCTTTTTTTTTTTCTTTTGCACATTCCAATCTCATGGTTTTTTACAAATATCATATATACCAATAAATATTAGCAATTATTACAATTACTTTAATTAATTTAATTAATAATTAAACAATTATTTTACATAGAAGAGCATCAAGTCTGCTTGATTAATATGATTATTAATTATTTTATTATTATACTATTGGTATCGTGCCTGTTTGACTAATCCTGGTGATAAAGAGAAAGGTCACAAGAGGGCGCCATTGTCCTTAAATCAACTGTCTTCACCCATCATACAGACGCCATCTGGATACCAACAAGTCCGTCATGTTTTCACATTTTAGTTTGTTTCATAAATTACAAAAAAAAACAGTACATTCACAAGTTGGTGTCTTATCCTTATTGTACAAAGTCAACAAAAGCAATTTCCTCAAAACATGTATGAACTTTAATCTGACAATTGTTTGAACTTCTATATATTTGCTCCTGAGTCTTGTTCTCTCACCTGCCTGTGTTGTCAAGAACCAAAATTTGAACCCGGCTTTGTCAGAACCAAAACAAACACCTGCTCACTTTCTGTAAACAGCTCAGGAAAATGACGTTAATACCATGTTTAAGCTGCAGTCTTCTCACACATTTTATTTTGAAGGCACATTATTGCTTCCTCTCAGTTGTATCTGTTAGAGGAAGGCATTTCCACCTTTATTTATATTTATATATTAATACATATGATGCAGTCACTGCAGCAGCCCCAGAGAGCACAGCCTGAGTACTGTCGAGTCAACACTCAACATTTCTGAAGTGAACGTGCGTATATTACACAGCACTGCACAACAAATGCTTCTCCAATGTAAAGTCAATTGAAAATCATGTGGGCTTATTCAGCTCATTTTGCTCTTTTAGAAGTAAACAGTAACTTCTGGCTGGTACACACACACACACACACTCACTCACACACCGTTCTGCACCTCTGTAGTTTCCTCAGTCACTGCAGTGGTGTTGCATTATTTGTTAGTGTTTTACACCTGTGCTCTTCAGCTCAACAGATCTGCAGACTGTAGTTCACTGGCTCCTGGTGAGACATTCACAGTTGTCCCCTGACTCAGAAAATGAAACAGGCTCTGACACTTTCTATTCCACATGACAAGATGTGTATTCGCAACTCATCGTTTCAGGTTTAAAGACAAATCTTGTGGGCAAGTAGATCTGTTTCATTAGGAAGCTCAGTCTGATAAATTATTTATAAAAAAAGAAACACCTGGATCAGAGGTCGAGCTGCATCATGGCAGCAGGTTTTGACAGAGAAGAAGAAGAAGAATGTGTAGGGTGTGAAAACACAGCAGCTCTGGTTCTGCTACAGAGAAGGTGTCAGTGGTGGAGTCAAGCAACAAGGACATCTTTCCAGAACAACTATTTTGCCGTGGTACGGGCCAACAGGGAGAAATCCTCCATGAAAAGAGGCTAATTTCAAAACCCACAGGAGCCTCAAAAGACCATGAATTATGGGTAGAAGTGTTCTAATGTAATGTAGTGTAATTAGAGAGCTCTTGTTTTGAAGAGTGTGGGTAAAGTGACCTCCTCACCATCTCCTCCTCTTTCTTTTGCAGCATTGACTGAATCGAGCTCTAATGTCCCCCCAGTCTTTCAAGCCTCACTCAGGCAGCTCCTATCGTCTCTCAAAGACTCTGATGAGCCGTCAGTAGTTCTCAAACACACACACACTGAATGCAACACACAGATATTTGATGCACGGCACGCAAACACACAACCAGCTCAGTACACTCTTACAATTACAAATTCACTGCACACGCACACACAGGTCACAGCAGCTCCCCAGTGCAGCATCACTATATCTCTCTCTCTCTCCCCTCTCTCTCTTACCATACAGAGAGCAGATAAAAGTCCCGAGGCCATGCCACTAATTAACTACAGAGAGCTCCAAAGGGCCACAGCGCCATGAGGGCTAAAGATCTCCTCTGTATCCCACGTCCCACTGACAGGAGCTGCCACCCTGCAGCCAGCAGTCACGCATGATCTTTAATCACACGTGCTCAGAAAACCTTGTCATCAAAATATGAAAATATGAACGCAGAGAATGATTGAAAATGGCTTTACTTAAAACAAACAAACAAACAAACAAACAAAAAAAACACCATCTTTGTCATGGGTGTCAAAGGAAGCTTTTTTTCCAATGATTTTTGAAATATTTCTTTGAAGCTTTTTGAAGCAGTGGTCAGGTGACTGGGGAAATACTCTCACTGTGCAGCATGATGTATGTGCACATGAGGCTGTTTTCACATGTTAACCTGTTAAAGTTTTGAAATGAAAACACACTTTAAATATGTGCATATTCACAGATTTGGTATATTTCAATAGGGATTAGAAGGAGTAGATGAAATTTTTAATAAAGTCAAAAAACCTTCTGTGTAAAAACGATATGAGATTCAGGTTATTATTTGAAGCATAAATCATAAATATGTGCAGAGGGGGCCTTTAAAGGCAAATATAATTATAATAATAACAGAATATTAAAGGGTACAACACTTGTGTGTCAGAGGTTAAAATCTTTAGATACAAGTCGCTGGTCAAACTCATCATATTGTAAGACAGTCCCTTGTAGTGTAGTTAGGTGACGAAGTTGGCGTCGCTATGATTTCATTATTTTTACAGACTTGACAAAGCTCCAGACTCACAGGTCTCCTCACAACTGGGAACTATATTTTCATTTGTAAATTCTGTCCTGCCACTTTAAAGGTTTGTCGAAAAAAGCAGTGGAACATTTTAGATTGAAACATCTGCAGAAACCAAATTAGCTCTGCATTTCTGACATGTTTTTCTCCGACTGTGACACTGCCACACAAACATGCTTTGGTCTTTGTGTTGTTATTAGTCAGGATGAGTGGATGTGAATTTTAATTTTGTCATCACCGTCTTTACTGCTGGTGCACGTTGGTGATTCGTGGTCATTATGATGTCATTCACTTTAACTTCCAAGTTATAGGAAACATGGAAGGTGGGATGTGCTGCTTAAATATTGTGTGAATCAGATCTTGTGCTTTAGTGCATAGTGTTATCGAGAAAAAAAAACAAACCTTAACATGCACGTGTTTGTTCAACTGAACCAGTCTGTGTCTCAGGAAGAGCGACTGCGTCTCGTCGTGCCTCCGTCTGCCTTTTTGTGTGAAGTTGTATGATGTGAGAGGAACAGTCAGGTTGGGGTGGATCCTGCTGCGGCTGCGGAGCCTTTGATAGCAGAGGATGTGAAGGCTGACATTTGCATGGGCAGGGGGGAGCTGGTGGGGGGATCTTGGAGGAAAGAGGGAGGAGGGCACTGGGAGAATCACAGGAGTTTGTTCTACACCTGTTTGTTTGAAAGAAACAGAGTACGTGGGCAAAAAAGACAGAGAGGCAGTCGCAGAGGAGAACAGTGCAAACAGTGCACACAAAGGACAGTCACTCTGAGCTCTGTGAACTAAATACAGTCTTTGATCCACACTCAACCCCCTTTAATTGTTCAGCACAGGTGACAATTTGTGGCTGTGTGGAGAGGAAAACAACTCAGCACAAATAAAAAAAATAACTCTGAAATGATACATTATTTATACTTAACTTCATGCTGCATTTATATTATCAATGGATTAAATCACTCTGTACGACACAGGAGGGGTCTTACTCAGACAGCAATCTACAGACCTCTCACCCACTCAGTTCCTCTCACCTCTGCACAGCGTCTTTCAGGTCATTGTTTTGGTTTTTGGTTTTATATCCTGCAACTTTAATATTCAGTCTCTCCGCTCTCATCGATCTTGCAGGCAGTTGTTTCCAGCTACAAAGCTCTGACAAACACACTGTACATTACCTGCTACAGACAAAAAGAGTAAATATTGGACTTATATTAACAGGTGACCTGATTCATGACTCTAAACAAATGCTAATGTTGTTCTTTTGGATAAGTTATTGTTGGCCATATCGACTTAATAATGTGATGTGTTTACTGTTTGTTACACTGCCTTGGGTGTCAGTAAACAACTTAACTTAACACTGTTCTTGGGGGCAAAGTTCAAACAGTGGTGTTGTCTTCAGGTCATATTTGAAAAAACAGCCTGCTGCTGACCCTCGCTGTTCACCTTAGACTTGCTGAAACACTTCAGTGAGTGTAAAATCAATCGTGAACCAACTGCAGCAGACGCTCACTCACTCTTGACTGTGACAAGTAAGTTGACAGTAATGTGAATATGGTCACTGGTGTGTCACACAGCTATTCATCATGTCAAGAAGAAGATAGGAGCTCAACAAAGCCTCCCACATCCTGCTCGTTTGACATCAAAAGTTTAATGTACAGAGATTTCCTCTGTGTTGCTGTTTAAGAGAAGTGTGCTGGTTTGTTGCCCTGTGGCCAAAGAACTGCTATGAAGAGAAATGCAACAACAGCATAAAACAACAGAAAAATAACTTTCTATATAATGAGTTTCAAATTGAAACTCAGCAACACAAAGTAACTGCTTCAACCTGACATGATACATTGGGTGGCGTCATACTGGCCTTTGGGAGGGACGGCTGCGCTCATGGGTGACCAGCCATTACGTAATCGAGGACTGAGTCTTTTAGCATAACCTTGGGACAGATGAACAGCGAGAGAGAGAGTTATGTAACGCAGCCACGCTGGCCTGGTTTAGAGGTTTTTGTTTTGAACCGCACACATGTTGGTTGGGTAGGGGGTGAAATGCTGACCTAAATAACACAAAATATTGTAGGTCAGGTCAATCACACTGGCTGCAGAGAAAGTTTTGTTTGAAATACAAGTTTCACTGTGAATGATGAAGCGTGAATGTCGAGTTAGACCCAATCAGCCGCCATGTCAGTTCTATTCTGGATCAATGGATCTTCATTAGTATACAAGAGGTGTCAGACTGTTTGATGTGAAGCTTGGGCCCATTGGAGCTGACTGGTGTCCAGTGACTGAAGCTAGACAAATGGTTTTTCTGCAGTTTAACCAGGAAAACACAAAGTCCAAACTAGATCACAACAGTTCATAACTTTGTAGATTCAAAAATGCTTTGCAGAAGATTAATTACTCAGATCAGATCATTACATTAAATAGATTTGGCAGCTCATGTTCAAGTTCAACAGTACACTGTGTCTTTGCCAGTGATCTGAGACGGGATTAGCACATAATACTGAATGGACATGATGAGAGGACAATATGAAAGTAGGTTCATCACAATGGAAGCATCAATTAATTGACTGGTTCATCCCAAACAGCCCAGAGCTCTAAGTTTAATTGGAGGGAAGCTTTAGTTCAGACGCTTGATAAGAGCGAGAGAACAGAGACATGATCAGATCAGATTGTACTGGGAGTCAGTTACCTTAATTAGTACAGTGGGATTGTGGGTACAGTAACAGTAGAAAATGGATTCCAGGAATTTGTGTGTGTGTATTTGTATGTTTCTTATCTTATTTTATATATAATATTATTACACTGCCATTATACATTGTGTTATGTGCAACAAAATACAAAAACAGCATCAAACTGTTAATCATTTGATTACCCTCACAATAACAACTTTCTCTCTGTTAAAGACAATTCAAAAGTTTCTGGGATCATAAAACACCACCTATCAGACGGACATACAGTAGGACGTAATCACACAGGACACGTCACACCCCACTTAAGAAAACCCCTCCAACTGGGGCAAATATATTCTAAAAGTCATTATAATGATAAGCAACTGTTGAAAGAATTAGTACAAAACACGTGTATATTTGCACTTTGGCCTTTCCTGTACAGCCTCTGTTCTTTATTTAAAAAAAAATACTGGATTTTGACATCGAGATTTCAAAAGGTTGTAGCTTGAAAGTGGTTAGAGATAAATGTCTATTGTAAATCATCACTATTACATCATTATCGTTATTACATGACCAATCTTCATCCCCTAAAGGCAGATATTCTCCCTTAGAATCAGAATTGGTGAATTACAGATCCATAACGAGTGAAGTTTTTCTCTGCTTCAATTTACTCAAACACAATGGACAGAAATGCTTCCACGTTAATGCATGTGAGCAAGTTCAGAGCTTCTTTCTTCCACTGTCTCCTCGAACACTTTAAATAGGAACATGAGGTAATTTTGGGTTAGAATCAAAGTAGTGCCTGTCTGCTAACTAGTGGTAGAGAGTACAAACGAGATTTCATACTAATTGGATTGTCTGTTTTTTTCAGTATTGTTGTTTGTCGCAATTTTGCGACTTTGGCATTCAGACTCTGATAATATACTGCTCTTATGCATTTTTTTGACTCTTATATGCTATATAGATTTTTCCTACATATATGTTTTTATTCCATGTGTACTGTGTGATCATTGTATTGAACAAAAATATTTTCCAGTTCTGATGAAAAAAAATTAAGGAATACAGTTTTCTTGAATTTGGAGATGTTGACTCTCATGTCTCTTGAAACTCTTGAAGCTGCAAACTGCCCCAGTGAGGCCTGGAGGCCATGCTCTTATGAAACCAACAGAACCACATCATCTGCAAAGAGTAATGATGCAATTCTGAGGTCGCCAAACTGGACACAATCCTCACCTCGGCAGCACCTTGAGATCCTGACTATGAATATCACAAATAGGAACAGAGAGAAGGGACAACTTTGGCAGACACTTAACGAAAACATGTTCAACTTTCCCTTGGGGACACAGTCGTATGTTTTCTCCATGTCCACCAAATACATGTAGACTCCTCCAGGTTGGGTGGTTCAAGAATAAGATGGAGATGGATAGAGGGGTGATGGATGGGAATCTAGGAGTAAAGGGACATGCGAGCAGGTTTTAAACAAACCCACAATGTAATCAAACTTATTGGGAGGAGGTGTGTATGCGCCTTGGGAGTGATGAAGGGTAATGACTATTTATTAACACACAGCCAATATAATTGAACATTGAACACCATGTGAGACTCTGATTAAGAGGATGAAGTGAAAGAAGCTGAGAGAAATGAGAGATGTAAACAAGTGGAGGGGATGGGAACGTGATACAGATGCAGATATAAATAAAAGCAAGGAGCAGCAGTGAGAGTGTGAACGAGGGAGAAGACGAGAGCGGAGCCAGAAGAAAAAGGAGAGCCAGTGGAGACCCCAGAGAGGAGAGAGGAGCTGCAGCGTTGTGGTGTGGTGTGTTGTTCGGTGTGATTAACTCCAGAGAAAGAAGTCTGCTGGAGGACTTACTGAAATAGCTGCTCCCTATTAAAATCAACTACTGCGACTGCCACTCACCTGGCTGCTGCTTAGCAATGCAAATGTACATGAAAGGACGGGACATTACAGCATCTATAGGAAACCTGACGCACAGTCAGGAAGCGCTTATCCTTGTTCTGGTGAGATGCTGAGTGCAAAGGTGAACATGAAAAGTCTTTGATTTAAAGGTGTTATTAGCAATAATCTGTCAAAGGATTCATTTTGAGTCATCACTGTCATTGCTGAGGGAAAAGTGACACATTCTGTTCTGCATCTAATGGCTGCCTCTTTAGGCTGCATTTGACATTGAGAGCCACCAGGTTAGCTTTGGGGAAATATCTGCTTTAAATATAAATTTGTATCCTGTCCCCCTGGGCACTCCTCCATTGTGTCATGGCAAGGGCAAATGTCCCTAGGCCACCCCCCCCCCCCCCCCCCACTGGAGTGCCTCAAGAATTGGTTCTTGGACCACTCCTCTTTGCAATATAGACGACCTCCTTGGGTCCAATTATCTGCTCACATGACTTCTCTTAACACTGCTATGCTGACGACACCCAGCCTTACCTGTCGTCCCAACCCTATGACCTCATCATACCATCGCGGATCACAGTCTTTCTCTCTGAAATAGACCCTCAACTAAACCTCTCGAAGACTGAAGTCCCTGAGTCCAACAAGGTTGCAAGTAACCTGAGTGTCATGTTTGACAACCAATTATCCTTTTCTAACCATGTTGCATCTGTTGCATGTTTGTATGCTGTCTCTGTCACATCACTTTATTCTATACATCAGAAAAATCAGGCTTTATCAAATCAGGCTCTTTGTACAGGCCATGGTTATCTGTCAAGTGCAATCGCAGTCCAGACTGTTCCCATCTGTGGTTCCCTGATGGTAGAACAAACTCCCTATGTCCCTCTCTGACTTCAAGAAGCTCTTGACATCTGCCAAATGAGCAAATGTAAATGGAGAGAAGACTCTGTTCTTTCTTTGAAGTGATGGCAGGTCAATGGACATGTGAATGCCAAAGGTACAGCAGAAGGAACAAGACATTGGGAGAAAAAACAATAATCTACTGTGACGTTAAACAACTCTGCACTCTTTAGTTTCAGAAATACAAGCACTAATACAGCCTCTTGTCTTACAAAGACCTGGAGAAAATAAATTTTAAAACTATTGATTAAACCAGAATTGAGCATGTGGTTATTTCAGCATTTTGTAACAATTAAAACCAAAATTTTACACCAGCAGGCAGAAAACAAAGCAGAAGCAATTTCCTCTGAAGTTTTGTTCCCGCAAAGATTTTCTCTAATCTGTCAGAGTTTAACAGGCCTCAAATTTGCAAAATTAGCACTAACAATGCCACTGTTCATTCAGAGACTCTCATGCCAGAGAAACTGATCACTTATAGTAAATAATTATACAGTTAAATTTGGAGGAAAAGCTCAAAGAAACTAAGAAGTAACAAGGATTCTGCTGAGAGAACTAATCCAACATCAGGCTAAAGAGCCGCTTTCAACATTCATTCTCACCTAATTTTACACATTTCAGTCACTTTACACATGAACATTGTGAGTCATGCTATATTCAAAAATATAGGAGGACATTGGGGTTGTGGAAGGAGCCCTGACAACAAATGGCAATAGCATGAGGGTATCAGGAATAACCAGGTTATAATAGCTGATATACATACATTCATACATCTGCCTGGTGAATGTGAAGCACGAATGATGCCAATCATCTTACACAAGAACGGGTGATGAGTTGCAACTAATCAACCATCAATCAATTATGATCGAATTATTTTTACTCTGTTAAGTTATATACAGAAGTTGCGTGATATATTAATTATCATCACAAACGCCCATACGCTGATTTTCCCACCTTCCTCCTCATAAGACACATGCAGTCTAGTCTGTGTGTTCGTCTACCATTCACTTCTCTCCTGGTGAAAACCATTTAAAATTGTCCAGAGCAGTTAGTGTTTTTGAAGCACCAACACAACAACAGCAGTTTCACCTACACCCAGTTCAAACGGCTGCACCATCACCAGGTGGAGAACTGAACCATCTCTGACAGACTAA
This sequence comes from Rachycentron canadum, assembly GCA_038496675.1. Taxonomy (NCBI): domain Eukaryota; kingdom Metazoa; phylum Chordata; class Actinopteri; order Carangiformes; family Rachycentridae; genus Rachycentron; species Rachycentron canadum. The sequence goes on from CM076668.1 coordinate 5,836,539, forward strand.
CACATACTGCTGCGTTTGTGTTGTCTGGTCACAAAACAACATCTTTCTGCTCTGACAAAAAGCAGCTCTGTGATTGGCTGATGTAATAGGAAGCACCGACACGTTGACCTTTTACAGCTACAGGTTAGAAAAGTCTCTGGCTGAGTACAAATCAATGGCTCGACTTCATCAATGGATTTTATGTCTCAAGTTGTAAGGTTGAGTTGTTTGAGTTTTTTTCCTCCCAACATTCAAGATGAAACTTTTGTTGATCCATGTGGGGAAAGTTAGAGTCTAATGCGGGAAAAAATAAGTAAGATGGAAAAGAAACATAACAGGAAACATGGAATATCTATATAAAGTAATAAATACAGAGAAGAAATAACTTGGGGCATATCTTAATAAAACTGTGAGTGCTGTCTTATGAAAATGCTGTAACCAAATGGATTATGGTTCCTGTGTGAGATGAGATAAGAAGAAGAAAAGAAATACAAACTGTTATGACAATCATTTTACTGATGTGTCCATCCCTCAATCATTCTGTGTCATTCTGTATCCATCTATGTATCTGTTTATTTATCTGCTCCTTCATCTGCTCCATCACCACCGCCCTCACAGACACACAGCAGTTATGTAGCCTAATATACACTCCAAGCTGTTGTGCAACTGGTGGCCACCCTGAAATAGAAATCTAACATAGTTCACTGGGAAAACAAGTGATGATTCAATGACAAGATGAGACGTCAGGATGGGCTGTGATTGAATGAAAACCCACAGTGACATAAGAGGTTAAATATGCAAATTTTCAAAAAAACAGGGTGAGGGTGTGAGAGCTGTGAGAGAGGAGCAGGACAGGGAAACACAAAGACTGTGGGGAAATGAGATTCATTACAATCCTCCTTAGAAATGATGCCAGTAATGGGCAGGCAGCGTCAGGGCTGATTTGTATCTGTGACTGGAGAGTCGGGGGCCGAGGGCCGAGGGCCAAGGCCCTTCAAATTGCTAATCAAAGCCGGTGAGAAGACTGACAGCTATTCTCTCTGGGTGTCTGCACACAGCTCATTCACTTCTATAAGTCACTGTGTGTGGAGTTGTAATAGGCCCAAATGAAGCTGGATATTTGCATCTCCTTTGATTTGGTAAAGGTCACTGCTGACAGGGAGGTCCGGGGGGACTGTGCAGAAAGACACACACACACACACACACACACACACATACACACACACACACACACACACAGTAACCTGATTGGAGACGATACTGTTACACTCTTTGCCTTGTGTCGAAATCATCCAAACTGAGACACTTAATTTCTTTCTTTTGTGCCCTTTGTACTTTCCAGTTTTCAGATAGCAACAGTCTCTTTAGATGGCAAATATTCATTCATAGATTTTTCCTTATTTAGTCTTTATTTACCCTTGAGTCTATCTCTTTCTTCTGCTCCATTGTGAGACTGTTCATCTTAAAAAGTCTTTGACGTGTTTCTCTCTTCCTAACACTTTGTACGTGTTTCTCAAAACACAACAAGCAACCAAATCTTAATTAATCTCAATCCAATTTAGCAAGTCCCCTGATCATGAAACACTTCAAATTAAACTTTTAAATACTGCAGCTGAATTTCTATTATTTCTGTGCTTGTTGTCTTCAAATGTTGTTATGCTGTATGTGTGTGTGTGTGTGTGTGTGTGTGTGTGTGTGTGTGTGTGTGTGTGTGTGGACTTGTTTTACTATTTTCACGGGGTCCAAAAACTGGACGCTCACTATGATTGTGGCAATCATCAGCTATGTGCAGATCAAACTGCTGGATCTCATAAGTTAAAGCCTGTTTGTGGGTTAAGTGTTAGAAATGTTAGAATTAGGTCTGGGTCAGGGTTTAGTATTTAGTTGTGATGGTTAAGGTTCAGGTAAGAGTCTGGCGAATGTGTTATATCAATGACTAGTCCCTATGAATACAGCAAAACAAGGACGTAAGTGTGCGCATGTGTGTTTGTGTGTTGGTCAGGGGATGTGGGGGGTGGTAGTCCTGTGCTCTGATTCAGGCCCTCTGGGCTCTGCTGCCCTCTTTGTCTGTGCTTTTCTAATTGGTAACTGAGTCCAACCAAACAGTCAGATGAACAAAACTAATCATTCACCAAACCAACTCTAATAACTCTGCTGTCCATCTCTGTCTCTGTCCCTCACTCAGCACCTTTTTCTGTCTCTCGGGGTGTACAACAGACACAGTGATGGCCTGGTTGGAAAACCAGACCTCTGAGCATCCAGTTAAATATTGAGTTTTCAAAATCTGTGAGCTGCAGTAGACAAGAGATCTGACTGTGTGAGATTAAGTCCTGCAGAATAAACCTTCAACTTCAAAAGAAATGTCACCGCTGGGAGCTGCTGCCATTCACACATTTAATCATCTTTTTAATCCAGTAATAATATTTTATGAGAATCCTTATATGTGCTAATGGTTTTATATGGTAAATGTATTTTGATTTGATTCATTTGAGCAGTTAACCATGTTTACAATTAACCTTGGCTCATATAAATGTGTATATGTATATATATGCATTTAGCTGCTTCAGATTCAGGTTCTCTCAGACTGTCATGGCTCACTAGGACACTAGAACAGAACAGTTATTAGTAATTAAGTGTTAGTTACAGCTGTGTAACATCTGTGTTTTTATTTCTATCACAGATCAAAATGTCTGCTATTGAGCCCTACGGAGAACACCATACTCTCTCACTCTCTATGATTCACGACTCATCCCTTAGATAGATTCTTCTTCTTCAGATAAATGCAAAAATGCATACATCTTTTAAAAAACCCCATCTTACATCATTTTATTAGGTTGTAACAGGATAAAATATGCAGATAACTCAGATAGAGCCTCTAAGGGGACGAACTGGCAAACTCCATCTGCTGATCAGTGTCATGTTTATGATCAAAAGACTTTTTGTTTTAGACTTATTGCTACTATTAATAAATTATTGCACTGAGGCCAGCATGCAGTTTGTTATATTAATGAAATCAGTTCAGTGCTTCTAATATTGTTTGTAACTGAGCCAGAAAACTGAACTGGTCTGCACTGACATTCAGTGCTACATCATCTACGATGAAGAAGTCCTCCACCAGGCCCAGTAGATCATTTTGAACACACACTGTCTGTGTTCTTGGCAGCTTAAATTGCACTTCAGTGTTTCATGTATTGTTAATATGGGGAAAACCCCACTTGTATTTGAATCGGATGTTACCAAATCCAGTACAGTGGCTGAACCATCCACTTATCCCAGCGATACTTTTCAGGTTTCTAAAAATACAGATATGAGTTTACACCAGTTTTTGTGAACAGGATGCAGTTTCTATGCATCAAGCTTTATTTCAATACCAGGGTAAATGCACTTTGCAAAAACAATCAATGTCACAGTTATTTTATGGATGGGGTGCAGCCTTTCTGCTCGTCCTGCTGAGTGTTCACTGCTACAGTGAAACCCACAGCTGGTCAGCTGGTTAAGTGACAGACATAGTCAGAGATCAATATGGAGCTGGGTGACCCTTAACTCATTTTATACCAATAAATGTCTCAAGTCTGATAACAGTAAATAAAAATAAAACTATGCATAAGATATTTTTTGCTGATGAAGCAAAATATTGTGTAAGTGACAGTTGAATTACTGCACAGTCACTTTCCATGTATGTACAAACATGATTTTGTGACACAGCCAGTCAAACGTATGGAAGCCAGTTGTGGGTCAATATGTGACTTACAAAGGAAAACTTGAACCCCCAGCCCACATACACTGAGAATGACCTTTGAAATGCAAGGTTTGTGTGTAAATGAAAAGCTCTAAAATTGCACAGGAATCTCCTTCACTTGTCCCTTGAGGCTTTGTGGATAATCCTGACTTCAATAGGCAGAAATCACATGGCACAGCATCAGCAAACTGTGCACTGGATGCTCATGTTTGTCCGCCACACTGGTCTGTGATGTTTCATTTCAAAGAAGATAGTATTTTAGATTTTTTAAACCTTTGAACAACCATGTGCTGTGGAGGGAATGTGACTTTAAGGACATAAATGACAAACTCTAAATGAGTATGAATGTGAAACTCTGTTGCACTTTGTTATTTCGACTTTGTTATTTCCTACATTAAAACATGCCTTGTGAGCTTAGCTAGTAATGTATTAAATATCTGAATGTAGAGCATTTTCCTCAGCTCTAAAATTAAGATAGATGCACAATAAACACAACAACAGGGACGCTACAATGACCACCTTTTGTCTTTTGCTGCATAATAACCAAACCATGCAGCAATGTGTCACCTCAAGTTCCTTTATTAAAGCAGCAGTCAACGTATGACCTTATATGTTCTCTGCTGCATTAATGCATGAGGGAACAGACAGCGACAGAGGGAGAGATTTCAATTATTCTCCAGGCAAACAAAATGTAGTTGGAGCAAACATTTTCCAACGCCACGTCACATCAACAAATCAAAGCTCACCACCCCAAGGAGAGCTGGGAAGTCAGTAACATTTACTGTGGTCAAAACATGTGGAGCGCTAAATGTCTTTGACTGCAAACATTGTGTCAGTCTGACAGACCCTCTGCTGTGTTGTTGTGGGCATGTGGCGCCAAACGGGTTCAGTCCTGCAGCATTGGAAACATCAGACTCACTCATTAGCTTTGTGCTGTAAACTCGCAGCGTGGGCTGTCAGGGTGAAAACACACACACACTTAACCTACACACACATGCACACAGAGTGTAAGAGTAGATAAGAGAGGTGGGATTGACAGCTGATGCATTTATTCCAGTGAGAAAGATAAGAGAATAAACACTTTACTACAGCGCAAATCATACTATTTCATTAAGGCTGTACGTATTGCATACACACACGTATACACACACACTCTCTTCGTGCAAACATCATATGAAAATGATGAGACTTACACACACAGAACCCCAACTACCCACCCGTCTCCTCTTAAAGGTGATTTTAATTTGTAATTACCATTTCCAGCTCCCTGGAGTATAAACTCTTCATATTAGAGCGTGGTCCAATGAGACCTGCACAAACGACAGAACACACACACACACACCCTAAGAAAACACAGACTCCAGTGTGCGCTTGTGACCATATAAATGCAGATAAAGCATTGCCTGAATTAACATATGAAATTGGTATTCATTAAAAGGCCCTTGCATGAGCAAAGCTGTTATCAACAGGAGTCCATTAGAATACTAACACTGGGACTGTAGTTTTACTGAGTAGAGAGTTTGGCCCATTTACATCTGGTTGCAACTTTTTGATTTTTATACGAACAAGAATATTATAAAACCTTTATAAGTACAATGCTAATTTTCATACATCAATGTGCACAGTTGGTTTTACATTGTAAAACAATTGGAGCTTCAGAAAGCCTGGAAGAACATACAACCTCCAGCAAGGTTTATGTGAAATGTGGTCCTAATGACCACAATATAGACACTATATATCCTTCTCATTTCCACTGTTGATAGTGATTTTTATCAGTTTCATATGCTGTACAAGCATACAGTACATACAGTGAATGCACAGCCAGCTGCTGGATGCACGAGTCCACACAGGCATGTATGTAGAGCTCCTCTCATGATTTGATTGCATGACACTACGTTCTATAAGTAGAGATCAATGGGCTGATGTTTGCGATCAATCAGCTTCCTGTTTGTAGTGTGCAGTCAGTCTGCCCCGGAGGAGCTGACCTTATAATCGCCTGACCCACACCCCTGCACCATGTCAGACGGGCAGAGACACATCTGTGAGGAGACACAAATACAGCTGTGTGTTAACGTTTGTGTGTGTGCGTGTGTGTGTGTGTGTGTGGCTGCTAAATTCATTTGACAATTACAGTACAGTCACTTTGACATAACAGTTTCAGGTTGATGATGAAATGTTACTGTATATGCAGGGCTCTAGAAATATTATGACATTAAATAGACATTTATATGATGATCTGGACAGTTTCACACAGAGTGAACATTTTAAGATGTTAATATCTGTTTGGGCTTTTTAAAATCCAATTTCAACAATAACTGTATCTGTAATGGCACATAAAACAGAATTTACTGGCCCTAACAGATCAGGTAATGGCACATGGCGCTGTCTACCTTTCTGAATGACCTCTGATCTTTATGCTGTGCACATACAATGAGACTCGGCCATGTTAGTCACCTGAAAAGGTTGAGATGCACAATCATCACTCATGCGATGAAAAAGAAATGCCAGGAACAACTACTGTCTAAAATGGTCACACACAGCCACACACACTCTCTGATCTGCAACTTGTAAGAACATGATGCTAAATATCAAAGGCTCAGAGGACTGATGTTATTTTGTACTAAATGTATCCATGACACTGCCCTATATCCTCCTACTATATTAATAGTAACATTTTTAACTTGTCTATGTCCCATCAAACTGTAACAGGCTAAAAGGACCAAAAACACAGATAAACCAAATCCATTATTGATGAAATAATCATTTATCAATAAAAACTCATTGTACATTAGTCTCATTAGTCACAAACCATTTTACAATCAAAAAGTGACCCATTCTAGCGAAAACACAAGACTGCGTCTGAAATCACTTACTACTGTATCCTGTATAGTCCACTACATAGTGAGCATTTTGTAGAGCTGTCTGAATGGATAGTGAGAATTATTATACCCAATATAGTGGACTCATAGTATCCCACAATGCATCATGAAAAGTAGTATACAACCAATGGTCACTAACCAAGCAATATATACCATCATTCATTGCACTCACAGTGAAAACAGTTGGACAACATTACCCAAGAAGAAATAGTGTGTGTTTTTGAACTAATAGCTGACTAAGACTAATAGTTTTACAGCCAGGTTATCAGCTCTGTGAGGCTGGACATGCTCAAACTGACAATGCTTAGCTGCTGGCATTTAGGAGGTATAATGTTCATCATCTAAACCTGACATGCTAACATGTTAAATTTAAACTAAACACAAAACATAGATAAGGCTTAGCGGGACGGCATTAGTTCAGCATTAGTAGAAAGTTCTGGGCTGATAATGGTGATAGAAACAAGGAATTGTCAAAGCAGGATACGAATGTCTAACTGTACTAAATTCAAGATCAAATTTCAAATTCATTCATTTGAGATATTTCAGCCTGAACCACATTGTTAAACATTGTTGAGTCGTGCTACTGTCATTAGACACAGAATAGTTTTATTGCTCTTCAAAAGCTTCCTGAATATACTGCACGAGGTAACGTCTTGGCTTTTTGTAATGTAGCCCTGCAGCAAGAGTGTATCTACTGATTGTAAAAGTTTAAAGGTCATTTTGGCATCCCACCTCCTGCTTTTTATTTCCCAGGATCCCTTGAGCAGATCAGCATCAAAGCTACGCCTGGATCAATTAATTAAGGGGCTTCCCTCTGATCACAGCCCTGCACAGCTCTTTAACTTCAAGTGATGTACTCACTCTCCTTCATGCACACACACACACATGCAGACACACATGCACACATCCACAGACAGATACAGGGAAAAACCAGCATTCAACGGCAGCAGTTTAAAGTTGACAAGTTTTAGTCAGACACATCTTGAAAATACTTTTTTAATAGAAGTAAGATGTCATCCTCTCTCCATCTCCCACACCTCAGTTTTGCTCAACTCTCTAATAAACAGTTATCTGGATCATCTCTTCTGGATGAGCAAAACTTATCCAGGCTGAAGGCTTTTTAAATGTTTTGGAATAGATCTACTTATATTTGAGGAAGTGTATGAGAGACTTGGGTGGAAGAAGTGGAGAAGAACACATGAGCATGAAATACAAAGCCCTCAGACCGATGATACACAACACTTGTATTTCAGCTGCTATTTGCAGAGCCTGAAAGTGTATTCTTCACATTGGAGACAATGGTTTGAATAAAAAAAAAGACCACGAACCTTACTCCATCCATGTAGGAAAACCATGAGGTATTGGTTGAAAGCCCAATACCAAGCTAATAAATCAACTTTGAGTTCTTGTGTACTTTTCTTGTTAGTCGTACTTCCTCTCTGCCTGGCTTTGTCTAACTCTACTTCACTTAGTGTTCTTCTGCAGCTCCCATAACGCCCAGGGCAATCAGCACAGTTGATAGTAGTGAGATCAGTACTAATACAAGAGATAAGTGATAGTGATAAACATGATAAAAGTAAGAAAAGAGGCTTTTCTATGAGCAAAAGACGATACTGATTCCCCACGGAAATCTCACTGTTTTGTGTTTTCTGCCTCTGCAGGTGTATAAATAGTTTTTTGTGCATCTACAACAGTGGTTTTCTCTCTGTATGACTGGTGTTATCAGACCTTGAGAACAGAAGGTGACAACAGCACCTCTGTGCTCTGAAACCCATTATTTCCAATGGCTTGGCTTCACTATGACAGTTTACCACTTGGCCAATAGAAACGAAGCATCCGGTCAGACATGGAGGGTAAATTGAAAGTGAGCAGTGCGCGAAGGGCAAATCATGTTATGTCTGAAAGTCCCATAAGATGGCATGTCTTCAGACACTGTCCAGACCATCCGCCCTCTCACTATATAGTCCACTATACAGTGAATCAGCTATTTTCTACTACTGTTCGAATCTTCAACAGTAAATTTTATCCACTACAAAATTATCACAAGACACCAAAATGTGGTGTATTGGGCCAACATTAGATGTGCACTACATCGACCAAGCCCGACCATCATGCATTGTGTCCTGTCTTGTGGAAGTGTAGAAGAAGAAGTAATTTCGCTAACAGGCTCTGCAAATGTTAGCTGCTGATGTTATTACTATGTGTTGAGAGAGCCCAGAGAGTATAATACTGCTAAGACATGGTGCCCGTGCAGTGGCTCGTCCCCTTATCTCTAAACAACAGGCTTTAAAATATTATTACTAAAACACCTGATGGGACCATATCTGAAAACAACATAAACTGAAAAAACAGCAAGAACTGAAAGAAACAAACTAAGGTTTACTCTTAAAGTGATGTGTTTTAACCAGTGTGTAGAGCCAATTTCCACTGTCCATCGGTGGACAATAAAGATTGTTATCATGCGGTGGAGATATTAATTATGAATATTTGGTGTGTAATTATGAAGCAATTTAACATCCAATAGTGTCTGAAATGTGTCAGCTGTGATCTGCACTTACCCCCCAGTGAGTCTTCTATGTAGCTCTATATATATAGTGGATGAGTGATGAACAAGTGGACAGTGCAAACACAGTCACTGACACTAACATGTGACATTTACCACTGATGGTTGAGATCACTTTTCTTTGTATCTGCTGCAAATATCAAGATTTGATGTTACACAATCTCTTTGTTAGTTCATGAATTGAAGTTGACCAGAATGGACCCAAACTGCAAAGTACAGCACTAGTATCTGATGGGAACACATGTTTTAGGATTAATATTTTTCCCATAACACTTTATCAGTGGAAGCACACAAAGCTAAAATATGAATATTCATAGATGCTGTGAAGTCATAAAAATGAAATATTCAACACATTCGGGATATTCAAAGTGTCTCCTAATGAAGGGGGCAACATTGCTTGAGTAAACCAGAGACCTGCAGGCACTTTGTGAATCTAGTTCAGGATGAGCATTAATTCAGCAGGAATATTTAGAAATTCATGTGGTGACAACAGCCTCTGTGCACTTAAACCATACTCATACACACATACAAACATCATCTTCATTTTCCTATTTCTTTTAAATGCTACACAAAAACAAACCAAGCTCACTCATTTAGACACCTTGACCTCTATTTTCCTGATGGTGCCAAGCCAGCAAATCCAGAAATGCAAAAGCAACATTTTCTGGGTTTTTTTGCACTTATGCCATTTAGGGTGAGGAAGTAATTTGTGCACATAAACTATGAAAATCTCCAGAGCTATTGTGCAGACACGGCAAAACATATAGTAAATGAAAACAGGTCAAAGCATCTGCACACTCATCCCTGTTGCAGGCACCTGATTTATTTTCGGTCACTCTGGCCTTCGTCAGAGCAAAGAGAAATGCCAACCACACACTAAATGTCTGTTGTGAAGGGAGGAGAAGTCATCAATTATCAATCAGCACACCTGACATGACAACACACACACTTCTAAAGGTGTGACGATCAAGAACGCCACCGAGCATTAAATAAAAATATGCTCACTTTCAAATGTCTGTGACAACACAGCCATCCAAACGAAGAGCCCAGAGAGACAGAAAATGGAAAATAGAGCTAATAGTTTAATATTTGGTTTCTCTTTAGCAATAAATATGTGATATTTTACTCTGAGAGCAGAGCTTTAAGCTAAATGCAAAAGTAACATCTGGATGTTTACCATGTTGTTTTGGCCTGTTATCATGCCAACATTAGCTTATTAGCTTTAAACATAAAGTAAGGCTGAGGCTGATGGGAGTTAGTTTAACTAAAATATTTCATGGCAATCCATCATCAAGACATTTCACTGAGAAGCACAAATGTCTTCTTCTATGACCCCAAACCTCATTGATCATGACTGGATGATTGTTATTTAAAGTTTGCCTTCGAAAAAAAAAAAAGATTATTCTCACTCATGCCTACAAACTGCATGATTACTCTTTTAACACATAAATCTATATGATGATGGAAATTCTCAGAAACACAACAGACATACACTTAATAACTTCATGGAGCCTCCCTCAGCTGCAGTAACCATTAATAATTAATAAAACACGATTTCCACGCCATGAAATCACGCTCGACTCATCCTTCCTGGTCCTCATGTGGTTTGCCGTTGGCTTGGTGACCTTCTGCACATCACATTCAGATCAATACTCATTCTTACATAACAAACATCTGTTGGTTGTGCTGCGTGTGGACACACTTCACGAAGAGTCTCACATATCATCCCTTTCTCTCCCCTTCTGATCTTCACTCCTCCATCCTGTACCTGTCACCTCTCTGTGATTCCCTCCATCCCCAAAACTCTCCCTCCTTCTCTCGCTTTCTCTCCCTCCTACTTCTTCCTCTCTCTCTTTCTCTCCCTCTGTCTCTCCCCCTCTCATCTTTGGTCCTCAGCCAATCATTTCTCCTCCACTGCTCCACCTCTCCCTCCCCCATCTCCTTCCTTTCTCTCCTTTCTTTCTTTTCTGCCAGCCTCCTCCCCACTGCCCTACATTCACTCTGTTCTTTTTATTCTCTCTATTACACTTTCTCTCTCTCTCTCTCTTTGATATCCAGCATGCAATAGAGTGAAAATCAGAGGGAAGTGGAGGAAGCGTCGAGTTTGCTCTGGAATGACGAGACATAAAGGAGGGGATTTTGGGAGAGGCGATTAGTGGAAAGCAAAACAAAAAGTCCCTTGTCAATCTGGCTTATAATTCCATTAAAAATTGTACATGTGGTCGTTTACTTTGAGAAAAACTTATAATTGGCCTCAGCGGTTGCATCTCTGTGTGTGTGCTTGTGTTTATCTGCATTTTCTACGTTTTTACCATGTACATGTGTACTAGTTTTAGTTTTAGAGTGGGTCTGATGTGTTTTTGTGTGCGTGCATGCATGCGTCTGTGTGTGTGTGTGTGTGTGTGTGTGTGTGTGTATCCTGGACTGTTGTCTATAGCAGTGTGTGCCAGGCTCAGCTCCTGGTTTTGGCATTTTCAGTGCAGGTTGGGATTTAAACGAATGAAGAGGCGAAGCTGGAGTTGGACCCCGCTGACTCCTGAATCATTCCAATGCTAACATACGTTCACAACAGACAAACACATGCCAACAAACACACACACACACACACACACACACACACACACACACACACATACACACACACACACATACATACACATACCCAACACAGAAATTTGCAAACAAGTGTGTTATCTATGCCCAAGGCACAAGGGGAGGGCAGGGAAGAGATGCTAAGAGACGTGAGAAGAAAGGATGGCAAAGGGGGAGATGAGTGGCTTGGGGGTTGGGGGAGGAGGGGGTAATGCTCGTGTGTGTGTGTGTGTGTGTGTGTGTGTGTGTGTGTGTGTGTGTGTGTGTGTGTGTGTGTGTGTGTTTGTGTTGAGGGGGGAAAGCAGAAAAAGCAGGAGACAGACGGGGATGGGGGGGCGATAAGTAGATGATGAGCAGGAGTGACCGCAGCAGATGTTGACTGTCCTCCGTCAGCCAAGCAAACATATTTGACACACAGCAACACACACACACACGCACACACAAACACCCCCACACACAACAGAAGTGGACACAGAGAAAAAATTGATACAAAAAGTGATTGATGTCCATTACAGTCCACAATATCATTTTTTCCCTCCTCTTTTTATTTTTTCCCATCTCTTGCCTCCTTCCAGCGTTTTTCCTCTGGGGATGATGGGAGATGCAGCTGGATAACACCCCCTCCCTCCATACTCTCTCTCTCTCCCTCTCTCTGTCTATCTGGCACTGAGGAGAGGTAAACAAAGGAGGAGATCTCATTTGGTTCCTGAACTGTTGCAGCGCTCAGTGCAGCCACACACACTCCCTCACTTCATATCTCTCTCACACACACACGCACATACACACACACACACACACACACACACACACACACACACATACACATACTCAGAGCACACAGGGCACTGGCAAGATCCTGGACCAGTCTGCACTCACACCTGCCAGCAGTGACAGGGCTGTGCTGAAAGTAAAGGAGAAGACGAGAAGAAGAAGAAGAGCTGATACGAGTGGAGAAAGGAGAAGAGGGTGAAGAGCAGAAGAGGAGCGTTGTCGTTTCGTGTTTGTTGAATCCCCTGGATCGAGCCCACGGACGATGATGGAGAACACATGAGGAAGATAGAGAGCTGCGGGGACACTCGGGGGGAAAAGATGCTGCTGAGTAAAGTTTGTGGATATTTCTAGAGGGAATTTTTAGCCCTTGAACTTTGGGGAAGAATCAGTGCGGAGGGTTGACTCTGTGCAGTTTGCAGAGAGAGAAAAGGTAAGTTCAGTGATTTTCAACATAATAAGTTTCTCTTATTGCACCTCTTTGTGCTCTTTCAAACCTAATACACACACACACACACACATATATATATATATATATATATATATATATAATGAATGCAAGAGCATTTACCTATGTGTCTGTATTTTCATGAGTCTCAGTGATTTCTCTGTAGCTGATACTGAACATTTAATTTGCCTTGAGCTCCATTTAACATAAAAAAGTCAGTGGTAATCACATCTCACTGTGTGATCACAAGTGATTCTGACTGACCTGTTTAAAACATCCTCTGCCCTATTTGCACCATTGATTCTATAAGTATGTAAGATCAATAGATACATCATCTGTTTAACACTCAGGCTCAAATCAATTTTCTCTGAGTCTTTATAGGAACCTGCTGCAAATCGCTGTGTGGTTTTTTTGGTCATTGCAGTCGACCGACTGTGTCTGTAAAAAACAAGTTTATGAAACCAGATGTTTGACTTTGTTTCCACCTTGTGTTGATAAGTTTGAGGTCTATTCAAGGATCTTTTGTCTTTAACACTCACCTGTCTCCTTCCTGTTCGAAGCCTGCAGGTGGGACATTGGACAAAAGGGATTTCCCAGCAGCATGGCAGCCACCATACCTTCGTCCTACCACCTTTTCCTCTTCTTCTGCTTCTCCTACCTCATCAATCAGCCTGTCTTCACCCAGGACCCATCCGTCTCCACCATGACAGTAACCAAAGGCGACTCGTTCATCGTCCCCACCACGCTGGCCAATCAGACAACTCCTAACTATGTGGAGACAACCCAAAACACCCCTCTAGAGACGGGATTGTCAACTCCCACAAGTGGTGGAGATGCAGACGATGAGGATGTCCCTCCAGCCGGTGGGACCCGTTGCCAGGGCTACTATGACGTGATGGGTCAGTGGGACCCGCCATTCAACTGCAACGCCGGCGTCTTTCTGTATTGTTGTGGTACCTGCTTCTACCGCTTCTGCTGCCAGTTCCGCCAACAGCGGCTGGACCAGAGCATCTGCTCCAACTACGACACGCCCATCTGGGCCAACACCGGCAAGCCCGTAGCCACAATCACAGAGGGCCAGGAGGACCAGGAGCGGGACCGCACACACCTCATTGTCTACATCATCTGTGGAGTGGTGGCCATCATGGTGCTGGTGGGCATCTTCACCAAACTGGGCCTGGAGAAGAGCCGTGGAGGAAGTGGAGGAGCAGGAGGAGGAGGAGGAGGAGGAGCAGGCCCAGCACACTCTGACCTCAACTCTAGGTGAGGAGCATGAGGACATGTGTGTGTGTGTGTGTGTGTGTTTCTGTGTGTGTGTGTGTGTGTGTGTGTGTGTGTGTGTGTGTGTGTGTGTGTGTGTGTGTGTGTGTGTGTGTGAGGAAGCAGTCTGTATGTTGGTGACGTTTCTGTAGGCTGACAATAGATAGATAGATAGATAGATAGATAGATAGATAGATAGATAGATAGATAGATAGATAGATAGATAGATAGATAGATAGATAGATAGATAGATAGATACAAGAGGTTGATGAAAGTTTGTGTGAGCGTGTGTGTTTTATGTCTGTGTGTGTCTGTGAATGCACGTACGTGTGTGTAATCGCATGCACGTGGTTTCTGATGCATTACAGGGATGTTGGAAAGTTGAAAATTCTGACTTCACCCCAGAAAAAAAACAGAAAACAGAGATTTTCAAGATGCAGTTTCGTGTCACAACAACATGTTAACGCACATCCTGCCAGCCTGGAATTTACAACTTCCAACTCTGAATGTGTATTTGCAGATCTACTAACACATGTGTGCATGAGTGTGCGTTTGCTTGCATGTGAACAATTAGTCTCTAATCCTGCTCCAACAACACGTGACCCAGTTTGACCCGCTGACTCCAACCTGTTCAGGTGTGTCTTTAGGAAAAATGTTTGTCAAACTTTGTCAGAGCAGAAGTGCACGCTGCGTGTACAAAACCATACACACATATCAATTATGCCCTCATTTTGTTTTTTCTAATAATTTTTTAAAAATTGTTTCTAATTTTGCTTTTTTTTTCTTTGTGCTTGTTTCTTTGTTTCTGCTTTTTCCATTTTCTTTTCATTCTCATATTATTTTGTATACCACCCCTTGTGTACCATTTTCTTTGCTTGTAAGCATGACTTATATTTGAAATAAACAAAACAATTTTAAAAAAAAAAGAAAAAAAATCGACCAGGCAGTTTTTGCTGCAGTCGGTGTTAAGTGTTGAGTAGGTGTTTAAAGAACTGAAGTAGGAAAGCCTTTGTGCGTCTGTGCAAGAACTCCTTCTTTCATGTTTTCCTCACGTGTGCAGGGTTTCACACTGAGCTCAAAGTCAAACCACTTCAGACACTGAACAACAAATAACGAATGGGCTGAGAAACAGATTGATCCCACTTTAATAATGACATTAGACATTTTCAGTTTGGTGCCTCGTCTCTCCCTCTCTCTTCAGGCACACATCTGAGCATGCACACACACATGTAAGCACACACTCCTGCTGCAGTGAGGTCAAATACGTGGTCCAGGATTCGCCTCAGGAAAATCATTACAGCAAACAGTGCACAGCATGGGCTCCAATCTCCCCGCTCTCATCCCAAACTCTCCAACCCTCACTGACTGCCTCTTCTCATTCTGCTCTCTATCTCAGGTTCGTTCTTCTCATCGCTCAGAGCCTCTTGTTTTTCCTCTTGTTCCCATCCACCAATCTCTGTTTCATCATGTGCTTCATCACTTTATCACAAACCCACGCTGGTGATGCTCCCTGAAGTCTTCTTCCTCAGCCTCCAACCAAATCTCCTCTCTGTCCCTCCTTGTCCAGCCACCGTCCCCCCATTTTGCTTTCCTTGTCTTGCAGACCTCTTCCTTTTCCTTCCCTCTGGGGCCCAGAGAGCTGAGACAGGGGCCGATTACAGCCACTGACATCTTTATTCAGTCCTTTTCCATTCTTTCCCAGCTCTCACCTCCTTCATGTCCTCTTATCTTCTCTTATCTCTTATCCTTACTGTCAGCTTCACACCGTACTTTTCTCGTCCTCTCCTCCCCTTTGCCTTCACAAATTTTTATCTCTTTTATGCATTTTTTTTTTTTCTTTGTGAGGTGGACACACAGACTGCAACTCTCTCATCATCCAGCAGCTCTGCTTGTGTGTCTCCCCATTAACCTGAGCTGCAAAACTCATTCGGAGGATAACACACAGCCAGGATTAATATTTCCTGCAGGGTAGCACCTCACTGAAATAGAAACACTCCCGCTGCATAAACACCCGCCCCCCCCACCCCACCCCACCCCTCCACCACCACCACTCCCTCCCCTCTCTGTGAGCCCATCTCGACAAGATTACCGCTCCTCCTTGAGATTAAAGAAATTTCACCAAGATTACAGCTTTACCGTTTCTGGACTGCTCTGCCTGCACGCTTGTTCAGTTATTAGCCCGCTGACATAAATCCCTGGTCCAAATGTGTACGTGCAACTAAGACCTTATGTACCGCACACACTTCATGAGGTGAAATACATAAATATGTGAAAACATCCACCCACTTTAGAGATGGGTCTTAAAGAGGCACAGCACAAAAGGCAACTTTTCCACTTTGCTCTCATACTGTTGTACCTATCAAACTCTTGCATGCACCTGCTCTTTTTTTATTTCTCTGTCTTTCCTTCCCACCGTCTTTTTCTGCGTCTCAACATCCTGCAAGCAGAGGGTGATTAACACTGAAAATCCCACCAGTTCTACCAAATCAGCTTTGAAACCTAAAATCTAAGGTGATCCTCCTCTCAGATTACCCTCCTCCTACATGTGCACACACACACACACACACACACACTCACACACACCTTCTAATACATCTCTGCTTCTTCCAACTACGCCCAGGTTTGGTGTGTTTGCAGGCTGCACTTATCCTCAGCCCAGAAAAAGGAAACGGAAAGAATCGCCTTAGGTCATACATGTCACGTCTCATGAAAGGCCTCAACTGGAGAGGGTGCTGGCTTTACACCGAGAGAGTAAACAAACACTGATGACCTTCACGATTTTACACACACTCAGTGATTTATAGTTCAATTAACAACAAGAATGATAGTGGTGGCATTAAGGTTGGCGGTCAGGACAGCCAGGAGGCAACATGCACCGCGGTGCTGCATTCCCCTTACTCGGGTGTGAGAGGTCAAGGACTGATGCGATGGCAGCAGAGGTCACATGGTTCACACAGAGAGTGTGTGTGTGTGTGTGTGTGTGTGTGTGTGTGTGTGTGTGTGTGTGTGTGTGTGTGTGTGTGTGTGTGTGTGTGTGTGTGTGTGTGCAAATGTGGTCGAGGGCAAGCGAATGCATTCAAGTGTGAGTGAGTGAGTGTGTGAGTGATCCAGCTGCTGTCAGCAGAGGAAACCTTGTATCTCCAATTATTAGACAACTACAGAGAAAGCTAATCAGATATTAGATCAAGTGTATCAACTTGGTACATTGCTGAAATCTGCTCAGACACCTTCGGTGTAAAGCTTAGAGTCTTTTTATTTAAAATGATAAGTGGTTTTTTTGACTTTCTGGAGTTATGAGGTTTTCACTTGGCATCAACTCGACATACAGATGGTTCCATATGTTTGTCTGTTTGTATGTCTCGAGTGTGTGTATGTGTGTGTGTATACACTGCAGTGGGCTTTTTAACTATCACGTTATGTAATGAAGGGCACTGTCATTTAAAGGGTTTGACTGCTCTGCCCTGATTTAAGGCAGACAGATAAGCAATACTCAATACAGTGGGGAGGATACATATGGACCATCACTGCACGCAACAACTGGGATCACTTTTCCATTTAACCCCCTCTCCTCTTGTTTTTAACACACGTCCTAATGACACCTGGTCGTGGTGTCATGGTAAATATTTCAAGGTCATGTTGGGACAGTTGATGTGATTTTCAGGGACAGTTTTTTTCACTTCAACAGAGCAACATTTAACATTTCTTGATCTTTAGTATATTCACCATTTGACTTTTACTTTATACGGATTTACTGAAGCAAATACTTTTTAAAATGCTTTTTTGGCTCCTGTACATTCTCATCTAGTATTACTTTTCTTTGGCTTCGCTTTAAATTATCCCGATGACTTATTAGAAAGAAGGACAGATAAATTCATGACCCTTTGTAACGATGTTGTTACCAGGAGATGAATTAACCGCAGAGGTCTCTGTGTCTCCATAACAAACAGAGATTAACTCTGGTGAAAATACTGAATGAAGCAGTTTTACATTTACATGTTTTTCACCTCAGTGTTAATCAGATGCAGACACAAGACATGTTGGAGGAGCTGAGCTTGTTTCTCTGATTATTTAAGATCCAGTCATTCAATTATGAAAATCATCCAGTCAAAATATGTAGTTAAAAACAACAAAGAGGATGTAAAACTTTTTTGAACTGGATACAAAGCCAGTTTTGACCACGTTGTTTTGCACAAAGGGGATATGACACCATTGAAACAGTCAAATGAACCAGACAATTATCATTAACTTGGTTTGAAACTTGATGGAAACATTTGGGATAATTTAAGTACACAATACAACATAGATCTAGTTGTTTTTAGACATTTTAACATGGAGGTAATATGTAACTTACATACTATAACTTGAAGTCTCTGCTGAAGGGAGAAGTTTCTCTGTTTTTAGCAAGACATCGATAGAGGGTTCCTCCATTACAACAGCCTGCTATTTCTCATGATAAATAACAATTAAAACAGTAATTTGAATTAAATTGACCTCTCTGAAAGAAGGGCTTGTGTTAATAAGTTGATAATAAGTTGTTAATAAATGGAGATTGAGGGTGTTTTGCAGCTACACAAGCTGTTGATCAGTACCTGCAGGTGGATAATGAATTATAGAAAAAGACAAAATGACAAAGCAAATTGTGCTTGGAGACGACACGTGACGGCAAAGGAGCTTTTACACAAACTGTCTTGCTATAAGGGCCTTATGAACAACTTCCTGACATATATTAGCTACAAAACAAGTGCTCTACATGCTCCTAACATTAACACATGTAGTGTAGTGACAGACAAAATCTTGGAGTGAACTATTTTCAACAGCCTTTAACTATGAACTCCCACCTTCAAGATGACAAATAAAAAGCTCTCAACTTTTCAGATGTCAACCATTTCAGCTTTTCAGGGGGCGACTTCACTGGTTGTAAAAAGAGTGTGAGCTCTGCATTTCCACTGAGAAGTTGAAAAAGACTGAAGTTTTCACTGAGTTTCCTCCTCTCCTGCTTCACTTCCTCAGCTCTCCTCCATCTCTCCTGCCCTCTGATCACCTCCAGGGGGGAGCTGTCACTGTTTATCACCCCTCACCTGCCACCAATGTGTGTGTGAGCATGGCCACATGCATGTATGCTTACAAGGAAATGTGTTAAAGTGTGCACACGTACTGTATGTGCGACAGTTATTCTCAAAGTGAAAGGACATATAAGTCGACAGCTTCCTGGTTGTATCAGATGTGACACTTTTCACCCTCCAGTCTCCATACCTTCCTCTGTTCTCCTCCATTCGCTCCGCCTTAGTCCTGCTAGGCGTCACTGCGACCACACACACTTAAATGTGGGTCAGCACCCACTGACTCAAGGGTTTGGCCTTGTGCTGTTTTTGTGTTGGTCTTTGTAGTTGGACTGTTTGTCTGGGTAAAGCTGAAATGGTTGACATCTGAAAAGTTGACAGCTTTTTTTTTTGTCATCTTGAAGGTGGGAGTTCATACTTAAAGGCTGTTGAAAATAGTTCACTCCAAGATGAAGATTTATTTTGTCTGTCATAGTCAAACTCATATCCGTCAAAAGTGAAGTTCATAAGACCGGCATACTCACAGTGAGTTGGCCCCTGTGGCTCCTTTTCATCCTTCTCCCAAACGTCTAATGGGCCATCTGTCTGCAGCTTCAAACATGCAGGAAATCCAGCTAAAATCAACTGAGATAACTATGAAAGATGCTTGAAAAACTGCATTTCTTCCACTTTCAAGGTGGCTAAATAAAGAAAATAGTTGCAAGCATCTGGGCCAGAGGGAGTTAGCTTGTTAGCGCAAACACAAAACCACTTGGATGCTTGTTACCTGCAACTATTGGCTGAGGGATAACCCAGAAAACCACAGTGTGTAGGCTTCTTGATGGCTAATGATACATTTATTTTCAATGTGGCTCAAAAAAAGGAAAAATCTTGGTATGGCAACCTCTGTGCTTGAGGGAAAGGCTACATGTTCAGATTTTTTGGATTAAAAACCACAAACACTGCTGTTTCCAGCTGAACAATATCCCACATATAGCTGTGCGGGCTACATGAAAACTGAAAAATCATCACATGCGTCATAATTAATCCTTTTTGTCACGCACATTATAATCACAGCTTTCTACCAGGAAATGAGCAGGCAGATGTAAATGTGGGTGTGAAAACCCCACCTCCATATTTTTTTATGACAAAAAAAGACACATAAGCATGTTTCACTGCATTTAGCTGGTGTACAAACAAACTGTACAAGTTTCCATCAACCTAATTCGTTTTGAACTAATAGATATTAGGTATAATATTTTAGATATTAGATATAATATGTTAGCTGTATAGACCATATAGTCTGATTTTATTTAAAGCATCTTCATTTTCTTGAGCTGTGTTTACTACAGCTTTTCAATTTCCACTAGTAACTTTATGTTTGACACAGGTATTACACCTGAAGGCTCATTTAATTTGCCCTGGAGCTTTCAGTTCTATCACATTGTCCTCATCAGTGGACTCAGTTATGTTCCCTGGTTCATTAACTGGATCATTCAAATGCCTAAACTGTAAATGGTAAATAAAAACTTTACATGAAATGTCTGCATTAATAGAGCAGAAATGGCCACGCAGAAGAATCAACCCACTGCAGAAACACAAAACTGCTTCATGACTTCTCCTTGCCATCTTCTCACCCTTTAACTGTAATTGTCAGAGACAGAAAAAGCTGGTTTTAACTGTAACTTTGAAGAAAAGAGGGAGCGCTGAGTGACAGCAGATGGGTGATGCCGAGATTGTGACGGGGAGATATCAGCCAGAGCTGCTTTTCTTTTTCAGTGGATTATCTGAACGTTTTTCTTTCATAGATGAATCACACAAAAGATGATGCTTAGAAACTGGAACGTGGTTCTGGTTGTAGAAGACAGATGGTGACAGTGTGTGTGTTTATGAGCACATTTTTGTGTGTGACAGATAGAGGTGAACCGCCGTCCTCAGGGAAAGGTCACACATGAAACACACTTTCAACACAGCTCATCAGCAGCTAATCTGGCTGCTGCGCTGACTCTTATCTGTTAGTACATGTTTATTATTCAAGCTCCACAAGCCTCTTTGGCTTACAATGGCTATTTAATACACAAATTGTGAATAATAGAATGATAAATGATAATAACATCAGATCTGATAACATCAGAAAAAATAAATTCAGCGATAAAATGACACCATATTTGTGAAAGTGCATCCACATGTGCAGTCACAGGATCAATAATGTGTGCATTAATGCATTAACAGAACATGGCGCGGTACAGGAAACATGTACTGCACTGTATATCCTGAATGTATAGGCCTCACTGTATTTAGGACATTTTACATTAGAGAGACAGCAGTTTGGATGTTGGCTGTAATATTAGCTAATCACTGAGTGTGTGTCCTTAACTGTGATCTGGGTGGGGGATTGATTGTTACAGGACATTAGCAAAGTCTCATCTCACTGTGGCTGTAATCTGATGGGAGAACATGGAGGTACTGATGATGTCAGGCACATCACTGTTACATAACATGCTACGGAGCCATGGGAGAAGCAACCATAGCGTAACACATGGGATATATGCATCCAACTGTATGTCCCATAAGGTTTTTACAACCATAGAGATCAAGAACAGAATTTATATTGTCTGTCACATGATAATAGGAATCATTTCTTACTGAGTTTGTGAGTGTATAGAATCTTTAATTTAAAGTGAAAAGACATAATCTCAGAGTGAACCCTGAATGTGGACCTTGATTCAGGGCAACAAACAGTGGAAGTGAAGGTGGAAGTTGGTTTGATAAGCTTTGACTGGTCCTGGGTTCATGGCTTAGATTAAATAATGATATGTGGCATTTCCATAAATGTCTGCAAGTGTGAGAACTGACCATAAATTTCTAGAGGACTGATTACACTATTGTAAAGATATACACACAGTAATGCAAATGTTTCTCCATATCAAAGACATCACACATCAGTTTTTTTATTTCTAAATTTGACTGTTGCACATTGATGGGATGATGTTTCTTTTCTTGGGAGGTTTGAAAGATGCAACGTCTTAACAAGCTCATTTTTCTGATGCACTAAAGTGTCTTTGTTGTATTCGGGGAGACGTGCCAAAACCTTTGGGTGGATTATGGTCTCTGAAAATAAAGTTGCATTTTTTGCTGTGGGTGGAGACAGAGAAGAAGCCGACAAATGTGGTGAAGCACATGGAGGAGAGGAATTTAACCATTTTGGCCTGAGAAAAGACTGCATTTTAAATCATTTCTGTGAAGACGGAGTGTGGTGACACTTTAATTTATTGATTTTCGGTTTTAACATTGAATTGTTTCCCTAATATAAGATGATGGTTTAAACCTGGTACCATGCATCCATCCATTATGTATACCGCTAATCCGTCAGGGTCGTGGGATGGGGGTTGGGGGAGCTAGAGCCACCATAGTAGTAGTCTGAGTGTATTGAAGTCTATGGGAAAATTACCCTACTTCTCACTTCATTTATTTCCTCAGTAAATGTTTTCTTAATGAATTTATGGTCTCAATCTCTAGCTTTAAGACTTTAAGTCTTCTAGAGATTAAAAAAAAAATATTTTGTACTATCAGTAGCTATTACACAAAAGGTTAAGTCACAACTTGAATCACTATGCATATATGGATACAGTTCAACTACCAGTGTGCTACTGCAAAATGCAGGAAAACTACTGTTAGATATGTGTAGTTCACTACTCATCAATACTGGTAATGTGCACAATGAAAAGTGTGGCAATAAAACAAGAACAGGAAGACAAAGATCAGGCACTCACAGTACATGAAGCTGCATTTTATAACCAAATTTGCACCTGTTAATTTCTAATACCACTGATTTGGATTTAATTATCTCCACCCACCACAGACTATTTCTGTCAGTCTACCCCACCCAGCAAGTCTTAATCTTTTAACTAGCTGCACGGCCATCTTCAATCCATGAAAGGCAGCCGCAGAAACTCTCACGGAGCTCAACCAATGCTCCATAAACACTACATAGCCTGGAGACAGGTGCAGTTTTTGTTGCAGATTAAAAGTCCAAATCAGCAAGTTGTTTGAGCGGCGAGCCAAGAGAAGAGTGCGTGGAGGCCCAAGGCGCTGCACGGCAATGAGTCAGACTGGGGATAAGGAGCAGAGAGAGATAGAGAGACTGGAGGAGAGGAAGACAAACGGTACAGTTTAAAGAGGAGGGCGAAGAGAAAGAGACAGATTTAGGACTGCATTTAGGTGAGGAGGGGGGAGAAAGGGAAAGAATGAGAAGACTGAACAAGAAAAAGACTTGACAACTGATGGAAGAAGGAGGGAGAGAGAGACTTAAGTCTTCACAGAAGAAGAAGAAGAAGAAGAAAGATCAGGAGGTGTTGAAAGTCTTTGTTGTGTGATGCAAATGTTTAGAAGGGGGACAAATTTCACGTCATGAATCTAATACGCAACTTCACAAAGACACACACCATGCAGAGTGTATATAAAAGGATTCTCAATAAGATGATTAAGATCTGAATTGATTTGAATGAATGAATATAATTTTGTGTTACAAAATCAGATCCTATAAATAGAAAAAAACTCAGACACTATTTCTAAGGTTTTAAAGGTGAAATCCAACACTGCAATACCAAATTAATGTGTGCTTTTTCCAGGGTAATTTCATTGTTGACCTTTCTTTGACATGTCTCATTTATTTATAATTAAGTCAGTGATACCCTACATCTCCCATGATGCCTTTTAACATCATCAAAACAGGTTTAAAACATATTATCAAAACGTATTACCTCTTTTCAGGTAATACGTCTTAAGGATTCAAATGCAAAGCTCATGCATGTACAAATGTGCACAAACTGTACACACGTGTACCATCTGTCTACATGGAGATACTTGTGGATGATAAAACAAGTAGGGTAATCATATCTGGCACCAAAACAGCATCATGCCAACAAGAAAGTCCCTGCAGGAGCCACTTTTTTGGCATCAGTGACCCTGTTATTCACACACATTATCACACTTACAGATAGTTTATAGATGATCAGAGAGGTTGCCAAAGGGACTAAATTTTCTATTTGGCAGGTTGAGTGTGAACAAGTTGCCTCTGGTTGTTGCTGTCAGGTTGGTCATATTCATGTGTGTGTTTTGTCAACCTGCACATATATGTCTGTGTGTGTGTGTGAGGCAGCAGCTAAACACATGAGCTTCGTTAGTGGAACAGAGGCACCAGTGTTTGAATTATTGATCAAGGGAGTGAATACCATCGACACTGTAAATTCAGCAAACGCACACGGAGAGGGAAAAGTGTTTATTCAAAGTGATGAGTATGCTTGGATGTGTGTATGTCTGTGTGCGTGTGTGTGTGTGTGTGTGTGTGTGTGTGTGTGTGTGTGTGTGTGTGTGTGTGTGTATGTGTGTGACAGGGACGTGCCATCAGCTGTGGGATGTGGTGGTCGGTAAGTGTTGGTAGTAAACCTCCTCGTAGAAGGAGGTGCAGAGATGTGTGTAAGTGCACGTGTTTAGTACATTGCTGACATTTCTTTGCATTTCTTACATCCACAACAAGCCCTGAGTCCAAACATGAACATATTGCAGGAAAACTTGTCCATATAGCATGTAGCCAGAAGGTCACATTCAGCTGGCTGGATTTTATTCAATTCAAGGACGCACTGATCTAAACACAAATAAACACACAAGCTGTGTCCCAATTCAGGGGCTGCATCCTTTCTGAGCATGAAGCCACATCTTAGTAGCCATATAGCCACAGAGGCTGAAATGAGAGTCTGGCCTATGGAGGATTTACATCAGGAGCACACTGCCTGTTTTGTGTGTGCATGGTGGTTGCTGCCCTGCCAGCTCTGTCTCTCTCCAAAGAGTTTGCAGGATATTGTAATGATGGATTTCTTTTTATTATTAATTATTTCATTATTTATTTTTGACAGAAAGTGTCACTATAATGTCGTTGTCTCCACATGCAGCCACTAAAATGGTTACATTTAGACACTATAATGGATTAATGGATGGCGTCAGTTTTATGTATAATGTTATGGTATGATGTCAATATGTTATCAACATCAACAGGTCTTTTCTCTCTGCCTATTTTTGGTGGGGAACACACTTGTCATGCATGAAAAATAGGCAAGATCATGCTATGCAGCTGCAGTGATTCTGTAAACACAGGCACTTAAATAAAAACCAGGAAGATTTTCACAGTTGCCACAAACATGTGATGCAGTGTGCAACCTGCGCCTGCCCCCTAAAAAACACTTTTTGTTTTAAGGCCCTTGATTTTTTAACAGTTGTACCTCCATATACTTTCATTTAAAAGTGTAATCATCAGGCTCTGTCTGTGCTGTTTGCTGCCATAATATTTTAAATGCTGGAGCACAATGAATCTTGGGATAGGTTGGGTCACAAAGGATTCAGCTATTGCTTTTCTAGGCAATAAGCTTTCAAAATGGGATGGTCTAGTCTTGATGCTGTGACACACTGTCTCCATGCAGCCTTCGAAGGATGAGGCCCCTGAATTGGGAAACACAGTGAATAGTGTCACCACTAAAACCTGAAATTAGACACTAGCCAAGATTTGCAGTGGGGAAAAAGGTGTAAAAACATAAATGTAGGCTTCAGAGATTACTCCACTGATAAAACATCACGCTCCTAAACGACTATAAAAGAACAAAACAGAGACAGTAGTCTTTGTTATTCTGCACATTCTTCTTCTAGACATTCATTTAGATAATGTCCATGATCATGGACCATATGAGTCCAGAGGATCACTGGCACAGAGTGTACGATTGAACAGATATCTGGTTATTTGCATATGGACAGCGAAGCCTCAACATAGTTGGCAGTCAGGTCAGCTACTGCTCAGCCATACAGGGCAGTGCAGGATTCAGTGAGATAGGAAGACTCCAACACACTCA
Source organism: Rachycentron canadum (assembly GCA_038496675.1). Classification (NCBI taxonomy): domain Eukaryota; kingdom Metazoa; phylum Chordata; class Actinopteri; order Carangiformes; family Rachycentridae; genus Rachycentron; species Rachycentron canadum. The sequence goes on from CM076668.1 coordinate 5,862,705, forward strand.
GGGTAATTGTCTTTAGGTGTGTGTATTTCAACATGAAGAACAAGTTGAAAGACACATGTGGTCTACTGTCAGAACATAAATTTGTTGGAGAGTCTGGGGTGACCCCCTCACAAGACAGTCCCTCGCTATTATGGTAACCCAAGACAAAAATAATATGTATTAATATCAAACAAATGAATGTGAACAAATATGTTTGTACAGTTGAAGTAATTCACATCTGCACAATATTGTCCAGCAAATTGCCAGATGTAGAATTATATACAATAACCTATTTACACACTTGATACATAACCACACACACACACACACACACACACGAGTAGGAATAATAAAAAAAATATGTACACACATTCATAAACAGGCAGCTTCCAGTGAACACTCCCTCCCCTGAGACCAGAGGATGTATTGTAAATGAATTGTCTGTGTGTGTGTGTGTGTGTGTGTGTGTGTGTGTGTGTGTGTGTGTGTGTGTGTGTGTGTGTGTGTGTGTGTGTGTGTTTGAAAAAGCAGGGCTTCCAGCTGTTGGGGAAAGCCCTCCCAGGGGACCATCAAACCACATCTGTGAGGAGAACAGATGGTGTTTATCTCATTCACTGACTGACTGATAGAGTTTTGTGGAGCTACTTTAAAGTGAACAATTGAACACATCAGTTTTTATTTATCTTCATGTTTTTCATGGCTTCCACACTTCTCCTTTGCTCTTTCAGAAACTGTTAATTAAAATAATCAATACTCATTTTTCTTTTGTGCTGAACGGTAAACACCATTTTAAACGCAAAAAACCTCCTTTTGGCTTCAGTAAATTTAAGTGATAAATATGTAACTTTAACCTAGTTTATCACCGGAGATCAAGTTCCAAGGTGAGCACTTATTTACAGCCAGTGTGTTTTTGTCTGCAGGACACTGACAGACCTGCTGAAGCAGCAGGGGGGTGAGGTGAGCTCGGTGGAGAACACCACGGCCAGTTCACCCAGCAGAGGGAGAGCCAACGGCATCTCAGCCAGGATGAAGCGCAGCAGGAGTGGTGAGTACTGAGACACATGCTGAAACAGGCACATGCACTCACACAATACACAGGTACAGAACAACACACGCAGTAAACTGCCAGTGCTACTACCTGCTGCGAGAGAGAAAAATAATCTGGATATACTGTGTGTGTGTGTTAATGTGTGCATACATATGTTTGTGTGTGTGTGTGTGTGTGTGTGTAGTATGAATCCCATGCAAATTATAGTTTATACAAAATTTTAAACACAACTGCAGAGAAGCTATGAAAACACCTTCAACAGAGCAGTTTGGCTTCAGCTCAGATTGCATCAGTTTTTCTTCTCTTTTTCTAGTTCCATAATGATCAGTATCATGCAGAGCTGCACATGAAATCAATTACACTGCATTCAATTTTCATGACAGAGGAGTTGTAATTTATACAGTGTTGCAGGGATGACGTCTTTTTCTAGGCTAACCTGGATTAGCCTCACGCTAACCAATGGACAAATGGGATTTTTATACCATTTTTTGTATGAGTGCAAAAAATAGGTTTATATGTTTTGTTCACCCCTTTACAATTTTGACGCCTAAATAAAAATCATCAGTAGGCGGCTAATTTCAGGATGAAAGTTAAACACACCACAGTCACAAGACCTCACCGTCACTGATGCTAAACTTCCACCTTGTGGTCTGATTTAGCTATGGCCTCTTTTACAAAAACATTTTGTCTCACAAACTTAGAAATAAATTAGCAAAAGTGTGAGTGTAAACACAATGAGGCTGCAAAGCTCTTAAGCCATTTAGCAACCAGTCTTATTCAGAGAAGTAAAAAGCTTAAAGTATTCTATGACATATAAATAATAATAATGATAATAAAACATTATTTCCTTTGCTTTCTTTCCTTTCCTTTGGAAAACCCAGCCACAGCTCTCCACTCTGTCACTCACAGACCTCTTGCGTCACCTCTAACCCACACACACACTTATGCTTCGTCTCTTGTTTGAGGCTCCTCTTATGTGTCTTGTTTTTTCAAGGTTGCAGCCCCCATAGTGTTGAGGTAGAGAGAGAGTCTCATTTCATTTCTCTGCCTTGATATTTCAGCTAGAGATTCAAAAAGGTTAGCTCTCAGTCACAGTCGATCATTTGCTTCAAGTTTTCCTTTTTATAGCCTGAACATCGTACAGGCAGATGTTGGTGATTAATACACAAACTGAACGTTTTTGCTTCAATATGTTGATATTAAAATTAAGTGACCAGGAAGACAAAAAAGTGTCAAGTAAGAATTTTTATCTCCTTCCATGGAGACAAACTTTCATTTACTTTCACTAATCTGGTGAAACCAGACTACATTTTGTGAGTCTCTGCACTGAGATTAAAATCAGGAAAACACCCACTGAAAATCAGTTGGTGAGACACGTAGTGAAAAGATTCAGAGTCGATGCAGAACAAAGTACCAAGCATTTTAAAATTTATGTCTGTTATACATAATTGGCACTGACGGAGACATTTTTAGGCAGAGGAGAGGACAGAGTGAGAGAGAGTGAACAATAGACGATCTTCATCTGTAAGTAGAACACATGCTTGTTGCACGTGCAAAACTGGTGCACTACACAGACGCACATACATTTAATTAGTATGTTAATGTAAGCAGGCTGCACCCCAACTGGCAGCATGTGACTTCCTATACATCCAGATACACCAAATACGTGCAACTCCTAAGTATGGCAGGGTTAAGAAAAGGCCTGTTGTTGTGTGTTTTATGTTTGGACTATTCAGTTTGTTGTGTGCAAATTAGCAACTGACTGTGCATGTATGTCTGTGTGTGTGTATGGATTGGTATGGGTTTGGTGTGTGCCTGCATGTGAGTGTCCATGGGTGGATGTGTGTGTCAGAGGGAGGGAGATGGGTGTGGTGTTTGAGATGCAGCGTCTATCTCTCATATCTTGCTCTGTAGGATTTCACACACTGCTAATGACTCGATGGGACATAGTATATGTGCTTTAATCCAGAGTGTTGCATTGATCATATACTCTAGACAAGGCAACAGATTTATTAGCTGGAACGAACATAAAACAGATGTTTGTAGAGCGAGTATGTCACACTAGCAGCAGCCGGTTTATTTTTGTCTCTGCTGTGTAAATTTTGTTTGTGGCCACAGAGCAGTGAGAAAAAGTCACAAGAAATCCATCTATCTGTGATTGAGGTTTTAAAAAAAGGGAGTTCAGGATAGTTGGTGGGTAATCTTCAGATAATACAGAACTTCATGGACCAGCAGTTAAATCATAAATATTAATGGATAACATTATCTATCCCTGCTGGCTGATTGTATTTTTAAATTGGTTAGAGACTTAATCTGTACAATTTTGTGTCATGGCAGCGCAACAAAATGCACACACCCATAAATCCTGTAAATTTGGTAAGCTTTAGACAGGTCCTCCTATTTGGATTTTGACTCAGATCATCAGATGGTGAGAATTTAGACAGTGACACTGTAGTTAGTTACTACTCTCCTACTCGCCCATAGACTACGTAGAGATTGCGTTGGCTGGGTCTGACTCCACCTAACTAATCCAGAAATGAGGCACAAGTGGAGCCGAGACTTTGGTGCGCGCCGGTGGTAACCATACGCTCCCATTAGCATCGTTAGCATAGCTGGGCATCTGGACATCCTGCTCAAAGCTAACCCAAGGTTAATGTCTTTGTTGGCTAATGTGCCTAGTTACCAAACTAAGCTAACAAGCCAGGTATTGTGAGCACAGACACCTGCTAATTAGTGCTAACATTGATTTAAAATAAAATTACACTCACTTGCCCCAAAAGTCGGAGCACAGACTTCCTCTCATTCTCTTTTTCAATTCACTACTCAACAAGTTACATTATCTGTCCAATATTGACAGGAAAAATCTTTGAGAAGGCACCAACATCACGAATATGACTAAGAGGTATAGCTGAGGCGACGCCTAGGCCTGGTAGACAGCTTGAAGCTAGACACCCAGCCACTAGTCAACTGTGATGACGCCCACCTCTCACCCAAAGAGACCATGCCCTCAATACTCAACCTTAAGCCTTAATAAAAAGTAAACAAGTGAGTTATATAAAGATTCATCACTGTACAGTTGTCATAAGCGAGGTAATTAGTTATAGAGACAAAAACAGTTTTTTGTACCAGGCTGTTAAGATGTTTATTTCTGCTGTAAAGTTGAATGTTGGAGCCAGACTCCAGTGGTCCTTTGAGGAACTGCGGTTTTTCGGCTCGTCAGTGTTCTTCATTTTTCAGCCCTGGACGTTGCCGCTAGCTTCTGCCATTCCTCCTGTCACTGCCTTTGAAAAGATTCAAGTCTTATTTAGTTGTTAACAATGTATTGAGGAATTTTAAACCTACTGCAACTATATATACTATATGTATCTACTCTAAGTAAATGTGAAATGACAGGAGTGAAAGGCAGGGAACTCAAACAAATTGACGATGATACCTATTGATGCTAATTGGAAAATGTTGGAGAATGTCCACTGGCTGTTTGTGGGCAATAAAGTTAACAGCAAAAAAACCCATCGTATCACATCAATACACTATGACAGGTGTTGTTTCAGAAGGGAAAAGTAAAGTTACGAATGAGAACTTTGCCTGAAGACTTTCTGGTAACACGTCACCTAAAAGCTGTCCACAAATGCATCCTTTGTGGTCATAGCATGGTTTTAAGCAAATCCAGTAGTTGACATTTGAGGGTCGACACATCAGCGCTTCAAATCATGAGTCACCTCGGTCTGTCCCAGATCTTCACCCTCTGTTCACCCTGTGAAACGCCTGTGTGATTTCCAAAGGAAGGCACACACTGTGATTGTATACAAAATTTAATGCAAAATGTTCCCTAACTGAGCCACAGGACATAGTGGAACACTAAATAGATCACCCAGGCAGAAAACAGATGGACAGTATTGGTTTTTCCACTGTAGACAAGATGGCAGACAGAGGCCTTTGGAAAAAGTACTGCTCATTATCTTCAGAGTAACTGGACACATTTGAACTGATTTTAGGGAGGTGTCAAAGGGCCGGCTGCCATTTTCTCTGCAGCTGATATTCAGTTGGAAGTGAGATTATGTAGCTTTTGAAAGAAGAAGTAGCAAAATCTTCCTCTTATAAATTCATAAGCAACAAAACACAGCCTTGTTTAGTTCAATATACTGCTTCGCTGCAACAGCTTTGCTTGATCAGATATGACCACTCGCCTGTGATGGCTAATGCTAACTAATGTTATAATCATTCATTTTTCATTACATGCAAAAGATGGATCTTAAAAAAATA
>CM076668.1:5872994-5877554 GCA_038496675.1 Rachycentron canadum
GGAGAGTGGCAGGACTGGTAGCAGATGGCCTACAGCAGCAGAAGACCACACCAGGTGCCACTCCTGTCAGCTAAGAACTGGAAACTGAGGCTACAATTCACAAGGGGATCAACAAAATTAAACAACGAAGCTTGGAAAAACGCTGCCTGGTCTGATGAGTTCTGCTGCGACATTCAGATGGTTGGGTCAGAATTTGATGTAAACAACATGAAGCATTGATCCATCCTGCTTTGTATCAACAGTACAGGCTGGTGTTAGTGATGGTGTCATGGTGTGGGGGATATTTTCTTGGCACACTTTGGATCCCAACTGAGCATCATTTAAATGCCACAGTCTACCTGAATATTGTTGCTGACCATGTCCATCCCTTTATAACCACAGTGTTCCCATCTTCTGATGGCTACTTACACAGGATGACACATGTCCCGTGTCACAAAGCTCAAATCATTTCAAGCTGGTTTCTTGAACATGACAATGAGTTCACTGTACTCAAATGGGCTCCACAGTCACCAGATTTCAATCCAATAGTGCAATTTTGGGATGTGGTGGAACTGAAGATTAGCATTATGATGAATGTACAGCCGACAAATTTGCAGCAACTGCATGATGTTATCATATCAACAATAAAATGGCCAGTGAATGTGTATATAAACATATACATATGTATATATGTATGTAGGTATATGTATATGTGTATATATATATAGATATATAGATATATCTATATATATATGCACATATGCACATGGAGCACCATCTGGATCTGGGGTTGTAAGTGAATTTTGATGAAGCTGGCACATGCACTCTTCTGTCCACACGGCACAGGGTGGGTACTTGAAGATGTCAGTTTGTTTACAAACTGCACAGAGTCAGAGGAAACGTAGCAGCCCATTTCTGCCCCAGGCCATGCTAAGAGGTCAATCCAGCCATGGTTCATTTCCTTTTTTTTTATTCACTACAGTATGCCATCTTTAAAACATTGAGGGGGGTTGTGTTTGAAAAAGACACAGTATGAAACAGGGTGTGCAGCCTGGATTGGATTGTTTTTGCTTCCAAAGAATCAGCTGCGTGTGACAGTTGTGTGGCCCTTTATAAAGGTCAAGTGTATCACTTATTTTTTAAAAGCTGCTGTATTTGCCACTTACACACTGTGCCTCTCTGTTTCCCACCAGAACAGTATCATCTGAATAACTCAGCTTACGGGCCGTTTGGACAAGGGCTCCCACACCCACACAGTAACCACAGCACAGTGGGTCTGAACAAATACACCTCGCTCAAAGCTGTGGGTAAGTCGCACACACACAAAATGACACTGACTCCAACTGACACAGCAACCTTTAAAGTACAGTACAGTAGGTTGGAAGTACAGGAGATGTCAACTGTCTCTGTGCCTCTTGGCAAACAGAAAGTTGATCTTAAAGAGGAGCCCACGCTGTTCCTGTCTGACACTGTGGTGTGATGGAGAATTTTCCACATGGCCTTGCTGCCACAAAACAAGCCTGTTTCTCAGAAAAGTAATTAGTCAAACCTTTGTTGTTTTAATTATCATCTAGACTCAGTTTTGTACAGCTATATTTTTGCACAGACATAACTAGACAGCACAGGTCATTGCCAAGGACGCAGCTCTATAATACATGCATTTCATGTAACAGAGCTTCTGTGAGCTCTGGGGCAGGAAGAAACTACTGGGGCAAACGTTATGAAAGCTAAACATATTACCCTCCTGTGTCCTCATTTTAAGTTTAATTACATCAAACTAAAAACTTCAAGGACAAAAAAAATCACTTTTTTGCCAACCTTGGTTTTGTTTGTACAGTTATCATTATTCTTTCTAACATGAGAAGGTCTTTAAGGCATCTGACTTGCAAACTAACCATTAGTAAATACATCCTAATACTGGCTGTTTTAATGAGTGTTCAGGAGTGGAAGACTGAAATCATCCCCAATTTATGACCCGTATTTACATTAATGTGTTCATTTTCCACCATGTTGTGTTCCCATATAGTTCCCTAAAAACGCCCACGATGTAATGAGAGTAATGTGTCCATTACGTTTATGCAGCTTGTCAATAGAAATATTGCAGTGACAAGCTTTGCATTTAATAAATGTGTAAAGTACTGTTATGTGACATTGCACTTGATGATCACAGTGACAAATCATAACAGTTAACTGTCCGGTTTCCCAATTCACTACTCACTTTTGAATGAACAGCACAAGCCTAAAAAGACAATTTTTAATTACACAAACTGGCACTAATTTATCAGATCATTTTCTTAATAACCTATTTTCCTGAACAATCCTCACTTTCCTTGTACTTTGTATCTTGTACCTTGTAGATTTGTGAGGTAACAGTAAAGTTACTACAGCCTAGAGAAGAGGCCGCATTGTTTTTACCAGGTGACTGTACAGACCATTTTGTGTATTCAAAGGTCACACACTTACATTGCTGTCCTTGAATAGTAGCAGGTGTAATAGTGTGCACAACTGCATCCAACCCCAGGCTTCCCATTAGAACAAAGTAAACCTCTACCAGTGCGCTGAAGGGAAATCACTGCTTGTCAAGGTGAATTTTGTAAAATTTTATTTTCTACAGGACGTTGATTGAGCATGAGCAACAACTACTACAACTTACTACACAGAGTGCATACTTTATACATAGGATCTGACCAAAGGCCTCAACAGAGTGATGCAATTTAACTTCAGGGTTAAAGTAACTTGCTTAAGGGCACTGAAACAGTAACTGATCATTAGCCCCTTAGTTACACTGATGATACGTTTAATTACTGCAACCTGTAAGCCCAGAAAACAATGTATTTAGCTGCCAGCTCATTAGCCTCTGAGGTAGCTATCAGCAGCAGCTACAGTAATTAGCCAGACATGCTAACGTTAGAGTAGAAATACACACTTGTTAAATCACTTGCTCTCTTTTGTTCTCGTGTTTGTCATTTTGGAAAGGTAATTTTTAAAAAGATACGTCCCCCCGAACTCTCATAAATTGGTAAGACACAAACCTCCATACAAGTACACAGCATTTACATCCTGCAAAACAGTCAGACATAAAACACATTCATAAGAGTTCAGATTTCTTTCTCAAAGTTTTGATCATTTATTTAGCAAAAAAAAAAAAAATAGAAACAGAGATGAAAAGATGAAAACAAGCGGCTGTCGTTGGACTCGACTGGAAATGATGAAAGTGCAGAGAAACAAGGTTACTGTTCATGTAGCCATGAAGCTGGCAGCAATGACCTCAGTGTTTAGTTTATTTAAATAATCCTCTGTGACATTCATGCTTACCACACACACACACACACAAACACACACACACACTGGACTCAGGGCGAGGGTATTTATAAACCTTCATTGCGATGTCTCCACATCCTGACACACATACAGTTACCTCCATCATCTCTATTGCACTCCTCCCCCCTCACCACACTCCCTGCCTTCTGCCCTCTCCCAGCAAAACAGGAACGCCACTACGATTTACCTTGAGGGCATAAACAAATTGGAAATACTTGAATTACCAACTTTCCTCTTTGATCTTCTTCAAACCCTCCCTCTCATCCTGACTTTCCTTCTTACTCTCTCTGTTGTCTGACCCCTCATTTAATCTCTATTTCCAAAATGTCACATTTTCTAGACAAGATAGTCCAATTTATTTGTAATGGGAGAAAAATATATTTTGTTTTCTGTTCTCTTCTGGTGGTTTCCTTCCTACAAAGTACTAGTTTTATACTATACTATTTTTCTGTAGTTTTCTCATTTTTACCTGGTGTTTTATATTATTTTTTTCAGATTTCTGTACAGTTTTTGTCTAAGATGGTGATGATAAGTTTACTGCTAACTACTAATTTGTTACCAGTCGCATTTGTGTCTTAACAGGTTTGTAGATGAGATTGTAGTTGACCGACAAATACTGAGTACTTATGTAATCATATAGTATAGACTACTGAGTCTGAACATGTTGATGAGTCTCGTGGCTGGTCTGGGCCTTTAGTTATTATTCAGCATTTAAAGTGAGATCTTCTGGGCTTTGCTGAATAGAAGCAGCCGTATAGTAATAGCATAATATCAGTAATATAAGTAATTCAGTAATAGGGAAATAACATTAACAAACAGGAGCCAGCACTGTAAGACTATAACCCATAAGAACCCACGGTGTCACAGGTGACACAGGTGTCACAAGCCCTTTAAATGTTCTGCAAAGTTCCTTATACAGCTTTACCCGTAACCTTAACTCAAGAAGTCCCTAAGTGACACATGCTGAACATCACGGTAGGTCATGTGACAGGTCATGTGACTTTGTGTTCCCATAACAACATTTCTAAGATGGCTGTGTGCCAGGTCACCACGAGGGGCACAGCTAGCCAAATTTAAAAAGCTTGTTTTTTTGTTGTTAAAGGTGAAATTCAAGCCATTTATAAATTCTAATGCTTACATAACAAGTCCTTTATTACATTTAACCTGTTGTAAACTCACTAAATGAACAAATTGATATAAAACTAATCAGATAAATATTGTTGTAACATATATGTAACATTTCAGATATTTGACGGGGGG
>CM076668.1:5877921-5997466 GCA_038496675.1 Rachycentron canadum
CATTTCAGATATTTGACGGGGGGGGGGGGGGGGGGGGGTGTATTTTGAAATAAAGGCCAGAAATGTGTTCTATATGCTCTATTTAGTCTGTCATAATTTTCCTTGAAGGAGAAATGGGTCCAGGTTCTTATGGGATAAGTTAGGTTGAAGCTGCAAAACTCAGTGTATGAAACTAAGTAAGGGTGAGTTTTAGTTCTCACAAGAACAAGAATGTGTAACTTTCTTTTTCGAAAGTGTCATGGCCTTGCTTTAAAAGTTTCAAAAATACTTTGAGAGGCAGAAGAGGCTGACATGGCTGACAGGTTGGAGCTGGAGGTCCTAACATAAATGCATCATGGATTATGTGTGATTCAGACGTCAGTGTTCCTACAATGACAGACTCTGTGTTTGTACATTGACAGTTCATTTTAGGCTGTTTCTGCATGTGACTCAGGACTGAATCAGACTGTGACAAATTAAAATGACTCTAAAGTATAAACAAGTTTATAGAGGCCAAAAATAGCATGTGTTTGCTTTACTGGCCTAATTGTTAAATAATACAAACAGAGCAACATTTGCTCTGTTTGTATTTATTAAGGAAAATTTCAGTTCATTCCAACTTAAGTGTTATTATCATAATATTGTAATCAAATAACTGATGTATTGCTAAGATTTGCAAACATTGTTGCAATGAACTATGACATGGAAAGAAAAAAGTAAACACATTTTTTTTCAGTTTACCTAAAATATGGAAGCTGAAAAAAGGCAATACTCACAAATATTTGATTTATCTCAGCAATGGTGCCCCTTTTCTGCATTTTCACAAATTGAATTTAAATTTCACCAATCTGTCTCTAGCTTCTCTGGGATCATCTGAGCGTAGTGGTTTTGATCTGGACCTGGTCTGATGTGGTCTAGGTGAGAAAAAAAGGAGTAAAATGTCCTAACAAACTAAGATTTACCTTAAATGTCTGTTTATAACAGTAAGAGTAAATGGAGGATCAGTTGCTTAACTGTGTAAATTAGTGTAAACTCTGAACGGGAAGCTAACGTCACGCAATATTGTTATCTTGAGAATAATTGTTATCTCAAGAAAAAAAAAGATTTTTATCCTGATACTATCTCCTGATCTCAAGATAACATTTGTTATTTCAAGTATAGCCTTTCTCATCTTCCATACTAAAATACTTCATTAGGTGGAAAACTAAAAGTTAGCATACCTTTGGGAAATTGTGTGCACTACTCCATCTATAAACTGTAATGGATATTTATAACAGACAGTTCAGGTTATAATCCACTAATGTTTCTTATTTCTTGTGATTTCTTTCTGGCAGTGTTTGTTTATTAATAGACTTGCTGGATAGAAATGATGTCCCATACTAACTGAAATGATCTTTTAACATCCTGATGAAGGTTTTGCACTGGATGTTACTTTTCCTCAAAAACTGTCTCCGCTTTTTTCCTCACCACAGCTGACAGTGCTTCTCGTAGCTACTACAAGAGCTTCCCACTCATGGACTTCTCTCACTACCAACCTGTGGCACCTCCTTCCTTCCAGTCTGTGCCAGTGCAGCCCAAAGAAAAGTCCTATATCCACCAGCCCCTGCCAGCACACCATGACCTTCATGCCCCCCTGTCCATCTCCATCCCCTCCAGCCATCTGGAGCATTCCCGTATCCCCAAGACCACCACGCACCCGCTCCTCTCCAGCTCTGCCTTCAAAGCCTGGGAGCCAACTGGCCGCCATGTCCACAGGCAGACCTCTGCCCCGGGGCACACCACCTCCTCCATGCACAGCTCCACGCGAAGACACGGCTACTCAACCCGGCGGCAACAGAGCATAGAGAACATGCCAGATCTCTTTAGCCAGCCCTATTTAGGGATGTATGGAGGAGCTGGAGGAGGGGCAGGGCAGGGGCACCATGTCCAGGGCCCACACCCATCTCAACCGTCTTACTACCACCACACCAGGCAGAAGAGCTACTCCACTCACAGTACTACTGAGGTGACTGTCTGAGTGCCAGTGCCTCAGAGAGCGGCCTGCTGCAACATTACACACACTAAAAAAAACCTTTGGTGTTAGTTAAATGCCAGAATTTGGGACACTCGACCCAACGCGTGAGGAATATTAAACAGGGAGACACATTCAGATTTAGGAGATGAAAAGAGGTGTTTTAATAAGTGGAAACAGTGAAATTAAGGAGAGCAGAGAACAATGTAGCAGAACCACCACTCTTACAGATTAATGGACTCAGGTAGTAACGGTGACTATAGACCTTACAAGGGTCTAATACATTGATCATACAAAGTATATAGATTCTACCAGAAAGGTAATCTATCAAAGTCAAACTACACTCAGGCTCCTGTGGGTCACACAGCCTTCACACATTCTCAACCACCACAGTTTTGGCTGTACAGGCCTTATAGGATTATTATATGAGAACAGGGCAACAGAAATCTCACTTGCTCCAACTCTTCTCTTAGAGCAGAGAGCAAGCTGGATTTTATCTGTGATGAGGTTTCACATGTTGGTTTCAGGTCAGATTTGGCAGGAATAATCCTTGAGTTTTTGAGACTCTAGTTAAGTTTAGGTACAGTAGGTCAATGGTACAATAACCAACCAGCCCACAGTCAGGTTTGGTTGGTTAAAACATTCAACATACTTTCTGACACAGTCAAATCAAAGAGATATTTGGTGTATAAACATGCAGCTATTTTCATTCATAGCATTTGATGTAAACGTGGTTCACCTACAGGCTGAAGAGTTAGACCTCAGGAACTATTCATTTAAATTTGAAGGAGTACTGATTTTATTTTTTTTTTACCTTTATAGGCACTGCAACATCAGTAAAACACATGTCCTTCCACACTCAACCACAGCCCCCTGGCCATCAAAGGAGCTTTTTTAAAAATTAAACACTTATACATTTTCTTTCTGAGAGTTAGAGCAGACGAATGATATCACTCTCACAACTCTGCACTAAATATGAAGCTTCCGTCAGCAGCTGATTATCGTAGCATTATCTATAGATTTAGCAATAATTAATGAGATCTAGAGCTGGATTGTGCTACTTTCAGACAGAGCTGGGTGTTCTTTATGCTAACTAAATTGGCTAGCTGGCTGTAGCTTCATATTTAGCATATGGACATGAGAGAAGCATCCATTTTCTCATTTAGCCACCTCTTTAAGAACGTGAATAAGCAGTTTTTCCAAAATGTCAAACTGTTCCTTGAAGCTACGCTAATTGAAATCACAGCTCTAAGTAACCAGAGGGACATTAGCGTTACACTTATTTCCATGGAAAACCCTGGAATAATAATACATCTTTTTCATTTAGCTTTAGCTCTTTTTCTTTTGCACAAAAATCCTCTTCAGTGGTGGTTGAGAAGTTTGGAAGTCTGTCCCAGCTCAAGTGGGTGGGATGTAAAACCAAAAGGATCTTGAAGCCAAAAATCTCAACACCAGGCCAAATGTTTTGTGAAGATTGCTGGCTCTAAAGGTGACGTATGGGGCAGTAAAATAAATTCTTAACAATCCAAAATCTGGCCAACTACCTTACTTATTTGGATGACAAAAAAATGATCAAGGCATCGAAATTTAGATTTAATTTAGAAGATTTAATAATTAAGTTGAATAAGCTCTATGTAATCTATATCACATACCATTTGTGAACAGTGTAACCATGAATCATCTAAAGATAACACCATTCAGGTCTCCATGAGACGTCCCACCTGTTCTTGTAAAAACACCTCTGCTCTGTTGCATCTCTCAGTCTACCTCCATGTTCAGCTGTTTGTTCCTCGTTTCCTTTCTATCTGCCCTTTTGGCTTCTCTCACCCTTGCTCCACGATGAAGCGCTTCACATTCTGTGCCATCATGCCAAGCGTACAGGGACAGCACCCCTGCGGTCACATTAACTCAACGGTGAGGACAATGCCACCATCACGTCAGCTCCCATCAGCCTCCATCCCAACCAGAGAGATGGAGAGGAGGAGAGAGAGGGACGGCAGTAGGGCCAGAGGCTGGGACTCTTTAGAAAAGAAAATAAAGGGAGGAGAGAGAAGAGGAAAAATAGAAAATCAAACATACATGGACGCATGTTTTCCTTCCTCAGGGGAAGGAAAGGGTAGGAGTCACTGTGGATCTGGGACTTTCACTACTGAACTGTCTGGGTCATAACTCAGAGTGTGTGGACGTGTGTGGATGCCTGTGTGTAATTTTCTAACCCCGGGCACCAATGCAGGGGCATTCACTGGCACTTCCAGACCTGGAGCATTAGACATTTCTCATTTTGTCTCTGCAGGCTGGACAGCAAAGGACACTGTGCAGAGCTGTGGCTGCTGCTATGAATGAGCAACAGTTAGTGCAGCACTTCCATTGTGTTTGTTGGTGATGGTTTAGGTTTTCAACACCCTCAGGAACTGCTAACTGTAGGTTCTGTAATATTCGTTCTGAAAGAGCTGAGAGGATTTTATTCAATACTTATTATTTAGTTAAAGCAAGAAGTGGTTCTGTTGTGTGAAACAGAATCACTTCAGTTCAGGTGAAACTGAGCTGAGAACAAACACAATGGTGAAAAAAACACAATACTGTATGAGTGCTGGCCAACACCACCTCCATGACACCTCTTTGCAGCTATGCTGTGCTATAATAAACACCATCAAACTAATCTAGGCTGCTGACGTGATCTAAAAAGACCTTATTTTACCAAATCAAATTCTGGTAACAGCTTTGGGGACTTCTCCAACCGCAGCAATAGATTAATTAGACACTAAGAGTAGTTCATGTGCAAAAAGTTTCCTCTAACAGCAGAAAGACAGTATTTTTCACAGAAAAGCTGGAATCAACATTAAATAAATATCACTGTTTTTGAGAAACAGCTTGAGGCTGAGCTGCAGGCTTTACCTTCCTGACATCCTTTTATACTATGTTACATATTAAAGTACAAAGTCCAGGGGCAGCCATGATCCTCAAGGCCAGATGTGTTATCAAGCAAGTCCCAAACACCTTAAGCCTGCATTTGTGGATTGTTTTTACTTGAGGGTTGCCTACCACAATGTGAGCAACAGTGATTAATTATTATAATAGCAAACACATGCCTAGTTACACATGCAACAGATACAAGCAACTTTATTATTCATTTAGAGTCACATTTCTGGCCAGCTGATAATTTATAAAGATAGAAGAAAAACTTTTAGTTGTGGTTTGGTCTCTTGAAACTCCTGAGGTAAATATCCTCCTACCTCTTTGGGTGGATATTTCTCTTTGAGCTGCTAGGTGCTCTACCATGCTGGTTTATAACTTTGACTGCCCCTTGGTTCTGTGTAGGGAGTGTAAAGTTGAGCTTTTTACAGTGAAGGTCATGTTTGGAAAACCAAAACAATGAGCTGAAAGATGCCGAAACATTCTGTAGAGCTGAGACAGGTAAAAGTTCTCTGTGGGTTCATCGCTACAAACTTTCTCTTTACCCTGGATACCCTGACTTTGTTATCACGAAAAATGTTAATTACAGAAGAACAACTTAAACAAAATGTCATTTTAAAAGAAGCTCTGACTCTGAGAGGAAATCACTGAAGTTCCTTTAGGTTTTGTGGAAGTCTCCATAATGGATTAATATAATAGATTAAAACATCCAAGTAAGATTAACCCTATGATTTAATATCTCAGCCACTAATATGGTTGATATCTAGAAAGTAAAGCTTGATTAAGGATATAAGTTCTTTTCATGATCTTAGCTACATGAAGACTATTTTTAACCACTACTGCTCTTTCAGTCCTTGGGAAAAGTCTCATTTTGTTCTTTTCTTACCTGGGAGAACTGGACATTCACCCACAGACCTTGGTATTTCAACTGTCAGTCACAGAGTTTGTTTTGCTAATAATAAACAACTACAGGTAAAAGTACTAGTACTTCCACCAATTAGCCATAACATTATGACCATCTGCCTAATATTGTATAGGGCCCGCTTTTGCTGTCAAAACAGCCCTGACCTATCAAGACATGAACTCCACTAGACCTCTGAAGGTGAGCTGTGTCTGACACTAAGATGCAGCAGATCCTGGATCAAGCACATCCCACAGATGCTGGTCTGATCAGATCACATGGGCCTGCCTCTGGTCCAGTGGCTTTCCTTCCTTGGACCACTTCTGGTAGGTCCTGACCACTGCAGACTGTGGGAACATCCCACATCCTGCAGTGTTGGAGATGCTCTGACTCAGTTGTCTACACATCACGATTTGGTCCTTGTCAAAGTCGCTCACATCCTCACACTTGACCATTTTTTCTGCCTCAACACGTCAACTTCATGACTAAATGATCAGCTGCTGCCAGGGTAACTAGATAATCGATGTTATACACTCCACCTGTCAGTGGTCATAATGTTATGGCTGACTGGTGTACACGAGTACATTCTGTTTGAGAGTTGTCGTAAACACATTAAACATTTTGAATGGTTGAGACTGGAAATTATTAGGTTTTTTTTAAGAGAAGAAGAGTAAGTGAAAATAGAACTAGTTAACTTTTCAGGAGGACATGACTCTAAGACTCGTGTTCATGAGATTTTTCTTCATAAGTCCTACTTGTAATCGAGAAGACAAACAGAACATAACAAACGCATCAAAATCAGCTTTGGTCCAAACCAAACGATGGTGAAGGCGTGATCACACTCCAAGACTCACTATCCACAGAGATAAACTCATCACCCAGAAACCCAACAGTGGCATATTTGGTCTCCTGTCCCCCCAGGCCACACATTGTACACCACAAAGAATCTAGTGAAAACCAGATCTTGATAGTTGATGTTCCATGGGAATCTTGCTGCAGGCTGAGGCCCTTACTCTCACTGACTATCATACACAAACAAACATACTTTTAATTATCCATACAGCGTGTCACAACCAGTTCTGGTAGACGGCGTGTTAATAAATGATACTGAGAGCACTGTGACTGAGGCTGTGACACAGACACCAAACACATCTCTTCTCCTTCGTTCATTCTCTCATCATTTGATGTTGTTGATGTTCAAAATGTAGCTCATTTTCGCAGCTGGTGCAGCAAAGGATCCTGGGCAGGTATTGTTTGCTCCTAATGCTTGATGTTGTGGATTAAAAATGTTAAGATCTGCTGTCTTAAAGACACAGAATTAGTTTTTATAAGCAATAGAGGTTTAGTTCTTTGCCATGAACAAGTGCTTCCAATGTTTTTCTTGGTATAAAATCATGTATTTTCTCCACCTGAAACAACTGTGTCCCTCTGTTCTTTGTAGCAGAAACAAGTCAGTTTTTTCATCTCTTTAAGATAAATGTTTGACATCCTGTGTACATTTTCATTCAATCTGTCTTGGAACACATGATTTTTAAGTTTTATGCAGTGCAAACATCATCTGAAAATCATGTGTTCTGCTTTATTTATAAATATTGTGTAAATATGCCTATTTAATGGACTTTCCTATATATTTTGTTTAAATAAGGGCTGTATGAACGAAGTCATTTTAAGAGTATTTATTATAATCACATTTGATGTCAGATTTTAACAGAAGCTGTTATTTTATGTTGATGATTTTAGTAACATGAAACATGACACTTAGAGAGATCTATATTAGCTGAGATGTGCAATTTTCTAATGTGCAATTGAGGAGGTGAAAGTAAGCCTACTGCACTGGATGTCACATTTTTGCAGTGAGTTTTCTCATTTGCAGAAAAACCACAGTGACACAAATTAACTGTAGTGTAGAACAAAGCAACCATAGAGCAGACAGGTTGTCTAAAACCATTGGTAGTTTCTATTGTGCCATTACACAATAGTGACTGATAGATGGGACGTTGTGCGAGTATGCTTTTGATTTCCAGTGAAATGTTTGTGAGCATGCTGCAGTGTGTTTGCACATACAGGCAGATGGCGATATTTAGTGCTGTGTAAGGATAGTGGGCTGTCACTGTTTAACTGCATTAAAATTATTTCTTTGCACCAAGTGAAAGTAGGGAATTCATCCCACTTGAACCACACTTGAACCTCTGCAGGTTATTGTCTTGGAGTACTTTGCAGTATCTGTTCAACAGTCAACAGACTATATAAAGGAATGGAACTATAATAAATGTGATAATACAAATATGATAGCCAAGTAAATCCAAAGTGTTTTGGTGTGATATACAGTATGTAGCAAAACTGTGTATATACTGTATGTACCTGTACTTATTACAACAACTAATTTATACCCAAAATATTCTCAAATGTTCTTTACAGAGGATTGTTTAGTAACCGATGCTACTTTTGAAGATGAAATATTAAAGATTGTAAAATTGATATAAGGTTTTGTTTTGACTCATGTTTGTATCAAACAGAATCTTTGATTCTTTTGTGCAACACACTTCGACAAACAGCAGGCACCTGACTACACACTCAGCAAAAATTAAATGACAACTTCACATCAGTCAGCTGTCCGACCGACAAAACTTCATGAGTCAATGTCGTCCAAAGGTTGTCAGTTTAACAGAACCTTTAACCCATTTTTATCAATAGTAAATAGTGTGTATGCTATTTATTGGAATAATAAACTGCTATAATTAAGTTACTAGGTAAATGTTCTTAATTTCTAAGAGATCAATGTAATGCTTGAACACTCAGGGGCCATGTGACAGCTGCTATAATACAACTTTTTTTTCCCATCCAGGATTTAAATCAGTGATAATCATGTCCCAGTGACAGAAACTCACTAGAAATGTAAACACATAAAATGAATGAGGCCGCTGCTGTAATGAACCTGTAGTGCCACCTTGTGGCTATTTTTGATACTACACTAACTCAAAGACCTTATAGTCTGATTTCTGTGCCCACCTCCCTAAGATGTCTCCTAATCCACCAAAAAATCATTTTCAGCAAACAACATAATAAACATCAATGCATTCATTGTACTGTTAAACAGGAAACAGTTTAAGGATATTTTAATGTCACAACTTGAGCCAAGTTTCAAATTCCACACATTTAACAAGTGCAGGGTCTCAGTAAGTTAATTCCCTTTAATACTTAAAAAATAAAAAAAAAATTTGTGTATTATTTATGTATTTATTTATTCATTTCTAGCTGCAGATTAGGTTTTTGTTTTAGGTTATATTAAGGAATCTATTTTTTAATTTTCCCCAAAAGATTCAAAAGTGCATGAACAGAATGAAAAATGTAATTCAATATTTCAATCAAAAAAATTAAGACATTATATAACATTTAAGGGAATTATAGGTGACTATTGAAGTCATATATTTGCAATATTAAATGTAATACTTGACAACCTGGAGGCACTTTAAGCAGTAATAGGTATAATCAAAATAAGAAGTAATAATTCCATGCAAACTGTTGAGCTAACAAAACTGGAAGGCATCAACAATATGGATTTCCTAACAGAAGCATAAATGGCCACATCATAATAAAGTTCAAAGACAGTTGGCCTAACACCTGATGTATAAATAATTTAATGTGCCCTGCTTAGTCATGTGAATACAACCTGTACAAATTCTTCAATATTATATTATTGTATATATGGCATAATGTATAATGCATAATGTTGAATATGTGACATTCTACCTTTATATACTTAAAATCTCAAAGATAAAACAACTGAGAGACAGAAACTGTTTCTTTCCCTGTAACTTACTCTGGCCTTGTCCTTGGAGTGCAGTGCAGTCATAATAATATCCACAAAGAAAAAATAAAAACTCGGAACAGGAAATAACTGGTATTAACCAATAACTGTCCAACAACCTAAACTGCTTTTCTTAAAAAAAAAAAAAAAAAAAAAAGTACACATTAAATTTACATTCAAATGCCCCTTAGCTCATAGGAAAGGAAATGGAGAGTGTATTAACTCTGCTAGGAAGGTTACATTTTTGGTCTATTTTTGATGGAAAATTTGGCCCCAACAAATGAAGGGAGACTAGTTTTGGTACCAGTCTGGTACCAAAGGTGCAGGATTCAAGAAGACCTTAACATAGTGGAATATTTTCCCAAGTTTATCATAAACTACTGAATTAACACTAATCTGTTTGCTATTAGGGTCTTGTTCTGACAGACAGAGTTTAAAAAGGGTTAACAAATGTAACAGATTACAAAACCTTGAAGACACTATAAGACCTGTTAACACCCTTTAAAATACAAGAGAACATCAGGAGAATAGTGAAACTGCATTTGACAGCCAAACAGGCTCACAACTCAGACGCTCAGATGTGCACAGTGAACAAAAATGTAAGTAGCCAGAGTGAATGACCACGAGGAGGTGATGTGATGGGAAAATGTGCCATCTTATCAGAGCTATTTAACTCTACTCTCTTTCCCAAAGAGTCAGCTGTCATTGATACGGCAACAGAAAAGATGAAAGACAAGGCTGATGTTCGGTAGGAGCAAATGGTGAGAGGATTAGTCAGGCTTCCCTGGTATAGTACTAGTGAGGTAATAGCTGGTTATATATGAGTTCTGCAAGGGAAACTACTTCTTAACAAGGAACTCATGCAGTCCTTTTTAGCATGCTAAGATTTAAAGCAGATTTAAGTGAATCTGTTATTGTTATCTTCTCATCTCTGAGCAAACTTACATGTATCAATTTCTGAAGTTGTCACAAATCTGTAACACACATCTTAATAAACTGCCATGGTGAAGCACCTTAGAAAAGGATGAAGACATACTTATCAAAACAATAGCAGTGCAGCTTAAAATTTTAAAATCATTTAAAAATAAGGTCTGTTGGTTGTATAATGTTGTAGTTGAACCAGGGAAATACTATTAATTTAAGAAAGCACAAACTTGTAGTTGCAACTGATTTAACGCACCCATAGTAGAAATAGTGACCTGGTCGCTGGCCGACTTTAAAACTTCAGATATGTAGAATGAGTAGAAACAGGCTTGAAACTAAACAGAGAAGAGCATCCAAAGGAATAGCTGGTTAGATGGAAATGTGACTGACAGCACAGATTAACCTGTCAGCCACAGGCACAGATGAGGTCTGACTGGTGGCTGGTAGTGAGTGTTCCACTCTTTCTGAAACCTTTAAATGAAAATATCTTTAATATACAGAGCCCTGTCTATCGCTGTCCGGTTATGTTGCTGCCTCCAGGATTTATGGCGATGGAATCCAATAAGGGACGGAGAGCCTGGCCAATTGGCCTAAAGTGGAAACAACGCAGACTCAGTTACACTGAAATCAAAAGGCAAAAGAAAGTCTGACCAAATTACATTATGGGTGATATAAAAGGGGAAAAATGGATCAACTGGGTAAAAACAAGACCTTAATTGAACTGTTACAGAGACACACAGGGGGAGAGGGTATTTATATGGTATTCTATTGTAGTTGGATTAATAGATGGTGTTAACTGTGGATTTTGATGACTATGATGTCCTAAACCAGAACCCATCTATGTGACATGAGCCACATGAAACTATTTATTTTACAGAACATGCAAAGATGAACACAAAAATTTGCTCTGCTTATGAGTTATGAGTTTGGTTATGAGTCATAACACCAGGATATACATTTCTACCAACCATACATTAGAAATTAAGATTTCACATCCACATTTTGTGAAAAGCATCAGCATAAGCAAAGAGAAAAATGGGAAATGCTCTGGCGATGTAACAACAGCTTCTGGGTGCTTATCAAAACGAGTTGACTTACGTGGACAATACTTCCGATGGAAGGTCTGTAATGTACGATGGGATCTTTTTGCCTGTTAAGAACTGAGCCACCTCATTGCTGAAGCTGTTGCAGTTGTGCTCGAACAAGTTGTACTTGTCACCTCTGTGTGCCAAGAAAACAAAGAAGATATAAAGAGACATACATTTAGAGGAATAACATATGCCATAAAGGGTGGAGAAGGGTGGGTGAAAAGAAACTTGGACAGAGAGATAACGGGGAAAACATAAGAACATGAGACTTAAGGTGCAATTCATTTTAGGGAATTCTGTACTGAGTTACTGAAGCAGCAAAGCATTTGCTATGCAACTATTTTCCTTAGATATTAAAAATAGAATTATTGCCTATAACACATCTATGGTGTCACATATGTTTTTAAAACATTTCATTTAACTTAGCCAACCACCCCGCCACCTGACTTCCAGGATGGCCACGCTGAGATTTAAATTTGTGTTACAAGTGTCAGATGAGCCTGAGCTTTTACCTGAATGTGGATTCTGCCAGTGAAGTCAGATACTCAGTGAAGATCTCTGTGGGAACTTCAGTGAAGCCCAGGTCCACGATTGAGTCAGGTTCACCCAAGGGGGTACCCCCCTAAGGCACACGCACGCAAACATGCAAGCACACGCATGCACACACACCTCAGTCGACACCTTGTTCCAAACACAAGTCATAATTGATGATGTGTTTTGAAAAAACGGACAGAGCTTATTCTTACAGGTGAACAGCTGTTGATACCATCTCCAACAAAGAAGTACTCCTGTCCATGGACCACAATAGCAGTGTGCCTGTAACACAAAAACACACATATTTCCTGTAAAACTAAACCCATGAAAGCAGCAAACCTTCAGTGAGGAGATTTAAGTAATATACTCATGTAAAGCTGCGCTCACCATATCCCATCCAGTTGTTTCCCTGAGAAGATAAAATGGACATATTCAAAATACAAGCGTTATTTATGCATCGAGCATTTTATGCAGTTAAAGGAAATAGTCACAACTCAGGCCCGAGCATGATCCCCGCTCTCTCCTGGTTTCTCTTGCGGGCCTGGGTGCACTAACCTCGGCTTTCATGAAGCAAACCAACAGGTAGCTCGTCAGAAACTCACCTAGCATGACAGAGCTCAGCTGGCGGGCCATGCCTCTGGACAGGTCGTAAATGTACAGTTTCACTGGGAAAGGTCCAGTTTGCTCCATGATGAAGGAATCTCTTCAAAATGACAACTACAGCTAACTTAGTCTAAAGTTAGCTGACTCACATCCACCGACAGCTGGCCGGCTAGCTAGCTAACCGGTAGCTAGCAGAGAAAACTTTACTAAGAAGCGTATCGTTGAACTGTAACGGATACAGTACAAGCTATTGTATTGTAAGCTAATTTAAAATGAAATAACCAATAATAAATAAAATATTAAAATAAATGTCCCAACAATAGGCCGAGGTGACCGGGTTGTGACAGGTGATGCTGTGTCACCGTCCGACTGTAAACAATAATAGTAGAAACTTAAGGCTCGCGTGTTCAGGAGACGAGCCTCTTTCCGCACACATATCCCGCCTTCTTCACCAGGATTGGCCAATTTATTTGATTGACAAAAAAGCGTCCAATAGGCGGCAAGTCCCCCTTTACGACATGTCTGCGTGCTCGTTCACGCACCTGAACGCGCCAATCAATGAAACTAGTCCGGACTTGTGGGCAGCGGAAGCGGAGCACGGTAAATTACTGTACGTCCCCGCCATGGCTCACTGTCTATTTATGTTTTTCTGCAATGTGTTATATGTTGATATCGTTTATCTGCACCATTAGAAAGACACAGTTCCTAAATAAGTGACCTCAAAATATAGTGAAATTAACATTAGCTAAGTAGAAGCTAAGCTAAGCTAACTAACGTTACGTTGCCTGGCTGAAGTTGAAAGCCCACTTTGTCAAGATATTAATAATAATCCAGCTTTGGCAATATAAATATTTTAGTTCGACTGTATCGTTTATCTTGTTGTATGTAGTTCTTTCGTTTATTTAGCTCCGCATTGACGCTATAAGTAAGTTTTGAAGGCGCACAACACTATGAAGCTATTCAGACTAACTACCTTAATACTAGCGATGTATTAGTACTAACGACAGTATGATTTATGTTGAAATGAACTGGCCCTTCAGCCTTTCTGTGGCATCATACATCAGGAGACCACGGAGCTGCAGCAGAGCCACCAGAGCTGCTTTGAGTGACAACTGTAAAATTGGATTAACCTTTTTTTTTCTGTGAAAGGAGCAGTGTCGATCAAATCCCTGTTAAGCAGCAGCGTACCTGTCCTGTGCCTAATTTTCTGTAACTACGTTACTACAAAATCTGTTTTATTACATGGTATTGCACACCGCTTTTTTTTTTTTTTTTACCTCTATACTATAGTTTACCGAAGCCATGTTACTAATAATTGTGCTTTACTGAATCTGGCATTACTAAATTAATCTCTTATTTTCACAAAGGCCCTCCTGGAGACAGATGTTGCAAATTATCTCTAAAAATATTATGTTAGTTAGCATTGGATAGCTGTTTATATCACATCTATCCCAATCAAAAAAGGACACGCTCATGATCCTAGATCAGGACTAAGGTAGTGTAGGAGCCCTGTTGTGGTTCCTTAGAACATACAAAATAAAAAATGAACTATTTTTCCAAGAGTTGTTGAGTGTAAAGATTTTCATTGCACAATAATATGCTATATTATTGTGTTTTATATTGTACTCAATCTTGGATTAATGCCCTTTGCTTTTAAATTCCAACAGTTTAATTCTTGTCTTTTTATTGTCCTGTGGACACAGGATGCCTATGCAAAAGAAAGTGAACTTCCTGTACACATAAAAGTTGAATCAATGCCTTCTGTCAGAAATAAGGTTTTACGTCCAGTCAAAATGCAGCAGTACAACACAGTTTAAATATAAAACAACATAAAAATATTTAAGATACTGTTTTGTGCTCTTTTGTCCTGTTGAACTGCTGAATCATCAATCAGTACTAATGGCAGAGTGGAACGCCTACTACCGAAATGAGGATGAGGAGGAAGAGCAGGAAGAAGGAGAGCAGTCTGGAGGTGAGATGGAAGTCGCCTTATTTCTTAGCCTGAAGTGCAAATGATGACGTATCAGCTGCCATCAACCCCTGTGATTTGTTTTTGTATTATTTTATTTAATTAATTATAATAAACTGTGACAACTTTGTGACACTTTATAATGTGATGATACTAAGTGAAGTGCTATGTAATTTGAGTTTAAATATGTAATCAGATATTGTGTTATCAACAAATACAACCAAAACAAATCAAGCTCTCTGTCTTTGTTTGGAGATTACAAAAGCACAGGGAGAGACAGTTTGGTGTTCTTGGTTGATGCCTCCAAGGAAATGTTCATCAAAGGACAAGATGGACAGCCCTCCAACTTTGACATGACCATGCAGGTAAGGTAGCCAGTTATCTTTCTTGCTTTTGCCACCCTTGTACTGTGACAACTGGAAATGTTTGAAGTTCAGCAATTTTCATGTTTAAGAATTGCAAGATATTTGCTGGCTAAAATATTATGTATGCGTTGAGAGAGTGTAGTTGAGGAAAAGCACTTCATCATCCTAAATCAAAATTCAATCATCCTAATTACAAAATTCTTGAAGTCATTTGTTGGAAAAAAAATGGAAAACTCCTCAACCTTATCGGCTTTATATGACTATTATAGAATCACATTGTTACTTATTTTTGCTCTCAGTAAAGCCCTCTCATTAATCTCATGATTTTAATTGTCTGTGTTCTGTCCATGTAGGTTGTGCGCAGTGTGTACGCCAGTAAGATCATTAGTAGTCACCGGGACTTGGTGGCTCTTGTTTTCTATGGTACAGAACAGAGTAAAAACCCCAAGAACTCATTCAAGCACGTTTACGTGTACCATAATCTTGATGAACCGGGTAAGACATTGTGGTTTTCAAATGAACACTTGATCACACTGTACATTGCTGCAAACACAAATATGGGAACAGCTATTTTGACTCAAATGCATTTAGATAAAACATATTTGACTTTGCAACTTGTTATTGTTATTACATGTTGATTCACTAAAACATAAGAGGACATTGCAGGTGATTTTAGTCCATGTTTTCACTTGGTAAACACATCTCTCTTACACCCCTGTTTATTCTGTTTTTCTTCATCTGTCTCTCCCCACCCGTCTTGCCCGTTTCCTTATTTGTTACAGGTGCAAAACGAGTGAAGGACGTGGATGCTTTGCGGGGGGGAAAAGGTGCCCAGCTAGCAGCAGAGACCATGGGCAGCGGAGAGACGTCACTTGGTGATGCTCTGTGGTGCTGCTCCAACCTGTACAGTGACATCAAGCTTCGCCTCTCACACAAGAGGCTCATGATCTTCACCTGCAGGGATGAACCACACGAAGGCAACAGTACAAAGGACAGACAGGCCCGCACCAAGGCCACTGACCTCAAAGAGACAGGTGGGTCTGATGCAAAGGCTGCTGGTCTTTTATGCAAACCTACTGTTTTGAGTTAAAGCTGCCCTTGGAAACATGGTTGTATTGTGTAACCATAAGTCAGCACAAGTGGTGACTAGGAAGAGATTTCATGTTTAACAAAATATATTCAGCCTATATTTGACCTCACGTGACTCATCCCCTCTCTCCTAGGCGTTGTCATTGATTTGATGCACCTGATGAAACCAAGCGGCTTTGACGTCTCACTCTTCTTTTGTGACATTATAAGTCCACCAGAGGATGAGAGTGAGTTGGGGCTACAGCTGGAGCCTTGTGACAAACTGGAGGACCTCAAGAAGAGGGTACGGGCCAAGGACCAGAAGAAGAGAGCCCTGATGAGGTAGAGATCAGTGACAAATTTGCCTTGCCTTCTTGCTGTTTTTTTTATTTACTCTGTTTTCTTCCTCCTCTCTGGTGAATATTTGTCTTTTTTAATCATTTAACTCTTCCTCTCTCTCTGTTCTTCACACCATCTCTCCCTCCCTGCAACATTTAGGTTAAACTTGTGTCTGGGTGAGGGCATAAACATAGCTGTGGGAATTTATGCAACTGCCGTGACAGCACGAAAACCTGGAGCCATCAGACTCTACAGAGAAACCAACGAGCCAGTCCGCAGCAAAACACGCACCTTCCACACCCAGACTGGCAGCTTGCTGCTGCCCAGTGACCTAAAGAAAGCCCAGGTCAGACCAGATGTGGATATAATGCTAATGTAGTTGATGATCAGCATAAATTTTAATGATGTCATTCAGTTTTGTTCGTGGTGTTTGTCTGTTGTAGGTGTATGGTAGAAAGAAGATAGTGATGGAGAAAGATGAGGTGGACGCTATCAAGAAGTTTGATGATCCTGGACTGATTCTCATTGGATTTAAACCTATGGAGAAGCTCAAACTCCACCACCACATCCGCCCTTCTGTCTTCCTCTATCCTGAGGAGAATGAGGTTAAAGGTACTGTGTATCTGTCTCTATCTGATTTACTGTGACTCTAATGGTAAAAAGCATGAAAACAACAGTACTTTTTCTGACATGATGTTAATATAATATATTATGTTTCCATTTTTGCTAATGGAAAGATGTTTGAAAGATTCTGGTATGTAACTTGTTTTGGTAGTTTGAGTCCCTGAGGTTTTAGCAGTGTTTGTCATGTCAAGATTTCCTTCACGGTGGGAATCAGTAAAGATTTACCAAAGTGTGATTTACTCTGCTCCGTGCGTAGCACTGAAATACTGCACCATTGACTTCATGACTTCAGACCAGATTTTTATTGGTCAATCACTTTCTGTTGCCTCAAGATAGCATTGATTGGAAAATTATAAATGCATCGGTCCAAAACTAGCATAGCAATATAGGGCCCTAAATATCAACTGGTTTTACAGTGATACACCCATATGTGTGTTTGAATACATGTGCTAATGTTTCTTAATAAATGTATTTTACTAGACATGATAATCAGAACTTGCAGTGTTGGGTGGGTGTTCACTGATCTGTAATCTGTTCTGTTCTTCAGGCAGCGCATGCCTGTTCTCTGCATTGTTGACCAAGTGTAGCGAGAGGAACGTGTTTGCTCTGTGCCGTTGCATCTCCCGCCGAAACTACCCACCTCGTTTTGTTGCCTTGTTGCCTCAGAAAGAGGAGGTTGATGAGGGGAAAATACAGATTACACCACCAGGTAATGCACCTCTGTACTCAACACAATCTGCATTCATCACTAGTGTATTTGGCTCATCTTGCTATGGTGTAGTTTATGTCTTTATGGTGTACTGCAGCTTCATGACAACTTGTCATCTCTTGCCCCTATCAGGTTTCAACGGCATCTTCCTGCCATACGCTGACGACATACGGACCGTGGATCCTCACCAGTGCCCCGTTGCCTCACAAACACAGGTGGACAAGATGAAGGAGATAGTGTCCAAACTCCGCTTCAAATACAGGTAGCTGCATGTATTCAGTGCTTTACACCGATTTTAGTTTATAGATGCCTAAAAATTTGTTTTGTGAAAAATACCTGGGGTTCTGTAAAAGAGGACATGCTTATTTATAACATTAAGCTGATTTCTTACTGTAAAGTGCTGTGGTTGTGCTTTGTAACGTAATGCAGGAGTGATGCTTTTGAGAACCCAGTCATCCAGCAGCATTACAGGAACCTGGAGGTCTTGGCTCTGGATATGATGGCTCCAGAAGAGACAGAAGACCTCATCAGTAAGATGCAGACTAAAAACAGAGATCCTGGTTCCTGGCTCGTACAGCTCGTGCTTGTTAATTCATCTCACACTCTCTACCGTTGTCTCTTCTTCTCTGCCTCAGTGCCAAAAGTGGAACAGATTGACAGTCGTTTGGGTCCTTTGGTTCAGGATTTTAAAGATCTGGTCTACCCTACTGACTACAACCCATACAGCAAGCCAGCTGCCAAACGCAAAACAGGTCTGAACTCAATTCATCACTTCAATGAAGCCAAATCACTTTTCAAACTTTTGCCACAGTACTGCAGTAATCTATTGTTGTGACTGAATGTTTTCTCCATGATTGGTTTTATAGCAGATACCGGAGGCGGAGCTGAGAAGAAGCCCAAAGTGGAGGTGTCAGAAGACGAGCTGAGGGCCCATGTGCAGAACGGTACCGTGGCAAAACTAACTGTGGCTGCGCTAAAGGAAGCCTGCAAGCAGTTTGGGATTCGGACCACTGGGACCAAGAAGCAGGAACTGATCGATGCTCTGACTGCCCGTCTGGGCTCATGAGGAGTTAGATATCTGACTCTCTGTGTTTTCATGATCAGGCCAACTGGTTCCTGATCAGTGTGTCTGCTCTTAAGAAGAAGAAACGCACATGAACCAAATTTTTGTAAATCTTCTGCTCTTTTTTACAAACAAGTAAATTGACTGCATGGCCTGTGAATTTGGGGGCAGACCTGCTACTGTGTTAGCAACTAAAATGTTTCTTGTTCTTGTTGATAAGATTAAACCTGTTGTTTTACCTTTTTGAAGGGAAAGATGGTTTCATGCTTCTCTCTGCTAAAGTCTGCAGTTCATGTGTCAGTCTCACATTATAGTAATTAGTAATAGTAAATAGTAAGTAATCACTGAATGTAAAAAGAATAATAAACAAATAATACACTGTAATATGGTCATGAAGGTGTTATAACTAGTGATGGAATGTGTAGATAATGACATATTGCATAAATAAAATTTTCTATCTGCACCAAGTTTATTTGATTTCAATAAGTGCATGAGTTGGTGTGTTGTATATCTGAAGCAGCCTTTCCAGTTCCTGAAGCATGGAATAAAGGTGTGCCCTTTCAAAGTAAGACAGCTTCCTGCTGAGGGCAGGCCTGCGCAAGTAAATGCTGGTGCACAACACCAGGAAGAAAGGATCGCATACAACTTCTACCATGTAAGTTAGGTCATGTTTTGACAGCTTGAAAGTAGGTTGGGCATTTCTGGAAAAGGTTTATCAGAGCACACAGCAGGTAATGGAGATTTAGGAACCTTTTACCATTGATATAAGTTAAGAGAGCCCTTTCAAGTCATTTCATAGGGAAAGCTATTTAGCTATTCTTCCTCAGTTTACCCTTTCTTGAAACTTTGCTGTAACAAACAACAGGCTGATTATGGATCATTTCAAAGGTCTGAATTCACTGACTTGGCTCACGACTTATCTAGCAACTTGTAACAGATTGTGTCATGATGTCATTGTTTTTTTAGTTGCAACACGTCAACCCTGGTGTTACTTTGAACCTTTGTGCTTTTATATTGGAAGTTCTGAGCGGAAGTGCTGTCGCCTATTCTCGCTGCCTTGAAACTGGCTGAAAGTTTGGCAACTGTTTAGAAATGGAGTGTAAATGTGACAACGACAACTTTGAGGACGCTGTTTCAGGTAAGGTGCGATCATAAAGGTCCACAAAAAGTACCTTTGAAGACATTAAAGATATCGGCAGTATTTTATGGAGAATGTGTGCAGAGAGTTATTGGTCTTATATTTTATCTTCCGTTTTCTGACAATGTTAAACAGACATTAATTACCCACTCAATGGTCTGTTTTCATATTGTAATATTGTGTCTTTATGTTTTCATTTTAGGTTTTATACTTAGTGCAGTGTCTAACACATAACATCATTTTCACAGCAAAATCTTTTTGACTTCCGGGTTATTTTTTAAAAATAAATATCAGAAAACACGTTTTCTGATATTTATTCTAAAAAAAAAAAAAATGCTTAACAAACTCAGGAATAAAACAGAATCAAAAAAATCAATATATTTCAAAAAAAAAAAAAACTTCCACCAACCTGATTTCCTCAGGTTGTGTCAGAGCTTTGAGGGCCAGACTCTAAATGCTCTGTCCCATATATATAAAACAGGATGCAGGACGATGGAGGTTGTGATGTCAGCCTTTACATTTAAACATCAAACTGAAACTATCAATATAAACCTGGATATGCTCACAGGCACACATACACACCCAAAGCTTTGCATTGAACAATAGGGATTTAGAGGGATCCACATTTGGGTGAAAGGTAAACCCCATGATAAGCATGGGGAACCACACTGCAGTACTGACGTCATGCTTTCCTCCCTCCCCTCTCTGTTTAGACTGGTGGCTGGGCAGCAGGAGCGTCCAGATGGGAGCGTTTTCTGTAGTGGGGTACCTCCTCTACAGATTCTCACAGAGTCAGTCAATCACCAACAGAAAACTTCACATGAATTCGTAAAACTAGAAAAGAATCCTCTGATATTTTAGCCTTATTGTTTTGCTTATTGATTGACCTCCTTCACAGTGATAGTGTGTGTGGAAACCAGAACTTTGTTTATCTGTTGGAAATGGTGTTGATGAGGGCAGACATCCCTGCTAAGTTAAGATCATACAACTAGGGGTGTAGCCAAGAAGTATGGGTCCTGTTGACAGGTGGTGACCTCACCCCCGCCTACTTTCAGCGACAAATATCAACATACAATTTTCCCTTCAACAGACTTGTTCAAACTAAAATACACGTCTTGGATTTGAAGATAAACTGTGGCTTATCAAGTGATATTTTATGTTTTTTTCTTATAGTCTAATGAACTATATTTTCGTATAGTTCATTAGAAGATCTAAACAATGAAGATATGATGTGCATAGTTTTTTGTCCAAAAACTGTACTTAATATTGGGATGATCTGTAATCTGTAAAGATCTGTGGCTGGAAAAAATCCCAAACAAATGCACCACTTTGTCCCCATTTGCTAAGGCCAGCCTCCAGTAAGGATTTACATTTTCAGTGGAAACAAATGGACTTGAGGTTGAGTGCCAAAGACAGGGAAAGAAAGTCAGAAAGTACTGAGAGAGAGACAAACAGGACTGTTTACAAAAAGACCAGCATTGTCCTTTGAATTAATAGGAGCTCTCTGTCCCTGTGAAATCTGTTTTTGTTTTTTTCAGTATAAGAAAAACTTTCACCCAAACAGTTACAATACTCCAGCAGCGTGGACTTGATGTATGAATTATTTATAGATACAACAAAAGCTATTGAAATCAGTATCCTGTTGTTCCAAATACAGCCTTCCAGATTTTTATGTTTTTTTAATGTGGTAATTTCATAAAGGAACTTTCAATATAATACAACTTCAAATATCCCCAACTGTATGTATATACTGTATATCATCAATATGTGAAATTCATATTTTTTGAGATTTTGTGAGATTGTTTTGAGTGGTTAAATTTTAAATTTGCTAGTGGTTTGAATTATTAAAATTCTGCCCTGTCAGGCCAGTTTTCCAACTCATGAAATTAGGAGCCTTAATAATTCAGAATAATATGATGTTTATTATAATACCCTTTTTTTAAAAACAGTATTTGTCATCACCATCCTTACAAACAGTTATGTATCATGACTCCCTGCTGTGATACTGATGACTCTGCTTCCCCTGCAGCGCTCCCAGCGCTGATCCGATGGCCAATTCGTCTCTTCTGCTCTTTAACTGGTGAGTTTGATCAAATGTCACTGACATCAGTAAGATAGTTGAAATACTAATACTAATAATTTAATATGATTGTAATGTTTGTGTGAAAACACCAGAACATACACATGTGCTCTTTTTCTGTCTCAGGTCTGTCAGCTCTTTGGAGCTGGGTCAGCCGCCTTATGGGAACACTCCGTGGTACAAACACACCAACTTCACTTCTGTCGGAAAAACTGTTACTTGTGAAGCTGAAAAGATTAATTATCCGTTGACTTCTCTATTTGTGTGTTATGTGTCTCAGGAATCCAGAGCCTGTTTAAATGGCTGTCTCGAATGTGGCGGTTTATTGAAGGTGAGTGTTGTTTACTCTTCACTGTGTGCTGCAAATTGACTTTTAAAGTGACGATAAACAGGTCAGGAGGAGTTTACAGTTTGAGTTTGGGTGGTCAGAGGAAGAGGAGTTCAAGCAGACAGCAGTTAAGTATCTATATGTGTATCTCCATATATATATATATATAAAGCTGGAGCTAAATTAGAGACAGATCTGCATGATAATTAAAGTCTCTAATTAGACATTAAATTTATTGACTTCTACTCTGCTCCTCCATCAGCATTTCTCTCCAAATTCAAAGCAATCACAGGTCAGTTCACTTTAATTGTGAATGTTTCTTTTGCTACATTTTGTGATTTTTCTACAATGACTTAATGTCTCTATTTCTTCTTCCCATGTCTCACTGTTTTCAGTCAAATTGAAAATTCTTTCACCAAAGAATCCAGATATTCAGACGTCAAAGGGGCTGCAGTTGCTTTTGATACAGTAACTTGAACCTTAACAGCAGCCAGGAAATCTGGCCAACGCAAACTGAAATGATTTCAATTTCGCTTGATTTGATCCAAGCTGAAACTGCTAATTGGAACAATAAATAGTCTGTATTAAAACCAATCTGTTAAATATGTTTGAGACCAGAGTTATTGTAGGTCTGAGTTACTGTAGGTTTGAGCAACACTCTGCAAATTTTAGGCTTCTTCTAACATTGTGGATTCACAAAAAGAATAGATGCTAAACAATAACGCTTTTACGTCTCACTGAATGCCAAGACAATGATTTTAGTTCAAACTTCTCTGAGCCAATCATGTTGGGTCAGGCCCAGTGGGATATTGTTCACAATCACAAGTTTTCTGCAAAGTTCTTTATTATTTCTCTTAAGAATGTATTACCTCTGTAGGTTCATCTCGAGATGGAGCAATGGAGTCGAAGACCAATCCAACCAGCATATTAGACCTCTCCAGTGACGGCGGCAACAAGCCACACCTGAGGCTGATCCTTCTTGGGCCTGCTGGTGGAGGACGGAGCTCCCTGACAGACACTTTGTCTGGGAGCAGTGAGACAAGGGCATCCAAGGTACTTCTGATGGAAAGCACCAAGCATACAACAGTAGTGGATGGTAGAGAGACTACAGTGATCGACACCCCAGATCTTCTGGGG
Source organism: Rachycentron canadum (assembly GCA_038496675.1). Classification (NCBI taxonomy): domain Eukaryota; kingdom Metazoa; phylum Chordata; class Actinopteri; order Carangiformes; family Rachycentridae; genus Rachycentron; species Rachycentron canadum. The sequence continues at coordinate 5,901,503 of CM076668.1, forward strand.
CTCTCGCTGGGGAACAACAAGAGAGCCAGGGAAGCTTTAAGGAGTCTTCAGCTTGTCAGTCCTGGACCACACGCCTTTCTGATGGTGATCCAAGCTCCAGGCTCTAGCATGGGGATCGACCAAGATGCTACCCAGGCAATCCAAGCCACCATGGAACTGTATGGAGACGGGGTAATAAGGCACATCATCCCAGTGCTCACCCATGCAGACCGGCTGGGTCGAAGGGGGACTGTAGATCAGCTGCTGGAGGTGGACACAGGGGATCTGAGAAGGGCTGTGTCTCTACTTGGCCAGAAGCCTGAGCTGGTGGACAACAGGCCAGACTGCCCCCCAGAGGCACAAAGTGTGATACGCAGGCAGCTGGTGGGGCGGGTGATGGAGATGAAGGAGCTGAGGGGGCATTTTGTTCACGAGCTGCAGAGGAGGGAGGACCGCATGAGAGAGGAGCTGCTGACGGACATGGCTTCTGCACTGGCTAGAAAACTGGGACACATGTAAATAGGAGAGGGAGAGGAGAGAGTTAGTGTTGTTGAGGTGTTTCTGCGTGAAAGAGGGTGGTGAAAAAAACACAGAGGCAGGATTCATTCATGTGTTAAACACTCAATTTTGACTTTAAGTGTAAGGGTGAGTCTCTACCAGAGGTATTTTTGTCACAAAGCTGGTTTACCACTGTCCAAATGAATTTACTACTACTGGTGGCCTTTTGGTTTTCAACAGCAGATGCATTTGGTCAAATATCATGAATCACAAACTTAATTTCCCTAATTTGACGTGTTGTTATTCTTCTTTGTCTGTATATTATTTGGCATGGGACTTTGCCTCATCTTTTCATACTCTGTTCCAGTGCTTAGCCCTCCTCTGTCTTCTATAATTTATAAGCGATATCAAACTTTCAAGATGATCAGGAAAAATAAACCAAAGTCACATTGCCACTAGATTTCAGCAGGACTGCTCAATGCATACTATGCTTCATCCTGATGTCTCTGAAATGGCACTTACTTAAATATGAATGACTCTGATTTAATTGCTGGTGTTATAGACTGTATTAAGTTGCTGTGGTCAGAGACTTCTAACATATTTTCAACAGACAACAGTAACAGGTTGATAATACTGTGTTTAAACTGTGTGTTTTAAACACACTTTCATTTACTAATTTTTCATTTGCAGGATTAATGCATTTTGAGGTGAACAGATCTTAATGACACAAATGACATGAGCAAATGTGTGGTTAGAGAGGGCACTATCCAATCAGTACAGTACAGACCTTCAACAGAATTTCACCAGTCAGGTTTCTCAAGGGCATGATCACGGCATAAAGGCATAAACTTAAGCAAAAAAACACCCACTGTTCTGCTGTGCTGTTGCCAAGCCTGATCTACAACCTAAAAAAGATAAAATTATTTTAAAGTAACAGTTCACTGTAAAATGCAAATTGAGTCATGTTTAAGCTGGCATCTTCCAGAGAAAGCTTAGGGAAGAAAATTAATATACCCTCTTGCCACTACAAATCTGAGTCTGACAACAAGACAGATGGAAAGGTTGGTGGGTGGATGGAAAAGACCATTATTGTTACACCCTATGAGTTGACTATGATCAAACATCTGTTAACTTATAGTTGTCCAAGTATTTCTAACTTCATTATTGGTAGTGCTTACTGTTCAGTGGAAAAAGATCTGATGATGGTGAATGAGGTATAATTGATGAACACTTGGGCCCAGAGTGTAATGGCCATTTGCATTAGAGAACAACACCAGCATTTTTTCAGTTTATTCAATTTGATTCAGTTTATTCACTTTGCAAAATGTCCATCTTTTGTGGCATTACGTATGGAAGAAAATCACAGTTGAGTACAAGAGTATTTTAGAGTATTTTCAATTTGTGTTCTCAGATGAAAGAGCAGGAAATGAGTGGTGGTGGTCCTAAAAAAAGGTGTTTCAGTTAATTCTATGGAAAGTAAACCTTCATTACAATTTATTTTATTGTAACGTCAAGGCGCTTTTAAAATAATGGCTATTTTGGCCATAACAACTATTTGGTGCTCAAAAATGACTAAATGCAGCTTTAACTTATGGTCCTGGGTGATTTGACAACATCTGTGGCTACTTGTGGTAAGTGTGTTTTGACAGTTCAGGATCACATGAAGCTAGATTAGCCCAAAAAAAACCATGTGTTGACACAATTTATTGTCTCTTTCAGTAAGAATAATCACAATCATTATGTTGGATGATGAGAGCATTGAGAGTGAATCAAGACTTCCAGGTTGAAGGTGTACAAACCAAAACAATGAGCTGAAAGACAATAAAGTGCTCCAAAACTGGTGGAAATTGCAGAGTTAGGTTATATTTATCTGTGGTTTGTCATGTGATCTATTGTTAAGATAAAAAATACTTATTATGGCTCCTTTAAGCATTCAGCACTCAGAAAATCAAACTTAAGTCATGTAAATCTAAAAATGATTAAACTTTTAGGACTATTCAATCACAGAAGTGATATTTATTTGTCTAATAATGTAAATAAATGTTGCCCATCACAGGTGGGAATAAAGTGGGAAATGTAGGCTTTCGCAGTCTCAGGGGAGGAACTGCTCCTCTGCTACTGACGCAGGCGGTGACAGCAATATGGAGCCAGGCAGCCTCTACTGCGCATGTCCGCGTCTGCACGGAGGGAGAGAGAGGGAGGGAGGGAGACAGTGAGTGAGAGAGAGAGAGAGTGAGCGCTACACCAGGAAAAAAGTGGCAAAGACAAAGGACTGAACAGGCTTTGGGGGACAGAGGAGAGAGTTTATCTAGCTTTCAGTCCGGTTTATGAGAGTCCAGCTGTATAACCACCGACGGGAAGCGGCCAGGTAAGAGGTCTGCGAGAGAAAACCAAGTTATGAGCCGTTAAGGAGCCGTTGAGGCTGTTTGGTGTGCACACGGGAGTCACGTCGAGCAGCCAGAGGACTAACGCCTGATATCTGCCACTATCATGGATTAACTGCAACTGTACATGTATGTTGAACAGTATTTACCAGGGGCTGTTCCTCCTTAATGGGCCGTGAGCTGTCTAATGTGTGTCCTGTTGTGTTCGGGGCTGTTGTCATGTTTTGCTAGCTTACTGAACAGCCTGCTTCCTCTATCCAGTCCAAGCTGCTGGAAATGTTTACCTTCTTCTCATTTAGGGGGCAGCTGACCAAGAGGGGACTGTAGCAGCTTTTAATGTTATCTCAGCTATCTGTCACCAACAATTGTTGTTTAAGGTGTTTGGCTGCTGTTTGGGTTAAGTAAGCAGTTTGAGGACTCACTTCGACTCGTTTATATGACTTCACAATAAAGTAACAACAAAAGTAGATGATAGAATTAAGCCTTTGTCTTGTCTTTCAGGTGTTCATCAGACATCTTTCTATGCTCAGCATCAAACTGCTGTTGCATCTGCTCCAGTGGTGGTGACGCTTCATGGTCAGCAGTTGGGTGATGGAAAGAACTGCAAAGCTATAGGGTTGGTGACTGGATGGAAAGAGCTGTCAATGCACACAAACACTGCGAGGATGGAGGAAGTGGAAACCCGCAGAGACCAACCAATGGCTATTTGACATGCGACACCACTGTGGTGTTTTTGGAGGAGTAATTTTCATTTGGGAGCATCTGGAGTATCTTTGTTTGCATTTTTTTTTTTTTTTTTTTTTTTGCTGGCAATCTTGAGTTTCAGTTTTTGCACCCTCCCTCGTGGTTACCTTTTGTCACATCCATTCGTTGGAGAGAGCAGCTGTTGCTGTTTTAAACAGCCACAGGTCTCATTTACCTTGCAATCCCCACCTCCCTCTCAACCATACACAAAGACACACAAGCTCCTCTCTTCCAAGCGGCTGAGAGGTTGCTATGGCAATTGTTGTCATGATGCCGATGTAGCGTCCTGAAGGTAGTAGTTGTGGAGGTAGTGGTGGAAGTGGAGGAGGTGGCAGCAGTGGCGGTGGTAAACGTCCAGGGATGGGAAGTGCTCCGTATCCAGCCAGTGAGTGGAAGGGGAAAGGGCGAGGCGGCCTGCAGGAGCTGGGCTGCATGCCCTGGAAGGTCAGCAAGCAGAAAGGTGGAGGAGGAGGTGGGGAGGTGGTGGTTGGAGCGGAGGAGAAGAGGTGCAGGGATCCCAGGGACTCCCAGCAGCAGCAGGATCTCTCATCTTCCTGCTCCTCGCTCACCCCTCCAGCGGCTCCACAGTCCTCTCTGACACCTCCAGCCATTTATCATGAGAAGCAGCGAAGGGAGCTGTGTGCCCTGCACGCGCTCAATAACGTCTTCCAGGACAGGACAGCCTTCAGTCGGGACACCCTGCAGGAGATCTACCAGAGGTGAGCTGGTCTGTTACCAATATTTAACATGTGTATATAAGATTTTGTGGATAATCTCTGTTGTAAACCTGTTGCAGGCTTTCTCCCAGCACTCTGGTGACACCTCATAAGAAAAGCATGCTGGGAAATGGGAACTACGATGTTAATGTCATTATGGCAGCCCTGCAGACCCGAGGTTTTGAGGCAGTTTGGTGGGATAAAAGAAGGTACGTAGAGCTGGTAATGACACTGGCTGTGTTAAAACTGAGTTTTACCATTGGCTGATTATGGTGTAGCTGCTGTATCTTGACTGTCATCCTACCTGTCTCCTTAAATGCTCTAAAGGCTCCCTGTGTCCATCTCTGCAACCCTAGTCAGAAGCGTCTCGAATGAGCTCTTTGATTAGTCAGCAGCTACATTGGTTGACAAAGTCGAAGAAACACTTTTATCAGCATTTCTGTTTCCCTCATTATCAGTCTCTTTTCTGTTGACAACAACAGCAGCCACAGACTTGTTTTTATCAGTCGAATGTTAATGTTATCATAATAGCCAAATTCCTGTTTCTCTGTCTTGGCATAAAACAGGAACAAAATCATAGCTACTCTGAGTTACAGCAACAATGCCACTCTGTTCTGCTGCTGATTGATACAACACAATTCAATAGTCAATTCAGCCTATAGTTTGCAATTAAAACCTTTAGATGTTTGGTGGTGTAAGAATTCAGTTATTATGGTGCAAGTTTCCAACATAAGACTGAGACAAAAAAGCTCACAACTGAAAGATTAGCCTGCCACTTAAACCTTACAGTACAAATAATAAGCCACGTCTGTGCCATGAACTGTAGATTTCCTGCAGTGTAAGGTAGAAAGATGACATTTTTGTTTTGGTCAAAGTTACGTTTGTAATGTAGCTCAGTCCTGAGAGTTTTTATAACTCTCCCAGTTGCAATTGTGCATTTAAAGGGCAGGAAACTCTGACAGCCAAGATTTTACAATCAGCTTCCGAACAGCAGACTACAAAATCTATGTGATCCTGTTTTGGGATTTGAATTTTCATTGCAGATTGGATTCAGATTCCTTGAACATACTGAAATGAAACAATGTGCTTAATGTTCATAATCACAGCTAAAATATTGCTTATTCAAGATAATTATCTAATAATTGATGGAGCAGTATGTCATGATATGGTCAGCTACTCTCTGTTCTGTTATCCATGATACTGCAGCATAGCTGTGTCAGTGTTACAGTAGATAATACTGAAAGCTCAGTCTTTTGCCACTGTTTGACTTTTGATAGATGGAAAGTTTGTACTTGTTGCTGCACAAACTTTCCATCCAATCCATCAAATAAAAAAAGCCTCATGCAGCATGGTACATGGTAAATGCTGTTTCATCACAGTTGTCAGGAGAAACTGGCAGAATTAAAAGTACTTCATAGTGCAATAAACACTTATAGTGCATGACCAAAAGTGCTTTTTGAAAGCACTTATATATTGTGAATCGCTGAACTGCCTCTAATGTGACTGTTGTTGTGAGCAATGTATCACACACAGAGGGATCCTGTGAATCTCACCCCCTATGATAACTATCTGAAGCAGGTTTTCTGATTTAAGTTCATATTCATGTAGTACAGAAATGAAAGGCTGGTTTTAAGTGTATAATGAACTTTAAACATATGTGCTGCCAGAAAAAATGGTCACTAGAAGGATTGTGTAATGTATGTCAGCAATGTTTTCTGAAATATACACCCTATATACCCTAACTTTCTGTTCATCCCCATGTTTGGTTCACAATACAAAGGGGAAGTTTACAAAAAGTAAACCTGCCTGTCTTCCTCCAGGGATGTAGGCAGCATCGAGCTGTCCAACGTGACTGGCTTCATCCTGAATGTGCCGTCCAACCTGCGCTGGGGGCCACTCCGGCTGCCGCTCAAACGCCAGCACTGGATCGGAGTCAGAGAGGTGGGAGGAGTCTACTACAACTTAGACTCCAAACTGCGTAGCCCTCAACCTATCGGCAACCCGGATGAGCTCAGGTGAGGGTGACGTGTGTTTACGTTAGAGGATGTGTGCTCACCATGACAGCTATGATGATGATTGCTTTACTGTTTTGGTGGAATAAAGCTAAAAATAATTATCCTATAGATGTTTTCAAGGAATACACTAGGTTTGTCTATTGTTAGCAACTAGTCAAAGCATAGCCATGTGGGCTGTCCATTTAAAAAATTGACTTTTTACAACTACTGACCAGATTAAATGTTTGGTATTCAGTCTTTCACAGATCTCTGTGACTGTGCTCCTGCAGCTTTCTCCAAGTAAAAGCTTTGAGTCTGTTCATAGCAGAAAATTTTCTTTTTACTGCAGCTGCAGGAAGTCTTTAATAATATGGCAATACAAATGGTCAAAGCTCTGCTGACACAGAAAAAGAAAGCAGTTCAGATAATATTGTGGTTCCAGTTTGTTAGATTAAAAAGACTAGGAATGCTCCATTATGTAGAGTTGAATTTAGTGCAACTAAAAAATGATGCATGTTGTCAGATGGTTAACCATGAACCATGAACACTGCTCAGTCTAGGCCAGGAACCACAGACAAAAAGGACAATTTATGGTACAGTTACAGAATACGTGATCCAGCACAGAGGCATAGATACTTTTCTTTTGTTGCTTTAAAACTGCACTAACAAATATTTTTGTATCAACAATGGATAGTGATGGATTAATTACTATGTATACTGTGTGTTTGTTTTTTATTTTTTAACTTGTGACTGTATACTACCTGGCCAACACTAAGCAGCAGCGTTGATATTAAACTCACTTAAGTTACAGAAACATATGCTGATGCTGATGTTGCTTTCTAGCTGCTGGATATTTAATGGATGCAGCTTTACTGCAGGTCTGCCCATTTTCAATCGTGCCCCTTTGAATTGTCTCATCAAGCTTTTTTTCCTCTTTGATTTTCATTTTATCACAACTTAGGAAGTTTCTCCGTCAGCAGCTGCGAGGGAAGAATTGCGAACTCCTACTGGTTGTCTCAGAGGAAGTGGAGGCACGGCAAACATGGCGGTCTGATGGCTAGAGGTTTAACATGCCAATCACACGCTCTGACTGGAGCCAATCACAGAATGAGCGAGAGAGGAAGTAGTCGTGCATAGCCAAACACAAGGATGCACACTGAAAAATGTATTTTTCCCCCGCTTTTGGGTTTTGTTTACACGGCCATTGCTGGACTCTTCTCCGATAAGATGCAAAGCAATGAAGGAAGCAAAAACTTTACAGGGAGAATAAAGAAACACAATCCTTTACTCACAACACAGTTAAGACTTATGAAAAGTAATTATTCTGTTTCTGCTATTTCTGTGTTTTTATATATATTGACTATTTTCCAATGTCAGTTTTGATCTGTTGTTTTTTTCCTTTTTACTGTTCAAGTTTCCAAAGTCATTGGAGTTCAGGCTTTATGAAAAATGCTGTGTTTATTGCCTGTCTCCCTCAGTGATCCTCCCAGCTATAGTCATGACGTTCACTGATGTGTCTTCGTGTTTCTGTCTCTCCCTTTATGTCGTGAATCTTTGTCTGTTTGTATCCTCAGTCCTTCACTTTCACCAAAGCGTGTCCTTCCTTGCCTCATTGTGACTCCATCTCACTCCTCCTTTTCTCTCCCTTTTTACATATCACAGATCAAAATCAGTGATTTATTACATTGCCAACTTTCTATTTCATCCACTTTTCAAACACTTCTGGTACAGACTGAGCCTACACTGTGCTTAGGCTGTGCTGACACAACAGTTTTATATGGCAACAAAGCAATGCAACACCCAGGCCAAGCACTCCCTCTAGTGGATGTTTTGCCTTAGTTTCCTTCCGTTCCTCCCTTTTTTACTTTTAAGTTTAATTTTTCACATTCAAATGGTCACTATAAAGTAATGAAGTCTGCTTGTCATCAATACTAATCATCATTGTTCTTATTATAGTGTGTCATTTTATAACAATCATCAAGTTAGAAAGAAAGAGAAAAGTTAACTTGTCAAAATTTTTCCCAAAATATAAAGTGATGAGAATCAGGCTGCGTCAATCTTACAGCATCACAGTACAGTCTTTATTTTGGAAAAAGCGAATGACAAAACCCATCTCAACTCAAGGCCCTCTTTCTCACTTGTTCTGGAGCTTTTGACAAATTACACAGTGCTTGTCAACAGATTGAATTGACTCAGTTGTCATGGAAATATAGATGATCAAACTTACCAGTAGTGCTAAAATGATAAGTCGATGAATCCATTAGTCGATGGGTTGTAAATAACTCAGCAATTTTTAAAAACCTGTAAATCATAAAAATCTAACTATTTGTTTGCAGCTTTCTACATGTGGTTTCCTTAGTCATTTTTATGATCTGGACAGTTAATTAAGAAAATAACTGGCAGGTTATTTGTGAAAATAACCATCACTTTACACCATACCGTTCTATGGTAACTAAGTAAACTGTGTGATTATGTTAAAAAGCTCCAGGACAGTTTAGCAAATGGATATTCAGTTTCAGTACATTATTGTCAGAGACATGTCAGTCTGAAGAAATATTATTTTGTTTGTCCATGTCACCTACTCTTGTTAATTAGAGCTACAGCCATTTCTTGCACAGTGGTAAAATGTCTCCAGACAGAGATGACACCACAAGGGGTTAACTTGATACTTTTTTGTTTCTTTCGGCTTGACAGTGATCCAAAGGATCTCCACCACAGCAGCCCTCTGTAGCACAGGAGCTCAGCTGATGCAGAGCTCCTCTACCTCCTCCTCCTCTTCTTAAGCATCTCTTGTCAAACCTGCCAAACACAGTCTAAGTCTTATGGGGTCAGCAGTGATCTATAATGTTTAAGCTTTTGGTCTGAGGAGGGGTTTTGGCAGTTGTTAGTGTGAGGGGAAGTTGTCAGTTTGACAAACAGTGGCTGGAGTGCAGTGTGCCTGGGTAGTGAATCTAGAAAAGAAAAAAAAAGAAATGTGGGAAGAAAAGTGAAATTTGATGGGCCGACTAGTGAGCACATGTCCAGCCAGATGTGTGCAGCGGTTGATTATTGTGAAATAGGCCTTATGAAAGAGTCTGCTGTTGTAGCTTTCAGATATATCAGTTAAAGAGAACCTGTTTATACTATACAAGTATTGTCTGTGAATGACAATATTGGCCTTAACTTGTTTACATTAAAAGAATTTATCTGTTGGTCTGAAAGATTAAGAGGGGTTGTACAGTTTGATGCATTTCATTTATTCCAAAGTACCCCTTTATCAGAAATTTAGAGGAGGAGCAGCTGATGCTCCACCAACATACAGATTAACTAAGATGTAATGATGTTTTCACTTTTGCAGCCAAGGACTTATGTTATTTACAATTGTCCAAAATACTATGATTTTATACAGATGATATCACAAGATTTCCATTGGTGCATGTGTTTTTTTTGAAGTGAAACTAAAACTTCAATTCCAGCCCGGTCTGTATACCTTCAAAGCCCTGTTATATCCAAGTGAATCTCCGGTGAAACATTGAGGTTATCACTAATTGACTGAGATTTTGAGCCCAATTATCATGAGTAATGTCTCACAATTGCATATTTGCTTATTTTTTTTAGCCATGACAATCTATTAGGCCTTCCTACTTAAGGAATCCTGATTGTCACTTTTTTTGCATAGAAATAAAAGGCTTATAATGGCACTTTATGTATAAGCTGCTGTGTCTGTCATTATTTTTCTCATGTTCACAGCCTGGATAGGGATCAACTGCATTTATTAAGAATTTGCATAAAAACAGGAGAAGCTTGACAAGCATATTAGTGGTTTACAACCTTTTTGGCTAGTGCACCCTTACAAAAAGAAGTCTGTTTTGTCACATTTCAACTGTTTAATATAACTAATATTTTACAAAGAAAGCAAAATGTAGGGAAAATACAACTTTGTGCAGCAGAACTTTGTTTTCTTCTGTCCTACCCCATTAATCCTATGACCCCCCTCAGATTTACATGTGTTCTTAATAAGACACCACTGGACTTAAAGTATTAAATATGAATACCACTTTTTGATTTATGCATTCGTTTTACAAATCCTATATTGTCAGTGAACGATATGTGCATTTGAATAAGAAAACGTACTTTAAATACTTTACACTTGTCAGTGATAGTTTTCACTTTTCCTCAGTGATAAATCTACATCAGAGTGATTCTGATTTTCCTCAAGAGAAGGACGTGAGGCTGTGTTTATCGCCCATCTTTACCATTTAATACTCTCTGATTCACACACTGGAGGGATGATGAGGGGATGAGGCAGCTGGTGGCGCGCGCCGACTCATCGCCGGGGAGCGCGCTCCCGGAGACGGGCACGCGCCAAGCGGTGTGCAGATGTGTCGCAGATTTTGTAAAGTCACTGGACGCACAGAAAGATCCAGCACAAGGAAGTCGCTCCGGGTAAATGGGCCCGTGAAACTGTCGGGAAAACAAAACACAGGCAGAGGGAGGCACGGGGAGCGGAGGACCAACCCGGGGGAGCGCGGTGATAACCGGTTAACGTTAGCTTAGTTTGTGGACAAGAAGGACGTTACTTTGACAGTTAAAGCCCAACGGACGGCCGCGTGCGTAGAGATGGAGCTGTCAGCGATTGGAGAGCAAGTGTTTGCTGTTGAATCAATCGTCAAGAAAAGAGTTAGAAAGGTAACGACTCAACACCTACACCACATTTATCCGCGGGACGTTGTCAGCATTTGAGGGAAACACGTTTTTTGGGGAGGAGAAGATGCTACTTTAGATGCCAGTGGAAGCTCGAGAGATTAAATGAGCAGAATTGCGCGACTAATCTGGTTATCTAATTGCAGGCTGTATAAAGGGGGGCGGGTTGAGGGAGGATGTCCCTTTAATGTAACGTGAGAGTGTTGTCATTGCACTACAGCTTAACATGTCAGGTGTTTGGCCGCGCAGGCTGGAGGAGGACACGCTGGTAATCTATCACCTGCCTCTGGGCCTGTGTGATGATCGCTAATTGGGTTTGGATATGAGTTACGTATTGATGTTGATAGACGCAGGTGTGGAGCTAGAAATTATGGTGCCCAAAACGGGTGTTTACTAGGAACCCCCCCCCCCCCCCCACACACACACACACACACACACACACACACCAACCTCAGCACTACAACCAACACTACGACTGCTGGTATCAGTGTGTTGGAGGGGTTGTCAAAATAATTTAAACATGTAATAGTAAAAGGAAGTAAGCATGCATATAATAGATATTAAGGTAGGTCACATGAGCATTTTTAGGCCAATTAGCTGCTGCATTTTCTGTCATTTACTGAGTTTTTAAAGTAGCATTACACAGCTAAGAACTTATGACCATTTTTACCTTTTTTGTTTGATTCATTGATACTATCATTGAATCAATCAGATTAGTAGTTTGATATAAAATTCACAATATGATTTTCAAGCACTTTTCAGCACTAGAAGTGTCCTCTTCAAATGTCTTGTTTTGCTTGACTGGCAGTCCAGTATTATTTCAGCACTAGTATACACAGTATAGACATAACGTGCATAACACTGATGTGTATAAAACCAACAGCAATTTGAAGGAGTTCAGAGATTCTACAACTACTGTTCAACTTAATTTGAGTCTATACTGTATTAGTGTTCGCAAGGTAGATAACCTTAATATCATGCAGTGGATGTCAGCACCACATGTAGTCTTCAGTGGAATAAAATATCAATCATCTACTCAAACACATGTCTGGTTGGGACAGAGTTTAACTGGTCTTGTGATGCTATAAAATGCATTTCTAATGTATAAAAGGCCAGTAAATATCCTATCAGTGCATAGTATTTACAATTTACAAATTAGTTTTATTAATAGATTTGATTAGCAAATTCAATCATAATTGATCATTGATAGATTTATTAATTGTAACAGCCACAGTCAAGAGAGCAAAGAGCAGTGCAGTTAAATTAGACTGAAGGACTCACCCAGTTTACAATGCATGCATGTCCTCTTTACTGTATATTGGGAACTGAGTGAGTAAAATGAAGTTAGTGAACTCAGTGGTGACCTCACCCACTGCGAATACCTTTGAATGATGTCACACCGGATGACTAACTCTGAGAGGCTTCTGGTAGCTGGAAAACATACAGTACATTTTACATTACCCGTTAATTATAGATATTGTCTGACGGTATAATCACATCTTCCCACACATAAAGAACAGTGGAATAAAAGTAGATGTGAGATGTTGGTAAATGTTGCCCATGTTTCTAATCTATTCCTACCCGGTACCCTATTGTCATATAATGCACTGCACATCGGTTTGATTGTAGCTTATAAAGTAACTATCTATTCTGATAATGACTTGACTTGAACACACACGTACACTTAAAACTCAACGGAAACTTTTGTAGAGCTGAGGGCTGTGACCTTCTCTGCTGAGTGTAATAACAGGAAACAAACAAACATCTAATTTCCCACAATATATCATTAACATGCATGCAGATGCATCAACCTTGCCAGTTTTCAAACTCAAAACCAATTCATTTATCAGTTAAGAACTTGTCAATGCAAACAGACAGTTAAAGAAATGAAAAACACAGAGAAGACAACAAACAGGAACAGTTTAGCTGGTGTAAAACAGTTTAATGTAGCAAGTGTATTTGAAATAGTCCATAGATGAATAGTAGTAGTAGGTGAGTGTCAGTAAGGTCAAGTGACTTGTATCTGCAGCCTGAAGGTGGATGCCTGTATTGGTTGTGGAGTGTGTGCGTGGTATCTGAGGCTATTTGTTATCTTAGTTCATCTGTTGTAGATGCTTCTTAGTGATTCTTGTTCAAGTCAATGATTTTGCTGCTCACTGATGATTTTGTTGAGAGGATTAAGTTGGATGTTTTGTTTAATTTTGAATCAGTGTTGCCGCTGTTTTGACTTTTTGAATTTAAGACCCTAATCTGAATTAAATCTACTTTTGATCATCGCACCTCTAGTATTAACTAAACTCAGTGCTTCAAGCATTATCAAAACAGTCATATAACATTTCAGAGGTGCTGTACCAGATTTAATAGATTTAAATGGTTTAATTTTAATGTGTGTGGGATAAGCCACAGTGTACTCTATGATTTAACTGCTGCTCTCCACAGGGGAATGTGGAGTACCTCTTGAAGTGGAAAGGATGGCCTCCAAAGTAAGTATGTAAACATAATTGGTGATATGAATGGATTACATTAAACTTATAACACATTAAACTTACAACACATAATAACATTGACATGGACAGTATGCAGAGAAAGGTATCATGACCGTATCAAAAATAGATGCATAAAACACATCTTCTCATGCATCAAGCTAACATATCACAGCATATATATTGAATGATGTTGTATGAGATAATTTACTGGCCTGTTTTGGAAGAAAAAAAATATTTTTATGATTTAACAAAAAAATGACTGATTTGTAGGTGTAGATGATACCGTCCATTCTCAGCACATTGTTACTGTTTTGAGTGGAACCAAAGACAATGGAGCCTTTGTGTGAACCCAACACATAGTAAATGTTCTCATGAAGATGGTAAATGTCAAACAACTCACCAGACAGACCTATTAATATGAAGGAAATTGTTAGGAAAAGGAGGCTTGTGTATACTTTTTATGTCTTGCAGATACAGTACATGGGAACCTGAGGAACATATTCTGGACCAGCGCTTGGTGCAGGCCTACGAAGAGAAGTAAGGTTCCACTCAGTGTGTTATGTGTGCCTGATGAAAAGCATTCACTGAGTCCAGAAAAGTCAAAAAGGTTTGACAGATAGCGAAGCACAAATAAATCACTTTTCTTCTTACATTATATTGATCATAAAGAGATCATGACTCAGCAGACCAAGACTAAGATCCAAGATCTCTCTCCAGCTGGCGTTAGTATGTGTCCTTGGTTGTTGGATTGTAATTTGATATAGAAAAACACATAAAATCCAGATCTAAATGCACCAGTTGAGCGAGGATTATCTTCCAAATCAGCTCCAAATGTGGTCAGATGCACATTTGGGTACAATTATAAGAACAGTAGAGTAGAATACAGTGTGGTTGAAGGCAGGACATACAGTATATATTTCGCAATAGATCTGTGTAAAAAGAAAGCATCTTGGTGGATGTCTGTGCAAAAAAAGCTAAATGTTCTTATCATTGAAAATAATAAGTGATGCAGTCTGAATTTGGGCAAGGAAACAACAAAACGGATACAAGCTATGAAAAGCACACCAGCCTATCAGCTTTCAAGTTGATGAATTTGTCAGCAAACAGTTGTTGATTCAAACAAAAAAAAGACAAGACACCGTTAGTATTTATTCAGAGTTGTGTTTCCATTTGCCTGATGATATTCACTTTTCTTTTACTTCTGTTTTTGGTCTCCACCAAACTCCTGAGGAAAATAAATGCTCTGACAGAGTTCTTTAGCTACTTGCTGCCACCAAAAACCACACTGTAAGAGCAGGAGAAAAGAGTAAAGCTTAAGGCTGTAAAAGCAAAACACTGAGCTGAAAGACACTAAAATGCTCATTTGGTCCATACATTTCCATTATATTTTGATGTTTGTATTATTATGCTTGTTTTTTCTAGGGAGCAGAGAGACAGAGCTCTGGGACACAGGAGGAAAGGATCAAAAGCCAAAAGGCTCCTTCTGCAGGTAAAGTTTGGAGTGCAATCAAAAAAAAGTTTAACTGAGACAACTTCATGGTGGTTCATACTTGAGTTTACGGTTATCTGTCTGATATTGAAAACTGTGCACTGATTATCCTTACAGACTTTCTACTTCAGTTTGCCTTTGATACCCCACCACCTTTGCTGAGACACAGTTATTTGACTGATCACTCTTGTGCATTTTCTTCCTTCTGGCTTTGATTCAGAACACTGTCTACACCATGGACCTCCGCAGTGCTCACAAGACTCCAGAGAAGCCTCCACCACGCCTGCGTCTCTCCCTAACGCGCTCACTGGTCCCCGAGGACGAGGATGAACCATACAATGGCTGTAGACAGGACCCACAACCACAAGTAGCACATCACAAAAGCAAACCCAGCAGGTCACAGTTCAGGTGCCATGACTCAAGCCCACCAAGCCCAACACAAGAGGACTGGGAAGGACTTGGAGAGGAAGAAGGAGAGGAAGATGAAAAAGAGGAGGACGAGGAGGAGGAGGAAGAGGAAGAGGAGGAGGAGGACAATGTAGAAGATGAGGAGGATAGGGAAGAGGAGGAGACAGAGGTGGCTCAGAAGGAGAGAACAGAGAAGAGCATTCTTAATGGTAAGTGTGTCAGTCGTTCAGCCAATGTGGTCTAATCACAGACATGACCCAGGATACCTGACTCTTTGTGGACGTCCTAATAGACACGGACACACACAGGCTTTTTTCCCTGGGCATGCAACCAAAAACATTCTCTATCCTGAGCTGATTAAAGAGAAAAGGCAGGGATCAAAATATAGACGAACGAAAGAGTATCTGAACTCTCTAAGTACATGGTAAAGTCTCTACTTTAAAAAAATCTGTGTACCTTTGTGCTGTAAGCCTCACCCTCTGACAGTCACATAGCATCCAATGGTGACCAGCTGTCAGTCAGTCTCACTGTCCAGTAATCTAACAAATGCTTTACTTTACCCTTATTTAAAACTAGTTCATTTAAGTTTTGTTTTAGCTTCTTCAGTTGACAGTAATTTAAAGCTAAGACATCTCTGAGTCTTTCCATACACTGTGGGGTTTAATATGGGGTAATTCTGCTCTCTCTATCACCTCATTGCACTTAGAGCCACCTTTTCCTGCAGCCAAATGCATCCTATCTGCCTCTGTCAATTTATGACATCAATCAAGGCAGAGATAATCTACCCAGGTCACAGCAGGGAGGTTAACTCAATAACAGTACACATGTGATAGGTCAATGGAATCACTGTCTGACTGCAACTCTACCCTGTCTTTCTCTCTCCATGTTCCTGCCTCATCCAGGACAGGAGAGGACAGACGAGTGGAGCTCTGCCATCAGACCAGGCGAGGTCATCACATCGGAGAAGTCGGACGACGTCTGGAAACCTGTCATTGGTCCGGGAGAGGTGACAGTCACAGACATCACCCTCAACTCCCTCACAGTGACTTTCCGAGAGTCGAGAGTGGCCAAAGGCTTTTTCAGGGACTGGGGCCTGGAGGTCTGAGACGCTATGAAAGCAGGAGTAGGTTGGCAGGGTGGGCACTGCAGGAAGGAGTTGGAGGCACTGGCTTAATCACAGTGCGTGAACGGTGGTGAGGACCAAGATCGGTGTTTTCATATCCTCTCTGCAGTCTCTCACTGCTCGCTCTGCCCTTCCCCTTGAGAACTACTTCCAGTCTGGTCAGTGGTACGTTTACATGCACAGAAGCACCTGGATATGAGCCGAACTCTAGCTAACGTTACATTTAGGTTGAGCTGTTTGCCTTGGATGAGTGGGGACTGAGTTGCCTTGAATTTAAGCAGCATCAGATAACGACAACTGTTTGTGGCTTCTATTGGTGACCAAAAAAATGCAAAAACATGGATAGCTCTCTCTTTCTCTCTTTAATGTTCCCAAACATTTCCTCCACAGAGAAGAGTAAGTTAGCTAATTACAGCAGAGATCCAACAGAAACACCTGGTGAGGAAGCGATACTCTGTATGACCAAACTAAATAATGGAACAATCCTGTGGTTTTGGTTTGTTACTGTCTGTAGAACAAAATGTAGGACTCTGGTTGCCAGGTGAATTGTGGCTGAAATGTACTGGAAAACCAAATGTGTGCAGACACCCTTATATGGGTAGATTTAAGTACATCTTGGGGGCTGAGGAACCAGTTCCAGGAAATGGGGGCAGCGTCAACCCCCGAAATATTCCATTGTCAAACAGCTGAAAATGGGACTAGGAAGGTGAGGTGGTGCCAGGTGACGTGTAATTCCCTTAAAAATGGCTGTAAAGTGAGTTTTTGAAGCCACACCTGCTTAAGGAGTCTTTGAGTTGTAGGTAGTTGTTGAATTGCTCTGATAGAAGTATATAATGACCCTTTTTTGTCTTGGGTCTTGTTTTTTCCACCTTAAATGTACCATATGGAGTTTTTTCCTTGACAAACCCAGTGTATTTACATTCATTGTTACTCACAAAAAAGCTTTGAGTGTTTTTAAGACCTTACAATTGCATTAAGCTCATTTCCTGTTCAAAAAACAGGAGCCTGCAATCCTCTATCCTGGGATTTGCCAGTGTATTCCTGCTTTGTCTGGTGCTTTACGACACCTGTAGATCAGTGGAATAGTTTGAAACCATTGGCAGAAATGTGTATTTTACACCTGTTTGCTTGTGCGTAGGAAACACAAACCCACCCTTCAAAACATTGCTCCGTGACACTACTAGTGGTCTAAAACTCCACAGGGTGTCTTTAAAGCAGCTAACAGTGTGGGCCTTAAGCATTACATTTTCATGTTCTTATCCCCCTCATACTGAAGTGATTCAGTGAACATATTGACCCTTCTTTCATCAACCTAACCTTATTGCAACACTTTCGTTTTAACTCCAAGAATCAGATATATCTAATGGTACGAAAGATATAAAAACCACAAAAGTTCAGTGCAGTTACATAAGTTCAGTATAGGTGTACTTCAGTGTACAGTGCAGCTATGATTGTGAGTTCAGAATACAGACACAGTTATGACATTTTCATTTGAGGAAGTAAAACTCTGTGCTCTGTGCATGTAAACGTGGCCGCTGTTTCTGTCTTTCTTCCATACTAAGCTAACTGTTCAGTACTGGACTCAAACATAATGTACATACTCTAAACTACAGTGAGGTGGGCATAGCTGTCAGTCCCATACTAACACGCAGTGCTGTACCTGTAACCTGGAAACACAGACTGTTACTACTGTACAACATGTGGCTTAGTCTTGTACGCGTTTCAAAACCCTCTGAGAGATGATTTGATCCGCCTGCATGCCTCGTTCCTCCAGTACAGTTTTATCAATGCAAAGGCACACAGTGCTGTTTTCTCTGTCCACCTGACTCTTCATCTACAACACACACTCGAAGTGAAGACTGAACTGAGAACTGAGTCTTGTACTAAAAGTACAAAACTAGACAAGACTTAATAACAGACAGTTATTATTAAATTGCACTGAATTTACATCATAAGAGCAGAAGTTTTAAAGGCGATCAGTTCTGATATTTAATTCTGCCGTTGCTAATACCAGATCATTTGTGACAATATTCAAATGGTTTCTTGTCCTAAAAGAATCATGAAGAGTCTGTGTTTACCCCTAAATTTATTCTGATAGTAGATACACTTCAATAGAAAAACACTCTCTACTAAACGTCAGCCAAATGCGTGTAGTTGTTAGCTGTTTAGCCCTTTAACTACCAGTTACACATAGTTTTAATTTGTTATCTTTAGGAAACCACTGCTTTTAGCTAAATGATCCTTAAATGACATGCAGTGGTAATTGCTTTAATACAAATTAGATATCATGGGAAATTATAAAATAATTAAATATCAAAGCAAATGGAAACTTCAAAATCTATAATTTCATGGCAACTGGAAAAAAATGTCTGAAATAACCTGAATCCTGTTGCAGGATATTATAAAACTCTGATAAATGGTTATAAAGTATATGCATTAGTAGTTAATGGGCTAAGACATGAGAAACTGTCCAGTGTGGTCAATAATACAGGGTGACACAGCAATCAACAATCAAATGATTCAATAATAAGTAAATAAAATGATTATTTAGAATATTTTGGTAAAATATTGACAAACTCTAGAAATAAATACATCAAAAGTGAAAAGTTTCCCCACTGCTTTACAGACTGATGTGCAACTGTGGTATAAACAGGGAGAAACACTGAAAAGACTAATATCACTAATAATAAAAAAAAAGCCCAGCTCTGAGGTCAGTGTGTCAGTGTAGCCCTGCTGGTTTCCTGCCCAGTGGACACAGGAGCTGGTGTGGTGTGTCATGTCTGTGGAATCCACCACAGTGGCGTCCCATTGGCCCACAAGTTGTTTATCCCTCACTGATGATGGGTCAGCGTCTTGTGATCCCAAAACTGTCTCTGTGGGATAATGAAGCTGCAGGGAATGGAAGTGCCTGATGTTGCATAATTTTGTTGTTTTGTCTATGGAGCTTTTAGGGCTGATGTCTCTCTCCTTTACACAAAAACACACACACACATACACACACACACACACACAGTCCCAGCTCATTTGGTTCCTGCACGATCCTCGACTGATGTTATTAAGACTTGAAACATGAGGAGACATCAAAAAGGAGGAGGATGGAGCGAGCAGTGGGGAGAAATGTATTTTTTAGTCCTTATTTTTCTACATTGACCTGAATGTATATTTATTCTTTACAGATACCTGTGTATTTGTCACGCAGATGACTGAATAGTTTTTATACAGTTTGTGATAACCACTGAGATGATGCCATATCTAAATGTACCGACATGACAAAACAAGCACCGTGGATTTGACGTTGCCTATTTGACTGTGGTCGCTTGTGCTGCTTTCATCCACCACCGGGCGAAGAACCTTGCACTTTATTGTGATGTAAACCTGCACATTTACCTGCTCCAGTCGACAAAGTGTCATTGTGTATAGAATATTTATATGGTAATACTAAAATAAATGTTGCTCATGTTTAATATCATTCCTATGTAACTCGTCCTGCTTACTTGCGTTGTCTGCAGATTTATTACAGATTTACATGGTGTTTACAATATGAGTGAACCTTTTGAATGGAAGGGTAAATTTTCACAAAAGTTTAACCTTTTCTCTTTGTTCTAAAATAGTAAGATACTTTTTTTTGATAATTTTGTGATAAGTTTGCTTTGTAACTCCACAGGTGAGAATTGTGGGATATTGTTCCATTAATATATTGAGGTTTACATTTGATTACAGTAAATGATTTATGTCCTTTCAGCTACTAATGGTGAACTGAGCTTTACTAACTCAGAGCTATATTTTGAGATATTATTTGTGCATTACAGTTTTTACTCAAAGTCGAAGAGGTCCAAAGAAAATACTGATAATTTTGTGGAGAGTCTTTTTCAAAACGTAGAAGGTGAGAGTTCAAACTGCCTTTTTAAACAGTCATTTACTTACATATATTGAAACTATAGCCTGACTGATACTGGATATATGAGGCCACTTCTATAACAGGTAATAATAATCTCAACAGTCTTGATATTGATCATTTAAAGAGTTGATCCACTTTGAACTAAAATCAACCTGTCAGTGCTCTCTGCTGGAAAAACTCTTTCTAAATGACCTCACAGTTCATCAGGACACTAATACTCATTAGTTTGGTCTCAAATAGCCTCTTCTTGATCTGGATTCAACATGTTGGAAATGTTTCTCTCTGAGTCTGGTTCATGTTGACATGACCACATCCCACTGGTGTTTTGGCTGATTCAGACTGGTGACTGAGGAGGCCAGTTTGAGGCTTCTCTGCTTTGTGTCTTGGAGCATTATCCTATTATATTATAAAGAGAAGAACATGGTACCAATCAACCCCCCCATGCATGTTGTTCATTCTGAGATGTTTTTCTAACTCAGCACAGTTGTAAAGAGTGGTTATCTGAGTTACCACAGTCTTCCTCACAGCTCCAACCAGTCTGACCACCCTCACCCACAAGGTGTTTCCATCTGCAGTCAACTCTAGACCACCTCAAACCAGCCTGTCTGACACTAACCAGTCAAAGTCACAGTCACGTTGTTGTGATGTTGGTGTGAACATGAACTGAGACTCAGACCTGTATCTGCAGGACTTGATGAACTGCTCTGTTGCATCATGATTGGCTGATGGGGTAATTTCATGAATAAGCAGGTTACGAATAAAATGCTCAGTGACCATTTTGGCATTTCTGTGCTGCAATTTCATATATGGGGCAGCATGGTGGCGCAGTGGGTAGCACTGCCTCACAGCAAGAAGGTTCTGGGCTCAAACCCTGTGCCTGGAGTCTTTCCTGTGTGGAGTTTCCATGTTCTCCCTGTCTGTGTGGGTTCCCTCCAGGGTCTCCAGCTTCCTCCCACAGTCCAAACTCATACAGGTTTAGATTAACTGGTGACTCTAAATTGAGTGCGAATGTTTTTTTTGTCTCCACGTGTCGTCCTGTAACAGACTGGTGACCTGTCCGGTGTGGACCCCGCCCTCACCTAATGTCAGCTGTGACTGGCTGATGGATAAGCGGTATAGATAATGGATAGATTTTCATACACACTGGCGTTGGTGCACCTGCAGTGGTGATAGATCAGCCTGGGTGCCTCATCTGATTCAAACCCTTTTCATAATGTAGAAAATGGAAAACAATTCCTAAATCTGCCATAAAAGCCACAAATTCCCATTGGTTTACATTGAAAGGCCAGAGGCCTGAGGTAAATCTGAAAAAAGAAGCAACAATTGAGTATATTTCCAATGGTACAAACATACTTTATTGTACAATTAATTTATTGGCAAAAAAAACAATCAGACCACCAAAATAACTTAAAAAAAAAACTAATGAAAATGGAGCAACAGTTATTTTTGCTTTCTCTCAGCAAGCACCAAAATTGTTAACAAGAGGAACGAAAAAGTGGTCAAAGATTCCATTTGTATACTAAACAAATATTTAAATAGTCTTATTTCCAGTCTCTGTTTAGGAGAAGAAATGATAAAAACAAAACTATTTGTTCAGTTGCCATCAGTTTGTACAGTGATTCAGTATGTTTACAACTATATTCATGTACATGAAACATTTCTTCAAAAGGATGGTATAATTATACTCCATGGCCTCCCCAGAGCAAACTGAATGACTGTCTGCAGTGTCTTTTTGCATCACCATAACATCTTTAATACAAAACAAAACATGTTTTATCTAATAATTCCTGTAGCTTCAAGTTTTATTTCCAAAAAATAAAATTAAATAATATATCTATATATAAAAGACAGTTTTTCCTTGTTTTTTTCTTATAAAATAAGTCTCAAGATATATTGCCACCTGGTTCTGATACGTTCCCTCCCCCATACCCAGCAAGCCCAAACTTTTGAGAAAAATAGTGAGCATGTGAATATTGTGTCTTCAGTCCTCTCCGTAAAAAGCTAATTGACCAAATTTAAACTCATTGAGATCACACCTCTAATCAAACCCTGCTCGGCTCTTCTCCGCCCCGGTTTCACGTCTTAAGTTTTGAGATTGCTCAGGTGTGACTTGTTGCAATAACCCCACCCTCCCTAAAACCTTGTCAAAAATACACAGAAAAAGGCGCATTGGTGCTTGTGACCTACGACACCCCACACTGTACCTTTTAGAAAAAATCTCAATACTGTACAGTAGCTCAGGAGTATTTCTGTAGATTTTTTTTTTGTTTTGGTTTTTTTTTGTTTTTTTTGTTTTTTTACAGATACAGCAAATATCCAATCAAACAGGAGGGGAAACAAAGCAGCAGAAAATAACTTCTCTGCTCATAAGATTTTAAAGTATGTACAGTTTTCTTTTTTCTTTTCTTTTTATTTTTTTATTTATTTATTTTTTTTACACCTTTAACTTTCATTACAAAAACAGTATCTAAGTCCACCATTTCTTACTTTGTACAGTACTAACATTGAATTAAACCTTGTGGCTGAGAGGCAGTTATGAGGATAAAGGAACAAAAGGGGAAATATCGAAGACGACTGAAAAGGAAATTGTCGGGGTTCAAGATACAGGCAGGATTATCTCAAACGTCTGCAGCCCAAAAAAAACATTATCGACCTCTTCTCCATGTCACAGTTCATAAACAAGCTCTTAATATATGTACACGCACAACCTTTTTACATTGGCCAGCTACAGAGGTACAACATGACTCCAGCTAGACAATCAGGCATCAACAGTTCATCCCTCCATTTCTTTGGGGGGGGGGGGGTCAGGGTAAGGAAGGTGTGCACATTCAAAGGAGAACGGAAGATGGAGGTTGGAGAGGTGGCCTCCATCTGCTCTGCAGATCTGGCCACTCTGTAGAAAAATATGACCAAACCAAACGTCAGCGTCACCCACTCTCCAAAACACTGTAAAGGTTTAATTCAAACCCAGAGACCCTGACAAAGAAGAAAAAAAAAAAAAAAAAAAAAAAACAAGAGAGGAAAGCTGTCAAAATCAAACTGCATTTAACGCACCCTTCCACCCACCCATCACATAAAATAAACTCCTGGTATGTGAATTGTTGCAGTCATTGTAAAATGTACATTTCTCTGAGAGAAGACTGTAACGGAAGATATGTTGATGCTTGTTTTATGATCCACTGAGGGAAAAAAAATTAATTCAGAAATAAAATATACTTACTCTCTGCAAAATAGATACAATCATGACTGGGTATTCGAGGAGAAAAACAAAACAATTAAAAATTAAAAAAAAAAAAGAAAAGAAAAAAAAAGGGTACATCGTGTCAACTCACTTTAATTTTTAGCCACATTTAAAATCTTAAAAATATTCATAAAAAGGCAAAATTCTCAGATATTCTCAAAATATTGTGTCATAGACTTAAGGAAGAAATATCTTCAACCTGAAACACTGCCCTTCCACCTTTTTGTACACAATTGGCAAAAATATATAGATATATATTAACAGCAATAACTTACCATTGTTATAATTTATTCATTTATTGACTTCTAAGATTTATGTTGCATCTCCCATAGGAAGGAAGCTTGAGTTCTTATTTATACATCACAAAAATATTTAAATAAAAAATAAAAACTTCTAAAACCCCAAAGCCATAGTCCCACCTCGCTCTCTTTTCATGGCAGTTTGTCATCTGGGGCAACTCATCAGAGCATCGACACAGAAAGACAATATGGAGTCAAGGCTACATAAGGTCTAAACTGTTGTGGTTGATGTTCGTCCCCAGCTCCTGGTTGTTGTTGCCGCTGTTGTTATTATTCCCACCCAACATGTCCGACTGTCCCCCCTGTCCACTGTGCATCCCTGCCATCCCACTTAACTGGGACATGATGGAGTTCTGGTCTGAGCTGAACTGACCAGGATCTACAGACCCGCCTGGCTGCTGCTGAGATAACACTTGCTGCTGGGATTGTGGAGCTTGGGGCGGTGCCATGCTGGGGTGATGTTGGCTTAGGTGACCCGGGTGGGGTGAGCCAGTCTGGGTCTGTGGAGAGATGCGATGAGGTGAGGGCTGGGGTTGCGGTTGGGAGGGCTGCATGCGTGGGGACGGGCTGGAGTGCGGGGGCTGTGACTGTGGTCTTGGCGAGGGCTGAGGTGACCTGACCTGACTGCTGAGTGACCCTGCTGGACCTTGTCCTTGGAGATGGTGAGGGGACTGAGCCATCTGCTGTTGGGGACTCATGGGACTACTGTGCTGGGCTGGAGAGCCCCCACCGAGGTGCTGCTGCTGCAAGAGCCTCTGGTGGATGTTCTGGGGAAGCATGCCTTGGGACGTCTGTGGTAGTGGAGGCCCACCACCTCCACCTTGCTGTTGTTGCCCCTGCCCTGGTCCGACCTGTCCACCCTGAAGCGGAGGTCCTCCTGGTCCACCAGCACCTCCGTCTTGTCCTTGGAGCCCACCGATTGAATTCTGCTGCATTTGCAGCTGGAATCTTTGCTGGAGTGCTGCAGCTACTTGTGACACTGAGTTGGAGTAACTTTGCTGCTGGCCTGGCTGTCCTGGCCCACCCTGTGGTCCTCCTTGCTGCTGCTGGGGACCCCCTACACCTCCACCGCCTGGCTGGGGTTGGGAAGAGGGGGGTATCCCTTGCTGTCCTTGGCCTGGCTGCATGAAGCTTTGCTGGCCTTGCTGCTGTTGGAGTCCCTGAGGCTGCTGGAACTGCCCATGGTTTCCCATCTGCTGCTGTTGCTGTTGTTGTTGTTGTTGTTGTTGTTGCTGCTGCTGCAGGTGTCTTCTCATCATAATCTCTCTAAACTGTGGAGGTATGTTGCCTTGTTGCCCTGCTTGCATTGCTCCCTGTTGTTGTTGCTGTTGCTGCTGTAACGCAGCCATTTGCTGTTGCTGTAGATTCCCAGGCAACATTGGCCGTTGCTGCTGTTGTTGCTGCTGCTGCTGCTGCTGCAACTGCTGTAGCTGAGCCATGGTGGCCATATTACCTCCCGCTGCTCCACCCTGAACCATGTTCATCCCTGGCTGACCTGCCTGATTCACATTAACCTGCTGTTGTCCATCCATGTTAGCAAGCTGGTTAGGCCCAGGCCCTCCTACACCAGGCAGCCCTCCAGCAGCCCCTTGGAACCTCACACCTCCAGGGCCCCCTTGTGGAGGCCCTCCTGGTCCTCCAGCACCACCCTGAGCACCCTGATACCTGGCTGCTCTTTGTCTGATAAAAGCAGCCATTAGGGTTGGGTTGGATCGGAGGATGTTGAGGACTTGCTGCTGTTGAAGGGGTGAGCTTGGGGAGCGCAGAGTTCGCAGGAGATCTTGTAGTGCTGCCTGAGGTAGGTTTCCTGTTCCAGCTGCACCTGTTATCTGAGTAGGTGCTCCTGCTGCCCCTCCTGATACACCCATTACCTGCATCATCCCGCGGTTTCCTGGTTGAGATTGCTGCTGATTCATTGGCTGCTGCTGTTGCTGAGCAGCTGCTTGCTGTTGCTGTGGTGCCATGTGTCCCATCATGCCTGGCCGTTGTTGAGGGTTCATGGCTGGTCCCCCAGCACCCCACTGCTGGTTTGTTGGTTGAAGTTGTCCACCACCTGCTTGCTGCACTTGCTGGAGCTGCTGCTGAACCTGAGGTGGCAACTGTGACTGAGGGCCACCTTGCTGCATCCCTGCTAGCATTCCCTGTTGCTGAGGATCTAACATAGTCCTGCCAACAACTCCCTGAGCCTGGGGGGGCATGCCCTGGGCCCCAATGTGGGGCATGCCCATCTGGGCTGGGGTGTTCTGGTGGTGCGGATGCGGGGGTATCATGCCCCCCTGTCCCAAGCCACGGATTTGGACTTGGGCCTGTGCCATCTGTCTCTGGGTCTCTGCTAGACGCTGGATCTTTAGGGCTGTTTCTACAGCAGCCAAAGGGGGGCCTTGCTGTTGGCTTTGTACAGGCATAGACCCTTGGCCCTGGTTGGGTTGTTGTTGCTGTTGGGGTGGGGTGGCTGGACCCAGTCCAGGTTTTCCCAGAGACTGGTGGAGAGGAGATGCTCCAGGTGGTCTGGGGTTGTATGGAGGCAGTCCACCAGGGTGCGGCTGCTGCTGGAGTTGTTGGACATTGGGAGGCTGCTGCTGGAGCTGAGGCACCATCTGCTGAGGCGAGTTCATCATCCCCCCTCCACCTCCTCCAACCACTGGCTGGAACTGATGTAGATGGTGTTGAGGGGGCATGGCACCACCTTGCTGCTGAACCTGCTGTTGCTGGCCTGGTGTTCCCATTCCCCCCATACCAACTCCCTGCTGCTGTGAATGTGTGTTTGGCATATTCCCCTGGGTGGGTGTCTGTGGGGTAGGAGGCTGCGTGCCAACAGATGTGGGGGTACCAGGACCAGTTGCTCCATTGTTGGCTCCTGGAGAGGGCAGACCATTGCCCCCTGGAGCTCCTCCAGGAGCAGGCTGACCTACTCTCTGCATGCTAGCCATCCTCCTCCTCAGCATCTGGGCCTGCTGGAGCCTGTGCTGCAGCTGCTGCTGGCGGAGTTTGTGCTTGATGTTTAGGCAGAACGGGACTGGGCACTTGTTCTCCTGACAGTGTTTGGCGTGGTAGCAACACAGCGCAATAAGCTGCTTGCAGATTGGGCAGCCACCGTTGGTTTTCCTTTTGCAGCCTTTTGTGTGCTGAACAACACGTTTCATCTTCTGGCAGGATGGCAGAGAGCAGTTTGCGTTACGACACTGGCAGGCGTGGACCAGGGACTGGATGCAGCGCTGGATGCTGAGGCGACGAGAGTCTCCAGGGCTCTGAGTGGTAGCAGCAGCCTGGTTGCTGCTCTCATCATCCAAACCAAGGCCTAATTTCTCCATCTTGTGCTCGTGGCCCTTAGTGTGGTAACATGTGATGCAGAGGTCATAATCCTGTGAGGAAATGAAGTAATGAGTTAGAAATGTGATACATTGCTGCTTTTACACAAACTAATATTTTTCATCAGGTCATTGCCTGTCACCATAAATGAGACCCACTAAAACAAAACCCAACTCACCTCACAGACAGTACAGTGGAAACGAGTCTCCACATGGTGCTTGCACTCATTACAAGTGTAGACAAAGCGGTCCTGGCTTTGGTTATGCAACTCTACCAACATGCATGTGGAGCTCCACTTGGACCTCCTCAGCGAGCTAAACTCCAGGTGTTTGTCCCGGGCCAATGTCAAGAAAGCATCGCGGCCGTCCATGAGGTCACATGCCATCAGGGGATCCGGATCCGCAATAGGGGGCAATGCATTGGCCATGGGGCCTGCGATCAACCGGATCACAAAGAAAACCTGGAGTAGGAGCAAGAGGAAGAGCAGATGAGCAGCAGGTCCAATATGATCTTTTTAAACTAATTAAACAGTTTCAACACTGATGCCAGAATTCAGAGAAAAAGCAAAATAAAATCAAGAGCTGATCAATCTCATTTTCCAGTCCACTTATTGTTACAGCAAGTTAATTGATAGGATTCTGGCAGTTTAATACATATTTTCTTTACCTCTTTATGTTTTTCCATTGTGGCATAGAGTTTCTGTGACAGGTCATTGGAGACATTGGGCATCCCAGGCTTCTTCTTATTGGCTCGGCTCAGGCTGCTCTTGTTCTTACTTGTTTTCTTGTTGTTCTTCTTCTTTGCATTTTTACTGTCACCTTTCGTGTCCTGCACAACAGATAAGGGGAACATGATTTATCAAGCTGTTATGCAATATATGTAAATAGGTCAATATTGATAGATCACAGCATTCTTACATCAATACTCTCATTGGACGTGCTGTTCTCCTCCCTTTTCCTTTCCTCTTCCTCCTGCTCCAGCTCTTTGATGCTCTCCTCCAGCACATTGGGCCAAAAGTCACCCTCAAAGTAAGGCAACTCTTTGGCACTGGTCAAACGATCCTCTGTTGCCTGTTTGAAGATGTCCTTCAGGGGTACATTAAAAACAAGGTTATTGTTTTGCACAGATATGGTCAAAATCACTTGTTATCAGCTATACCACTGTTTGTGCACATGTTGCATATCTTCATAGCAGTTTTGAAGATTTATTGAGCATGTGTGAGCAAACCACCCCCACAAAAGGAAAATAATGGATGACCAAAACAGAAGAGTAGAGTTAATTGCTGCCTCCCTACCTTGTAGTCGTGCACTATCCGCTCTGCCACAGCTTTGTCCAACATCTTCTTGTACCATTCCTGAAGGCGTTTGGGCTTTGGGATCTTCTGATC
The DNA here is from genome assembly GCA_038496675.1 of Rachycentron canadum. Taxonomy (NCBI): domain Eukaryota; kingdom Metazoa; phylum Chordata; class Actinopteri; order Carangiformes; family Rachycentridae; genus Rachycentron; species Rachycentron canadum. The sequence goes on from CM076668.1 coordinate 5,930,141, forward strand.
TGCAGGGTGACAGTGGAAGATGTAGTCGTCCCCTTCGCTGGGTGGGCAGGCCCAGATGTGGCCAGTGGTGTAGCTGAGGAGGACACAAGTCAGACCATAAACAGTGAGCATGATAAATTTATAGGAAAAATAAGCTCTTGACTCTATAGAATAAAAATCTCATTCAGGTACTTTCTAATTAGACCCTAAGTGGTAACGTAAGACCAAAATTCACTCACCCTAACTTCTTCACATATTCCAAGTACCCAATGAGGATTTCATGGTAAACCGCTGTTCTTAGAGACCGAGGCCGGAAGAAGTGGACACTGTCCAGGTAGGAGATGTACACTCGCCTGTGTGGGTGAGAGAGAGGAAATATAAATGTATCACAACTGCTAAAACTGAATTTGGGGTTTACCTCTTAAAAAGGCATTTTCCAAGATAACAATGGCCTTGTTAAATGAAATAAAAAATAGATATAAATATAAATGATGTTCTCACCTCTGGTTGGGCTGAGGGCAGTCAGATCCGTACTCTTGAACATGCATACCGAAGAAGCAGACATCTGCTCCGTCAATGTCTTCAAACGCAAAGAGAGCTTTTGTCCTATATGGGAAAGACTCTGACATCTCTCCACTATCCACAAATCTGAAGGCAAAAACAAGGATGTGTAAATATCAATTATTCACAGTTTCCACAATGGTAAAATACTACCGCCAAAGCCAAAGACTAAAAAGATTCTGTCTGACAATGAAGTCAGTCTGTTCTAGCAATTTTTACAGCAAAAGAAATGTTTATATTTATGTCTGACTGTTTCTACTTCCTGTACCTGGACTTCATGCCTGGTTTAACCTCCACCACTTTATCAGAGACATGGACCACACGAATGAAGACTTCTCCAGACTCTGGGTGACTTTGACGCTTCAAAAAGTCATTCACCCTCATCTCCAAGAAACTGCCCAACTTTGTTTGGGGCAACCCTATGTGGGAGAAAACCAGACAAGACATTGTGTGACATTGTCACACAAGTGAGAGAAACCTATATAAATACATATACACGTGGAGCTACAGTTTCAGGTTAGAGTCTCTAGTCTGTAAATGGTGACAACATGAGATTAATATGTGGGTTGGACACAGTTACACCAGTTTCCTTTATGAAAGGGCCATAGATAAAACTGGACAAGCTGATAAACTAGGATTGATGCATTGGCACTTACTTTTGGCAGAATACTTATTCTCCTTCCTCGTCTTATTTGTCTTCTTTAAGCAGCCGTCACACACAAAACTGAGGTACAGCAAATAGAAAAGTTAAGTCAGTCAAATTACATAAAAATATGTATTTAAACTCAAGAATGACTGGAATTAGAAAAAGCTATTTACCCCGATGGCCAGATTGTTTCATTGTGCAGGACACAAATCTGGTGCATCCTGCGCCCACAGTCCAAACATTCAACAAGCCTGAAAAAGAGATTAAAATATACATCACACATTTAAGTCCGTCCCCAGTGCTACCATGTGGTATTAGCAGTTAACTTACAGTTCAGGGTCCAGTGTGTCATTCTTCTTCTTCTCAAACTGATCCTTATTTATCGATCTGACAGTGAGAGACCAGATAAATGAAAGGATCAGGAGGAAATCCAGAAACTTTGTATTTATAAGCATACCAAAATACAACAATTATTTTGCCAACAAAATTATTTCCTATACAATATTATTAATATCTATACAAGAAATCTCTACCTCAGTTTGCCTCACATCAAATATAAATTATAATTATATGGATTATTCTTGAGTCACAAACTGTGACATTCTTTTGAACAAATCACTATTATAGAGTGCTTTGTTTGATTGTAATGATGGAAACGTACTATTACTAAATGTAATCCACCATGATTTACTACAGGAGTCAACAGGCCCAACAGCACTAAGTAACAAGTGTCAATACTACAGTCTTTAAAAATGCCATTTACACATTCCTACTTTTAAGGGTAATTAAGTAATTCAGTCCAGTAACCTTAATTTACTTTTCATACAAGCATAGATAAATGCTAGTGACATTCTGATAAAATGTAAGTAAATGTGAGTCACCTGCTATGATTATGTATGAAAGGGATCACAGTTAAAACTATAATATGTAAACAAAAAGTAGAAAAACCTGTGCAACTGGTATTATAATCACTTGAACCAATTAGTTTATAGTTTATTTTCATTTGGCATGACTTCCCTGTAAAGTGCAGTACTACTTACGTCTGTGGCTGAGTGGGGTCGTCACCCAGGGAAACCGTCTCTCCCTGGATCTCGTTGAAACACTTCTCACAGAAGTGGTACCTGTCAGCAAGAAGCCCAAATTTTGGTGAACTACACCGTTCCCCACAGCACAGTCAATCACAGACAGCGCATGGGAGGGCAGTCACCAAACGGTACAGGACATGGGCAAGGCAGGGTGCCACAAGCGGAGCAAGCAGGAAGTAGAAGCGCAGGACAGCAGGAAGTCGTCATCGCAACAGCCAGTCATGATTTTGAGGGGGTGAGGATGAAGGAATGTAGGGGATGGGTTTGGAGGTGCATGGTTGGTCAGGCAAAAGCAAGCCAATGTTGATATCACAGCCATTGGAAGGGGAGACAGACAAGTCATGTGGACCAGGAACAAGACGAGACAAACATCCAAGACAACACACAGCAGAGAGCCGAGGCAAAGCACAGATTAGCAATTTGGACATGACAGGATGAGCAACAACAACCACCATCACAGCTAACAGAGCAGGAGCAGAATCAATGGGAGCTAAGTGGGAGAAGGGAACTGGAGCAGGAAGTTGTAGCACAGGACATAATACGGACATTGAACAAATATGAACAAATAAGCACAGACAACTGCTCAGCTGTCCATTCAAGCAGTTCATTTTAAAGTCTGTCCTTTCCCAGTGAGTTTTATTATTTATCATTATTATTGCTGCTTCTTAAAGAAAATGCTCATTTACTTTGCCTTAAAGGAACATTCAAAAGATCAACACCTCAAATTGCACCAAAGAAACAAGACATTTTCTGGGCAGCTTCGTATTTTCAAACATTCTGTAATGAGCTGCCATTTGAAGACTTGATTCATGAAACAACAAAAAGCTTAAAGAATGCAAGGAGAAGACAGACTGTTAAAATGCCAGTGCATTAGGAATCACATGAAGGTATAAAAATGGGGGGCATGAAGTGAAGGGGGGCATTTAGGGAAATAAAATTAATCAATTTTGATTTGTTTGAATCATTTCAAATTATCATCTAATACAATCCTCTTTTACTAATGTTTTCATCCATCTAGTTGTTCCTTCACCCCTTTATCACATGGATGTTTCCCTCCCTCCATACCTGTTCTGGTAGCTGAAGTAAGCAGCATCTCGGGGAATAGTGCAAAGCTGCTTTCCATAACAGCACAGTGTCTGAGGAGAGAACTCCAACTGAAGGACAGAAACAAAAAAAATGGGATGAGAACATATTTATCTTTTGACCGTCAACGGTAACAAGCAAAAACCGACTATTCAAAGTTAACATTTCCTGAATAAGATGCTCCAGAGCTCCCAGTGTTAGTTTGCATTTGATAGAAGTAGAGCAAACCTAAAGTGAAACAAATATGGCTTCCCCACCAAGACCTGCAGTATGCAAGCTTCCTGTTTAATTATACTGTGATACTTTGAGATGATAACATGATATAATCAAATAAATGATTTCTACAAAAAGACTAAGGTAATTTATAGACTTATGTAATGACAAGCAAAAAAATAAAAAATAAAAATATCATTATGGAACATTACAGGTCCTATTATGTGAGATAAACCTGCATGCACACAGCAGCTATGAAAATTCCTCCAGTGCAGCTGAACTGAGTCAGTTTCTGTTTGGCTTAGTTTTGTAAAAAGTAATTACAGCTAACGTTAAGCACTTTGTTTTGTCTCATTGTCAGGAGTCAACCTTTTAGCCAGCCACTCATAATAAGGCCCAATCAGTTTTGTTATTTGTCAGCAAAACCAAAAATAGCAGAGTCTAATGAGAGTTGAAATGCGATATGGCGGTGGTATGCCCAGGGCCAAATTTAGCTATGAACCCACTTCACTGCTTCCATTTTCAAATGTGAATGAGGAGAGTTAATATCTGAATCTGAAATGCACTCAAAACATTCATATGCACACACACCACCTTATCCAGGCATAATTTCAGTATAGACGCATTTTTAGTGTAATTACACACTATTACACATGAAGGAATGATCTGTTCACCTATTGATAAGAGTCACAGGCCTGGCAGTACCAAGTTGAACTACAACTCTCCTGGTTTCAAACTTTCAAATAGGTAAAAAATAAATAAATAAATAAAATAAAAATAATAAAAATAATATATATATATATATTTTTTTTTCTTCTTCTTGTTCCTGCCCTGATCGTATTATGTACCGATTTATTGTGGTGACCAGAGCAGCTAGTCACATGTTGTTTTAAGGCAAGTCAGTCTACAACAAACTAACAATAAAAAAATAATTCTTGCACATCTGAACTTTAACACTTTCGATTCGACGTTAACAATAAGATAACATACATACATATCCATTTCCACCAATTTAGCCAGTTATGTAGCACTCCATCTCACCTTCCTGCCACAACAGTAGCCGAGGCTCTGCATGACGGGGTCAATCTCCTGCTCGAAAACCTCAGCCAGCTTGGAGCAGTACTTGTACACTCGGGATGTTTTGCGGTTGTACAGCCATGCATTGTTGAACATCAGCCAAATGTCATCCACATACTGCCAAGGATCCTGGTACTGACCTACAAACAAAACACAAAGTGTGGGGTGATGGAGTGAGAAGATCTCCCAGACTGTTGATGGTTGGCTTTTTTTTTTTGGAAGACAGCCCCCCTTTGGTTGTTTACACATTGATATATATACCTGACCACTCAGTTGGAGAATCTCCTATAAATGGATCAGATAGTTGTCAGATGTACTTTTTCCAATTAAGTAAAAAGCACTGATCTTCTGTTTTTAGTCTATTCATAAATTGATTGAATTACAAAACCTATTAAGATTTAACAGCAAGTACTCACCAGTGTCCAGCTTTCGCTTGATAGTTGATAAGTCCATGGGATTCTTCACAATATCAAAGTAGTCCTGTAAGATCACAACATATGTGTGTCAAGGCTGTGCAGTTAAAACCAGTTTTGCAAGTTAATTATATAGTAAAGCATATATAAGTAAAGCAAGACAAGTTCTGACAGCAGTCAAGTCAAGCAGTCAGTCAAAAACAGACACAATCCCAAACTGACAAGGAGAGTGCAGTACATAGTAGAGGAGAAAGAAGAAGAAAGAGCAGGAATACATACAGGTATGCAGAGCAGTTGTGGGTCAACAGGCATTCTGAAGGGCAGAGACTCTGGATCTTGTCTGTAGAGAGACTCCAGTGTAGGCATCAGGGCCTGACGAAGTTCCTCTGGCTTGAAGACTGTGAGGAAAGAAAGAGCAGAGTAGATCAAATTAGGTTGCCTAATTTAAACTTTTTCCATGACAACACAATGAAAACATTTAGATAAACAATAATTTTAAAAAAGCCTATGATTTTGAAGTTTTCTAGTAAAGTCCTTCTTACTCTTCTTTTTCACTGGAGCCTGTGGTACAGCTGCCTCTGATGTCTCCTCTTCCTCTTTCACCTCCTTCTTCACCTCTGGTTTCCTGTCTTCCGTTTTTATGCTGGACGTTGGCACTGTTGTTGATGTATCCATGGGAACACCTTTACCTCCCTCTCCAGAGCACTCCTCCTTTTTCAGCTCCAATTTCACAGGCTTTTCCTCCGTTTTGAGGTTGCTGAGCTTTCCTCCCTTAGAACAGCTGCCGGCATCACTCTCCTCCTCTTCATCCTGCTGCTTGACCTCCATCTTGGGGTCGTTGGTGGTTGAAGTATCCGACTGTGGCTGCTGGGAGGATGTGTCCAGGCTGCTGACAGAGGCTGGAGTCAGGGCCTGACTGTCAGCAGGGAATGAACCCTTTTGGGACAACTAAGGAGAGAAGAGAGACAAAAACAACTTAAAGCACATGGAAAAGTGAACTATTAAGACAATTAAATGACAATATATAGACATAAAGGTTGTGAGTAGCTCAATGGGTAAAGCATAGCCAAAACCCCAATAAACCAGGATGACCAGTTTAGAGAATTTGGTCTCATAATAAAGAACAAATGATATATAGGAAAGCAGAAGTCAACAATAATCGTTAAAGACATGAATTACTGCTACAGGATGCAATCAGTGGAATCAGGTGAACTGGTCTTAATGTTAAACTTTATAACATTAGATGACACTGACCGGAGTGCGAGGCAGCTGAACACCATGCGGTGTTGAGCTGGAGGCCAGTCCAGGATGAGACGGAGTGGTCGAACCAGCTGGGCCTATATGCTGCTGCTGGAGGGACTTGTTAGAGCCTGGGCCCTGGCCAAGCTGGTTTTGCTGGGGGGCTGGAGGTGGAGCTAGCTGTGGTGCATTAGGTGTGTGTGGCTGTGGGGTCTGGGAGCCAGCTAGTCTGGGTGGTGTTTGGTGAGGGGTAGGGGATCGGCTGTGAGCAGGGGAGGGCGAGCTGCCACGCATGGCTCCCAAATGAGGGATGGAGTTGGGTTGCTGGTTTGTGTTAGATGGAGTCATTGAGGAAGGAGGTGCTCCAACAGCTGAGTTGGGACCTCCGCTACCCACACTCTGGGGACCCAATGGGCCCACTGTCGAGACACCACTGGGACCACCAGCTGAACCTGGCTGCGCTAGAGGACTAGCAACTGGAAGAGAAGGAGGAGTGCCCATATGCGTCTGTGGACAGATGAGGATGAGGGTAAAGATATTGATGACAGATAGGATACAGCAAAATAGCAGTATAACTCAAGGGAGGTATTGTTCAATGAGTTCAGTCATGAATTTGTCTATTTATAAAATTTGCATGATTTGCAATTTACATTTGGGATGCAACAAATTTATAACACCAATCTTTAAACCAAGGAAGATTTTTTTTTTGTTTCGAAACTTTTCTAAATTTTAGCCACAAATGTCACTGCTAATACTCTCCGATAGCCAAAAATAACCAGGTTGGGTCTATCACTGACTGGTTAAACACAGATATTTTACACTCCTTTGCACCAAACAACATTTACATTTTTGTATGATATACAGATGAGATAACCCCCAGGCCACCTTACCTGTGCCATGCCCGTCTGTGCTCCCGGCTGGGTCATACCTGGCTGAGCTGTACCAACACCTGCTGCTGAGACAGGAAACGGTACCTGGGGCATATACTGGTTCTGTATCTGGTTGACATTGGGCTGTCCTATCCTGGATCCAACCATTCCCATCTACAGGTGCAAAAGGGCATTGGTATGGTTCTTAAAAACACTAAAACATTGTTGAGCAGTTTGAATGGTTTAAGAAACATTTTAATAACTTCATTTGGAATTATTTTTCCTCCCCATTTAAATTGTGTTTTGATACACAAAAAAAAAACTCTGAAGTGATAAATGGTGTGGTCAGCACTGACCTGGTTGCCAGATGGTCCAATGGGTAGAGGAGGCGTTGATCTCTGGCCCATAGATTGCATCCCCATTTGATTGAACTGATTCATACCTGACAAAACATAGAGAGTTATGATACAACACACAAAATTTCATGTGGAAAATATAACATTTTATATCCGTTCTGTTCTTAAATTAGTTTCCATACATGCGCTGCGCTCAGGTTTCTGTGATCGCAAAAGTGTATCACACATTCACACACAATGGTAAAACTCAAGACAAAAAAATATCACGTATATCAAGTCTCCAGTCAACTGCTACAAAACCATTCCACTTTTCTGTCTGACCTAAGCCCTCTTACTCATTCTTAAATAATATTTAGGCTGATGCAACTAATTTTTGTTCACTAAAACCAATAAATTAACAGTGTGTCCTGGTCCCTTGCAATCTTTACCTGGGCCTTGCATCCTGTTAACCATCTGATTTGGACCAGCCGGTCGCACCATAGATGGGTCAGGGAGGGGACCGTCTTTAAAAACACAGGGAGGAATAAAGTCATTCATTTGTGCTCAGTACAACAGAGGTGGAACTGTCCTAACCAAGCATGAGTGGTGAGGTTTGCTCAAACTCAAGTCTTTTTTCTGCTTGTTTGGTCCAGAAAGATTATTTACATTAGGACTCATGTGGTACCAAAGGACTGAGTAAAGACACTTGGAAATGCAACAGCTCAACAATGTGTGAATAATCTGAACCAACTCAAGAAACAAATAGTATGAGTGTTAGGGAAGTGACAGAAGCTACTCTAGTAGGAAGACTTCACAGACTTAACAAGATATAATGTATGATAAAAGTAACAGCAAATAAAGGGAATGAGAGTTGCATGAACTCTTTCACATGTTACGAAAACGATCCAATAAAAAATCTGATATAAAATTTGATATACAAAACAATGCTAAAATATCACAATGTGGCATTCCATCAGTTTAAATCATCATTCACATGGATGCATGCTGCCCAGCATAATATTAGGTCATCCAGCTCTACATATGCTGCATGTCAACTCACTTGGAGGCAGACCAGCAGGGGGCTGACCCATGCTGGCAGGCCCAAGGCCAAGACCCTGCTTCTGGAGCCGGGTCCTCCTCTTCTCCTCCAGCTCCTTCTGGATCTTATAGATCTTCTCTGCCAAGAGGTGATAGTACTCAGCCTGCCCAAATGAGGGTAAAAAGAAGAATGGGTTACACTTAGGGATCCTGCTAAACTGTTAAACATCCCAAAGAGAATTAGACAGTAAAAACTTTGAACAGAGAGCAGAAATACAACAACAATAACAGAATCAACAATACTGCTTTAATATCTACTTGTACAATGTTATAATATTGTAGTGTATTTCAGCAGCATTTATTTGTCAGTTTTTTAAGAAATCTAACAAATAAAAGGCAAGTTAGCAACAGGATTATTTATCAGTCTAGTCATAATTTATGTCTCCTTCAGACTTTAGAACCCAGATTCTTTACTGTTACAAACCTTTGCTTTACCAGCTGAAGTAAACTTAGTATTTAATATTTCACCAGTCAGGCTCATATGCTCTGGGTTTGCAACTACACATCTCACAATGGCATATAAACAGTGAAATACTTAAAGTTTAAAAGCGAGTTATGACTGATAGAATGACTTAGCAACCGTCTACAGCTGCCAAATAACATGTTTCCCCAAAGTTTCTCCCTTTCTGAGCAACACACTAAGCTAAAAAAGAGAGAAACTTACTCTACTGTTCGCTGACTCATACATGTCTCCCTCAACTTTTCTGGCATAGGCTACCAGGTTCTCCATTCGACGGTCCTTCAGAGCAGCAGGATCTGGAGTCGGAAAAATGGCCTGAACACTGTGGTTGGCAAACAAACAGAGAGGGAGAAGAAAAGAGAAAGGAGATGAAAAAATATGTAATTATTAACTGTCTCAGTCACAGAATTGCTTAAACACAACATTTAATTTGCATTGATAAGGCATTTAAACCTTCATCATAGTCCCTTGATGGACTTTATGTGTGAGTATCTGTGTTGTAACTGTGCTAGCAGCTCTACAACATGTGTGCTTATGTATCTTTGAGAAATGTCAGTAGATAGTCATAACGCTGGTGTTTATTGTGGTTGATGGTGTAGTTTGTCTGAATTTTATATCTTGTTAAGCTCTGAATATAGCAGTTATCAGCTAGACCGTGTGCTCTGTTTACTGCCACGGAAGAGGAATAAATCTCTTGTTGGCTTACAACATGTAACAGACTTGGTGATGTTACATGCAGCTATGTGTAAGAGGCAAAAACTGGGGCTGCAATTTAGGGAAAAAAAACAAAACAAAAAACAGCAATAATGTAATTGTGTGCACAGTGAATAATATAGCATACAGTTCTTTTTCGGTACTTACAGTTTGTGTACCAAGTGGTTTCGTAGGTCCTGCGTGATATCCTCATGCCAGCTTTTCCTCATGCCCGTGGCAGAGGGAGGGGCTGCTGTGGGCAAGGAGCCAACCCCACCAGCATCATTCATCAGACTGGGTGAAATAGATGGGTATAATTTTAATGATTAACGTGAAAACATAGATGTGTGCTTTAGTCTGAAGAATGTAATAAAACAGTGTTCTTCTAATAAAACCATCCAACAATTATATGTTATGCTGTCTGTGGTTCTCACCCTTGGCTGTTCACATTCAGGTGCATCATGGTATCCTGTAGCAGATTGGCTTGTTGGCTCTGAGGTGGAGCTCCAACACCTCCATTGACTCCCATAGGATTTGCACCTACATATGTAAAAACAATAGGACATTAAACATTTTCATTCTTTATGTTTCTCTGCCTGTAATAACAGTTATATACCTTGATCCCAGAGCCTATTAATGTCTTCAGGCTACATGGAATTAAATGCATATTCTTGAGGAGATGTTCAGAACCTGTCAAAGGGATCCTTGTTTTTTTTTTTTTTTTACTTAATGTTCTTCTAAAGCTACTTTTTGTAGGCATGCTTATTAGTTGACAAGAAGCAACTATTGACAGGGCACTTAAAGAATCTGATTCTCCATGTAATTCTCTTACTTTGAAAGCTGAAAATCCGTTTAAGCTCATGTCTGGATTCTGATAAAATGCTAAGATCTCAGTGCTATCAGAAATAGTGATCAATATGTCTTTCTACTGAAAATGACTACAGAGGGAAGCACGTCAAAATGCTAGCTATCTCACCCATTGCATTCAGAGGCCTCATGCCAGCCTGACCTTGCAGGCCTTGGTTTGGCATATTGGGTTGGGCAGTCTGAGCTTGGATCTGGTTGCCCTGGTAAGTGAGGCCCAGGGCTGCGTAGGCTCTTTCTATGGAGCTGGGGTCAATCTGGCTTGGGGGGTTAAGGTTGGGAGCACTTGGTTGTCCACCAGGTACAGTCCCAAGAGAGCTGCCCAGACCTGCACCAGCCCCACCAAGTAGAGCTGTGAGAACATAACAAGACATGAGGGTTAATTATACATCTGGTTTTTGGAGACAATAGAATAAACTTAATCTTAAGAAAACCCAGTGACTGAATATTTCTGCAAAACTATATTTAAGACAAATATCATGCTGTAAAATCATACATCATTTAGTACACTACAAATGATGCACTGCCACATTAATATCAGTTCCAATCCAGAACAAAGTAATACTAGGCAATACTAACATCACATAACATATTAAAGGTTATACATTTTCATATTAATGTGCTTGCAAAGTTTGGGAATATTTAAGTAGAGCATTGTTTGGTCAGATACAGACACTCACACTGCGGGTTCCTCTTGTCCCCAGCATTCTTCAGTGGTAGGCAGACAGGGCAGTCATGTCGTGTGCAGTTCTTCCAATGAGAGATGATCTGCCTTGATGATGCACAGTGAGCAACTGAGGATGAAAAGTGCAGAAAAGACCGGAAGAGTTGGGAAACAGGGGTATATAATGGGAGCGGGACAAAGCAGAAGAATTAAAAATGGAATAAAGTGAGGTCCAACGAAAAAACATTTGAAAGCTTAAAACTGTTAGGATGCTGATATTAAAAAGTAAGGTTGGTGTGGTGTCAGTTTTTATTAGTACACCAAAAACCCAAACTATAAAATCTATTGACAAGTATTGTCAGTGGAGCCAAAACATGATGAAGCCTATGCCCTGTATACACTGCTATACAATGGCACTTAGTGTCAGTCAGGCTACAGAGCAGTGTAAACACTAAAGTTCATCCCCGAGTTTGGTGACATCTGCCCAATACAGAGCTACTCTAGAGGGTAAAAAAGCAAACAGTGTTTTTCAGAATAAAATCGGGCTGGCCACGTCTACTGTCAAAGAATATATCACCATTATATAACTATTGCTTCAACATGTCTGACAACAATGGAGTCCTACAGGTAGAAGTAATATCAAAGTAGGTCAACACAGACAATATTTGTTACCAGGATGAATACAGAGTGATTGTGATCTCACTGGGTTTGTTAATTTGTATATAAAAGAAATATTATAAAATATCTCTGTAGCAAACACAGGGATGCATCCTAGATATATTGAGTGCAGGAGCATGTAGATCCCTTCTACTTACCCTGACAGGACTTGCCAGCCTGGCAGTGAGTCATGTGGTTGAGAACGTTCTTCATAGTACGGCAGTGGGGCAGGTTGCACTGCCGGACTTCACCATTGGCCTGTTCCCTCCGCTGGCACTTGTGTGCATGAAGCAAGAGTACCAGTTGCTGTTGGATTAGCTTGCGCTTCTCAGGGTCAGCTGTGGGTGGTGCACCAGCTGCAGCAGATGCTGCAGAAACCTGTGTACCAGGACCAACTAGACCTGCCTGAGCATTGGGCACCATCCCTGGGGTCCCTCCCACAGGTGCACCAGAAGGACTGCCCACACCTGCCTGTGACTGCTGGGAGCCCTGGTAAGTAAGGTGGGAGGAAATGCAAAGATGTGAAACAGATGAGATGAGAGAAGTTAACAAACAGGAAAAGCAATGGTGAATTAAAAGTAATAGAGTTTTAAAAAGAAGACTGGGTCAAAGGTGCAAGGAAAGAGGGAGTGTGGAGCAGTGCGAAGGTGGGAGTTCAAGGTGGAGGGAAGAGCAATGAAGTGATACTTTGTCAGATACAAGAATATGACTAAACAGAGTTTGTAATTCCTCCCTACCATTGCAGCCATTCCTTGCATGGGCTGGTTCTTCTTGTCCACACTGAACTGCGCTAGGCTGTTGGCCATTGGACCCTTGTTCTGAAGCTGAGGGCCCAGCCCTGTGCCTCCCAGACCTTGATTTCCCTGCCCTGCATATGGACCTCCAAAAGGGCCCCCTGGGTTCCCCATCATCCCCATCTAAGAGCAAAAGATGACAACAATAAAAGACAGAGAGAAGTTAGTATAAATGATGAAGACATATGGAGAGTAAAGCAGTTACACCAGACAAAGTAAGAGGGCAATTTATTATGTACTCCCAACCCTGTTCACTGACGTTATTAATGACCACATTTGAACTGTACATGTAACATTATCTGAGGTATTTCCATTGTCTCCCCAAGACCTCAAACCTTAGAGCAGTTAAGTCACCATTAGAAAATCATGTAACATATATGCAAATGAAGATCTAACATCCACAGCAGTAACAGTTCCCCTTTTCTTCCTTCATAATAAAGGGGTTATTTTGTTATTTTTTTTAGGTGGGTGGGAGTTGATTTATTTCCCTCAGTATCCCTGTCCCCATCTTCTTTTCAGCACTGGTTGGATCACTTCAACAAGCCCCAACACATTTTTCACTGCTCTCAATGCCTAACCTGGACAATCTCGCTGCTTTTGATCTCCACAGCTAAAATCAAACATCAGTGTTTTCACCTCATTCATTGAGCAGCAGCAGCCTGCCACTGCAACATTTTTATTGTCACTCCCATGGGACTATCAAACACACGAGCAGCAGTTTCTTGACACTACAGCTATGAGCATAAACATGCTGTGAATTGCTCATTGGTGTTAAAATACACAGATATGGTTAGAGACTGCTACTTTGTGTGTGGCCTGCTGCAAAATAGCCTCAAGTTAAGAGAAACGACAGCAAAATATAATTTGCAATTAGGATTGGGATAAGCACTTGGTCGTACAGTCTTGACCTGCAATCAATCATCAATCATGCAACTATTACCTGCCATGAACTGCAGTGACTAAATGATGAAATGTAAGTAACATTGCCTTTAATCATTACCTAAGCTTGCCTTAGGATCTTATTTTCACTATATATGCCATTTACAACTGTTTTGTTATATGAAATCCAATACATTTTCTGAAATGGTTGATATAGATAAGATAAAATTAAATTAAGTCAATAGGAAAAGAGAAACATTTCGATTACCCTACCTTGTTCATTGCTCCAGGCTGCTGGCCTCTCATCCCAGCCTGGGCCCCAGTTCCCTGCTGTTGTAGGGTCTCTGCCAACAGGTTGCTGTTGCCACCCATCCCCTGATTCCCAAAGCCCATCCTAGGGGAGCCATTCATCACCTGGTTTCCAATCATTCCTGGCTGTTGCTGTCCATTATTGCCTTTCTGCTGTGCTCCCATCATGGCCCTGTTCATGCCACCAATAATTCCAGCTGCCGCATTCTGTTGCTGCTGCATCATGCTGGCCTGCTGTTGAGGGGAGAGGTGCTGCTGCTGCCCCTGGCCCATCATTTGCTGAGGTCCTTGGCCAGGGGATGCTTTCATATTCGCCAAGTGTTGCCCCATGGCAGTGGGGCCTCCTGGGCTGCCCATGGCTCCTTGGTGCCCTGGTTGGGTTGAGGTGGGTGCTCCTGAACGCAAAAGCTCTGACAGCTGTTTGTGCTTGGCCACTGCATCCTGCCCTCCACCAACACCCCCAGTGCCCCCTCCAGGGCCAAGCCCAAGACCCATTCCTCCTGCCCCTCCACTGCCTCCTCCAGGACCCAACCCTGTAGGTCCTCCCAGAGTGGTGTGCAGCTGGTTGAGGTCCCCACCATTGACCAGGCCTGGTTCATTAGAGCTGATGAGCTCGTCTGGAAGATCATGCTCCAAGTCAAACAGTGAGCCAAAATCTGAAATGGAGAAGAAATGCAAAGTTTAGAAGGGGGAGAGACAATGAGATAGGAAACAAAACAGGGAGAGGGTGAGAGGAGGACAATAAGGGCCACAGCCATGTTAAGCTGGTATAATCCTTCATTTTTCAGCATGACTGAGTGAAAATGCAATTGCATGCTTGACATTAAAAACTGATAAAAGCTGTTTAGAAGTGTATGACTAATTTTCTTCTATCAGAAATTAATAACATGTCAGAAATCCAGAGGAATTTATGTGTGAAGCAGCATGCACAAACATATATGCAAAAATACATATCCACTTGGCCTTTCCACACACAGATCCCTGACGTTAAAGCAATTCAACATGCTGCAAAGACAGGTTTGTACAGACAAGGTGACGAATGGAGCATTTAAAAAAAAGTAACACCGCAAAATGGAGATAAGTCAGCAAAGACACACATTTGACCATGCCAGCATGTATTCATAGAGTTCAACAGTACACTGCTAAAGCAATCAAGAAAGATACATAATGAAGATCATGTGTCTTTAAAGACAGACATCAAGACCAAAAATCACACACGCAAATTTCTCAAACTACATCTAATTTAATCAAGATTTATGTTCTTTCATAAATTCATGGTTTTTCCAACACAGCAAGTTACAGATGGGTGACAAATTGAAGGAAACCCCTGAATAAATTAGTGCAATTGCAATTAATTCAGATGCCTTCATAATGGAAGCAGGCGTTCACTGAATGTTTAAGGTAGATGGAAAATTAGTGATATGTTAGCTTTGTGTTGTGTAGCTTTCTGTATGAAAATATTTTGATTTGACATTTTAACAAGTTACATTATGGAGGAACTTTTGGAGACTACAGATCTGAACACAAATTAACACCTGTGGAGGATTTTGGAATAATCTGTTAAACACTCTCCACCATCATCAAAATGCCAAATGAGAGACTATCTTTTGGTTGAATGTTGTTCATCCCTCCAGTGGAGGTCATAGACTTTGAGAATCTAGAAAGCAATAAAGTTTGGAGCCTGAAGGTGGACAACACCTTACTAAATCACTTAAATTGAGTTTTTCCATTAATTTGTCAGCCACATGAACAACATACTGTCTAACTCTCTCAGCCAACATTTATATATCGCTTTGTTGTTTGTAGCATCAAGTCAAATCACCTGATATGTATTCCTTACATATGACAAAAATTAGATGAAGATGAAGCAATGTGTTTTATTCCTGTTTTGGTTACAGTTCAGATTAAGTAAGCCATGGGGCTATCACAGCTCAGCTTGTAGTGGCCATTTGCCATTTCTTTTTGCATTTTATCCAGCAGATTGCAGTTCTAACCTTTAATGGACTACATGCTTTGACTCCTCAGATTATCTAGAAACAGTATGCATGGCAGTGCCACTTGTGAACTTAAAAGACAGTGAATTTAGGTGCAATAAAATGCATCCTAATAAACAGGTCCTTTTCTTGACAGCACCGCACTGATCCCTGATATATACCATGCAAGAAAACGTAAATGTGTGTTACAATTTAATCTAAAAAGTCCCTTTCAACTGATGTTGACTGCCACTGACAACCTAATACCGAGCACACAGCCTAAAATGCAGCTGTTCATTGTAAAATGATTGAGTGAATGGTTAAGTGATGAAATCCGAGAGACTATTTCGTGCTTGGAGAAGCATTTGCTTGCTAACTTTACTCGCTGGTTAACATCGCAGTGGCTGGACATGGCGCTGTCCATGCTCCACAGTTTTGCTCACAGGCCACTATTCCAGCTGCTGCCACATGCCATCCACAAAAAACACACACCAACAATGGCAATTTGAACTTAACAATCAGTAGACTCCTGGGCCTAAATTAGCTCTCCGACGAGGCTAGCCCTATCGGTAACCTCTGCTTTCGCTAACACTATTAACGGTAGCTAACGTTTGTTGGGAATGGGTCCGAGTTATGATGGGGCAAAACAGATCGTTTCAGACGTTAGGAGCCTTAAAAACTCCAACAACAAATTGGGTGTAGCTGACTGTCAATTTAGCCCAACTGTAAGATATCAAAAACTTTATCATAAGTTGGCTCGGCATTGAGCTTATTATCAGCCCGGCTAAAGTAGCCATTAGACACGGGACCGTCAGTTGAGAGCCCGCATTCAGCTAGCTTGACTAGCGTTAGCCGAATGGCTAACAGGGCTACCTCCGGCTAAAATGGCTGTTAGCATGCGAGCTAGCTGGGGAGCCCTCTTCACGTCCGACACACACACAGTCGCTACTAGCACGCTAACATTAGCAAGCTACGACAAAAACAGAAGAGTAATCCCGCGTCTTCTTCCTCTATCAAGTGGACAAAATACACCGAAAAATAATAAACTTAACGGATAACACCGTAACAAATTATATCATTAAACAATACTTACCATTTCCATCGCTGGCGGAGGCGGAAAGTGCCGGAGATGAGAGTTTAGGCCTCTTGGCTGAAGGCGGGCCAGAGTCCAGAACGTTCTCGGCCATATTTTTTCGAAATAAAAATATATAAAGTATCCACAATTGCAGACGTTTTCACGCCCTTAGAAGCTCATTCCTTTTCGTTTCCAATAAAGCGACTTTTCCCCCTCCTTTTGGGGGACTAAGAGGGGGAAAGTCCCGTGTACGAATTACTCCTCTTTCCCTGGGTTCGCCTCTCGATTTCAGCCTCGGCGTATATCAACCCCCCTCCCTCCCTCGTCGGATTTTTTGTTCTTTATAAATTTCTGCCAGCGGAGGAGGAGGGGGTCGGTGAAAGTAAAGGGGGAGACACACGCAGCGGCTTCCCTCTAAACTTGCACAGCCTCTTCGGATGTAAATAAACCGTCCCCGGGTCTCTCTCCCATGGTTGCATCCGTCATTTCAGCCTCCAATCCAGCGGAGTCTGGATGAAGATAATGTCGGGCAGAAAAGGCTTGTTTGCCTGCGAAGTGATGGTGGTGCTGCTGGTGGCAGCGGGTGAGGATGAGGGGACGCAAATAAAAAATAAAGCTGTGCAGCTGTAACGGCGGAGAAATTACACTGCTTA
Source organism: Rachycentron canadum (assembly GCA_038496675.1). Taxonomy (NCBI): domain Eukaryota; kingdom Metazoa; phylum Chordata; class Actinopteri; order Carangiformes; family Rachycentridae; genus Rachycentron; species Rachycentron canadum. The sequence goes on from CM076668.1 coordinate 5,947,760, forward strand.
TTTGCTATACTATGCAAAAAAAAAAAAAAAAAAAAGTAAGTTTTGTTTTTTTTTTTTTAAATCACTCTACACAGGAACACGAACTTGCGTCTGCTCCCGTAGGGTTTCGGCTGCAATGCTAAAAGTTGCACGATGTTCAACAGTTAACTTAAATGCAAACATTTAATTAATTCATCAGTTTTAGAGTTAGTTCTTTTATTGATCACTTGCAACAACTTTACTTTTTTAATGCAGCGGCAGAAGTGGATTCACAAACACTGAGGAGTATGTGTATGTTTCTCAGTCAGACCTGGTTTGATTCAACATTCACTCACAGGTAAAATCGTGGCCTCATGCACAAAGTTTTCAACACAAACAGATGCATCTTCCCTGGCCTGTGTACAGTCCCTCTACTTGACTTCATGTTGAGTCTCATTCATTGGCGTTTCAGTTTAAAACTACTGTCTGTCCGTGCACCTAAACCCCCAAGAGTCTGTGTTAAGTGCAAACAGATCTGTGAAAGTAAATGTGCTGCTCAAGTATCGAGTGTTTAGTGAAGCAGTTCAGGGGAAATGTTTAAAATCAGTTTAGCAATTTTGTTATTGAAGAACAATTACCTGTTTGAAAAGCACTTTTTCAGTACACCTAACAGTGGTAGAACAGGAGCTATTACTGTGTACTCTGCTTGATATTGATATCACTGGGCCGCAGCCATTCATTCACACAAGTCTTATTCACACAAGTCAGTTTTTGCCTATCAACTGTCAGTTTCACAAAAAGAATCCAGATTTTTAAAAGTCTGCTCTGCACTTAGAGTAAAGTTTTGTGAGTCCGCTTAGAATCCGTAATGACTGTTCGGTGGAGCACAAGCCATTTATAAATGTGGGGAACAAATCTTTGCTGCCAGCAGTGGGAAAGAGTGCATTCGACAGTTAGAGATAATGATCAATTATGAACACATGTTGTTAACTGATGTTTACTGACTGAACTTGCTAATTGGTTCAAGCCCACGTAATGTTTATTGTACGCACAACTTGTTACTTAAGTATATAAATTTAGGTTTTAAAAATGTATTCAATGGGCACAGTCAGGCTACAAATCCTTGTAACTGAGAAAGTCTCCTTTAATTGAACAGGTTACAGGTTTTCTTAGAAAATAATAACTTGTTAAATCTAGTTCTTAGATTCTCAGCAACACATGGCCTTGAGGCCTCAAAGGTCGGCCTCTGCCCATAAATTTCAATGATAAAATCTGTCTGGGGGACAAAAAAAACTTTGGCTGCCACCAGATTATTATCAGAGGTCTATCTACATTTCACTAAAATCCCATGAAGCATCCTCCAGACAGTTTTATTCTTACTTTGAAGCAATGTATGCAGTTTTAATATTTTGTAAGTTTCAACATGCACTGGTGTACGTAACTGCTATCAGAAACTATAAGGCTTTAACAAACTTGCATTGCTGCTTAATAAACACATCCGTGAACTATGACACTTGAATACAGGAACAAAGGGGCGATCCCATCTGGGCAGCGTTTGTATGCTGCCCAAATGACCATGGTCATGGCTGGACTAACCCACTAGGGGGCCCTAGGGCAAAAATCTTTGCAGCCCCCACCTCTGCCAGCAATCAGCACTGTTCACTTTGTACATTGGACATGTATGTGTATGGTGAAGCAAAGAATCTCCCATTTGTATCAGTCCTCTCTTTATAATGAGCCATTAATTTGCCTACAGTTTATTTGCTCGGGCCTTAGTCATGCATAGCATTTATCAAAGCCTCTACCATTGCAGTTGAGCCTCGATCTCAGAAAGAGCAGTTCTGCACTATTATTTTGAATACAAACCACTGAAAGAAGGGGCTGGGCAGACGATTGTCAGCTTTTTCAGTCACTGTGAAGGCTGATATGTCTACCTCTGGCCCTTTGTAATATCACTGTCATGTAGTCTGAATAAATAAAACCAGGTTATAATAATCAAGTAGCCCATGCATACCATGGTTATCTAACAATGTATGAGATAGTGTCTAAAGATTTTAACACATATTATCATATAACAAAAATGAAAGATATTCTATGACCATTTTCCAGTAACTCAGAAGACATCTTTCCATACATGCAATACCCTCCATTCACGCACTCCCAGTGTGCTGAGTACAGACATTACTGGTAGTTAAGCACTCAACAGATACATTCAGAAATCAAAGTAAATCACATTACATGCATTTGCAGAGTATTACCTCTGCATGTACTGTATATGCACATGTGCATGTGTGTATTCATGCATGTAGTTTTATCTATATGAATATTGACCAGCCACCAGCCAGCTGATTATGATTTTTAGTGGTACACACATTCATATTCCCAGCAGAATGAATCGTAAATTGTGATCCCTAAACATTATATCAGTATGCTACCATTGCTATTTTTTAACATTTTTCCATGCATATTTCCATTAGCTCAAAGCAAAGAAATAGCTATAAACAGCTTTAAACTTAGTTCTTGTTTAACACTTAAATTACAGCTCCACTGACTTCAGGTAGTATTTAGACAACTTCAGTTTTTGAATACTCTGTGGTATTTTAATTGTAATTGTCACCAATCTATACTCTATCTGTAACCCATGATGAAGTGAAAATGTGTTTTTTATCTAAAGCAGATTTATTTTCGAGAACCTTTTATTTTAATTCTGGCCAGTCTCTCTATCCCTGTTGCTGAGAAACACCCTCATAGTACAATACTACCACCACCACACTTCACCATAGGTGCAAAAAAGGCCAGCACTCTCTCAGACCAATTAACACATAACCAATCAAAAGCTCACAACTTTCACACTTTTGCTCAAAAAGCAAAGGAGTAAAGACTGCAACAGCCACGAACAGATCTTTTACTACAGTGTTCCTTGTTTTGGACATCTTGGAGGTACCTGGCCAAAAACAGCCACAGATAACTGTCATATTGTACATGTCATGCATCTGGTACTGTTTTTTAACTTTCATTTACATTACATTTACTCATTTGGCAGATGCTTTTATCCAAAATGACTTACAAATCAGGCGACATCACCAAAATTTCAGTACAGTCTAGGAGACCTTGGTTTAAGTACTAAACCTTTTTTATCTATTTATAAGTGCAAGCTGATCAAATAAAGATGAGCACCAAGAGTGCATGTGTGTTGTGGAGAGGAGGTGCTCTCAGAAGAGATGTGTTTTTAAGAGCTTCTTGAAGATAAAGAGGACGTCCCTGCTCTGATAGGATTGAATAGCTTGTTCCACCATCTAAACCACAGATGACAATGATCTGGACTGTGATTGCCTTGTTTGCAGGTATGTCAATGACAGACCACATTCCTTGGAGGAACGCAGTGGAGAAGGAGCAGATGGCTGTATGATTGATTTCAAATAGATAGGTGACCCAGACGTTACTCCTAAGACAAGCATTATTGACTTGGATTTGATTCAAATGGCCAAAGTTATCCAGTTTTTTCAAGTATGAGATTTCAACCCCCCAGGAAAGAACTAGAACCAGAAAGAGAGCGGGAGAGAGGGAAAAGAAGTTGCTCCAAGCAGATGAAGCAAAGTGCCTAAAACAAAAACTTGATCAATTCTGTCATCGTATTTATGTATTGTAATTGACCTGGCATATCTCTGATATACAATTTTTATTGAAATGGTCTGTAGAGTGGTGTTTTGTTGCCCTTTCCTCATTCATTTTGGGTAGAAGCAGTATCATTATGTCTAGTCTGACTCCAGCAAATCCAACAGGGGCGTGGCTGCAGCACCGGCAGCCTGACACACCTGCAACTTATCACCCATCAAGCTCTGTTGAAAAGCCTTGGTTTTCTACCCACTTCCTGTCAGATTGTTCCTCTTCACTACGTGGTAAACTTCAGGCTGACAACCCCTCACTCATGGTGACTCTGTGACAGTTGCTAGTGTCTTTGGTCGTTTTCCCTCATCTGAGTCTCCCTCTGCTCCAGTGCAGCTGCCTGTTCCTGTCGAGGATCTGCCCCCCCCCCATGTATAGCTAAACTGCCTTGGTTCAACCAATAAACCCTTCTGTTTTCACACCCTGTTTTTGCCAGTGTCTGAATCTGCTCTGGGGTCCAAGCCAACTTAAGATCTAAATGTAACATCAATGATCTTTAAACATTTAGCCACTATTCTTGTATGTACAGTATAATACACTCCAAAAATAATTGAATTGGGCTTCTGACCAGGGACTAAGTCTCCCCTAGCATTTGAACAGGAGTACTACCTGATGACTACAACACTACAGATGTACGACAACACAGCTCCTCACAGACACCCAAACTAGAAGTTGATGGAAAGACTTGATTTTACCACACAGTCAGTATGGCTGTGTCAATGGTGAGAGATTGCACAGGGGCATCCCAGCCATTGTCACTACTCAGCACACCACGACTCATTGGAGCAACTACTACATGTGTTGCTATATGCTGGAGAGACATCGGGTTTCTTTCCCCCTGTGAGCTGCTACTCATCCTTATGGGTACAGTAGTTGACCAGAGAGACTACCACCTCTCTTGAGTATTGATATCTTGAAAACACATGAAAACCCAGTGGTCCCTGTCTCTCCAAACACTAGTCTCAGAGCCTGATCTGGGGTCACGAGTGGTCACACTAAGGACTATCTCCTTGATATAATTTCTGGAGAAAAAACGAAGTGAATTCTCCAGGTTTGGGAATAGCACTGGACAACATCCTTCCTGTGGACGCTATAGATAGATTTAAATACCAAATTTTGTGGGACCACCTTAAGCTGGAGGAAACTTTTTTGATAGCTGAATGGTACATCAGTTCACCATCCCCATTTTCTGATACCATGGCTGCCATCAACCAGCAGTTCAGGCAACCTCACCAACTTGCACTCTGGTGTATTGCCGAGTTGATGGATGGACCCAATATTGTCATCAGGGATATCACGTCATTGTGGACCTTTGCCGTGATGATCTGTTCTCTAATCAGTATGTCGGGGCAGCCAAGGAGGAAGGGTTTAGTGAGTTGTGTAGCCATGTTTCCAGACTTCTGCGGGAGAGATCTAGTTGAGATCTAGTTTCCTAAGAATCATCCATCCTCAGTATGTCCCAATCCCTATCTTCCCTTACCTGTCCAACTGGATGGAGTTTCAGATTTAGATTCAGGAGGACACATCCAGGCTCAGCTTCCATAAAGAGACCAGCATCAAGAGGGAGATGTGTAGACCTGCCAAGCACTCTGGGAAATCAGCCACCATCCTGCTGGGTACTGAGCACCCACCCAAGTACTGTCCATACTCCGACCATGGGAAGCACTCTCTCAACAACTGCTACAATTTCAGGCAGCTAACCACAGCTCAAAAGGAGAGCATGAGCATGAGATAATGACAGGTACTGGGGCTGTGGGTGAGCCCATGGAGTGCAATCTGAAAATTACCTACAAGAGCTGCAACAATAGACACTTGTTCATCCTCCAAGACATCATCATCATCAGGGCTCAAAGGAAGCCACATAAGGTTCAAGACAAAGCCCCACAGCCTGTCTCCTTTCTCCTGAACCCAGCAGAGGGGGTCCCATATGTTGACTGGTCCTGGATGATGACTCAGAAAGGACAATTCAATACAAGCCCAGCAGACAGGACTCAATGGCCAACCCAAGGACTTTCTCCTCAGAACCAAGCACCAGGATCTCCAGGTCCTACATGGGGCAGCAGTGTCCTTTATGTTGTCTCCTGGATCCATGCCATGCAGAAAAACCTGGGGGGCCTTCACTGACCGTGTCCTATCAGCATCCTAAAGCTGTACGGCCGTTTCTGAGGGCAGCCTTTACAGAACAAAAAGAAAGCCCATCCAGTTTTGGTCATTGGTTGTGACTACCCCCATCTTATTACCCCAGTGAAGCCTGTCCAGTCTGCCTGATTTGTGGTCGTCCTAGGGACACTCAAAGGTTTAGAAAATTTCAGTTTCATACCCTTGCAGTGGTCTATGCTTCACCACAATTGTTTCACAGAAGTCTATAAAACAGATTTCATGGACCTGTTCTTGTCCTGATATTCAGTGTGAATTGTGGGATCACACATGTGTGTGCCTTTTTAAACAACATTAAATAAATTCAATTTGCTTAGATAGAGCTTCTAGAGTATGATCACTCTGACCCTCTGAGTGGCAAAAATGAAAAATTTCAAAATAATTTTAATCATGACTTAATTTCTCTTTAGGGTCCAAGAGGCCTTTTTGTAACTCTTGGGATGTTACACGTGCTTACAAAATTTGATACATTTAGGTGAAGCATACCATGAGGACAACTTCATTGAAACATTGTAGATTACACTATTGGGTCATTTAACCACACACAAGCTTGAGACACATTTCACATATCAAATTATGTCACTTCTGATGAATGTGCTGTGTTTTGAGAGTCTTGAGAGTTTTTGAGCATCTGTGGCATATGTTTGACATAAAGCATAATCAGTGACTCAATATTTTCTGACTGAAGTTTAAGGTGGATGTGGTCAACCTGCTTGGAGGAGACCATCAAAGTATAAAACGTATAAAAAAAACTTTGACTATAACTAAATATTGTTATGTAGAAGCAGGAACTCTCAAAGGGGACTACACATATTTGAGTTACAACAATTTCCTCTGTCATGGCGAAACATCAAAAATTGCTATATGCCATGCCAATCAATGATAACTCAAAGGCTTCACACTTACAAAGGTCTTATGGTTGTACTCACCAATATGAATATGAAGCTGACAAAAATTTGACAAAATGTCTGACTTGATTTGTTAGATTGAGGGTGTGGTTCTTTTAGGCTTCTTTGTAAATAACATGTGGATACCAATTTCGTACCTGTGGGTGAAATGTACCACAAAGGCTAGTGAGTTTTTTGTAGGTGGTGCCAGGGAGCCATTTTGCCACATGCAATCCAAAACCCATATCAGATATCAATTTTCACCACTTTGATGCATGTGCAAGCTTTCATTTTCAAACATCGCTTTCCTCTTAGAATCATTTTTCCTTCTCATTTCCATAATCTCATCATTTTTCAAAGTTACATGGAAATAGACCACTTGATGTCTCAAGATGGATATTGGATTATCATCAACCAGATCATCTCTTCTCTATCCTGGGAAAAGCCCAGATAATAACCAGAGGATAGAAAAAAACACAAAAAAAGCAATTGAATTTACCAGAAAACTGGTAAAAAAAAAATAAAAAATGGCAAAAAACAACTAAACATTAAGGATGTAAAGGATGCACACAAAATAAGACATGTATAAGGTAACATGCTGCAGTTATGACAATGTAGCTCAATATTAGACATAAATATCATATTGCAAAAATACCTGTACATTTACATGTTTGTAGTTGGTACTCACTTGAAAATCAGCTAAAACATCATCTCCCTCAATTATTTGGCCAACTATGATGACGTCAGGGGAAAGCGACCACAACACAGTGCAGTGCCGGTGGGTTATAAAGATTTAGCTCAACAACCTATATCCAAATAGTTACGTTAATATACGAAACACTTAAATTAGTGTCCAGATGTTGTTACTTTCTGTAAATAACAGTTCAGTGATACGAATTAAATTATGACTGGACAAACGTGCTATTAGCACCATTAGCTATTAGCTAGCATGTACAGCAGCATGTTAGTTCGTCACGCTTGTGTTTATGTTTTGAGCTGCTTGTTGCTAACCCGTTAGCGTTGCTTACAACTATGACTTTAACATTAAGACTCATTTAAAGTGTTCGTTGTTATGTTTAGATGAGCTTATGTTTAGATGAGCTAACCATCTTTTTATCTGAATGCCCTGGTCAGACAGGTATAGGCATCATTACTTTATCACGTTGTTGTATCATGTAATACCAAGAAACACAGGACTAAAAACACTAACACCTGCACAGTTATTATATGACCTGTCAATCAGCTCTATATGTCCTGGTTGATCAGCTATTTAGTCATTTAATGTTAAAGTGCATCGTCTGCAGTGAAAACAAGTTGTAACTCACAGTTATCACTTTCCTCTGCAGAGCTCATACAACAATATCTTGTACTCAACAAAAGAAAGGATGCATCAGCTGTACATCCTGCTTTGGACTGCTTTGTTTCATTGACTGTCCCTTTGTTGAGCACGAGACAGGATGCCCTACCACTGTGTGGCCTATGGATGTGGCAAAACCGCAGAGGATGGTGTGACATTGTTTAAATTCCCTAAGGACCCCGAGGAGTTTCGCAAATGGGAGAAGCAGGTCCAGCGCACACGCACCCAGTGGGTTGCCACGCCCAACTCCCATCTCTGCAGTGAGCATTTTGGCAAGGAGTACTTTGAGCCCAAACCCCCTGCAGGGACTGTGAAGCTGAGGCCAGGAGCTGCTCCTACAGTGTTCGTCCGTCCACTCTGTTCCTCCTGCAGTGGAGTTGGCTGTAATAACTGCCTACCTGCTATCCAACGCCGAGGCATTTCAGCTGAGCCAAGGGAGCATAACGTGAGTGTGAGTATTTGTTATGAAAAAAAATAAAGGTCACTGCAGAGAAATGGAGAGTTCTGCCACTGTGAACGTTTTAAACAAACCTCTTGGATGTTTACAGGTGTAATGGAAAATCAGTAACTTTCATGTTTTGCGTTTCATTGCGTTCATGCAGGCTGAATGCAATGAATTGGCATCCATTCACTTTGATGATGCTGAAGGAGGAGGTGATAAAGAACATCTGACAGGAAGAGCGCTGAAGCCAGGAGAAGAACGACCAGGTGAGGTGTAAAGTAGAAGAACAAAGTTTGAGAAGAGTGTCAAATGAAATGTCATTTTTCTGCCTGTTCTGTTCTAAGAGTTACAAAGGGGGAGGGCACCTCTCTACAGTAGACACATGCAAATCACATATGTATACTCTCTAGAGTTGTTAATTAAGTCACATAATGTTTTATACAATATTTTTTTTTACCTTTACAGTTGTGTGTGAGATGTGTGGCACCACCGGTAACATTAGCACCTTCTTTTCAAAGACCAAGCGTTTCTGCAGTATATCCTGCTCACGCTCCTATTCATCAAACTCCAAGAAATCCTCCATACTGGCACGTCTGCAGGTGAGGAAAAGATGTGCTGTTGATTCCCTCGAACTTAACTGAATGATTACTTTGTTTGCTAATGTTAAATGTGGCCTTTTGGCACAGTGTCATCATTAAGTTTTTAAGAACTTTATGCTTGACCAGGTGAGTGTAGAGATAAAGGGATGCAAAACAATATGAATGAAATATTGTCAGGACTTGAGGGGAATATGGGCTGTAACTTATCGTTTAAATCCCGAAAAGCAACAGGTGGTTTTTGCTTTTCGTGGTTATCATTGCTACGTTGGTCTTGACAATAATCAGCCAAAATCAGTGTGAGTTGTTGAGATTTGAACATTTCAGGTGTGCCTCACTAAATTTCAGGGTTGTATGTGGTGTTTGAAGAGCCAAAAATATTACTTTTAAATTCTCAACCCCTAAAAATCCTGTTTTCTACTTTTGTTTCCCTTAATTGGCTCAATTGTTAGAAAATCTATATTTTTTCACACTTTCTGACAGATCCATATATTGACTTTGGGCCCTGTAATCTCTTTGTTGATTTTCTTGGCCTCAGGTGAAAAAGTTGCCTGACCAACGGTTCAAAGTGCAAACATCCTGTTAAATAGCCCATAAGATAAAACGCAGCCAACATTGATCTGAGAGGCTGGAACTCGGGAGAGAAACAACTCCCACCTGCGAATTGAACCACACGTTTGTACGATTTCATGTTTATTTTGTGTAATTGCGGACACGTGGTGGCAGCATTTAGTCACAGCTGCAAACAAAGCGGAGGAGAAGAAGAAGGAGAGGAAGAAGGCGCTGGACTTGAAATCTCTTCGCCGACTCGTGCGGCTGTTTGCGGCCGTGTCCGAGTCTCCTCACACTCAAACCCGCCGGAGTTGTGCTCGTGCTCTGCGCCGCTGAAATGATTTTCTGCTGCGTCGACTCGTGTTGGAGCGTGAAACGACCCGACCTCGTCTTTCACCGGTTTCCCCTCGGAGACTCCCAGAGGCTGAGGCGCTGGCTGTCCGCCCTCAACATGGATGTAAACACTCCGCTCCACGTCCTCAACAAGCTCCACGTCTGCCAGAGGCACTTTGAGTCCGACGACTACTACGGCTCCCTGGACCAGAGGAGCCGCCGGGCCCGGCTCCTGAAGACCACCGCCGTCCCCTGCCAGCTGGGACACGCACTCAGCTCAGAGACAGCTGACGATCAGCTGGTGAGCTGGTTACAGACGGTTTGATCAGAGGGACAACTTCTTCTTTGACAACCAACGTTAGATCCCAGTAACGCGTGTTTATTCTACTTCACCGATGAAGTTTAAAAAGATAAAGTTTGGCAGAAGGACGGAAACAGATTTTTCTCGTGAGACCTGAAACCACAAAAAGACAGAATTTCCAAACCTGTTGCTCTTCTTACATTTGCAGCAGGTTTTGATTAAACGGTATTAACTTTGAAAAAATAAATGGAGACAGATTTTATTTTTAGCACTATGCATCATTTTGCCATTTAAAGCTGCTCATCTTTTTCACTTTTATTGTAATTGTGAGCAATGATTAATTCTGAACCAACTGTAAGTTAAAGCATTTGCATTCACAGGTAATGTCATTTGCTTTGGGAGTCTGGTGAATTTTGGTCATAATTCCTGAAATGCAGAGAGTTTTCACCTTGGACAGCTGTTATTGTATCATGACTTATTTACTCTAGACAACTTGAAAATAAATAGTCATATGGGTGTTTGTGTGGATTGCTTCTGTGGACACTACAATGAGAAAGATGTGATAACTTGGTACAATCTTTCTTTGTTCTCCTCTCTGCAGGGAAAGCCCCCAACAAAAAAAGCTACTGTGCTGAACAAGGTCCACAAAGCTCCTCCAACCACAACAGCACTGGATGGTAAGAGCACTGGTGTGTAAAATGTCCATAAAACAACAGAAGTGAATTCATGTCTATGCACGTTTGCACTTGGTGCAGGAACATCAGGCTCAAGTGCACATGGTCCTGCATCATGTGCACCTTTTTACAATTTCAGTGTAATAGTTTTGTTTCTCATAGATAAATTCAAATGTGGACGGATGCTAAATTAAATGCCACAGTTTGAATATATCTGAGCAGGGCCATAAAGTTTGCAGTCTGTATGAGTAGAGGACATTTCTCCAACTTTAACCACTCTAAGCTTTTAACCAGTATGTGGTGTTTGTTTTGGAGTATTCAATGCTACGTACTGCATTTTAAACGACGGACAAAATCTTACATCAATTTCATGATTCCTCTTCTGTCCCTACCCTGGAACATCAGGTTTTGACTGGGGCGTTTACTTGGATAGGGAGACATCCCTGGCTGCTTCTGTCTCTTGCTTCAGACATGTGAGTCCTGTGTAATTAGAAACTATTTTCTTTCAGGTTCAGGTCTCTAATGTTAGTGAAGGATCAAATATGTCAGCTTACACACTGTAAAAGTTCCTAACACATATAGCATGTTTGATCTAATGACATGAAATACAGTATTATTTTTTCATATTGTTGAACAGCCTGAACAGGAACTGTATAGTGTCAGAGTTATAGTTATTAAGATACATTTTACCTGTATTAAGTAAGTAGTGAGCAAACTCTGGAAAACAACAACACATTTCATGACAATGTATTGTCACTGTGGTCAGTGGTAATGCCTCCATCATATTGGAGGTGACACCTGATATTCAATTGCAGAACAATATTTGCAAAAGTTCCAGTTTAACACAAGAAATAAGCCCTCAGTGACTCTGAGAATAATTCCTGACAAATTTGGGCGTGGAGAACATAAAACTTGCCACACTGATGATCAATGATGAAATGTCTCACCTCCTTCTTCAGGCTCCTCTATGTGCCCAGTGGGACGACATCAGCGTAGGAATAAAGGTGGAAGTCCTGAACACTAACGCTGTCCTGCCCAGCAAAGTCTACTGGATCGCTACTGTTATCCAGATCGCAGGTGTGTACATATGTGTTTATTTTAACAGGCCATTACACCATTGAACAGCAGCTATAACTACTACTACTCCTCTTCCTCCCACTCTGTTGTCTCCAGGATACAAAGCTCTGTTGAGATATGAAGGCTTTGAGCATGACAGCAGCCATGATTTCTGGTGCAGCCTTGTGTCAGGGGAGATGAAGCCGATTGGGTGGTGTGCCATGACGAGCAAGCTGCTGGTACCACCACAGGGTGAGGATTCACACTCTGCACCGCCATGTAGCCTGTACCGGGCCAGCTCTTAAGAAAACATGAAGGACAGTAGAATTTAATCAGGTTTAATAAACATTAATAAATTCTAAATTTCTTCAGTGAGTAAAAGACAATAAGAAATATTGCAGGTGTATAGGATATATATTTATTTTCTTAAATAATCGTGCCAAATTATTAAATTGAAACGCTGTACACTCTGATACACTGTACGCACAGAAATGGAGTTCATCTGGCTTCAGACCTCTAACAGAGTTACTATACTTATATCAGAGGAGGCACATGGTCTTCTCTTACTATCAAACTGGTTCCATGATCCCTCTGGACACACACCACAGACAGACACAGGTAGAAGAGGAAGTTAGACAGAAAGAAGTATAGGAAGTTAGCAATCACGTGGTAATATATTCAGTCTAGAGATAAACTGCATCACGTTTGGTTATAAGTTCTGAATGGGTTCTGGCAAGTGACTTAACTTGATTTGTCAAGAGATGAACACATGAATCACTTGGTGCAATCTGGGTAATGTAGTTATTATGGGGCACATACAAATCGTCTAGAACCTGCACTGGAGAATTGCAGAAGAGAGCACTGTTACTTTTTCTTGCGCATTGGCAACTTAAGGTAAAGTAAGTTTACTAAAGAAGTGCCGATACTGTGTACTGGTGTGTACTGGCCCACTTCGAGCACTGAATAGGATATGTTTTGTAATTATGTTCTAATTTGACAAACTGTGTGTCTGTAGATGTAAATCATGACATAACAGATTGGAAAGAGTATTTGATGAAGAAGCTGGTGGGCGCCAACACTCTACCTGTTGATTTCTACTTGAAGGTAAAATGTAAAATTTAGTGAAAATTGACATTTTATTAGCTTAATTAAACACATACTCAGCATCTCATTATGTTGTTTTCCCAGCTGGCAGATTACATGAAGACCTCTTTTAGGATTGGCATGCGGCTGGAGGTGGTGGACCCCAGGCACGTGAGCCGGACCCGCATAGCCATGATAGACACAATCGTCGGTGGCCGGCTGCGGCTGGTGTACACAGACCAAAGTGATGCCCCTCCAAACACCATCTCTGATTTCTGGTGCCACATGTGGAGTCCCCTCCTCCACCCCTTAGGCTGGTCCAGCAGAGTTGGCCACGCCATTAAGGCCCCTGGTAGGGCTTGCTTCATTTACAGTCTGTTTGTTAAGACTGCCATACATCTTGACTAGACACACACACACACACACACACACACACACACACACACACACACACAGTGCTCAAAGTGTCACTATCAAATCAATCAAATTTGATGGAACCAGATCTAATCTATAAGATCCAGGCAGAGGAAGGAATATGTTGAACTGAAAGGAATTATATCAAGATCAAACTAAAGATTTTAATGTTTAGATTTTCTCATGTTACAATAAATTAAATTTCCTTTTTTTTTTTCTAGCACACTCTGTGGAAAGTAGCACTTTGAGAGGCAACTCTGACAGCACATTCCTTCTCTTTAAAAAGGTAAGAAAATGTTGCCTAAAAAATAATTTACCAACTGAGTTCAAAAAGCAGAGATCGAACAAACAGCTGCTTTTCATGGTAACTGTTTTGTATTACTAAGGTGTACTGTAAACTCTGCAGGTAATCTACACTGGATAACAGCACATGCTGCGTTTTATTAGATGATATTTTATTTTTCAGACTCAGCCAGTGTCTAATGGTGAAGCTTTTAATACCATGCTTTTCTCCAAACTCCTACAAGTGCAAGATAAACCTAAAAGGATGATGATGGTGTTAAAGGAGTGACAATACATGCACATTATTTTAGAATTTAACTGTTAAGTATTTTGTATCAAACATGTTGAAAGTAATAACAACTCTGTTTTGGTCCCAGATCATTATCACAGCTCATTATTGGATGAAAGTATAAATTAGTGATAGTGATTTTGCTGATGAGACACATGACACCAGACTGTTGTCAACCCCTGTGTGATCTGCAGCCCAGAGTTGTTTACATGGAGGGAGGTTTCTTTGAGGAGGGAATGAAGCTGGAGGCCATTGACCCTCTCAACCTGGGAAGTATCTGTGTGGCCACTGTACACAAGGTGAGGTAACAGATCTGCAGTGGAGTGGTTATGAATTAGTGTAAAAATCATCTAGTTGGACACTAACTCCTACACTGTTTCTCTATCCCTGTGTCTCTGGCTCTGCCCCCTTCACCTCTCCAGGTGCTGTTAGATGGCTACCTGATGGTTGGCATCGATGGCACCATATCAAACAATGGCTCTGACTGGTTTTGTTACCACGCTTCCTCTCATGCCATCCTTCCTATAGACTTCTGTAAAAAAAACAACATCCCTCTCACTGTGCCTCAGGGTAAATATAAACACACCTGTGTCTGGCATTTCCACACATTCTGCTTCATTCAGTCAGCACCGTGTGTGTTATGTGTTTTACTTTACCATCCAGTTGATAAAAGGTGTCTCTGCTCCCTGGCAGGTTATGACTCCAAGACCTTCACCTGGGAGAAATACCTGAAGGAGACCAAAGCTAAAGCTGCACCGGCACGACTGTTTAACACTGTAAGACAGAAAGTCCAAACCCAGTGAAGCATTAGAAATTTGTCTCTCTGTTTAGTGACACATTATCACAATCACATCCACCGTTTGTTTGGCTTAGTCACAGGTTGTACATGTATAAACGTATACCTCCACATTGTAGGGGGGAAATCATTCTATTAATTCAATAATCAAACAGTATATGGATCTGCAACTTGTCATTCCTCAGGACTATCAAGGTCACGGTTTCTCTGCAAACATGAAGCTGGAGGCAGTCGACCTGATGGAACCACGCCTGGTTTGTGTCGCCACCGTGAAGCGCTGTGTTGGTCGTCTGCTGCTGATTCACTTCGACGGTTGGGAGGACGAGTTCGACCAGTGGGTGGACCACCAGTCCCCTGACATCTACCCCGTGGGCTGGTGTGAGCTCATTGGCTATCAGCTCCAGCCGCCTCCTGGACTTGGTAATTACTTAGAAAAACTCAGAACTACATTCTGTAGAGTGCAGAGGGCTGGGTTTATTCACCAAAGCCGGTCTATTCCTACTGGGCTGTTAAAATTTTAGTTTAGTTCGAATTCAGATCAGCCTCAATGTCAACACAGAAAATACATCAAATGAGGTAGAACAATTGCTAACATCTAGTCTACCATGCTTTACCACATTATTTAAAAGTGACAGATGTTTTATTCTGTTTTCCAGCTGATTTAATCACAAACCAGGGGGCACGGAACAAGAAATGCAAGCCCTTTGTATATGGGAAAAAGAGTACGTTTTGTCTCAGAAATGTGATCAAATCTGATCAAGTGTTTTCTCTCCAATTAAAAATGATTCCTTCAACTCCTTGTTTTTCTTCCTACAGAAAAGAAAAGTGCAAAGAAGAGGCTCTCTGATGAGCAAGCTAAAGATGATGAGGGTCAGCAGCCTGAGGTCACTGACACCAAGAGCCCTCCAGGGCTGTTAGACCTCAGTCCTCCTCCAAAAGTGCCACTCATCCAGCCCAAGACCGAGCCAGAGGAACAGGAGAGTAAGTGGACAAAATCAGTCTACATACAACATGCTAGTGCACTTTCTTCTCATTTTTGTGAGACAATTTCAGTAAATGTAACTAATAATTGTAAATGCAATTCTGTCTGTAGTTTTTGCAGTGCAGGTGAAAGTGGAGGAGGTGGAAATGGAGACTCCCATTGATCCTCCAGGCAATCATCAAGAAGCCTGTCTGGGTATAATCAAACAGGAGGAGGGAGGGGAACCCAGTAAGTCAGTGCCAGAGCAGACCAGCTTAGAAAACGCAACACATAAAAAGAAAAAAAATGAACCTGCAAAAGATGGACTTGAGGAGTGGGCATCACTGGAAGAGAGTCTTACTGGTGAAAGCAACGTGGAGCAGAGCGTAAATGTAAGACAAACACCGGACAAAGAGGAGGGAAGGCAAGAGAACAACTCTGCCAGGGAGGAAAAATCGGCTGGAGGAATGGAGAGATGAGATGAGACGAGGATATAAAACTGTAAAAGGTGCAGAGGCTGATAATTACATGACGGAGGTAAAATAAGTTTAACGTGGCAGTAAACGGACAGAGAGGAGATGGGCTGGGATGTGTTCAGAGGAAATAATAATAAAGGTACATCAGCAAAGACAGGTAGTGCATCTTCTCTAGCGGTTGAAAGCAATAATCTTTAAGATTGCAGTCTGTCACTCATGCTGGCTGATGGTAACATGTCTGGTTTCACGCTGCAGGTCACAGACTTGTGTGGAGGCAGGTCATTTGAATGACAGACTGCACCTCCAACAATGAAAGACACTATTTCAAGGGGTCATTTCAGGATGTAAACACTAGACTGACTACAGAAAACAAATAGTATAAAAAATGACTGATTTCATAAAATTAGCATGGATCATAACTTTATAACTTTAAAAGTTTGATATACATAAACATCACAACTGCACATAGTTCAAGGATTTAGTCCATTTTAAAACTACCTCATTTTCTCTGTTGGTTTTGCTACAGACTTCTTTTATGATTATTTTAAACTTCTTTTGTTTTAGTTGAGCTTAACTTCACTCATCAGTCTTGAAATATAACACTGAAGGTCTCTGTATTTCATCATTTTGGGCTGCAATGACACAATAGACAAATATTTCTTACAATGTTTTATTTTGTGTTTTATATCCAAACGTATTATTTGTAAATATGCTGTCACTGATAAAAATTGTTTTACTCCATTTACTGTTGAGACGTTTTCTTAAATGACCTTTACAGCTGGGACTTGATGTAGTGGTTAAAGAGAACTAGCAAGAAGCCAAAGTGTGTAACATTTCTAATCAAGTAACATCAGGGTTGCATTTATACTAATGACATTCACTTTTAGGTTTACCACCTTCAAGATGCTAAAACTTAGAACAGCAGCTGAGGAGCTAAAAG
The DNA here is from genome assembly GCA_038496675.1 of Rachycentron canadum. NCBI lineage: Eukaryota > Metazoa > Chordata > Actinopteri > Carangiformes > Rachycentridae > Rachycentron > Rachycentron canadum. Next base: position 5,964,980 of record CM076668.1, read on the forward strand.
CCTTTGGTCTAAAAAGCGTGATTTTCACTTGGAATGTGAATCTTACGTTTGAAGCAAAGCAGTGCTGACACCAAGCACGTGCTCAGTCTAGGTCGCTGAACTTAAAAAAACTTGATTTGACCTTTGAGTACTGACAAAAATGAAGAGGAAATACTGCAAATAAATTTTCAGTACAATGTTGTGAATGGAAACAAATACAGCTCAGCCTCAGCAGCTACAGCTTTCATAGCTGTCAAAAGTTACAGTTCAATCCAATGTTTAACCTCAAAATCTAACTGACTATGGTCAGTTATTGTAAACTGTGGCTGAAAACAATCAGTACAGAAACCAGATGAAACTCTAAGGGCAGCAGGTTCAAGCCATACTGCGTCTCTTGGATTTCTTGGCTGCTGCCTGTTTGGGGTTTGGGTTCTTGCGGAGTTTGGATTTGGCTTGGAGCATTTTGACATGCCTAAGGCCGTTGAGGTGCATTGGTTTGGGTTTGGTTGCCTTGGGTGCCTTAGCAGACTTTGGGGTGACCGTTGGGGTGGAGGGGAGGCTCTCTCCCCCGGGGCAGGCCTTGAAGACATGAACATCCTTGACCCTGCGACCCCTCAGCTCAGGGGGATTGGCACAGGTGGCTCGTACCTTCAAGTTGACTTTCTCAATCCACCTAGATGAAGAGGAAAGTTTAAGAGAATTATTTTAGTAAATAGGCCTGGACACGTGCGTCTGTCATCTACTAATCAGAAGGTCGGTGGTTCGATCCACTGCTCCTCTACACTACCTATTGAAGCATTGAGATACTGAACCCCATGTTGCTCCTGGTGTACGGGTGTGATGTATGAGTGGAATTAGAGACTAGTGATGCTATTTGTTAAAACAAGGACATAGCTGCAACTTAGCAGAGTGCAATTACATTTTTATGCCACTGAGTTTTTGGGCCTTAATTTCTCAACTATTAGAATATCTAAGTAAAATGTCCAGGCTTCAGAAACTCATGTGAATCGAGTACTTGTTATTTCCACCTATGCCGTGTCCTGTAATTATCTTACAAGCGTAGTGGCAGCAGAGGGCAGTCACACATCAGAGGATTGTCGGCCAGGTTGATGACCTCCAAAGAAGTGAGAGGATGGAGGTCAGGCAACTCCTCCAGCTGGTTACCCTCCAGGAAGAGACTTCTCAGCCCTGGACCCAGGCCTGTCAGGGAGTTCTTTGACATCTGGAGTGTGAGAGTGATAACATCAGAAAATTGTTAGAGACAAGAGAAAGATCGAGGTTGATGATTTTAAAAAAAGGAAAGGGGCAAGTATTAACAGAGGTACCTCACATTTACAGCCCACTCACCTTCTCCAGTCCCATGTTATCCAGATAGAGCTCCTTCAGTGACCGCTCCAATGGTTGAAATGCATTTGGCCCCACCCAGCGAATTGAATTCCCAGACAGCCTCAGGTCTCTGAGGTTCCCCACCTTACTGAGTGCTTCAGTGGGCACCTCCTTCAGCTTGTTTCCTCCCAGGTGAAGTGTATCAAGGTCACTGCCGTGGTCCAGAGCCCTGGGCGACACATGATCAATGGCATTCCCAGTGAGGTAAAGCGCCCTGAGACCCTCGGCCCCGGTCAAGATGCCAGGCTCCAGCTTGGTGAGGGCATTGTTCTCCAAGTGAAGTGCCAGCAGGCTGGGCAACAGTTTGAAGGCTGCTTTAGGGAAGGTGGTGAAGCGGTTTTTCTCCAGGTGGAGGTACGTCAGTTGAGGGAGACCTGGGAATTCAGACCACAGGAGGTTGGTGTGAAGACAATAAAGACACAGAATAATGCTACAAAGATCTGTCCTACAAAGACCTTTAAAGGCATCAGGGCTGAGGGAGGTGAGGTCGTTCTCTGACAGGTACAGGTAGATCAGTCCCTTCATCCCACTGAAAGCACCACCCTCCACCTCCACAATTTTACATCGCTGCAAGTGCAAGGACACAACCTGGGCGACACCAGGGAAGCTGTTGCTCGGGATGTAGTGGAAGTGGTTGCCACGCAGGTCAAGGAGGCGCGTGTTGGGAGCGAAACCCCGGGGAATTTTGGTGTGACTGCGGTTTTCACATGAAGAATGGTGTGTCTCAGCCTGAAACCAGGAAGTTGATGGGAAAGTAAAGGACATTCCTTGTGCAAATGAAATAAACCTGATGTTAAAATATAAGCAGCATTTTGTGAAGAAAATGTTGACGGAAGTATTTAAATAAACACATGGTGACAGGAAACTGACTCAGTAACATCAAGATCTATCAAGTTACCATGAACTGTTGGTTATACCAGACTAAGTAAGGATGTAGCAACAAGCTCATGTGCATATTGAACTGAGCAGTGGTGCATTTTATTTTTTGTGAGTTTTGTTAGTATCATTTCATTATAGAGGATGACCAAGTTATCCATGTCTCATGTTCTTGCTTTAGAATTTAAATGATCTCCAGGTGACATCAGGAGGTAGAAAAAAAACAAACAAACAAAAAAAACTGAATAAACCTAAAAAAGTTAACCCTGAGTTCATCAAAATCAATGATCAAGACTCTTCCCAGAATCTGGGAATGAATGTCAGTCCTGTACTGTCTCTCCTGCAGTGCAATGTGTGCACCTCATACAGGTTTATCCCACTCACCTCACACACACAGTTGGCCGGACACTTGACTTTCTTCTGTGGCTCTTCAGTGGGTGGTGGCGTGATCCTGGTTGCCTCCTCGAACTCGGCCTTCAGCATGGCCTCCTGGCTCTGGCAGCGCAGCTCTGGAGGGTGGACAGCCTCCAGGTTTTCTCCAGAGAGATGAGCTGGTCCTACGCATGTCCCCATCAGCTTCACCTTGCTACGGATGGACCACTCCCTGCAGTGTAGTGAAAAAAATGAAGGTGGGGGTTAGTCCTGTGTGGCTGATGGGAGGTGGTTCATAATCTATAATGGTCTCCTGTACCTGAGAGGACGCAGGTAGCAGTTACAGTAGATGGGGTTCCCAGCCAGGTTGAGGCGTGTCACCTTGGGTGAACCTTCAGACAAGGGCTGAATGACACGCAGCTGATTGTAGCTGATGTCTAGGTGAGTGAGACTGGGGGATTTCACAACAGCTGTGTTGGCCATGTCCTGCAGGGACATGTGGTCCAGAAAGAGGTGGGTGAGTTTGGCCATGGACACAGCCTCCTCCCCAAGGTAAGTCATGGGGTTGTAGCTCAGATCCAGTCGAGTTAACTCTGGTAGTCTGAGTAGCAAGAAAACAATTTCAATGTTATTACTCAAATATAATTACAAAAGAAAGGTTAGTGTCACAGCTTCCTGTGTGACCCCAGAGATTCCTCATGTTTCCTGTGTTTTCCCTTCAGGGATCAGGTGACCAGAAGAAGCCCAGACTGCAGGCACACCGTCTCCTATCACCCTCGTCCCCTGCAGTATATCTATCCTGCTTTCCAACTACTTTATAACCAGATTGTTCCACAAACCTCAGTGTCTCCCGGTCTGTTACTACCACATCACCGACTCCATCATTCACCTGCTACTGAGCTCTGGTCTCCATCGCCTGGTTCCCCCCTAACTCCCCTATGCTCTTTTCACCACCCATTTTTAACCATTTATTCACCATAACGCAGATTTGAAGTGTGTATAACAAAAACAGTTAGACCTGATTAGGTTTTCCCTCCCAAACACCAGGAAGCTGTGCCACAACAGCAGCATGATTTTAGATATGCAATGAATGTTGATTGGTTTGTCACCACTTTGGTCCAGACTCAAATGTCTCAACAACTATTGGATGGATCACTGTGAAATATGAAAGAATACTAACTTAACCTCTAGTGCCCCCAGGAGGTTGTTGTTTGTGTATTTCTGTTGGTGGAGACATCTGTGTTTCCCTCAGGATGAATTGCAACAACTTGAGGGATCCTACAACCTTTTGCCCAAAGGCCATCACCAGAACAAACAATTGGCCATATTCCACCAAAGAATAATTAATTAATTTCCAAATGATTCATTTAAATTTTTTCTGTGAGAATGCCACTGAAATCTAGGTCTAGATGTCAAAGCTTACCAAGCAGCCTACCTAGTCATGGTCTCAGTGGGAAAGAACTGCAGCTCGTTGTGGTCAAGACTGAGACGAGTGAGCGTGAACAGACCAGCGAAGGCCTCAGTGTCCAGGTAGTTCAGAGAGTTGTGACTGAGACGAAGCCATTTGATATTCTGTAAACCCTGCAAGGTGAAGAGATCAGCCATTTATTTCATGTTCCACTAATGGGAGACATTAACTCTATAGATATGATGTTGATATGTTTGTACTTGGAAGGCCATGTTGGGGATGTAGACCAGCTGATTGTGTGTAATGGAGAGCAGGTTGAGGAAGCCCAGCTGAGAGAAAGCCCCAGGCTGGATCTCTTCCACACGGTTACGGTCAATCATGAGCTGCTTCAATGAAGACAGACCATCGAACGACTCCTGGACTCACAAAACATCACAACAAGACAGGAGACACGTTTTTATCCTGCTCCAGTGAATGTAAAAAAAATGAAATGAAATCAAAGATGGTTGAGATGCTGACATGAATGTTTTTGGGATATACCTGGTAGAGGATCTCAATGTTGTTGTTGGCCAGGTTGAGAAAGACCAGGCGGCCAAGGCCGCGGAAAGCCCCCTCCTTCACCCTGCGGATGTTACACCGCTGCAGTGACAAGTGAGTCAGGTAGGGAGTGTGTTTGAAAGCCCCGGTGGGAAGTTCCTGGATGTCGTTACCCCGAAGATCTAACTTCACTGTGATCTATAGCAGAAAAAGATTACATGTTAGATGGAAGAAGGTAGGACCTAAATATACTGTAGAAACTGTGTGTGTGTAAATAAGAAACCTCATCAACAGTGGGTGGGACTTCAGTCAGGTTCTTGTTGACGCAGGTCACAGTGAGCTGGATCTGGTCACACACACAGTGCTGTGGACATTTGGCTGTGTGAGCTGCAGGAAGGCAGAGGAGCAGCAGGCTGAGCAGTGGGACCCAGAGGGCGTCAGGACTGAGGTGGAAGTACATCTGAGAGGTAAATAACAGCAGTCGATTCATTCAGGGCGGCACGTTGGAGCTGTGGTTGGATGCAGCACTGTCACTTCACAGGAAGAAAGTCCTGGGTTCAAACCCTGGGCCTGGGGCCTCTCTGTGTGGAGTTTGCATGTTCACCCTGTGCCTGAGTGGGTTCCTCCCACAGTCCAAACACATGCAGGTTTAGGTTAACTGGTGACTCTAAAATGTCTGTAGGTGTGAGTGTGAATGGTTGTCGACCATGTTATAGACTGGTGACCTGTCCAGGATGTACCCAATGTCAGCTGGGACTGGCTCCAGCATGGACCTCATTCAGACGGCTACATGTAACTGGTAATCTTTACCAAAGCTCCTTTTGGCTAGTGGCACAGTAAATAAAAACAAGTGGCTGCTGTTTTTGTTTTTAGGTGTGAGCTACTCTAATAGATCTGCTACTTTATGCACAGTTTACTCATGGAAATGTCTAAATCAAGACTCTTCTACTATGACAGTGTTTGTTAGAACTGTTTCAATGATAAGTGCTGTCTAATATGAATAGACCCCATTTCATATAATCTATATTACTGTTGTCCTACAGGTCAGGTGGGCCACAAATTATACGACCCCAGACTTTCTGAATCAATATGTTTAGGACATATTGTGTGTTCTTTTCTGCAGATTTTTGCTTCTTTATACTTAAACTTCATCACATTTCAAAGGGGAACTATTGTAACTTTCACTGTTATTGTTACATTTCAAATGAGTATTTTACATAAATATAGTCAGGCCCCTTTAGGTGTCTGTAACCCATGTTACCTTTTGGTTGGGAACCACTGGACTGAACTTCAAACTGAATTAATGTGTTAATAAATATGAAGCTTTTAAAAATCTCTACATTGAGCAGCTACAATGAAACAATGTCTATAGTCAGATGCATCAGTCTTAATCTAATAATGTCATGTACAACAATACATCAGTCACAAAGGGCCATTTCCTGATCTATAAATGTAGGAGATTGTAATATAGTATATAAGTGTTGATAATTATTTTTAACCACTGCGGACTTCTCTGTCTACAGCATCCTATTGATTTTAGGAAGAATGTTTTCATATAGGTCGAATCAAAATATAAAAATGTGCCCATGTTTAGAGTCAATGGAGCCTGTGATCAGTCTGTTGTTTTGTGAGGCTAATGTGACAGGATTGATCCATAACTATGTATTGACCACATCCTCTGTCAGAGAAAGGTGTGCATCAGTTTTACATTTCCTCACTAAAGCTGAGTTTCTCCTTCCCTCTGTACTTTGGGGGATTAGTGTCATTTTGGTCAGACCGGCCTGCCCAAGTCTACACTGGAATGCCTTAAAACCACATTCCCAGGTCGGATCAACAGTCTTGATCCACAGGAATGGAGACAAAAAGCTGCACAGCTTCACACTGACATTTCTTAAAACGTTGACCAATCACCAGTTATCACGTCTCAACCCGTCTGTCTGTCTGTCAAAGTCATGACTGCAGTGATCAGCACGCTGGAGATTCATGTGTTCATTCATATCCATTTGAAATCAGCTGAGGCTGCATGGAAACCGGGCTGCTGTACAGTCTATGAAAACCCATCATATTACACCAGCATCCTTTTTATTTGTAGTTTTTTGTTCCAACGACCCCCTGTGCAGAAAGGGGCCAAGAAACTAGAGACGGAGGAATTTCCTCTGGCCGGCCTGTTTGTCTGCCCCCCCCCCCGGATCAGCAGTCCAGACCGCAGAGGAGCAGCCGCGCCGGGCGGCACAAAGACGCAGTGTCTTTCCCTGTCGATGTTGCACCAACCTGCGTTTCCCGAGAAAAAAAGTTGTCCTGTGGCCAGAGACGGTGAGAGGACGGTTCTCCAGCGGCTCTCTACGAGAAACTCGTAGATTATTGTTAAATGTTATTATTAAATGTTGTCCAGTGCGTAAACAGATTTGAAGGTTTATTTTAAATTATAAAAAGCTGCAATATCATCTGATCTGGGAATTATAAAAGTAATTAGTTCAGTTTCAGCTCGACAATTAAACCACTTAGTTTTCAATGTGGCAAACCTTAAATATTATTTCATATTTCTTATGGTTTTTTTTTTTCTTTCTAAAACCTGGAGAATTGAACATGTTAATATTCAGTGTGGCTCTATAAAGGGACCAGTCCATCTGAACTCTTATCGCCGGGGCTTTGACAGTGACTCACCGTGGTTCGGTCGTGGCTCCGTCCAGCTGCAGCTCGTTTCACTGGCCGCTGACTCTCTCACGGTCTCTGCTCGGTCTGCGGCTCTTCCCCCGGCTGTCCCCCATCCAAAACAAACTCCGTTTATCCCTTCATTCACCGACACTCCCCCCTCACACACACCTCCGCCTCTGGAGTCTGCACACTGCTCCTCTCAGCCTGTTAAAGGAATAGTTCCTTCAAACTTCAAAGTTATTTAGTCATTTCACCGGTTTGAGATGCAGCTCAGCTCTTATTCTTCTCTTCTTCTCCAGACAGCAATTCAGTCAAACACAAATTAATAATCTCCAGTATTTTACCATCCTCACCAATTATAGTTATCATTAGTTATGAGTGTGACCAGTACAAAACATGAGAAAATGCAAATGTTAAGGGAAATGGTGCAGATTCCTGGGGCAGATTTAGTTTCTTTCATAACTCTAGTTTAAAGACTTAAATCTACTCATCACTTTAAGAACAGCAGTCCCAGGCTGTCACTCAGCAAACACACACACACACACACACATATGCACATTCAGACGAAGAGTCAGGCTTGTTAGATTTGTTATATTTAAAACAGAGCATTCAAATGGACAACATATCAAGTAAACAAACATCATCCTGACAATATCAATGCAGTCCACAAACAGTCTAATGTTATTCAGAAGATTATCTAAATGCCATTTGTGTGTATTCCGTTCTCCTATTTCCCTTAAATGCTCATCACATCAACAAAAACAGCTATGAGGTAAACACTGTGACTCAGTGTATGTAACACAATCATGAAGGAGCACAGCCTCCACAAGAGATTATGGATTTAAAAAAAAGAAAAGAAAAGAAACATCAGATAAAAGTGATTCTGGTCCCCTGAGCTCTGCAGTGTTATAACTGTACTCAGTGCAGGGCAATACACACACATGCTGTGTATTCAGGTTCATGGGTGAGTATGTGGTGCAGCCCATTCCTGCTCACAGTCTGATGCACACAGTGCTCTGACTTGACTGGGCTGCATGAGTAGCAGTGTGAGGACTGTGATTGGACAGGCTGTCCTCAAAGTTTTTCTTCTTTCCCTTCACCACGGAATTTTTCAAATGAGCAATGTCAAAAATCGCAATAAACTAAACAGCATGTGAAGCAGCCTATTGTGAAAACAACAGAATAAAGTCTGCTCTTCATTGCTAACTGATATATTTTGATTTATAGATTGTAGCCTTTTATTCAGTAGGATCATTGCCTTAGCCTCACCACTTATAAGTGGTTTCAATGGATCAAATATCAGACTTTGAGACACAGGTTTCGAATAGGTTAAAAAAAAAAACACTGACAATATCCAATGCTAAATGTTTTTGTACAGTTTCTAAATTTATCCGAGACCTGGAAATAACGTTAATCCAGTCGTTTCCATAGCTGTGTACAGACCCTGTTGAAATAGATGCATTGTTTTGTTGTTGTTTAACTGAATTTTGTAAGTATATGAAACTTAATTCAAAATGCTGCAGAAGTGCCAGGTTGACATTGTGTCATGTTAGCTCCATTCACAGTTCTCTTTTCTTTTTACACATTAACCTCACGGTTATCTGATGTGTAGTTCTATATTTTTATTATTTGTATTATCTACATTTTCTATAAAAATATAAGTCATAAGCATAAGTAGAAAAATAAAGATTAAGTGATTATGTCATGCCTTCATAAAATATACAAATCAGGAGCAGAGATCAGTGGTTGTCTGAGTCCCTTGTTCAAGTGTAAAACATCCCTGTTGGTTTTGTTGACGGTAAATGAATGTCAGTGCGCGTGTGTGTGTGTGTGTCCCAGTGTTGGTACTGGCAGTGGTTGGTTGGTGGGATCAGTTAGTCGTGGCACCTCATTTCCAGAGCAGAGCTCAGCCTCTCTCTGGCAGCACTGCAGGACTTGAAAGCTTCACTGTTCCTGCAGATTCACACAAAACACATTCAGTTAAGACTTCATGATCCCAACACAGGAAAAATGTGTTCAACTGTTCAACGTCACATTTATCCTTGAATTGATCTGTACAGGCATCGTTCACACACACCACAGGTCAGGTGTAATGACCCTTTAAAAGAAGGATTTTCTTACTTGGACATGAAGGTGTGAAGCAGCGAGGCGTGATGCTGGGGGAAGTAGTCCTGCTGTACAGCATGTTCCAAAGACAACAGCTGGCCTGGGACCAATGACACCTTTTTCATTTTCCCCTCTCCCTAAAATTCAGAGCAGAGCAGAAAACTTCAGTGATTTGATACTATTACATCAGTACTGAGTTAGATCACACAGTGACTCAAAGGAGCAAAACATAAACGCAGCAAGGACAGTAAAATAAATTATATGTAGCAAATCTCTGACAACAGGGGAGAAGTAATCTGAAGTAATCTCGTACACTGTTCAATGAAATCCTTCAGATGAACATCAGATTCTGTAACAGAGTTCATCTCTGGAAACACGTGTAAAAAAAACCTTCTTTAACAGAGGAGGGAGTTGCTGTGAGCTCCAGATTCAGTACGACATAGTGGTCAGAGAAGTTTCTGAAGGGAGATTTATCAAGAAAGGTTTTGAACATATCATTTATACCGTCTTTCTCATCACATCTATTTTGGCATTAATTGACCTGACAGCAGCAAATGTTGTGTTTTTTATGTCATAGTAAAAGATGACAGTGTGTGACGGAGCAGACCAACAAAGGACACCTTTAGAGACCATGTGAGCTGTGTTACAGTCTGAAAATAAGTTGGTTTTTCTTCAAAATATTTTTATAGACCATGTGAGCTGTGTTACAGTCTGAAAATAAGTTGGTTTTTCTTCAAAATATTTTTATATATCACTGTTTCTGTGTCTGATTCTTGGAAGATGAGGGGCTGGGGGCAGTGTAGCAGCACCGTACCTTCAAGACTCCCATCATGACCAGCAGAGTGGAGAGGAAACAGTACGACTGGAGAGCTGAACCAGACAGGAGCTTTCTCAACACGTCGTCTGTGGGACAAAGTGGTACAGGTCAGTTACATGAGACAGCAGAGGTCATTGTTTGTATTGGATCCATCAACACCAAATATATACTTGAACTGATGGAAGAGCAACAACTCATGCAGCAGCAAAACACAATTGTGTGTCCATCTGCAGCATTGTTTTTTCCCATAATGTTTGGTTAAATGTGTTGATTTACAGTCATGAGTAGACCCTATTCTCTATGTACAGTATGTACATTCGTTATTATAATGTAAATCTAAAAATTGGGGGCATGGACCCAAAGTAGAAAAAGAAGAAAAAAGTGAGTGATAGTAGCATTTTATTCACCAATAGTTTGTAGAACAGCTGTCTTTGTCTCTGGTTCATCACTGTACAAGGAAGCAATTTTCAGGAGAACATCAGCAGCCTTGTGTGGGTCAGACGCATCAACCTGGTGAGAAAGATTAAGAGTCTTAGTAATAGGTCACAACCACTCTCTGCTGGGACATTTTATTCTTTTTCTGAATGCCCAACCTGTTGCAACAGGTTTGCCCTCTTCTCTCCCAGCTGAAGAAACTTCTCAACAGAGGGGCAGCTGAGAAAAGACATGATCTCTGCCTGTAGGTGGACACAAAGTCACAATCAGAAATACAGCAGGAATCCTGATTTATTCTCCAGTCAGAACAATATAATAAGGTAAGTGGTTTAATGGATAACGAGCCATTTGCTACTGAAAAACAAACTTTGACAAGGTGTTTTCTAGTGTAAAAATCTGTTAAGTAAAGACATTCTGAATCAATGAAATATTGAACTAAAATTATTTTATTAAATCAAAATAACAAAAAGCTTTAAATGTGTGTACAATATGATACTAGTTAAATGACATTAGATCAAGAAAACAGACTCAGTGTCAACTACACACATACTGCTAGTATAAAAATGTGTTTTGTGTCATCTTACTGGGCTCTGAAGTTTAGCAGGACTGTCTTCCGCCCTTGTCACTCCATTTTCCTTCACAATTTCTCCGTCCTTCTCATTGTCTCCGTTACAGTCATCACTCAAGTTATCATCACCATCATCATCGTCATCATCGTCATCATCGTCATCATCGTCAGGTTCTCCCTCATCATCACTGCGGTGAATTCAAAACAACAAAACATTACATTTTCAGCTCTAATTTTCTATTGTGCAGAAAGCAAATGGAAAGAGCTTCATTAAGGATTGATATATATGTATATATAGGGATTGTGTGATTGTTTCCGTATTCTGGGTGATGGGATGGGATCGAGGTGAGGTGTGTGTGTGTGTGTTACCCCATGTGTGAGAGAGAAAGAGGGGTATCCTAATAGCATGGCCCATTTTGCTTGCCACTCTCTCTCTCTGTCTGTCTTTCATTGATACCCTGACTGATAGTGCACATGCTCAGCTGTTTATGGATCTCTCTCTGTCTCTCTCTCCAAAAGTTCTTTTTTCAACCATGAAAAATAGAAGCTAAGAAACTGAACTAAGTGACTTGTTCTGTCTTGTCTATTGATCCATCTCCTCCACTCTGTTTACTCACAGTGAAGCACCTTCAGTGGCAGTCAGCTGGTCAGAGTGCAAGCATATGCATCAGTGTAGGAAGAAGCAGCTATATGTGCATATGTATATGTAAAACTGTGGTGGAGGCACCACCCTAATATACGTAACACTAAACACATATTACCTGAGTGATGCCAGCATGTCTCCTTTATCCATGTTCTCCATAGCCTCTCTCAAAGCCTCACAGCCTTCCTCTCCCAGACAGTTACCTATTAGGATCATGAACAGAGTAGTTTCAATCTTTAAACTCTTTGATATAAACAATTTCCATTGATACAATTTCAAGTGTATGTAACTGCTGCTTCTACAGTGAGAGCAATTCTGTGTGTACCATTCAGATCAACTTTCTCCATGTAAGGTTTGTCCATGACAGCCTGAACCACCACAAGCGCAGCTGCCTCCGTGATCTCACCAAATGACAAATTCAGCTCCTGAACACAAGGTGCATAAGAGAGAACTGTAGTCTGGGTGGCGATAGAGCACCAAGAGACAGGAAATGCTGAACTTTATTACTGAACGCACCTTGAGGATTGGCAGGCCATCTCTCAAGACTGCAGCGAGGGCGATGGCTCCTTCAGAACGGACCAGACAGTCACCAAAGTTGATCACCTGGACGTTTCTCAGATGCTTCAGAGCCTGAATGGCCAAAAGGAGAAATCCATGTTCAGAAATAGTCAGCTTAAAACACATACATACATATTTGTCTTCTAGGACACTGCCCAAGGCCTTACCTGTGCCATGGCCAGTGTTCCCTTCTTGGTGAAAGTGTTGTCATTGAAGTTGAGAACACGGAGCTCTGGGTTGTGTCGCATGGCCGACGCTAACGCCATCACACCTGTATGGTTGATACCATTCTGGGGCATGTGGACTTCCTCCAGGCTGCCAATCATCTTACATGAAAATACAGAGAAGTTGTTGTTTTGTCTGATCAACAATTCAAAATGCAAAAATATTGAAGTTTACAGTGATGATCATATTTGGAAAGTTGGCTTTGGGGAATGTTTGTTTTTGTTAAATGTCTGTAACAGTTAACTGATTATCAAACAGGTCTTCAACAATTTTCTGATGACTGATTAATTTGACAATCACCTCAGCTCCACTGGAAATGTCACCTCAAGTGTCAGATGAAGTTAGTGTTTATTTTATTTTACTTATTTTTTTATGCTAGTAATGTATTTACATATTCAAACAGTCAATATATAGAGTTTTGACATTACAGAGAATGTTTTTTGATGGAGAAGTTGTTTTTTTCGATTGGTAATAATTGTTTGATAATTACTGATAATAATTAATGTAATTACTACTTTGTTTACACATATTATTAATGTACCCATAACTGAATCAGAAAACATGAATAATTTTTAATTTTTATTTATTTGTCTAATTTCAGTACATCAGTACTCAGTTTGGCTGTGCCTTTTCTACCTGGAAAGCCTTGGCCAGGGCACTGGCTCCTTCATTTTCCAGGCGGTTCCTCCCTGCGATGAACACTCTCAGTTTGAGTGGAACTCCATGGGCTGATGACTGTCTGTGACACTCAATCAGAGCTTCAGCCAGGATCTACACAAACACCACAGTTTTCACTGGTTTGTTCTGGATGACAGCTTCATAGTGATATGTCAAAATACACATAAGGTCTGTGAACTCACCTTTCCTCCTCCGATGCCCATGCCACAGTTGTTGAGCCTCAGCTCTCTCAAGGTGTGACAGGAAGGGCTCTTCAGCAGCTGCTCAATTCCCTTTACACCGTCCGGTCCAAAAGCGTTATCACTTAGGTCTAACTCAGTCAGCCTGGCACCAGCACTCATTAATGCACTGCCCAGAGACCTCTGACAAAAGCACAACAGAGAACATGTGAGGCAATGATGTTTTACAAGAGGAAATCAAAGAATTATATTCCAACACTTGCCATTACACCATTACAAAACAAATCTTGAAAACCAAATGAACTACATAATCCAGTGGTTGACATTCTCACCAGAGCTGCTGGGATTTCAGAGCGCAGCCGCCCTGTAAACATGTCACTCCAATAGCATCTCTGGAAAACACAATGGGAATGTGAAATATGAAAAGTATAAAATGGATTTGAAAATAATGCTGCAAGACTGGGTATTGAATCACTTTACAATTTCTGACTTAAATACACATTTATTTTGATCATTTCACTGTGTGTTTATTTAAGCAAATATTGTTTGGCTTCTTCCAGTAACACAAAACATGAATGTATTTGATAGTTTCAAAAAGTAAATAAGAAAAATAAAACATTCATAAAGGAATTATCAGGGTACTGAAACTATTCAGTGTTAAAGTATTTCTTGGGATTGAGATCAAATAAATCGGAATTCTCTGTCCCCTGGTCTGCTTTACTGTGAATGGAAACCAAGAACTAAGAAATACCTGGAGCAGGTCTTTGTTCTCCAAAGCCTTGGCAATTGTTTGGGCAGCCTCCACACCAAGAGTGTTCCCCTCTAGGCGCAAAGCTCTCAGACCCTGGTACTGCTCTATCTCACGGACCAGCTCCTCCACTGAAAACACAGAGAACAGGTGACCACGTCTGAAGAGGCAGGGTCCAGCCCTTTGATGCCTGCAGTGCACCATGACTACTGAAACAAAGATCCGCACTGTCTGCTGCCCTGTTCAGCATCTAACCTGACTCTGCGTTGTCCAGCTTCAGTCCTAAGCCTTTATAGCTCAACTCTCCATCCCCGACATGAGTCTTGGAGAGAGCATCAGCCAGCTGTGCGATGTCATCTGAGGCCATAGTGACTCTGTAAGAGACATCCAGAGGTGACACAATACAAAAAGATCAGATTGTATTGACGTACTTAACATTTAAATGAGGAAATGTGTCATTCTAAGCACCATCTATACCGGAAAATAACAAAATGATACAGAGTGAGGGTTGATACTTTACAATCTCATTTTCTAACGTCAGTAAAATAATAATCACAAAGTCAGATTAGCTCTTTAGCTTCACCGGTGCTAGCTAGTAGTAGTGCGCAACCTAAGAAACGTTGATTACAAAACATGAATTTGTTGATGCGTTGTTGATGTGACTGTGAGTCCTGACTTTATAAAGTCAAGCCACGAGTCTCTAAGACATTTATTGACCATACAGTTGTCATTGTGAAACACAAAACTAGCTCTAACGCTGACAACTTACCACAAAGAGTAGTTTCCTAGGAACAGACAGCGAACACACTCCTTCCGCGCGCCGCGCCGGTTGCTAAACCATGTGATGTCATTGCTACCCCGGTTTCTTCTTCGGTGGTCGTATTAACGTCAGCGACACATGTGCTTTACCGCCACCTGCTGTCATCTATAGTTTTTTCATTTAAATTTTTTTTTTTTTTTAATTATACGAAGAAACATTTGTAGAAATTAGTCAGCCAATAATTTTCAGTTAATATGACATTAATTATTATTATTATTATTATTATTATTATTATTATCTCCTTTTCTTTATTATTGAGTTGATATGCCAAACTCAATGCATTTTTAAACTAACAAACCATTCTTTTGCTTCAAATCTGAAGTGACATATTTGTGTACAGGGGTATCAGTGCATAACCTTGTAACTAAAATACAGCACAAAAAATATATACAGTGAATGTTTTTCACTCCTTTTGATTACAACCTTAACCATGTTCCTCTTTGAAAGGTAAATGTTAAAATTTCACAATCAAAAAGTCAGAATGAGTATCAGAGATACTGAACAAATGTAACAGAAACACAAACAAAGAAATGTTTTTGCATGACATTTTTCAACAGAAGGATGAGAATACAGGGCATGTAGTAGTAACACCTTCTGTGTGGACAACACAGTGTGAGATTGCTTTACACAGACAGAAGTTGGACACTTAGAAATCAAACAATGTGTAATTTGTAAATGTGGTGTACAGATTCAGTCTAGCACAGACCAAAGCATGTCTGAGTTAACCCTAAGGCCAAAGGCAACAGGACTGGGTCCTCCATGTCCATGTCAGTGACCCAGACACAGGGTTCTGATGCCATCATGGCAGATCTCATACACCTGACGTATGGATTGAAACATTAGGGAGCCAACCCTTCAGGAAAGCAGGGAAAATGACCTGAACTGGTTGAATCATGTGAGGAGTTGGAGCCCAGGAGATTCTCCATTTTCTGGAAGGACCAAAGACACCAACAGTCACCTTCACTCAGAAGGCTGAAACACTGCTGAAAGCACCAGTAGCATGGACATAGACTGTCACCTGAGAAAGACACATGGCTGCAGCCTCTGGACACTATGCAGCAAAGTGGGCAACTGCCCCAGACTATTAAGGGCCCCAAAGGTCCTATATTTGTTGCATGCTAATTGGTTTACAATCATTTCTTCAAATATCAGCTTGTTTGACAATATGCACCACAAAAGCACATACTCACCTGAAATAAAAAGGGCCTGTTACCTGTGTTTTACACATGCACAAAATTTAATACTTTTTCTAGCTCACCACTTCAAGTAGAAACGCAAACCTTCCTCTGCAGTGACTCAGTGTTTGCTGCCCTCTTGTGACCATAACTCTCCTAGAAACTTGTTGCGATTGGGCACTGGCCAAAACAGCTAGCAATTAGCTAACTACCGTTAGCCACTCCGTATCCAGTAGCAGTCGTAGCGCAGAGAAACTCGTGCTCCGTCCACTTACCAATGACAGGGACACTAAACTTACAAATATGCGCCTGGATATTGACTGATATTTGGCTGGCCAGTTTTACCTATCTTTATCGCCAACGCTGTGTGAAGCT
This sequence comes from Rachycentron canadum, assembly GCA_038496675.1. NCBI lineage: Eukaryota > Metazoa > Chordata > Actinopteri > Carangiformes > Rachycentridae > Rachycentron > Rachycentron canadum. Next base: position 5,981,520 of record CM076668.1, read on the forward strand.
ATCTCTGATCTGAAAGGCGCAGTAACTTAACTCTCGGTGAGTTGCGTGCTGAGGGACGGCTTTGGCTATTAGCTGGGACCCTACTAGTAAATTAAGACAGCTAACTCACCAGGTAGCTGGTCATCACTGGGTTTATATGCAGTGTAGCCACATCTGTCAACTGAGCAGTGTGTTTTGTAAATTTGACACGAGGTGATACAATATCTGCAACAAAAAGACTCAAAACATTTGAATCGCTATCTTAGCTTTCTTGACTCCTGCAGTCAGGCTATTTTATACTTGAGACTAGAGAGACTAGCATGTAGCCTGAGTGAGCAGGTAGCGTTAGCTGATTGATCCTAACCGCCGGCAGGTAAACTCGGCTACCGTTAATATTTCCTTCACTCCTGACATTAGCAGCTAACTTGGTGCAAGTTGTCTATTTCACATCCATCGTTGTCTGTGTACGGTTTAGTTGGAGTTGACGAGCTGTACATCTGCATGTCACGCTAACGTTGGCTAATCATTTTCTTTAAGTGTGAATGCTAACGGTTTAAACGTTTAGCTAACGGTCCCTTTCCCTCTAAAATCCACATTTTGATGCAGTAATATAGCTCAATGTACAGTGTCACTCTCAGACAAAGTAAATGCTACCGCGGGTAGCGCTGATCATTAGCCGTCTTCACCGTTAGCTATCCCCGCTGTTTGTTTACGCAAGTCCGATGATTGCTTAGCGTGTTTTGGTGGCAGGCCTTGGCTCGTCTGGGACGAGAACAAGTCCTTGGAAATGATTTAAACGATTTTAATAATTGCAGAACATCAAATCGTCCTTTAGGATACCGATGTTATGTGTGGTTAGTTGTATTGTAGCTGTCAAAGCTGTTAACACTGCTGTGCAAGGAGGGGAGTTGTAAACTGTTGCAAGTCAACCTTGTCCTCACCCCCAGGATATGGATCCTGAACGACTGAAACGAAGAGAGGAGATTCAGAAATCAATGAGTTTTATCCAGTGAGTGAACAACTTCTAGCAATAAAGCATTTAAAGTGGAGACCACTTGTACATAGAGAAAACTGACAGTTATCTTTTATTTATATCCACAGGTCATCGTTGCCTTTTCCAGAGCCAGAGAGTTATGAGGTCTGTTTGCCCGTTACCCCCCCTTTTCTTTTTTTCTTTTTTTTTTTGCAATGAACAATGCACCCCCACATAATTTACTCTTAGAGTTCATCATGTCTTTGCTCTGTTGTTTACTAAATTTGATCTTGTTGTATCTTGTCCTCAATCTTGCTCTCTTGCTTTACTTGTTCTTTTTTTCTTCTCCCTCTGTGTCTTTCTGCCCATCTCATATTACCTGCCTCCCCACTATTCAATCTTTTGTCTCTTTATAATCTCTTTACACGTTCCCCTCAGGCATTTCTGACCCAGTTGGTGTGTAACTTGCTGGATGAGGGCAATTCTTGCTTCAGAGATGGGGATTGGCGCCAGGCCACTCAGCAGTATGGAGAGGGGATCAGTGTTGCCCGCTACGCCCAGGCTGAGGCCCTTGTTATCCCTCATGAGCTGCTGGAGAGCCTCTATGTCAACAGGGCTGCTGCCTTCTATCAGATGGTGAGGAAGAAGGGGGTGGTGGGAATGTGTCACCTGGAGATGTACATGCATGTGGATTAATAAAAAACTGTAAGGAATGAAAACTGAAAGGATGTTTGGATGACTAGTTACTGGTAAACCAATCAATGTTTTGAACTGTTAGTCCTCACACAGATATAGATATACTTTATTTAACCCTGGAGGGAAATTAAGTTGACACATTGTGACTGAGTAACATTATATTCACATTACCACAAAAATAGTTTCAGGATGAGTCTGCCAGATTTCCATTAATGGAATGACTCAACAGTGCAAGTAACTTTTAGCTCATCAGTTGCACTTACTGTTAATTTAGCCGCAGAATCTCACCCCTAAACCTCACAGCTTATCAGATTTTGTTCATGAATTTGTTTGCATGCAATGAGGTAATTTGATTATTTTTCTGTTTTTCTGGGTTGGAGTGGGAGTGTGTTATAATTTTGAGACACAATATCTGTAATAATACTGGGTGAAACAGTGTTTTTTAGTCTTTGAACATTGTGTCGTTTGTGGTTGATGCATCAAGATATCTGTTGATAATTCTGTGTTGGTGTTGTTTAGTGCTACATATAGCACACCCACCATCAGAAATGATCTGACATGATGTATCAAGTTTTTTGACACAACAAACTGTTTTGTGGTGCAGTGGGACACCCCTTGTAACGCTTGCAGCTGTTGCTGTTTTCTGTCTTAGAGGGAGTTTGACCGAGGTGTTCAGGACTGTGACAGTGCACTGTATGTGTCAGAGGGCAGTCGCAGGGCTTTGTACCGCAAAGCAATTTGTCTGAGGGAGTTGGGACGACTCAGAGAGGCCTACGAGTGTGGAACCAAATGTCTCCTCACAGCACCACATGTATGTCAACACCAAAAAATCAAATGACTGTTTTTCCACATCATTTATAACATAGTTAATTAATGCAGAAATTTGAAATACAGTCGATAAGGTCAGTGTGCATTTTGAATTATATGATTTTAATGTGATATATGGTATGGTATATCTTCATGACTACATTGTGTTTCATATTATAATTTGCTAAATTTAAAGTGTTGGCTCTTCCTTCTTTCATCTTCCAGGACCGACAGGTGAGCGAACTGGCCCAGGATTTAGCCAGTAAACTGGGCCTGAAGGTCCGTAAAGCTTATATCAGCTCTCAGACTGAGTCCACAGCCAATGAGGGGGAGAGTCATGGGGAGACTTCCCCACCCACAGGAGAGGTGGGTGCTGTTGTCACAATGTAGAGCTTGTGATGTTGTGACTATGTGAGAGGCTTAATAGGGTTATGCTCTTTAATTTTCTTTAGATGTCCTCCAATGGGCTGGAATCTCTGGGTGACATCGGACCAGGTATGACAAACTGGCAAAGCTTGAATTTGTCTGATTGCACACAGACTCTCTTCTATGTTCCCATATTCTCTCTATTGCTGTTTTCTTCCATGTCAGCGGATATGTCAAGTGCACAGTGCATCCCAGCTCCTTTGGCCACGCCCATCCCAGTCAGTGATGATCCGGCGACCCCTGTGGTGACGCCATGCACTGACTTGTCAGAGAGCCCCAGCAGCCAGGCCCTGCCTCCCATGCCGTACTCTGTCCCGGTGTCTGAGCACATGGACGAATGCAGCAGTGTCATCAAGGACGAGCTGGACAGTCTGCTGGAATGCATCCCCAAGAAAGTCAGTGAGGCGAGTGAGGGACAGAGACAAAGAGAAATTAACTAGCCATATGCCCTTAATGGGCAACAATTGTTTTTCTTCATTATTTCAGCAGCAAAGGTTGGTCTTAGTTAATTTGACTTCATTAAATGTCTGTCTGTGTCCTGCTCCAGAGTCCAGTCCAAGGTGCTATCCCCACCAACCTTCCTAACACTGCGGTTGCCCTCCGCCCTCCATACTCCCCCAACCTTCCAGCCCCATCACCTCAGCTTCCTCCAGCCTTCTTCAGCTCGCCCATCAGTGACATGGCCCCTCTGGAGCCTTACTCGCAGCTGGCTCAGCGGGACCAAGGCTCCACCCAGGCGCAGGACGCACTGGGAGGCTTCTCCTCAGGGCCTGTGGATGGAGAAGGGAAGGCAGGTATTGCTGCTGGTGGGCTGGACTCGTTGTCTGAGTATACTCTCCCAGGTGAGCTAAGTAGTAAAAGTCTCAATATTGTGTGTTTCTACCTGATTGAGTGGAATATTATTTACTAAGTGATTTTGGCATGACAGTAGATCCACAGTGAAAGATTATGTTTTTTAAACTTCAGTCAGTGATGTTTGAAAATGACACATAGCGTGTCATGTCATGATGGATTGTCAAATGTTGAAATTCATTGGAAATTGGACTTGCTCAGTTTTTGCAGCTCGACTTATGAGTCACATGTGCAGTGGCAAGAAACAGTAAGTGATCCCTTTGGAATGATCTGCATTTGTGTGTAGATTTGTTGTAAAGTGTGGTCAGATCTTCATCAGTGTTGTTCGTCTTCACATTGAAAAAAGACTCGGACATTCAGGAGTTAAAAACCTGGAGTTCAGTCAAGGACAAAAGATTGGAGCAGTGGATTAGAGCATCTTTGAAATATATTAAAAACACTCAAACATTTCTGTTGACTAGACGCATCTGCTGTTGTGAACAATACCTGAACAAGAACTTGAAAACATCATCTCAGTGAATTAAGGTGAAGGATGAAACATGGTTTGGAGTCTATTTTGCTGCCTCTAGGCCTGGACAACTCATCATTATCAGGGGGGAAATGAATTCCAAAGTATGTCAAGGTCTCTTACAGGATAATGTCAGTGTGGTTGTCTGCCAGCTAAAGCCCAGTAGAAGTGGGCGAGGCAGCCGGACAGTGACGCTGAAAACTGAAGAAAATCTATTACAAGCTGTCTTCAGATGAAGAAAATGCACCTTATGGAGCGGCCCAGTCAGAGCCCAATCCTTAAACCAGTAGCAGAATTTTGGAAAAATCAAAAGAGTGGCTCACACTGGACATAGTGAAAATACAGCTGAGCTGAAGTTCTGTGAGGAAGAACCCCTCCTGAACATTGGACAGGTCTGGTCCATAGCTGCTTGTTTGAGGTTATTGTTGTGATGAGGTTTAACAGCTATTGAATTCAAGGGTTCACTTACTGTTTACACCGTGAACGTTTCATGGTCCAGTTGTGTAGAGATGAGCGATTATCAGGCTGTGGATATGTTCATGCAAATACATTTTAAAACGAAAACTATCTTCGCCCACGCAAGTGTTTTAGCTACATATCAGAAACAGCATCCATCTCTATTAACATATCTGAAAATGTACATCACATGACCATTCACATACATTCGGCGGGTGCAGATTGTCAACTCTGCAGTTGGTTAATTGTGGAAAATATTTTGGAAAAGCAACAGCAGAGGCAGTTGTAGCATTAAAATGCAGAATTTAACTGCACAACAGCTGTGAGCCAAGACAACAAGGTCAGAAAAGCTTGTAATTCATTATCTGTGTTAGATTCACCACTGGTGGCCGTGACTTAGACGAAGACCCAATCAGGGAGCAAACGTTGGTGTCTGTCATCTTTTCTCACTCATTGTCTAATTTTCTGCCCGTCCAGACTAAGACTACTAAAATAGGGCCAGCAGCATTTCCAGTAGTCTCCTCTCAGGCTCAAAAACTGCAGAGTCTGGACACCAGGTGTCAACATTGCAAACTTGAAAGTATTGGTGTGGATGTAGCTTTAGTTTTAGCTCAGCTCAGTTTTTATTCAACAAAAGAGGGCAATTCTAAAGGGTTCGCAAACTGCTGTATTTGAAAAAAACATGTCTTATTGAGTGATGACTTAATTCTCCTTTTTATATTCGAACTTAAGTGACTTTTAGCTGTGCCATTCAGAAATTGGTGCAACAGGAATGATCTAGTTTGAATTATTGTCTTTTGTCGTGATAATTTAAGTCTGCCAAATTAAAGTAATCCAGAGGGAACATGATCAGTACTAGCTGCTTAGTTTTCTCTTGTTCAGTTACTAGAGCTCAGTCCAGAGGTAGTTTAAACCTGAGCTGTGCGTCAGCAGCAGACAGTGTGAGTCAGCATCATTACAATATGATGTCTGACACCGGTGTCCTTGTGTCTGTGGTCTTCAGGGGGACGAGTGTGTCACAACTTCATCCCGGGAATGCGCAACAACAGTTCTGCACATGCAGTGAGTAGCACACACACACAGAGTATTTAATTCTTCACCATCTTCATCATTCTTCATCAATGGCAAGGCATTTTAAAATGTTGCATTAACAGTAATTTCTGGCTATACAGTTATGCTGCTATGGAACGTTTTAGTTTTATACCACATCTGCTTTATCCTCCTCTCCTTTTTCAGAATGGTCCAGCGGGAACAAACTTGTCTCTGCTCTCCAGGAATCCTCTGGCAGCCACGCATGAGTTTCGTCAGGCCTGTCATGCCTGTTACAGCCGAATAGGTTTGTTCAAGTCCCTGACATCTGAGCCACTTTTTTATTTTGACTAGCTTCTCTTTTCCTTCCATCTTCTAAATTCATAATGGGACGTTGCATTTTTGGTTTTACCACAAGCTTATAAAGTGCACATGCTCTATCATATGTGAAATGTTTAAACATTGTTTTTAAGTGATACTTGATAATTAAAATCAGAATCAAAATACTTAATTTATCCTGAGAGGGAAATTTGGTCAAATCTGTGTCAAGTAGGGATTCTGATCTCACTCTAACTTAACCTTTCCTCTTTCCACCTCTCGCTCACAGGTCCACATGTGATGGACTACAAGTATCAGCCAGAGGCAGCACACCGCTGCAAACGAGATGTTCTGCTGTGTCGCCTCAAAAACACAGATGACCCCACATGGAAGAGGATTCGGCCCCGGCCTGCACGGAACAACTTCCTGGGGGCATTTGTACTCTGTAAAGGTGTGTCTGCATTATTAATTGGATACCTGTGTATGTTCTACTTGGGAAGTACCAGTTGAGAAAGGGTGGCCATCAGTCAGATGCAGCTACTTGTGCATATATGTGTTCTCCTTTTCACACTCACACGCCGTCCTCTCTTGGTCCCGCAGAGGTGCAGGAGCGTCAGGAGTGCCAGTATGGGGAGAACTGTACGTTTGCCTACTGCCAGGAGGAGATTGACGTGTGGACGCAAGAGCGGAAGGGCGCGCTGAGCCGAGAGCTGCTGTTTGATCCACTGGGCAGCACAGAGCGACGGGCGCTCAGTGTCACCAGGCTGCTGCAGCTCCACATGGGCATGTTCATGTTCCTCTGTGAGGTAAGACCACAGGATGTGAGACTCCACTTCTGCTGTTTTTTGTTGTCTTTTGATCTGCACCTTTGGCACATTGGAACAAAATCATGGTTTATCTGCATCTCTTTCCCTTTTGTACAGGAATGTTTTGACAGTAAGCCTCGCATTATTAGCAAACGCAGCAAAGAAAATTTAGCGGTGTGCTCAAACCTCACAGCTCGACACCCGTTTGATGATAACAAGTGAGTGTGTTGTGTTTTCAATTATGATTTTGTTTAAATACAGTCCTACAATTGTTTTTAGTAATGTTCAGTAATACTGTGATAACAGAGCAGATAAAGACTTATAATGGTACCCTTGTTCTCATGCTGCCTCAGTAATAATGTATCGTGATGTACCTGTACCTGCTGCAGGTGCCTGGTGCATGTGGTGAGGTCCGCTAATGTGCGCTACAGTAAGGTGCGTCCCCTACACCCCCTCTGTCAGTTTGATGTATGTCGCCATGAGGTTCGCTACGGCTGCCAGCGTGAGGACAGCTGCTCTTTTGCACACTCCGTCATAGAGCTCAAATGCTGGGTCCTACAGCAGGATACTGGTGGGTAGAAAACACACACACACACACACACACACACACACACACACACACACACACACACACACGGTTTAAGAAATGTTACATTGAAACCATTAGAGGTGTGCCACATTGAAATGACGTCTAATATGCTGATAAAACAAGACGGGAATCAACACCAACAACAGACACTTAAGACAGTGTCTTGTAAAGTAAGTGATAAGTCATTGAAGGTTTTTTCACACAGCTGCTTCCTGATATTTTCCTTAGGTATCACCCATGAAGAGATGGTGCAGGAGTCAAAGAGACACTGGCAAAGGCTGGAGCAGAATGCACAGAAGCAGCAGAAGGTGAGACAGGAAAGGGCACTGGCACAGTTGAAAATGTTGCTCTGTATATTTTCCCCTCCTTTTCTATCTAATTAGGTCTGGCCAGTTCCCCCTGTACCGCAAGAGTGGTCACTGTAAATTTTCTATGTTATGCCTGATTGGGTGAAGACAGTCCCATGCTTCTTCTGAGACTGTTGTTTTCACCTGACAGCACATAACGTCACCTGTAATTTAAGTTGAATTATCTGACAAGTAGTTGGTTTTGCAGTTGTTATACTCCTGTAAACCTTAAACAAAGTTAATCAGGCATTTTTTTTTCAGCTCGTTGAACAGCTGTCTTCTTCCATGTCTATTCAGGCCAGATTATGTGTTCAGCTTTAAAATGCAATAATTTATGAGTACATAAGATGAAATCCCATCTAAAAAATGCATCTATATGTTGCACAGTGGGTAAAGCAACTGATTTGTCTGTCATCAGTGTTAACTTGTCATTTCTCCCTCTGTCTTTCAGCCTCTCCATATCCCACATCCCAGCAGCAGTGTACCTGCAGGAGGAGTGGGGGGAATGGCGGGTGGTGGCGGAGGAATGGGGGGAGATGGCCTAGGTGGTGGTGGAGGTGTGACCCCAGTGGGAGGGGTTGGGGTGGGGGGGTTAGGAGCAGTATCAGGACGCGGACGACCCCTCAACCTAAAGATGAAATTTGTGTGCGGCCAGTGCTGGAGAGAAGGACAGGTCAACGAGCCTGACAAGAACCTCAAGTACTGCACTGCCAAAGCACGTCACAGGTGAGGGCCGCCTCCTGCACAAGCATGTAGCATGTAGTCAAAGCAGTAGAACACAGTGTGTTGTTGTAGTGCCCAAATATTGACTTTGGCTTAAATACAATGAAGGCCAATGAGATTTTTATTTTTCAATCTGGTTTTTATGGCATCATTTATACTTCTTTGTGGATGTGTACACAGACATGTAGTTGCTATACCTGTTTCTAATCCACTTGGAGAAGCACATGTGTGGTTTGTGCCAGACATCCACACAGAGCCTGGGGTGCACGCTGTGATGAGAGGGTCACACGGACCCTGGTGTACTTTCAGATGCCGAAAATCTAACACTAGTTTCATGCTGTCCATTTCAGTTGTGTTTTACAACTTGTATTTGGATTTGAGTTGTGTTCTGTTAACATGTTGTTATAGTATTGACAAGTGTGTATAAAAGAACTAAATGAAACTCTGTCACCTTGCTTCTCTTAGAGCTCATTCCCTTTGTTTGAACTAACATTGGCTCTCTTTCTCTTCAGCTGGACAAAGGAGCGTCGAGTTCTGCTGGTGAAATCATTTGAGAAGAAGAAGTGGGTTGTTGTTAGGCCTCTGCCTTTCTCCCGCACGTACCCACAGCAATACGATGTGAGTTCCTCCCTTTTTTTCCTGCAGGCATTATGTAGTGTTTCCTGTTCGCTCCCTCCACACCTCCACCCCTCTCACATGCTGAGTGCGGCTGACTCTGTTCTTGCCCTCTGGGACAGGTGTTGTTGTAAACCTCCTCACCCCTACAGTCCTCTGTGCTCTGTAGTGTCTTTTTTCATGTTCCACAAGTTTCAACTAGTTGTCTTCAGTCTCAGATTATTGAAATGTTGGTGTTGAAAAAAGTGTTAAGTAACACAATACGTCAGTAATTGTAGGATTACCACATTTGACTCAATTTAAGTTTTAAACAACCAGTTAATTTTATCCAACTGTTTCTAGAGACCCCTGTAGTTTTCCACAGTGTCGTCTACAACTGACACATCACAATACAAAGGTCCAACAAAATCCAATAGAAAGATCTGTTGCAATGCTGTCTATCACTCTGTAACCCCTAACAATCACTCCTCTCTCACCCAGATGTGTGTGCATGTGATGAAGCAGAAGAAATGCCACTATATTGGGAACTGCTCCTTCGCTCACAGTCTGGAGGAGAGAGACGTCTGGACGTACATGAAGAACAACAGCTGTAAGCTCCTGCTTCCTCGTCGAACCACTGCAAAGACAAATCTTCTCCCCACACATTTAGGTCTTGATTGGTTAATCATGTTACAGCTTTTGTCATTTAAAACATCTAATATATCAATTCAGAAAAAAGAAAAATAACACATTTGTGTGGGTGTGTTTTATTCATGCCTGTTTTTTTTATTTCTAATCATGTCCATTGTGTCTCACTTTGCCCACCATAAGTCACAATAAAGGCCTGCAATTACATAGATTTTTGAAGTGCCTACCCCACTCCACCTGCACTGATTATTCTTCCACATAACTATATTATATATCCTATATTCAAGGTCACAGGTTGCCTTCTTACCCTGTCTTACCCTTTCTTATCCTCACCTGTCCGCAGTGAGAGACATGCAGCAGATGTACGAACTGTGGCTGCAGCTCACCAATCAAAGTAGACGCACAGATAGCTCAGCTGTGACCCCGCCTCCAGAGGACAAGCAGGTCACCATAACAGCAGATTACACAGAAGGCATGGTGAGTGGTTAATAAGACTTACATCAGAGATCAGATACCTCAGTGGCTTGATTATCAGCTGAATATGGCTCAGACATTTTCTCTTAATGCCTCAGGTAAAATCTGATGACTGGATGATTCTGCTCTAGCTTGCTGCTTTCATTGAAAGGTTTATCACTAGAGATTGTGTTTTAAAAAAAAAACAAAAAAAAAAAACATTACATTGTGCTCATAATGGAACTCATGTTGTTTGTCAGTGTGACAGCTCATTGTATTATTATTTGACATTGTATTTGAACAAAGTTTGCTCAAGTCATCTCTTTTGGCCCAAGCTGCCATGACTGTTAGTGTGTGAGAGATGAGCTATGTTTGTGTGTCATTTCAGGGAGGCAGACGGTTGTCAGATGGGGACGACCTCTGAGTTTTGCTGTGTTGACCAGAGGCAGCTGATCGCTACTGAGCTACAGCCAGAGACAGACAGAGAAAGGCATGCCACACCAGCTACAACTAAACAGTCCATCACCTTTACCAGTCTGACCTCCTCGAGCATCTAGCCAGCAGTGTGAGAGCAGATGGACACACAACAGAGCAGTTGACCCCTGCACATGCGCGCACGCACAAATACACACACACACACACACACACACACACATTCAGCACGACACAAGTTACAGGCACCGGTTAATGCGAAGACAAAGCTTTGTTAGTAAAAATACAGGACTTGGCTTAAGCGTTTTGTTCTATATCATGCTGCAGTTCCACACAGCACCTTTAGGTTCCCCTCCAGCACATTATTATGCAGGACTTCCGCAAACAACTAGTTCTCCTCTGACTAAAATAATCAACTCGTGTTCCCTTGTGTTCTTTGGACTTATTAATTCTGTGTCCACCAAGCACCTCTTTAATTTTTATTTTTTATTATTTTTTTTTTTTTTTAAATCCTCACAGGAATGACACAATTCTTGGTTGGGCGCGCTGGTCGCAGCTCTTGATTATTTGCTTGGTGAAAACTCAATTGAAGCTCAGCGCTCTTACACAAAAAGTTAAAATGATAACTTGTAAGTGCCAAAAATACCAGGCCCTCAGTGCCGTTGATGGTCGTCAAGACTGAAGAAACTATGAAGCACAAGTGAAAGAGGTTCTTGGTGGACACTCCTCATTAAGCTGCGAAACAACCAAATCCTACTCTCCTTCCTTCTTGGGACTATAGTGAGAGGATCAAAATAACGTTTTGGAAGAAAAATGATTTTAAGCGTCATTTTTTTTTTCCAAGGGGAGTTGTACTTCCTTGTTATATTGTTTGCCATATTGGCAGAACGCTATGAATGTAACGCCTGCATGGGCCTTTAAAACAAGGAAATTAGTCATTTAAAAAATGCTGTGGTTGTGGAATGTATGCAATTATACTTACGAAAATATAATGAAACAAAAATGAACTAATCATTTCCCCCACTACCCTCTTTATTGATAAGAAAAAAGGTCCTTCGATAACTGTTTGAGTGTGGGACAAGCACAGACACATACATCCTCACATTAACCTTGCAGTTGCTGTCAGCCAACGTCCAGGTGATCAAAGCATGCTTGAATGTCAGGTCCTTGTAGGTTGACAAAAAGGAGGATAAAATAAAGAAAAAAATCTCAACTAAACATGGGCCTAAAGTAATTGTTGCATTTCTACTGTGTCATGTGCTTTATGCAGCTGACAGATGTGAAGCTGGTGTAGCAGGGCTACAGAGAAGTGACTGCCTAGAGCTGCTCTCAACAATAGATCAGCTCAGACAATGTTTGCCCATTAAGAAATGATGACCTCGCTTGGACTGATGCACAGTGAAAATAGCGACTGTGTAGAAGATTTAAGTTGTGAAAAAATAGATAACAGCTTTGTAGTAATTTAAGAAAAAAAGTGATGATGAAAAATGATTAAAGACTAAAAATCTGGGAAAAAATTACTGAAGAAAAGATTGAAGATAATTAAGAATATATTTTTTTTTATAATAGTTTAAAATGATTTGAATGTAAAGGCAAGTTGCCATGTGTTCAGTCAAACTGGGGTCATTATTTCAGTAAACCCACTGTGCTCCCACAGCCTTCAAAAGGAAACCCGTGTTCCTCAGCAACACCCAAATGTTCTGTTCCAGATAGCTAACGGTAGCCCTGAGATAAACCTTTTCATTATGTGAAACCTGCTAGCTTGAGACAGGGAAACGATTCGCACCACATATTGTGCCTATAAACAACACATCTACATGTGACATGAACACACATACGAAAACATACAAACACACACACACACACACACACACAGAGGCAGGATATCAGTTATCATATTCTAGCCTTTAATGTGGACGGAGACACGATGGAGGTATGTCTATATTCAAATACATATACACACATATTATGCATATTTACAAATAATGGTATACTACTAATAATAATTGATAACTTAGCGGTTAAGCTTAATAAATATATAACCTGAAAAGCTGTATTGATTACATAGAAGAACTTCTTGTTATTGAGGTATTGCTATATGACATGTATCGCTGAACTAGATGACTATAGTGAATTTTTTTTTTTTTTTTGTTTTAATGATTCTTTTATTTTGTAATTTTTCCTTCTGTGTGGGTTGTTCCAGACAGGGTTTGTTTGAAGGGATTGCCACAAGGAATTATTTTAAGTTTAAGTCTGGCTGTATAGAAATGGGTGACTGAGGGTTAAACCTTTACATGAGACCAGACAAGTGGAGTGAGGCACTCGACTGAGAGGGATGTTTTTTTTTTTTGTTTTTTTTTTTTAGGTTGTTTGTTTTTTTTTGTTTTTGTTTTAATTTATTTAAAGTGCAGCAGCTATACTATGTGGACACAAAATGAAAAATTTCCTGTGCTGCTAATTTTCTATCCAGAGTGACTTCAGCTCAGTGCATCAATCCAGCGAATGGCTTCACTTCTCAAGATACAGATATTACACTGAAGCATTTCTAAAAGCATTATTATTAAACAAATAAGTTGAAAGGAGACACTTTCCCTGTGGACGAGGTTTTTAAACCACAGACTGGTCTTAATCTGTGATGTTCCCTCTGTCTGCACACCTTCATTAAGGTCATGGTATCAATAGAGAAATGGTTGCAACACCAGATGTCCTAATTATCCATCTCTTGAAAACTGACTAAATCAGAATTTAGATGGACGACCCCGAGACTGGGTTGAGCCAAAACACAGACCTCAGATCAGTTATACTGGTCTCTTAGCAGCAGTTTGTTGGGGATTGTTGATAATGAGCCCTTGTCTGGAGCAGCCCAGGTATTACCTTCTTTGAGGGATCGTATTACTACTACTCCTAGTATTATGATGAATATGATGACGATAATGATTGCTATCTATTGACTATTTCGATTTCTCTTCTATATGCTATTGATATATGTATGTTAATTGCAATGTATAACTCTCTCTTTATATATGTATCCATGTATGAATATAATAATTTACAGTAAATATGCATCTGTGTATGCAGCAGTGCACAGCTCTGTCTCGGGGGCAGTGAGCAGAAAATGTTCCACTTCTGATAGTTGCTGTAAGGTTCTTAAATTAAATCCTACAGCTGGTGACATCAATTATCAGTTACCACCAGCTGTAGTTTGTCAGTAGTACAAGATATTTTACACAGTATGGTAGACCTGCTAAATATTAATACTCTCTGAGCTCTGTTTGTAGGCCTTAGGATAGTTAAGGCACTGGTCATAGGAAAAAAAAAAAAAGGATAGTTGATGAATTAAGTATATATACTGTTTCCCCTTGTCAGTGTCTCAGTGTTAACCTACCAGCAGAGCTCTTTGCTCACTGCCTTTGCTGTGCGTTTTTGTGTAATTCGATTCACCAGACAGGACAGATCTGGAAATGAAAGCATACATAGAGGCCTATATACTCCCATATAGCGCCTTATTCGATATACTACACTTATAAGATGATACATACCCCTATTGTATAATCCTGCTTACTATATACAGTATATGATACCTGATACCTATTATAATACTTAGACACCCTTATACAGTAATTTAGATAAGAGATGGTGGAGCTGTTTTATTTCTGTGGCTGTGGATGAGTTTGCTGTGGTCAGTAATGTGTTCCCATATTGTTTTTCAGGGAGTTTAAAAAGGACAAGTTGTTAGGAGAGTGCCACATACTCAAATGCTCTTTATCATTGAAGTGGACAAAAAGGAATGTTTTTTGTTTGATGTGAGAGACCTTGAGAGATCTTCTGTAATGAAATGGTTTTGCAGAAGAAGCAGAGCATTTGAGGGTCGGCTCTTCTTCTATTGTTGGAGAAAGACCAGCATTGATGATGTAACTGACACGCACAGAGAAAAAAAAAAAACTGTAGATGTCTGTGCTGTGTGTGTGTGTGTGTGTGTGTGTGTGTGTGTGTGAGTGAGAGAGTGTGTGTGTGTGTGTGTGTTACAGGCAGGCAAATCATGACACAAATTTAATGGGGAGGCAGGTTGCTGCTACTGCATCTGTACACAGAACAAATCTCAGAGTAATTTTATTACATAAACTCTGATTTTCCATCTAAACAAACTTTGGTTGCACTGTTGTACAACAGCATATAGTTGATCAGTTTACCTTATCAGATACAGCTGATTACCATTCATGGTGAAAAGATGAGGAAACTAGTCTGTGACACCTGAAATTTGTCTGGCAGTGGACATTGGCCCCGGTGCAGAAGTCACTGTCCCTGTCCTTATCTGAGGAGATTTGGTCCTGAATTATTCCATTTATCTTTTCTTGATCATCCATTAGCATGATGATCAATGCCACACTCCAATCAGACTTTGACTTCAAAAGGCTTTAATATAATTAGATGATCTCCACAAGGGTGAATCGCCAATGCCAAGCCTCTTTTTTTCTGACTAGAGCTCGGTAAGAATGGCTTAACTGAAACATGCATTGTATTGCTCAACTACCATACTTAGAATTTGGTAAAGGCCTCAGGCCTGGTTCAGACCTGGTATTAATACGTCTCAGGTGATCCCAACACACATGGTCATCTCTAAGTACATTGTTTTCCGCAAACATTAAAATGTGTCTCCACATGCATCTCAAATTACAATTTATCATTGGATCTCACATCCCCACTCTGTATGAAAATAAATGTGTATGCAATGTTGTTTTCAGTCAATCCAACTGTGACAGATGAGCCTGTTATTTGTGAAAGAGCGAGCAGGGCATGAAGTGGCGTAGCCAATTGCCGCACTGTGCGCAGTTTGACAATGAAATTAGGTTTTAGCCATATGAAATACTTTTGTTTGTCATGAAACTGTGAATAATGAGACTGTGACAGGAGGTCAGCGGAATAGACACATCTGTGTGTGTGAACATGTGACCCCTGAAAGTTGTCTGAGTGATCAGATCTCAAATGAGTGTGTTCACACCTGTACTTAGCTCGGATCACCAGTGACAGGTGTTGCCAGGTCTGAACAGGGACACAGGTGACCAGATTACACCCTCAAAAGGTTTCTCATACTGTCCTTCATCTTGAAGTGTTCCCGACTCCTCAGGCTGACTTGGAGCTGACTTCAGTGCAAGACACCCCCAACACATAGACACTCCCATTGCCTTTCATGCCTTCATTACAATAGAGTAATTATTCACCCAGCACAGACATGGTGACATTGAAACCATTAGCAACATAAGAAATTGTTTTTATTCAGTTGTGAAAGGCTATATATATATATATATATATA
>CM076668.1:5997864-6056536 GCA_038496675.1 Rachycentron canadum
ATATATATATATATATATATAAAAGCACTGCTGGCCTCAGTGCTTGATAAAGCAGACTTAAGTAAAGTTAAGAAAATATTATTTGTCTTTAAAGTCACTTGACTTACAGTCATCTTTGCTCCGAAGTGATTTATGCCTCGTACATCAGTTCTAGTTGGTACATCCTGCAGTGGTTTCATGAAATAACATGGTTCTCAGCTGTGGAACAAGGTTCTGCTCATGTAACCCTCCCCCCACCCTCCCTCCTTTCTAGCCCCACCTTGTCCCTTCCGGGCCCCTTGAACCATTTGTGTCATTTGGTTTGCAACACCAACACACACCTACACAGCCACAAAAAACCTTAATAAATTGGTTTTCAATCAGTTAGAAAATTATTGGTTATTTGAATTGTTTTCAACAACTTGGATGAAGAAACCAGGGTTGTAAAGAAGTGGAAAAAACAAGGCCTCTTTTTGTACTGTATTTTTACATTTTGTTGTCTTATGATTTGTTTTATCTTCTTGACTTTGTTTTCTCTTTTCTCCTCCCTGGTTGGAATTTCATGATCACATAAGTGGACCAAATCTCTTGAAAGCATTTAATAAACAGACTGTTTTAGAAAAATGTGTTTTTCATTTTTCAAATCACACAATTCAAGTCACTTGTGGAGGATCCTGACATTGAGACACATGTTGCTGAGGTTATTCACCCTAAAAATGGGAAATTAATTTTTAATTTTTGCTGTGCCTCATTTTTTTTAGAAGAACTGGATCCTCTGCATGAGCATAGACAGACAACATGGCCACAATAAGATAAACCACAGTTTTGGATGAGGATTGAGTTTCTGTGTGAAGCTCAGTGCAAGAACACATTAATGAGCATTTAGAAAGAACTTTGTGACATGAATGAACATATGATAATCGCCCTCAATTTATAACATCTCTCCACAACAGGTTCCTCGTATGCAGACAGCAAGGTGTTAAACGTGTTAGTTGACCCAAATCACACAAATTTAACCTTTTGATAAACCATACACATAGTCCATGGACACCTGCACATTACACCAATATGGGATTATGAAAATCTCATTTGAAATTCTGAGGAATTCTTACAGGAGTTACAACAATTAATTACTAGGCTACAAAAAATAATTATTTTTCAGCTTCTCAAATAGGGCAAATTGCCACTTTTCTTTTACCTACATTAGTCTGGAGATGAACCAATAATGAATTTAATAGTTGCTATGAACATTAATTAAAATGCTGATATGACAGCACAAAAAAAAGATACATTATTACATTGAATACACATCAGTTTCTGTGTATTCTTCCAAGTGCATGTATAAGGTGACGAAACCTCAAGAAACACCACAATACAGTGCAACTGAAGGTTAACAGCCCCTGCCTCTGACGCTGCCAACAAAAACTCAATGTCTGAACTTCACAGTGATGGGCTTTTATTAAAACCAGTCTGATTGCTTCACTGTCGACTTGGATGAGCTTTACCACACGTGTCTACAATGGTCTTACAAAAAACGGTCTTACACGTGTGAACGCACTCAGTGACCCACACACAACCTGTGAGTCTCCCGTGTGAGGCCCCATGAATGCTCTGGACCCACAGTTATGCGTTTTAATGAACTTTGTGTTTCCCCTGAGGGGGATGCCTGGTCAAGCTTTAATAATTAGTATAATCCACCCAGGTGTGCCAGATGTGGGGCCCTCGTGCCGGGTTTCAGCCGCACCCGGTGGAAATAAAGCACTATTAATCTGATTATTGCCTGTGCACCGTCAAAGTGTCCGTGCACGTGTTTCACATATTTCCACGTGTTATACAGGGTTTCACAAAATAAATTGTCCATCGGACGTTAGTTGACAATTGATTACATTTTTCCTCCTATGTCTTTAAACGTGTGTTCGCATCTTATAGCCTACATATTGTGTTTGTGTGTATCAGTTTCATGAAATTGTTATATTTCATTGGCAATATTTACATTGTATATGTTTAAATTAAAATGTATCTGTGTTTTCCTTCCGGTTCTTGTCGTACACACAGACTCCAGACTAACTAACAGGTGGTGTTTGCTACTACTTCTTTCTAATTATTAGCTGTATTACATTACATAACTCACCGCCACATTTGGCGTTTGCACTTCTTTTTTTTTTTTTTTTTTTAACCTTAGGTAACTGAGACGCGGTTCCGGATTGGCTGTCATCGCCGTGACGGACACAAACACTGGCCAATCGGCGCTCGTTCCGTTGATCGCTGGCAGAAAGCACGCAGCTGATTGGCTGCGGCGAAGGCGGTGACTGCGTTAAGTAACACTCGCAGTGGATGACCCCGTAAAGTTTCACCGTCCCAAACACTGAGTAGTTGTCAATGTGAGCTGTCAGGCACCGACCAGCCTCCAGGAGAGTGCGTTTTTTTAATCTGATCCTTGTATTAGTTCTTATCAGCTGTTGATCAGCCGGGAAACATTTGATTGACCTTATTGCAAAGAGTAAAACATGACTACAGAGATCCCGGAGATTTTCAGGACTCTTCTTGAGCATCCATTTGCTCTCCCTAACTTTGATGATAATGGTGAGTTACTGTCAAGTCAAACATTCAAGTGTGCTTTATTTTTTAACATGCAGCACTGTGACTCGAGTTTTTTTTAATGCAAAGAAAGACGCTTAAAACTAAGAAAGTCGCTTTGAAACTAATTGTTTTATTTCTGCCTTCAACTGCGTGTTTGTTGCGTAATCCTCGTCAGCTGATCTGAATGGGAATTGATGCCAGTTGCTGGACTGGAGATCTGTTTCTTGGCTTTAGTTGAATTCCAAAGGTTACCAGGATTGATCATATCAGTTCCAGTCAGAGCTAATGGAGGACAGACTTATCGGGCAGCTCCAACAGGTAGCAGCAGTAATTCAGACAGATTCTTCATTTGTGTTGTCCAGTTTAAGTTCGTGCTTTCAAAATAAAAGTAGCTATATTTCATAGTCATGGAGTTGGGGTTAATTGCCTGGTGACATTAAGCTGGAGGACCTTTGGTGATCATCATGTTGTCAATGCAGTAAAATGTCATCTCTCTTGGATTGAACTGACAGGTAACAAATTCTGATGATCTCAGACGTGTCTGCCTGTCCTAACTGGAATAGTGAGCCCCTAATTATCTCTGCATTAATGCTCAAACAAATATAACATAACATTTGTTAAATAGCTATCCACCCACTTACATTGTAAGCATGGTTTGTGACAGGATAACATACTCTGTTAAATTAACATTTATCCCCAGAAGGGGATAGGGGGGCTCTCCATCTTCTTCAGTGACTCGTGACGGCTGATGTTAGTCAGACTGCCGTGGCCAGGGGCTTTCTGTCGTTTAGCATCTTTGGGTTGCTCAGATATGAGCAATGATATGACTGGGTCCTCATAACTGTATCTGAGGCACATGTCCAATGGGTGAGTTTAAACACACTTTCCCCTCTGGGATCTGTTAATCAGATAAAAGGCAACAGTTTACCCACTGGTAAAAGATAAAAAAGATTATGGCTCTGTTATTGTCCTTCTGTTTGATGCTTAAGTACTAAGTTAATGTACTAATTCTGTACTGATATAACCCAGTCTGTGTGCATGTGTTTGTCACCTGCTCTCATCTGTCATGTGTGTGTGTGTGTGTGTGATGGATAAAGGGGCTGTTGGGTTTTGCAGGCAGATTCATGATTAAATCACAAGATGGCTCTGTTTGCCGTCTCTGGACCATATTTAGATAAATCAGATCAGGGTCAAGTACATTCATTACACTGAGAGGTACTGATGCTGCTGGCCTCATTTAACAGTATTTCATAATCACTATTATGATTATTATACTTAATTTGCCACTATTTTTCATAATGAAGCAATAATAATAAGTTACTGTATGGATTCATATTGAAGTAGAGTGGTTATAGCATTCTGCTGCATAAACTATCTGGAGATATTTGGTTATTTTTAGGTTTTCAGAGCTGTCCATAAAAGTTATTATAACCTTGCTAGTTTGGGAGGGGTTCAAGATAAAGTAGACAGACAGACTGACCATGACAGAGACTCAAAAGGTCACACAGACAGTGAGATTTTAATTTTGAAAGAGTTCTATCTATATGATCTGACATGGGTCTCAATAGCTTTTCCTTTTTGAGTTTAGGTTGTATTCAGGCTGTGATAATGCACAATGACCTCGCTGAGCCACAGAACACAGACTCCATAAAGCTGCCAACAAAGCAGAGCATGCTGTAAACTTAGTTTGGACTTTTATGAATGAACATGTGAGGCATCAACATGTCATTCTGGTTAAGTTGTCATGTCAACAAAATTCTGTTTTTTTTCCACTTCATTCATTTTGTAGAAAATTGTCATGACAGCAAAGCTTGATTTTTGGAGAATCCCATTCATATTTCAGTAACTCACCAGAATATTATTTTTACACATTACATGAGCTGCCATGCAGCCATGTGAGCCAACTGCTGTTGTGTCCAGCCATGTCTGCACCAGATGTCCAAGTCAGATGGGCCATACCTTGACTGCATCAGCATACATTGAGCAGAATTTAAAGTGGAAGACTTTCAACAACTCAAATGTCTTTTATTATCTGTGACACAGATAATAACTAAAAGGTATGAAGACATAATTGTAGCTTTTGATTAATGTCAACATAAGGAATCTAGATATTCCTGTCTCTTTGATGTAATTAAAAAATTGAACTTCATGTATCCCTGAAGATTTACATGTATCTGCTTTTCAAAAATTAAAAGTCTCTGTACTTCCCTACTAAAACAGAATGTCTTATACTGTGTTTGTGATGTACACTGCAGCAGAGGACTGAATGTATAGAATTGTTTCTTACTTAATTTTACATATTTATGATTATTTTACATATTTTTGATTGTCGTTTAGTATTTTTCCATAAGAGGTAGTTCAGTGTAAGTTTCTTGAGGGCAATAAGAATTGTAAAACGTCATTATACTCACAGGAAAATTGTGGCATTTGACTAATGATGTCCAGTGTATTAACGTGGTTAACATGAGGATAATAGTTCTGAAGTCTACTGGAGCAATGTTTGTGTCATAAGTGTATTGCGAGGTTTTAACCATTGTAAACAGGTTTTGAGTTAAGAATTTGTTGTTGTTCTGTTGTCTGTTAGTAGCTGGTGATGATGAAGGTAATGTTAAGCATGACCCCAGCGACCTTCACAGAGCTCATGTGCGTTTACTGCAGCAGCTGACCTTGAAGGTTTCTTCTCCCCTCATAGTGTTGTGCCCAAAACAGACTCTGCATGACACAAAGGCCTACAAGCGACATGTGTGGAACACCCCCCCAACCCTCCACCCCACCTCCAGCACCACTTTAAAATCCTAGCTTTTTTCAACTGGATGGTGTGCACTGCTGCCTTTTGCAATTTATCAATGTAGGAATATTGGTGCAGGAGCACACTGGAAAATCACTTTAGTGATACAGATGCACACAATGAGGATAACATTGATGTGGAGAGTATGTCCTCAATTTAAATGCATTCGTCTCTCAAACAAAGCAGGATATACTTGCATTAGGGGATCAAGTGCACATACATCCTGCTTTGCAAGTACATTCAATTTTATTTTTCCTTAATATGTGAAACATAAATCACTTCTTCTGAGTAGGATGTAATTAATCTACTGTGGACAAAACAATGCATGATTACAATTATGGATTTATACAATATCATTGCACTGCTCCATAATAAGAAAAACGAGCTCTCTACTAACACCTAAAGGTGATGTGGCAGAGTTACCAACCATCATACCAAGATGAAGCAGTTGCTGTGAGGCCTTTATAGTGCAGTATGTTCTGTGCTGTTGTGGTAACTCAGGATCAGGACTCTGGCACTATACAAATCTTTGCCCTTGGCATGTCCTAGTCTGCTTGGCTGCAGCAGTGTAGCTACAATTGCAACTTACAGCTCCTCTGCACGGCCAATTGATCTCTGCAGGAGCGCCACCCCTCCTGCAGGTTTCTGTATGTGCGCTGCTCTATTGGCCAGCGCCTCAACATATGTAAGGACGTCGCTGCACGTGTTTTTACATGTGAGCGGAGCAGCGTTGACGCGGCAACTTCAGGACGTACTGTACGTTCACTGTGTCCTGTATACATTTCTTGGGCGTTGCTTTTTGCTTAAACTTTAAAATTAACTTTAGTTGCAGACTAAAAAATTGTGCTTTAATTTTTTTCGTGACTATTTCTGACAGCAATGCATAGACTGATAATTAATCGTGAAAGCTGTAAAACCTAGTTATGGTAACAAACTTCAAGCCTGCAGGAACAAATACGGTCCACGTCAGGTAGTGAAGAATATGGTATTCTACCTATATGTCAATACCTAAAGGTCAATATTTATTTATTTTTTTGCCCATGACACGTTTTTCCTCTAATGTATTCAGTTAAAACTATATAACTCGGTCAACCAATGAGAGCTGAGGTAATTGCGACATGACAACCGCCATTGGCTCATCGTTCGAGTCCCCGCCCCTCTGCCCCGGCCTCATTAATATTAATAAGGCCGGGGCGCAGCCCGCCTATCAGCTCTCAGCGGGGTGGACATTTTAGACGAGGAGGTACGATCCGTCCGCAACACCTAAAATCTCACATTTCCGAAGAAGTAGGTTAATTCGCCGAGCTGTCCTGGATGTACTGACGAAAACTGTTACAGTTTCGCGTGGATTTCGCGTATTTTAATCCCTCAGGCACGGCCCGCGACCAAACCAACCGGATAAGCTACTCCTATCGAGCAAACAAGACGATCGCTGAGCCCGCTCCTTTGTCGGTTAACTACTGTTAACATCAACAACAAGGGGGGAAATGTCGGGGGAGCCAATTCTCATCACACTGGAAACGGCCACCGGGGCCCCCAGTTCATTCCCGGTGGTTTTGAAGAAAATTATGGAAATGCCTCCGCCGAATATACTGGACGGGGACGACGGTGAGTGTGAGACTGATGGTTTAAAGCCGCTGCATTGAAAATTAGGTCAGTTGATTAAAGGCGAAGGCACGTGACAGAGACGTGTCATAACAGTGATTCTCTGATAGGGTATCAGCCAGTGTCGGGCGGTGATAACATGGGCACAGCAGGCACTGACGCCGTATGTTGAACACGGGGCTCAGGCCTCTCTTCAGCCTCTGACCCATCCACCATCCAGACCTTTCTAGACACACCCCGGGCTTAAAATGCGGTTTTTGTAAAAAAAAAAAAAACAGGCTGCAAGCCAGCATTTATAGGTTATGTCACTCATGTTTTCTCATGTGCTACTGATGCTATGTTATTGTACACGGGTCAACTGAGCATTTGGAGCATTTACACATAGCTTCAGTCTCAAAGAGTTTCCCACTTATTCAAGTAGTAACAGTAAATATAACCATTTTTCTATTGATCAGTAATGTAGCACCAATATTTAGACAGACTGGTGTAAACCGGCAAATGTTGAGATAATCTGTTGTCGATCCAGTTGAGAATTGCATTTGTCACATGTAGCAGTTTTGAAGACTGTTTGTACCTGTTACTGGGAAGAGAGCAATAAAACAAAATGAATGCTTGGCTTTGTGGCCTGAGGGACATTTCTCGAATGGGGTTTCTTTGTAAAAGAAAACCAAACATGTCCTGCTTCTTCATCAAGGGTGCTTTCCTGTTGACCTCAATATGATTATGCACTAAACTTCTGTTTATATGTGATGACAAATATGTATACACATATTAGTGAAGACTCATTCTTGTATCTTCTCTGTAATTCAGACACTGACAAGGAAAAGCTGTGTCTGGGAGATAATGTCGACCTGGGTGGAGGAGGGAGTGATATGGGGCCTTCAGCCGCCTTGACTCCTGCTATCTGGGAGAAAACCATTCCTTATGATGGGGAGAATTTCCACCTGGAGTACATGGACCTGGAGGAGTTCCTTATGGAAAATGGCATCCCCACCTCTCCTGACGAGGACTCCCTAAAGAGCAGCCTGGAAGGCAGCGCTACGAAGACGGAGAAACTTAAGGATACACCCTCTGCACAGGCAAAAGTTACCAAGCCAGCAAGTGTGTCCCCAGTAGCCCTGCTGCCCATTCAGGAGTTGGACCGGTGTGAGGAGGAAGTGGTGATCATCACCAAGAGTGACTCTGACATCATCTGTGATGTCACTGCAGGTGAGTGGAGGGGGGGGGTCAGAATCTAGAGGGCTGCAGGGTTTCACTAGACTCTTGTTTAGTATGCATTTTACATGACAGAAAACCAGTTGTTTAGGTTGAGATGTCCCAACAAGTTAAACCTAGTTTTTTAGAATGGTGGTTAGAGTTAGAGACAAGGCAGTTTTCTTTGTCTTACCAACCTAAATCTCCATTCAGAAATAAATTGACCTCATTAGAAGATTTAAATGTGCTCGAATGTCAATGAAAGGGATATTTAACATTATAGTTTTATAGCCTCTATTAACTTTTCTAGCCTGATGTTTGTACACAACCACATTTTTTTTCAGAATTTCCATTAGCATCAGTATGCAACCTGTTTCTGTGTTGCAGTTGTATGTATTTACTTGACTGAAATATCCTGTAAACATAATGGCAACTCTGACACTGGTGTGGAGTCAGATTGTCACTCAATCCTGGAACAAGCCACGGGTGGCAAAGGTTGATGGCATGGCAGAAATAGATGCTGCTGCCCTTGCATAGCAAAGATAGTAGCGTTTACCACAATCATACCAGCAGACTATACATGTGGTGGTGTCATAAGGCTTACTAACCCCATATACATGACAGAGATTATGAAAAACAATACTAACTTTGGTGTAGGGCACCAGTGAATCAGCAAGGCCTCTTAATTTAGCAGTTAACCTGACATGACCTGGCTAGTTCATACTATAAGACTGATTGTGTTGCTGACCTCCAAGTTGTTCTGCAGCTAATATTTCAATTCCTATGTTCCTCTTGTGTCTGCTCAGAGGTGACCACTGAAACAGACAGAGTGACCCCTGAGCCCATCGATCCTGATGAAATTGAAGTTGAGATCAACTACGAGCCAGATCCCACAGACCTAGTCCTGTCAAGTGTGCCTGGCGGTGAACTGTTTGACCCACGTAAACACAAGTTCACAGATGATGAGCTCAAGCCACAACCTATGATCAAAAAGGCCAAGAAGGTGTTTGTGCCTGAGGAACAAAAGGTATGCTGGGAGAGGGAGGCGAGCCACAAAGATCTACTTTTGCAGTTTGTTTCACTGTGTGTATAGTTTGTTTTCTGGAAAACATCACCATAAAAAGACAAATTTAAGCATAAAGCAGGGCCTCAATATGTAGGGTTAGCGTTGTTTTCCAGACTTCTTTTTAGAGTGAACAAAACAGCAGAAGAAAAAGATGTTTACTACTTTGAAGTGTAAAGCAGTGTATTAGAAAACTATGTCTTTATTTGGAGATATTAAGATGTCACTTCTAGTTTAGCTCACAAAATGATACCCTAAAACAAAAATGGGTCCCATCATGTTGACAGTATTTGAAAGTGGCTGATGGTGGAACAAATTTTGTAATAATTTTCCATATGTAGGTGGCTCCTATATTTACTTATTACTGTAACTTTGTAAGGACACGGTACAAGTAATGTGCTTTAAGAACAGGGACTGTTTAACAACCCAGACAAAAAATGTGAGAAATGTGATGCCATCATAAAATAATAGGTCCTAAATGAAAAGGGGTTAGGCTTGTAGGAATTTCATCAGCCAGTTTCCCTGTGCACAAGTGGTGCACTGGTAGACACAGACACAGTGGTAGACACTGCAAAGCGCGACTCACAGTGACTCAGCAATCTGATAAGTTTAAAACTTCCTTCCTCTCCAATCTACCAGAGAACAGTGCTTTTGTTTACATGGACAAAGGAGCTTGGCTGACAGCCATATAACAAACTTAGCTCGGGTTAGATTTGGGCTAATGTGGCTAATGCGTTGATCTAAAAGGTCTGATGTTGTGTTTCTGTGGCTCAGTGGATCTGTTTTTTTCCTTTATGCCTCTCCAGGATGAGAAGTATTGGCAAAGGAGGAAGAAGAACAACCTCGCTGCCAAACGCTCACGTGACGCCCGCAGGTTAAAGGAGAACCAGATCACTGTCCGAGCAGCTTTCCTGGAGCGTGAGAATGCAGTGCTGCGGACGGAGGTCGCAGAGTTACGAAAGGAGTGTGGCCGCTACAAGAACGTCGTGGGTTGCTATGAAGCCAAATTTGGACCTATGTAAGGGACCAACTCAAAATA
Organism: Rachycentron canadum; assembly: GCA_038496675.1. Lineage (NCBI taxonomy): Eukaryota > Metazoa > Chordata > Actinopteri > Carangiformes > Rachycentridae > Rachycentron > Rachycentron canadum. The sequence goes on from CM076668.1 coordinate 6,008,113, forward strand.
TTGTATATGGACATTCATATAGCAAACAGCACATCAGTCACTTTTTAAAAGCCAGGTTAGAGACACAGTTGAGTCCCGATCATTAGCCATGTTGACAGATAATAAATCTACTATGCTTGAAAAAAAAAGCTGCCCAGCTGTTGTTTGGTTAGAGATATAGATGGAGATAGATATAGTTGGAGATATACCCTGTGAGGGTCGATGGTGATGTGGGTTAAATCTGCATTGGGGATTGATCCAAATTAGTGTTATTCAACCTGATATCAACCCTCTTCTTAACCAGAGTCTGGTGACACACTGTCTATTGTGATTTGTATTAGGAAAGTGAATATAATGTATTCAAAAACATTTTATTAACTACCTGAAAAGGAATTGAGCAGCAATGTGCATGGAGTTACACTTGCATTATAGAGTCTCATGTGAAATAACATGTCACAGCAGTTTCGTATGATGCGTGCGTGTGATGCCTGCTCCTTGTGAATGAAAAGGCCGTCACTGACATCAAAAAATGAGACAGCAACGCAATTATCAAATTAGCCATACAGCATTACCTACAGTGGTCTAATCCATAATTAATCAGGTAACACAAACCAAACCCTGTGATCTTGTGGATCATGTTCCCAATGCTTAATATTGACCTCTCTCCCTCCTCCACTTGTTATTCATCCTTGTTTTCTTCTCTTTCAAGTGCGGTGCCGGAAGACCAATAGACAACAGTTGATTTATTCATTTATTTTTCTAATGAATCAATAAATCAAAACCATTGAGAGTTGGTACGTGTGAACGCTAGAATCGATCAGATGAAGAAGAGGAGGAAGAGAACATGCTTGACTGTTGTTGCCAGGAGATGCAATAACATGTTAAGACCTGATATCAGTTTTTTATTTTTATTTTTTAATGGCTTGTATTTTACCATCCATGTGAGTGAGATGAGTGTGAGAGGATATTCAAGTGCTTCTTCAGTACACGTCTTTTATGAAGTGTACTTTTATCATGTTTTGTATGCCTTTGGCCGAAAGAGATCATTTGTGATGAACTGTGGGTTTTATTTTAATTTTATAGATGGTTAATATTTAAAGCAATTGCAATAGTTAAGACTACTTAGTCAGTTCTATGATGTAGAAATAAGCTGATTTGCAGGTTGCTTTCAGTTCTTTCCACATTTTCATGACTTCTGAAACTGCTATTTTTGTTTTTACTTTTGACTGTGACATTTCCAGAAATGTAAGATTCTTCAGGGGATTACAGTGATGTGGCTAAAAAAGTGCAGCCATGTTCACTTCTCTTCATATGAGTACACTTTACCAGCAGCACAGAGCTGTACACACACACTCTGTTCTCCACGTTTCAATGTTTGTCTTGCAGTCACTCTTGTGCTGTGTTTGTCACTGAGTAAGACGCCTGCTTGGCTCTCTGTGGGTCATCATGTTGACCCGTCCATTTACATCAGTAACGCTTCAGAAGTGTTGTGTGTTGAATCCACTGATGCATGTACTGTAAATAGTTTTAATCTAAAATATCTAGATTTTATTTTCCACCATTTTACAAATGTATTCGGTCTCGTATGATACAAGAACTCAGACACAGTGCCAGTCAACTTTTTGAACAGGTTATTAGTTTTTAGATGAATCTTAAGCAGTTAAATTGTGCATTTATTATGAAGCTTGATCTATTGAACAGCTGACATTTGCCCCCACGTGGCAAAGTGTCTCAATTTTGTGTTGGGTGCTGACGTTTCTCTTTAATTAGTACTTTATTAAGGCAGGTGGTGGTGATAGGTTAAACAGACATCTTGTTGATGTTTTAAAACCTAATAAAAGTTGGTATTAATAGTAAATTTACCATTGAATTGCTTGAGATAAACAACCAAAACAGTAAAGGTGTTCAAAAACCTTGACTGGAATATATTTAGATTATATAATCTCTTCAGTTTTTTTAGGAAGTGTTGGTGAACACATTTATCTCTTATTACTCAACTTCTTCAGAAATTCTCTCTCACAAATGGAAGCTGGCAGCGACTGTTACCAGTTGTTTTTATTTTTTTGACCAACCGATACAGACTGTATTGGGGCATCTTTATTTTTCACAAAATAAATAACCCCCAAAATATCTAAATGTCTTCTATGTCTAAAGCCATTTCAATGCAGTGTACAGTCTACCTGTTTACAGGGGGTCATACTGTTCAACGTCACATCCAAATTTAAAAGTTGTTACCCTGTATTTTTTTTTTTTTTGTTTTTACTGTCCAATTCTGACAAGGGAAAAACTCTGTTCTGCTGTGCTTCCACTATAGTGACTTTTTACTGATAAATTCAATGTTATGGTCTTCTATTTTATTTTGGGGTGGGGATCCCATGTGTGACAACTCAAATTTAATCTGAATACATGTTCTTTTTTGAACATTATATCCAGCATTAAACAGCTTTATCTGTTCTCACCTTTTTCTGTTAAAATGAAGTGCAGTCTTCTCTGTGGAGTAAAACTAAAAGTCAGGATTGTCACACATATCCAGTGATTTTTTTTTTTTGTGGAAATAATTTTACTCCCAGCTTCATTGATTTCAAGAAAGTCACTTTCTCCATAATAGTCTCTAAAGTGTAATTTTTGAATCAATTTTTAGTAGTTTAGTAGTTTTGATGATTGAAAAATACTTCCTGACTTGTTTAAATATTTTTTTATGCTCTCTGCTGTGATGGAGGTTGCATTTGCCTTTTACTCAAACAGGTCAATTTGTTAACTTTGAAGGGTTGTTTTTAATCCTCCTGGTTCTGTCTTTGTATTTCTTTGTAAAGAAACGTTTTGGCATTGAGTGTGGCTACCTTTTGTCTTGTATATACAGTATGTATAAATAAAGCCTTGTTGAGAAAGTGAGTAAGCGTTAAGTTTGTTTCTTAAGATTATGAGTGAGCAGCTCATCTGCAAGACCATGGTCCACTTAGAATAAATAACCAAAATGGCTAACCAAGGGTTAAAGAACCAAAAAAATAAAAATGATCAATTTTTATATTTTAAAAGCTAAAATGAAAAGTCCAAATGTCCAACCACCTCAGGACAGACTAGACTTAAGCATAACTAGACAAATGAATGCATAAAACATACCATCATGACCGTGGACAAAACCTTCGATGCTGCTGCTGCCCAGACGTACTCTTTTAATATTATAGGATATGTTTATGTCAATGGCTGTTTATTTTAGCCATAATATAAATTTGATTTTCAAGAATTTGAACAGAACTCTCCCAAAAAACACAAACAAAAAAAAACATTAATGGTCCAGATTTCAGTACATTTTGCTGCTGGAGTGAGATAAAGATGTGGCAAAAGGTGTGACACATTGCCATCTGGTGGAGGAAGTTGAAGGAGATGCTGGATTGTTTGATGGTGACTGCTCAATATCTTAAACTGGCACAAGTTCACATTTAGCTTAAATGGACTAAAAGACATTTTTTAATTTAGTGAACTGTTGTTTCCAAGGATTTTTGTATAAATTAAGTGGGTAATATGAAACTCCAATAACCCATGTTTATGCCTGTTTCAGTGACATATTTAAGGTTGTCTGAGTGTGGGCAGGCTTTTAAAATTGTAACCATTAACATTATAAACAGTCACACAGAACTAAAGACTGAAATATAAAACAGAGTTTTATTGACAAATCAAAAAATGTTTCTTGAGGTTTTAATGAAAATCTGCAAAAGTTGAAAAACTAAAACAGGGACTGGACTGCGTTGTCTTCACCTCTTCTTGAAGCCATACTTCTTCCTTTCATAAAACAGATCTGTTTTAGAGCTGCCCAAGTTTACAATCTTCGGACATCCATCTCGCTGTAAAACAGACAGGAGGAGGAGTAAGAAACACCTAAAAAAAGCAGGACCTTGTTTTTGTAGCTGGGGTTAGGTTTGAATTGTAGGTACTATTTTTTTTCATGGCTTAATAGATCAGAAATAATGCAGGATAACAAAAATCTTTGGCCTGGTCAAATCCTCAAACACTTTATTTTCTATTCAGACACTTCACTCACATCTTTCTCCTGGATGGTGCACTCTTTACAGTAGTAGGCATCAGATACTCCTGGTCCTCCACAGATGACACAGCGTCCCTGATAGGAGCCGTAGTTACACTCATCACAGATGCGCACCAGTGTGCATGGCCTCACATAGGAGTCACAGATGACACACTTTCCATCACCTGAGAGGAACAAGGAAACGTCGGATGAGAATGGATTGAGACGGAAGGAGGGAGGGGAAAAAAATTGTCCAAAATGTTTCAATAAAATTAATTATTAATAAATAAAAATAAAATTGACAACAAAGATTGGTATAATATTTGTATAGTAAAACACAGTTTACACATTGTTGATAAGCTATTGTTGGTGATTTTATAAGCATTTCAATAATAATTTAGTCTGTAAAATAACAAGATTAAACCTTTTAGAAACTATTCACAAACTGAACTCAGGCATCTTTGAGCTGCTCACTTTTCCAGCTATTGTCCAAGATAATGTGAAACTGCTTCTTTGGCGTTTAACAGCAGCTTGTACAGGCCGACAGTAAGAAAGACATTGCCACTGTAATAAATGTGTTATTTTTATATAATGCAAGAATCTGCGGTTGGGTTTTTAGCTGGGGAACATGGTTAGGTTTTAGAGGTAGAGTCATGTAGTCATGTTGAATCTGAACATTTGTCGAAGCAAAAATTTAATTTATGTGAGTATGTGAATCTAACTCTAATCTTACTGTAACGTTTCACAGCAGATTTAGGCCATTACTTTCAACACACGGCGGTTAAAACACTGTGTTTATGGGATGGAAGAGAGGAAAATACTTACACTTCTCGCAAAGTCTCCCGATAGCTGAGGAATGAAAACAAAGCGGTCAGAGCCACTAACTATAGCAGGAGTATGAATTAGCATCCACATCATCTTTCCACATTAATGTGCACAATGTTGTTTGCAGTAAATAAACATTAAACACACAGAGGGACTATTGTGTGAATTGGTTTCGCTTGAGAAATGAACCTGTGGACATTTCTATGCTAACGCTAACGTACTATCAATGAAATCCATGCTGGTGCCGTTAGCATGGTAGTTAGCATGGTAGTTAGCATGGTAGCTGTAGAGCAAAACAACAGTAAAGAACTTCCAGTAAAAAAAGATAACAACAGATAAAATATGAGGTAAAATAAGTTGAATCTTACCAACACCGGCTTGTTTTCTGCAAAATATCAAATCTGGATGATGTTTAGCCATTTTGGGCCGACGCAAGAGGACCGCCGCAGATTTTTTGATGAACTTTCACCTTTGACCCGTAAACTTTGTCTGAGGAATTGAGTTACCGCCACCTAGCGTCTCCAAACTGAGACCTTTCAGCTTTATAGAAAAAAAAATAATAGATTTTTTTTTGCCGATACACTAATTCAATTTACATTCCATTAAAACATAAAACAAATTAAATCTCGTCTAGGGAAATTGACTTCTATTAAAACGTTTGGTAAATAACACGAGTAAGATTTAAGTTGTTAAATATATTTTGTTCTTCAAGGACCTACGAGGCCGCCGCTTACAATTGCGTGACGTCACCACCGACCAGCACATCTTTGTCAGTGAACAAAATGGCAACTTACTGTCTGACGGTCTCCAGGCTTCAGGTAAGAGCTCATTTCACCATATTTGAACATCCTGGGGATGTCATCTGTTATCTTAGATTGTGTAAATGTAAGGTAACGTGATTGTGACTTGACTGGAGGACTGAGAGTGGTTACTGCAGGTTAAAAAGCTGTGTAACAGTCACCGGCTGCCAGCCCAGGTCATCGTGTCCCGGCTGCACTGAGCGCATCCAGCGGCCAACAGCGAGTTTGTCAACCGGCTTAAAAAAATCACGGCTAATGTCTCCGTCGATAAAGAGTAATCATCGATACCGTCCGCTCTCTAACGAACACGGCTGGGCTAGTTTTAGAAATGGAGTTTGGTGAACTCCAGCAAGGTTAACCGCAAGGTTAGAGCTCCCAGCAGCCACACAGGCGGGCAACGTGTAACGGACAGAGAAAATATGAGGTGAACTATAACAATCAAAACAGAAAACACCAGCTTAGTCCTATTTATTTTGCAATTGGTGAAATAGAAACTGATTCACTATGTCAGAGATAACGGGCTGTGTGCCATATGTCCAGTAACACCAGTGTGCTGTCAAGAGTTTCCCAGTTGACCTAATGGTAACGGATCGGATTAATGCCAGCGGTAAACGCTGTGGAGAAATGGTCTGAGGTGTCTCTGCAGTCTGAAATCTGGCATCAGACCTGATTTGGTTTACACCAATGGAGGTTGACTAATACACACCAATGGACTGCACAGCATTAGCTCTGTGATTAGCAGCTCTGAACCTATAATTAGTTTTCTAATTGATTTAGAGACTTTTGAATTGTCTCCTGAATTGACTGACAGCAACACCCAGCTATTAGCTCCTTGACAGCAAAAGTCAGCAGATTAATGACTGTAGGTTCAGCTGCTTACTGTCAGTTCCTTACCACAGATTATCTGGTGGTACGCGACCTTCAGTTGCCTCTCTTATGTGTTTTGTGTGGGAACTTTATTAAATATATATCTGGGGAAAATCCTCTGAACCACCTAGCTCTCTCCTGGCTCATTCGTGGTAATATCTTACTTTACCACCATGCACTAGACTATAATATTTAACAAGGAGCTGCTATTAGAAGCTCAGTCTTCTCTTCTACTCATTTTCACTGGAGTAAGTAAATGCCCTGCTCAAGGGCACCTCAGTTAGTCTGGGAAGTTGAAGCTTCTGGACACAAGCCAACATTCTTCCATGTTTCTACCCCTCTTCCTCTTCTTACACATTGTTAATCCAATCACACATAAATTGGGAAATGTAGCCTATCTAACATGTATGATCATTTATACTTTGCTAGAAAACGTGATATTTAAGGTTTCTGGAGCCAGTGTTTCCACAGATAATGTATTTGTGGTTTGTTTCTCCTTTTTCATCTGGAGAGCTCTGACATTTGACACTAAACCACCATTACTTTGACAGGTTAATTTAACTTTAGTCATTTTTTTTAATCAATATGATATTAGGTAAAATATTTATGCAGTTTGTTTATGCAATTTTGTTATTTCAGAAAAACACTGAAGAGAAACATTTAAAAAAATGAGGAACAGTCTGTGCCAAAATACATTCTGTATATGGTCAGAATACATGGTTTTGCTCATGCTTGTATGTTTCTCTTGTTGTTGTCTGCAGCTGGCCCTGGGCCATGGCGCACGGCGCCTGCATGTATCAGCAGCTTACAGAGCCAAGGCAAATGTGTCTATGAGCCGGTTTGAGCCTACTTCTTTCGTCAACTATGAGAAGCTCCACTCCAATATTGGCATTGTGCGAAAAAGGTCAGTGTTGTCTTACTACTGACCTTTCATTAGTCTTTCTGCAGAAACCATTTGCCAATCCAAAATTGGACATTGCTTAAGAATGACACAGACATGTATCACTGCCTCCTCCTACACTTCCTTATCTATTGACTGTTTGAATGCTGATGTTTGTTTGCCCTTTGCCACAGTTTTACTATCAGAATTGTAGCCTTTTCTCTGGTATGTTAGCCTCACAGATTTTAAATTGCTCTAATGCCATTTAAATATATTGCTGCTTGGAGGGTGTGTGTATCAAGGTGCTGTTGCTTTGGACAGATGCATCTGCCAAATGAGTAAATGTAAATGTGATGGGTGTGTAGATCAGTGGCTTGTTCAGCCCTGTAATTACTCCTCAGGTATAACAGTGGATCATTTATTGTAATATGAAAATATTAATAGATTTACAAACTGATGAACTAAAGTGATTTTGCTTAAAACAGCGAATAAGTAAGTTCTACTATTGCTACAACCACTGTTAGCATTACCAGCTGCTTACTTACTAGTCCATAAAACACTGAAAAAAACTTAACATCAAACTTTTCCCATCTTGTCCCATCTCTTCACTGTCAGTGTAGTGTGACGCTTTTGCTAGCTTATTGCTGATGTTGGCTATGTATCAATATCAAAACTTACTAACAAGTAAGAAACACACAATATTTACTTCAAATCAAATTACATTTATATTACTGTAATATTCTCACTTCTGAAGTCTTGTTTTAAAAGCATGGAAAAAATGTCAGTATGTCAATGTTGTTTATGGTTAATCCAACAATTGTTTGATCTTCATTTTTTAATTCACTTTGTCATGGCTATTTTTACCTATATTCTCATCCTCTTGCCTTTGCATCACTGAAACTTCTTCTGACTTTACAGCCTATCATTAATGTTGTTTTTATATTTCAGGCTCAATCGGCCACTCACACTGTCAGAGAAGATTGTATATGGCCACCTCGATGACCCCCACAACCAGGATATTGATCGTGGTCGCACTTACCTGCGTCTGCGTCCCGACCGTGTGGCCATGCAGGATGCCACAGCACAGATGGCAATGCTCCAGTTCATCAGCAGCGGCCTCGCAAAAGTGGCTGTACCCTCCACCATCCATTGTGATCACCTGATTGAGGCCCAGATTGGCGGGGCAAAGGATCTGGCCAGGGCAAAGGTGAGGGATCTTGTTTGCTTTTGGTAATTACTTGAATGTTTTAATGATTTATTCTTGATAAGATGCTGCTAAGAGCACCTTAAAGTGAACTGCTGTTTGTTCGCACTCTAGGAAGTCAACCAGGAGGTCTACAACTTCCTGTCCAGTGCTGGGGCAAAATATGGAGTTGGCTTCTGGAAACCAGGCTCTGGAATCATCCATCAGGTCCTAAAGTTTGACTGTAGATTTGGTCTGAATATGGCAATTATTGGACCCACTCTAATTACACTGCTATAATTCATATTTTTATATCTAAACAGATCATCCTCGAGAACTACGCCTACCCAGGAGTGATGCTTATTGGCACAGATTCCCACACACCAAATGGTGGGGGGCTCGGTTCCATCTGCATTGGAGTTGGAGGAGCTGACGCTGTAGATGTCATGGCAGGAATCCCATGGGAGCTCAAGTGTCCCAAGGTCAGCAGAATGAAGTATTTTGCACACATTGTTCTGTTTTCTACATTCTTTTCTATCTTTCTCTATGCAGTGGTTTGTTTGCTTTCTGGCTATCTCTGATTTTTAACTACTATTTTCTTCTTGATCTCTTCCTCTAAGGTGATTGGAGTGAAGCTGACAGGTACCCTCTCTGGCTGGACCTCTCCCAAAGATGTCATCTTGAAGGTGGCTGGCATACTGACAGTGAAGGGAGGCACTGGAGCCATCGTAGAATACCATGGCCCAGGAGTCGACTCCATTTCCTGCACTGGTCAGTGAAAAAGCTTTTTCCACCCGACTCAATTATCAATATCCTGTTTCCTGTTTCTTGTGCATAATTTCACCAGGGAAAACCTTTTTAACTGTTGGGTGTCAGAACCATTATGTAGAAACAATACAGTCTGACAGACCTCATTCACATGTGTCTCCTTGTTGCAGGAATGGCCACCATTTGCAACATGGGAGCAGAAATTGGAGCCACAACCTCAGTGTTCCCTTACAACCACCGCATGAGGACCTACCTGGAAAAGACTGGACGTGGACGTACGTCATGTCCTATCAATTTTCATGTTGTTGTCAAGTCCATATTCAATCATTTTGCACAGTGATTTTCTCATTTATGACAAGACACAAAGTATAAAGGGAATTACAAACAATTAAAAAAGCTCTAATGCAGAAAATTGAAATTGTAGAGGTAATAGAGTAATAGATTGTGTGTAATATACCTATAAAAAATATTTGCATACATAAATGCATTTTGAGGTCATACTAGTCAATCTAAACACTATCCCTGTTGTTTCTTCTCAGAGATCGCTGCCCTGGCTGATGAATACTCAGACTTGTTGGTACCAGACGAAGGCTGCGAGTACGATCAGGTCATTGAGCTCAATCTGGACGAGGTCTGTCTGTTTTTTTTAAGATTATCTATTGCTGTTTCTGTCCTTGGTTGGATAGTTCAGTGGGGAACAGATATTACATTGAGGGGGTGACATGAAACCAAGGTCTCTGGTTAAAGTATAGTATGACTCTTTAAACATCAAAGCCTGTAACACAACAAATCCAGAAAACCTGAATTTTCCACAGAAAGTCCAGACTTTGATTTTCATCAGATAGTGATTTTGTAACACAGTGAAAACCAGACTGCAGAATTTAAATATGGTGACAACTGTGACAATTATAACCCCTGGTCTCAGAAACAGTTTCTATACATCTCCTATGCATATTATAACATTAAAATTAAACATGACTGGCATAGCAGCAGAGTTTGTGTAAGAGTCTTAGGTCATAGCCTATATTACAAAGTTTATTTGAGAAAAAACTGATCCTTGGCCATTTCACTGTTTTTTTTCTCTAGCTGAAGCCTCACATCAATGGACCGTTCACCCCTGACCTGGCTCACCCAGTGTCTGAAGTAGGTGCTGTTGCTGAGCAGAGTGGGTGGCCACTGGAGGTCAAAGTTGGTAAGAAATGAACTGGGGAGGGTCCACTGCACAGCTTTATTCACACTCTATTTACATCACTAAAGAGTACAGATCAAACTACCAGGATTTTTATAGGAGACTTTGTTACTGTCTTAATTCTATTGATTCCTTTTCACTTTCAGGCCTGATCGGCAGCTGCACAAACTCCAGCTATGAGGACATGGGCCGGGCTGCTTCAGTGGCAAAGCAGGCTTTGGATAAAGGCCTGAAGTGCAAGGCTCAGTTCACAGTCACCCCTGGCTCAGAGCAGATTCGTGCCACCATTGAGAGAGATGGATATGTAAGTGCACACACAAAAAGAGTTGCACCCTCCTTTATTGTCACCCAGGTTTACATTGGGTGAAGTGATGACGCCTTAAATATGTGTGTGTTTTCCTTTAGTCAAAGGTCCTTAGAGATGTTGGAGGTGTGGTTCTGGCAAATGCATGTGGGCCCTGCATCGGACAATGGGACAGGTGGGTGAAGTAATGCCATGGTGTACAGAGTCATGCAAAATAAGAAATTAGACATAGTTGTCAATATATTACGTGTGTTTGTGTTCAGACGTGACGTGAAAAAGGGAGAGAAGAACACAATCGTCACCTCCTTCAACAGAAACTTCACTGCCAGAAATGATGCTAATCCAGCTACACATGCCTTTGTAACCTCCCCCGAGGTAAAATAATTCACACTACTAGATGTTGACACTTCTTAGTTGTGATACTACCAAATGTACATACAGACTGTGAAGCTAAACACCCTCCTCTGCCTCTTTTTGCTCAGATTGTCACTGCCCTTGCCATCGCGGGTACATTAAACTTTAACCCAGAGACAGACTTCCTTACAGCTCCCAACGGAGAGAAGTTCAAGCTTGAGCCCCCCAATGGAGATGAACTCCCTGCCAGGGACTTTGATCCAGGCCAGGACACCTATCAGCACCCACCACCTGACGGCACCAGCCTTAAAGTGGACGTCAGCCCTCAGAGCAACAGGCTACAGCTGCTGGAGCCCTTTGACAAATGGAGCGGGAAAGATCTGGAGGACATGCAGGTCCTCATTAAGGTCAGGCCTTTGAAATGACGCCAGCGTGTTTCAGTCTCTACCGTAATGTTTTCACTGCTGCTGGAGTGAGAGTGGACCTTTTTCACTCTTCTTTGTCTTTTATAGGTGAAGGGCAAATGTACCACAGACCACATCAGTGCTGCCGGACCGTGGCTGAAGTTCCGTGGTCACCTGGACAATATATCCAACAACATGCTGATCGGTGCGGTCAACAGCGAGAACGATGCCGTCAACAAGATCAAAAACCACCTGACAGGAGAGTATGGAGGAGTCCCTGACGTTGCCCGTCACTACAAGGTGAGGATCCCAGAGGGGGGAGGTTTAAGGCTGCTTTTCTTTGGCAGCATAACTGTAGTGTCCTCAGGAAGTCTGACCTAGAACATTGTTGTGGTTTAAGAATTGGATGCACAGACTGGGGCTGGGCGTCCATTAAACTTTTGATTTGTCTTGTTCATGTTCTGAAAAGAATCACTTAGACCGTTTACCAGTCACTCAATTGTCCTGAACATGCCATCTCTTCCATCCTGTTGTGCACAGGCCAACGGTCTTTCGTGGGTGGTGGTTGGAGATGACAACTACGGTGAGGGCTCCAGCAGAGAGCATGCAGCTCTGGAGCCCAGGCATCTGGGAGGAAGAGCCATCATTGTCAAGAGCTTTGCCAGAATTCATGGTATATATTATAACTGTTTTAAATTTGCTTTATAAAAAATAACTAATACCTTTTACCCAGTTTTTTCCTGCAATGAGAAATCTTAGATATCAGCTTCTGCAGATTTATTTTTGAGTCATCCCACTTCACAAACATGTCTCCCTCCTGTCTTCAGAAACCAACCTGAAGAAGCAGGGTTTGCTTCCTTTGACCTTCAATAACCCTTCAGACTATGACAAGATCCGTCCTGATGACAAGATCTCCATCAAGGGACTCCAGACCTTCACTCCCGGAAAGGTAAGAGCGCATGGCAGCTGGAAAAACGACCAGTTTATTTCCTCCTGACTTATTTACACGAGTTAATGAAAAGCATCAATAATTAAAATTGCCCTCTCCTCCTTCCCAGCCTCTGACTGCAGTCGTGAAGCACAGCGACGGCAGCACAGAGACCCTGGAGCTCAACCACAGCTTCAACGAGACACAGATCAAATGGTTCCAGGCAGGCTCCGCCCTCAACAGGATGAAGGAGCTGCAGCACTGAGGAAGAAGAGTGAGGAGAGCTGATGTGGAGTTTTTCAGGTTGAAAACAGGGTGGTGAGGATTGTGGGGAAGAAGGGGGATGAAGAATGTCGATGACTGCTTCATCATCTGCATTAGCATCCAGTTTAGACTGAAGTAATGTGTTGCTATACCACAAGAGTTGAATGTTAGTAAATGACTTCAGACTAAGTGCCAAGCTGATGTTGATGGTGAAACATGTCGGCTTCATTTATTAGAACACAGTGTACTCGAAGGAATCGCAAGCTGCCGTTTCAAAAAGTCAAATAGTCAGAACTGGTTCAAAATCAACCTTCTGTTGGAAAAACAAAGCAGAGACACGCACACACACTTTTGACACACTACACTTTGACACAGTTGGTGACACTGCCAGCGTTTTTTTTGCAGCTGTTCAAACAGATCAGTACAGTGTAGAAGCCTCTTCATGGCAGTCAGTCACCTTGTTGCTTTAGGATTGTGTTGCACAGTGCATGGCAAATTACCTGCTTTTGTCAGCCATTGTCATTCAGCCATTTCCTATGTTATTTAAAGTCCATGCTGGGACAGGTAAGCTGTTGCTATTGGTTGTATCGCTGGGTCCATCTGTTGTTTGGTGAAGCTATAGTTGCAATGATCATATGGATCCAGAACAAAACCTGTGTGCACATATTCATTCATCCACCTCTGGTTAGCCTGAGCACTCGCTACAGGCCACAAGAAGACACTTTAGTATCGTCAAGGTACAGCAATTTGCTAGTTTTCATCTTAATGCCCACTTTGAAAGCAGCACTTAATGACAACAGTGTCTATGGCTTGTTGAAATGTTTCCAGAGAAATGTAAGAAATCAGGCGGTTTAAAAGGAAAAACTAGATTAAGCTAACAGAGCATAGTGGGTGGGATGAATTGAACATCGCAGATAGATTACTGTACTTTGAGAACATGTCCTGTATTACAGTGTGTTTTTTATCCACCACAGTACATCAGTGTTACATTGCAGACATTTCCTAGTACATAAAGGAACTTGTATGCTTTAATACTGTGCAATAATGCAGTAACTTACCCTCTTCTTCCCTGACACCATCCTTAACCTCCCCTCCCAATCAGTATAAGGCTCTTTACAAGGTCAAACACATCCTGAGGCTTTTCCCCATCTTTTATTTATTTCTATGTTTTTCCTGCAAAAGGTTCAGATCCTGTATGATTTTTTTCAGAAAGGATTCTTTTGTCATACACAGGGTGAACTTGGACTTACCTCCTCTGTCAGCCTGTATTGTCAGTGCCCTTCTTTCCAGGATAACTGGTCACTTTTGTGTTACCTTCACCCCAACATAAATAAAATTGTACTGAAGGAAAATAAAGGAGCAGCATGGTAAGTTTTGTAATAGTGAAAGAAACCCAGATTATTGTCTTCGGGTTCTCTATTAATATAATGAATTGAAATTCACTGCAAAATCTCAACCTGTGAGCTCACAACATCAGATCAGAAACAATACATTTTTTTGTCCTTGTGAATATTTACTCCTCCCAGTCCCTGCAAACAAAATGCATCAAATGTGACTCAAAGGAAGGTTCAAACCACTCCATTCTTCTATGCCACTGTATGTAACGTGTCTGGTTCCATGTACATTTAAATGTTTTTCTCCCAGATGATTTTTTCTGTATCACAGAAATAACAGTGGGTTGTAAAATAAAAAATCACATCTCATTTATTTAGTTTTGCTGCAGTGATGTGTATAAAATCTGTTTACATTTGAGTTAATGTGTTTGTAGAGATAAAGCCTGGTCTCTACAAATAACAATTTCCTATTCTGGGAAAGTGGTCTCAGACTTTTTGATGAACACAATGATGCAATGGTCAATCCTCTTTATTAAAAGCCAGTGAATATATATGAGCCATGTATGGAAGATAAACTACATTTAATGAACTTAGTTTATATTAAAACCTTCTCATGAGCATCATGTTCAGCAGGCAAGAGAATGAGATAACATTTAGAATTACGGACTTGTTTATCTTCCCTGCTCATGTATACACGTGAATCTTTGAATCTTATTTTGAGTGACAGGTTCTTGACAGCTCAGATCTTTGTGCACAGCAGAGTTCACATATTCAAAGAAAAAAGCAGGATAAATAAGCTCAGCCTCGTGTTTGCATCTGACACATCCTGATTCCTGATATCATGCACTGAAAGAATGAGAAAAGTCATGGGAGCTTTTTTGATGTGTCAGGCTTTGATTGATTTTGAACGTGGTCCACAATCAGTTTTAATAATTTAACCAGTGGCGACAGCTGTCAAGAGCCTGATGGAGCAGAGGGTCAGGGCTGAATACAAAGAGGAGGAGTGAAAAGCTGTATGAGTCCAGGCTGAAGAGCATTGAAGCTGCGTATTTCTGCTCATGTCTGGTGGTGGTGGTGTCATGGTCACCAGTGAGCCTTTAAAACTATACGAGTGTTGTCATCCCTCCACAATAAGGAACTTGTCTCTTCTTATCCAATTTGTGCAGAAAAGATGTCTGAAAGTCTGTCAGTCATTCTGAAATGTCACAGAAACAAGAAGCAGCTGTAACGACCGGAAACGATAGGAAATAGAGGAATTTGTTTCCAGTGACTGATAAAAGATAAGAAAATAACAAACAAGCTGCATAGCAACAAAATAACCTTATACAATACAGCAGCAAATATGGACTAGATATTAGAGCAGGAAACATGTATATATAAAATTGGGCTTATATTTTATTCAAGAGTCTTATGCTTTATGCAAAACTTTTCTTAATATTACTAGATAAACAAATACTACTATATAATTGTATAAATAAAAATTACAACAAAACATATATTATGCTTATTCAGACCAAAGCCAAACAGTTAAAGTGGAATTAAATTTAAATTCTGATGTCGCAAACATCACAGGGTTGAGGTCAGTTGCAACATCTGGATTCTTCATTCTTTAAAATAAATATAGTGACTGTGGTTTGTAAGATTGGATCATTAGCAGACGGATGAAAGTTTAATGTTTGAGGGTTTGGTCTAATCCAAACAGTCTATGAGTAACGAGAAAGGAGAAAAGTTTTCACTCCATGTTAACACAGCACTTTAGGGTGGAGGTGGTTCATTGGAGGTTTGTGTCAATGGTCCAAAGCTGTCATGCCAAGTCCATAATCATAATAATAACAATAATAATAATAATAATAATAATAACAATAATACTAATGAAGTGGAGCCTATAAACAAGTACCCAGTCCATTTAACTTCCAATGAAATGTCCCCGGGCAGATTAAACCCTGTAGAGACGTTTCCATCTGAGACCAGGACAAAGAGGAGACTGTTGTGAGCACTAACCCGCTGCACCCCCGCCCCATCTCTGCCGCCTCCTCCTCATTTGCTGCTCTCTCTTTCCGCCTGTGTGCGCCGCATCCATACCAAGATCCTCGGACTTATCCGCCACATGTCCCCGCAGCTTTCCCCGGATTTAATGACATAATTGCCTCCCGTCGCCTCCAAACACCGGGGCCAGCTGATCGGCTCCTTCGCGGTAAGTACAGCTGTAATCGATCGGGTTTATGGACGATCTCACACATCCGAGCCTCTTATTCTCTGCCGGGTCCAGACGGCGGCGGATTGAGTCGGTATTGTGCTTTATTGATAAAACCCCACTAACTCTGAGCACAGATTTACCATCTGAGTCCTCATCTCTTCACACTTGGCGGCGTTTTGATGCATTTCGGTGTCACATTTTCGGAGCATCCTCTTGTGTGAAGCGGCCACAGTGTGAGAATGTTCTGGAAACAACCCGCCTGAGGGGCTTTTATTTTGTAATGAATTATTTAGGCTCTGCCAGACTCAGACTCAAGCAAATGAGACCATAATACAGACAGTTTGTCTCCTAAAGGCTGATTTAAAGTTGGATCACAGCCTCCTCCCTCTCTCTGTGAGTTGACGTGTCTCCCATGCTGATGGAGGAGCACAGACGGCCTCAGTGCCCCAGCTTCACATTTAGGGAGGTGCTTTTGGCCTTTTGTCTGTCTTTTCTCTTGCCCTCTTCCTTCCTCCTCAGTCCAGTCTCAGATCAGGCCTCTCTTTTTTATTGCGTCTTGACACCCTCTTGATTAAACGTTTCAGCCGCTCATCTGACACAGAGGCACTGACAGACTCATTAAATAAGTCCATTTGTTGGCCTCACTCTCAGCCCATAATGAGCGGGCTAATGAAAGAGGAGCCCCACCAGTCAAGTTGCTGAATTATTAAGGCTACGTGGGCTATTTATGCCTTGTCATCCATCAGACGTGGTATCAGTGCCTCCATGATGACAGATGTGCATGTTGACCATCATCATTACATCTACACTATCCAACATGGGGATAAAAGCCTCAGTCATCAGCCATTTGCAGTATCTGCTCCCTGAATGAGCTTATAACCCAGACAGATTAAAGCCACTGCTGTGATGATGATGCTGGGACCTTTGAACCCTTGTACTATTTGGACATGTGGTCAGGCCCCTCAGTCCCCAACCTCAACCTCACTCAGTGTTACTTTAAAGCTCAACATCCTGTTTTAATTTAAATGTTTAACTGATAAAAGTAATATATTCTTATAATAATATTAAACAATGGGCCCCAAATGCCTGAGGCCTTTAACAATGTTAATATTCATATAATTATAATTCATCACACTTGTTTTTCTTGGTACACATCATAATCTTAGTTGGCAGTTTTCCATGATACGCACTTTAAATAAAGACGAGGGATGTTATTCATCAGTCAAGACTCAGCGGGTGGAGGCTGGACCACTGAGGAGACACTGCGGAGAGAGTAAACAGCATCGCAGGACATAATCATAATATTGACACTAACCTCTTCAAATGTAGAACAAGTTGTTATGGCAGAAATGAAACTAGGTTAACTGTAGGTTATGACTGGTCTTCAGCAGCCAATGACTGGATCATACTCACACACACACTCCACTATATTTAGACTGACAGAGAGACAGAGGCAGAGTGTGAGGTTGAAAGGAGGCTGTGGGATTTGCTCTGACACACTCATCCCATCGGCCTGTGTCACATTCAGCCTACAGGCGTCAGTACTTACATTTACTGGGAGGAGGCTGCTGGCGACAACCCCAATAACACATCCACCCACATCTACACCAGGTCTCAGTGTGAGTGTTTCACCTCTGTACAACAATGCCCCGTAGCCCTTTGTGCTTGTAGCGAGCGACGATGACACGTTTCAAGTCCAAGCTACAATGCAATAATTGGGTTTGTGTCAAGGCGCGGTGAAAGAGCTCATTCCTCCTAAAACGATGGAAACGGTTCAGAGAGCAGCTCCTTGGTTGAGCACGGTCGATAAAGAGCAGTCCCGTAATGGGTTTTAACATAAATAAAGTGTGATGAGCCGAGCCGAGGCCCTCCTGATGCCCCAGGGTTGTTATTTACATCGTCTTTTCAAAGACGGTGAGATCAGAGTCTGGCACTTGGAAATTGAATTGCTTTGCTTTTCTTTTTTCTTTTTTTTTGTCTACTGGCACCTTTTTGTTGCTTCTTCAAACCAAGGAGAAATCCACTCTTCAACACTTACTCACTGCTAAAAAAGTCAAACCAGCACCAATGTCTGAGTCTGCTGGAGAAAAATATTTCATTGTGACAGCAGTTAATTTCAAACTCTTACAATCTAAGAGTACAGGCTTCTTGCTAGACTCACTATCTTGTACTAACATATAACATTAACAAAGGGACAAATCAAATCTATTAGAGAGAACAACAAACAATAAACAGACAGGATCTCTTTTGAAGGATTTCAATGTTTTTCTGCTTAGGAAGGAGCTTTAAAAGACCAAAATGCAGTGAATACAGCAGAGACAAGTTGTCTTTTGATTTCCTACCCAACATCATCATAAATACACCTGATAAATGACACAGAGTTGATATGTGGATGATTCTGCACAAATGTGAGACTTTGGCTGTGTGACAGTTAATTTTTTTGATAATCCAACAGGCTTTTTAGAGGTTTATTGAGGAGATTTCTCTTCAGCCCATACAGGAACATTCAATCCTCATTTATCTGACATTTTCAACATTTCCAAATTTGGACATACATCTTTTTCACTGGACAAGCCTATTAAAAGCCTATAAAAAGTTGACAGCTAATCCACTGTGTATTTCTAAAGTGAGCAGTTTTACCCTTTTATTACAAAAGTACATTCAGCTGACACAACAGTCACCATCTACAGGAAACCTGCAAGGATCCACTCGTGAGAAAAAACAATATGTCATGATTAGATTGTTACATCTTTCTACATTTAAAGCAAAATGACTGCAGACATCTGGAAGCATGGCAGTATCTAATAATAATAATAATAATATATAATAATAATAATAAGACAGGATGGGTACAAGACATCTGCAACTGCACTGAAGTTGTAGCACCACAGTGCTTATGGTGCAACAATACACAACAATATTGTAACATGTTACATCCATCAAAAAAAATTAAATAGATAAATAAAAAAATGCAGCTGCTGTGATTTGGATACTGCACTTGGCCACATTGCAGTTAGAATAGATTTTGATAAATTTTGCAGCCCTAGGTCCTGTAATTGTATAACATGAGCTGGCCATGCCTTTTTTATTATAAAGCAGGTTCTATATTAATACTGTGAAAGTATCAAAGTGCTCAGTGAATTGCTCACTTCAGAAAGTGAGTCTTAAATTGAGCTGGACGTCTGTTACTTTGTGATGTCACAACAAAGCACTGTCCAGGCCAACCAGTGATTTCTCTGACTGTTTCCCTGAAATCTACTGTATTTTTATTGGATTACTGAGAAACTGAGAAAAACTGTTTAAAGCCCAAAACCGAAAATATATCTTCTTAAGTTTATCAAAACTTCAAATAAAACAACAAAGTGTAAAATATGGGACCTTTAATTTCTCTTTACCATCTCCTTGCTTCTTTATTTCAGGGTGTCATTGCTCTACTCCTTCACTGTCAGACCTCCTCTCTGAACACCTCCCCTCCCTCACACACACTTGCCATGCAGGAGGTGTAACCCTCCTTCCTCTTCTTCCTTGTGTGCCATTGGAGGAAACCCAGAGCAGAAAAAATCCACTCTACGTGTAACAAGTCAAGATGTCAGACCCTGACCCCTCCTCGCCGGCGGAGTCCCCACTGCCACTCACCTCCCCGCGCACCCCCCTACAGCTCTCCTTTCCCTTCCTGAGGGAGGGCAGCCGGGTTTGGGAGAGGGAGAGGAAACCACCACAGCCTGGAGAGCTGCCCAGCCCTCTGCCCACCAAACGCACCCGGACATACTCAGCGTGAGTAGGACCATTCAGGCTGAAGGGTGACAGTTTTCCCACCAGTGGAGCCTTCTTTATACAAATGATACAAAAAATAATTATGGTAATTTATGATGCACTGTCCCTGTCTCTCTCTTTCTGTCTATGTCTCTCTTTCTTTGCAGGACAGTGCGAGCCAAATCAGGTCCAGTATTTAAAGGGGTGTGTAAAAACTTCTCCAGGTCTCAGGGTCATGGATTCATACGTCCTTCTCATGGAGGAGAGGACATCTTTGTCCACATCTCTGAGTGAGTGACCTCACTGACCAGTCATTAAGACAACAGGCACTATTTTTGTGGAAGTTGACCTGGTTATTTTTAGTTGCGTGTACTGTTTGAATGATGGAGACTTTTAACTGGTAGAACAGTATATTCATGTGGGAACCTCCATCAGAACCATTATATGCAGCATTATTTTCTCATTTTCATGAGCTTGTCTTATGAAATTAAACAAAACAGACTTTAATTGGAAGAATTTGCAATATTTTTAAACAGATCAGTCAGGGCTGGGTGATCTCAAGCTTTGACTTTGATTATGATTAATGAATGATTACTTTAGTGCTGTTGCTTGTTGCTCTCTCTTTTACCCATGCACTCTTCATATTGGCCATGTGATTTTGCTGCAAGTCATTAAACAAATTGGTGATGTTAGCTTTGGTCACTTTACATGGCTGTGTCCCAATTCACGGGGCACATAGTTTGGAGGACTTGGCTTACAATGAGTCTTCGTCGACATCATAGACCACGGAGGTCAAACCAAAATGAGACCAGTCGTCACCATGTGACGACTGGTCTCATATCACACCATGTGATATGAAGGAAGCGTTGAAATGAAACAGCCCAGTCGCACCTCTGTGACACCTCTGTGTGAGGATGTGACCCCTCAACTGAGACACATCCCATGTTGCATTCACCACCGTCTGATAGTCGTGATAGTCGTATCGTTTCATCATCAAAAAGCCTCTTTTTCTGCCCATCCAGACAACACAGCAGCCAGGAGGTTTCAAAATAAAACAGGTCCAGCACCAGGTGTAAACAGAGAAAAAGTTTAAAGACATATTAAGGTAAATCATATGTGTAGACAATTGGCTTGAGGCTTGAGTGAATGTCGACCATTGTTAGTTGGACGGTGCAGAGTCACATGACTGAATATGAGATGGTGACGGGGAGTTTATGAACACACTTATTAGGGAAAGTATGAACCAAATTACCAACATGATGTGATTAATTTAATGAGAGGTTCTAAATGTTTTTCAGTGAAATTCCCTAAAATACACTAACATCAGTAATGACCAAGTTCAAACAAATTTCCTGAGCAGTCTGGTGTATTAAAGGGACACTGTACTACTTTTACACATTAAGATGAGTTTACTTCTCATGGAGACAACTTCCCAGAAGCCTGTGAGCAGCTGTCTTCTGTGGATCTGGAGTTTTCCAAAGTCTGAAAACACAAGCTGTGATTAAGTCGTAGTTATTAACATAACTCCCATCAGTGCCATGTAGACAACACATTCATAAAAAAAAACAACAAAAAAACAAAACAAAAAAAAAACAAAGTGTAATGCAGCGAAGTTGTATTATGGGAAATGTAGGATCCAGTGTTAACCCATATGTGTCAATTTGATTTGAGCCTTCAGCAACTTTATGGAAGTGCAGAACTAAATGAAAAGAAAAATAGAAAACCAATATTTCATTCCGATCTTGACAGCGACGGCGCCATCCCAGACATCATGGTTAAAAATAGCTTTTGCCCCTGAATGAAATTTTTTGTTGAGTTTGTAATGTTGTTTCTGCTTCTTTGACAGCATTGAGGGAGAGTACGTGCCTATGGAGGGGGACGAGGTCACATACAAGGTGTGTCCAATCCCTCCCAAGAATCAGAAGATCCAGGCTGTGGAGGTGGTGATCACCCACCTCAATCCAGGCACCAAGCACGAGACATGGTCAGGACAGATCATCAGCTCCTAGACCAGTGCTTCAGGCTGCAGGGGAGGAAAAAGGTCTTGGAGCCTGGGTGGGGACATGGATTTAATTTATGTTTTCAGAGTGTAAGGTTTGCGACCAGGTCTGAGGACGAGGTGTTAGAGCTTAGTATACGTCGAGAGTTATGTCGAGAGTGGCGTGGTTATGGGATGATGAACGTTTGAGTATAAAGGTTTGAGTGAGAAATGAATCTCTGAATGTATATGTTTGAATGTTTTCTTTTGAAGGCCATGGTTTCATCATTTGGGTTGAATGTTTTTGGTGGAGGGGTTGGAAAGTTGGGCTTGGTGCTAGCATTTTTACTTTGACCTAGGAAATAAATTTTAGTTGGGAAATCAGTGAGAAACATTGTCTTTGAAGAGTTGTGATGCTGGGGAAGCAGATGTGTTAGAGGCCGAAATACATTTTGATTTGATTTAATTTAGCCATATTGACGCTCCATGAGCACAGCACTGAAGAGTTTCATTTTAAAGGAACCAGCTCAGTGGAGGTCTGAATTTTATTCTCATCCTTATTTTTTCAATCAATATAAATTGTGCCACCACTGCCAAATGTCATGTGACATCTGTGTGTCTGTCTTTACAACAACAGATAGAAACAGTTTGTTTTCACCAGTACAACAAGGAATTAAAAGGATAAAGAAAACTTTATGAACAGCCTGTTGTTAAGGAACAGATCTGCCTTCAGAAAATCAAAGCTTTTTCAAGGTTGTTTGAGATGCTGCAAAACACAACCAAATGTGTGTACTTACAGTAATAAGTACATTTGGCAACATTTAATTTAGTCTTAATGTGTTTCAGCCTCAAGAGCGGTGACAAGCTCCACATGCAAGGAATTATTTTCCTCCTTAATATCGTAGCACTACTATATTTGTTTATTTGGCAAGTGTAGAATTCCAGTATTATTGTAGCCAGCTCCTATGACGGTCACATGTTTCGGTGGTAGAGACGGTAAAGGGATGTGTGGGCCTGCCACTGGGAAACCAGGCCAGAGGATTTGGGGTTTGGGGAAGGAAACTGAGAAGGAGAGAGTATTGGGGAACAGGCAGAGGATGGAGTGATTATCTAAAAATGTACCTGATCATAGATGGAACTAGATTTAAATGTTATGAGGCACGTGTAAAGGAGGACGAACAAAATAAAGGTCAGCAGTTTTCAGTTCAGGTTAAATTAACAGAAAAGAAATCTTAAAATATGTATTTGCCTATGGTTAGATGGGAAAATCAATCTTCTTGTCTTATTGTTGGCAAGACAGTGAATAAGCATTTCCCACAATGGCAAACTTTTCTTTTAAATTACTTACGTAATCAAAAAACGTTTGGACAGACAGATTTTTCTATCGCTGTGATAAATGACTCCCTATTGTGAATTGGAGAATTTGCAGCCCTCAGGCTTTTTTTTTTCTCTGGAACAAACTGATAAAGGAAGATAAGTATCACCAAATCAAACTAAAAAGAAGAGGAGGGACTGCTGAATTTTAGGTGTAAGGTTCAATAAGTTTCATATGTCACTGCAAATGTTGGGGAGAAGTAAATTAAAAAAAAAAAAAACAGCAGCAAAAGCTTGCTGATGTAAGTTTTAAAAGACTATTTATTTATTGACTATTTATTTTCATTTGTAACTACGAGAATATCAGGTGTTTGGTAATTAAAAGCTGCATTTATAAGTATTTGTGCAAATCTAAGCTTGTTTGAATACACTGTACACCTCACTCTAATGATACTACCCTGTAAAAATCCCTTTGCTGCTGTCACGTCATCGACGAGCAAAAAAACCTTCAACCTTTCCAAACACAAATTTCTAATTTCTGCATAATCCTTGTCTAATTTTAATAACTATGTGATGTTCAAAATGACAACAGTTTTGTCGTTTTGGAAATCGGCATGTTCTGTACTGTTTGTCGTAATTTGTACGTAGATTATGTTGATTCTGTTTCATCATGCAGTAACACAGTTGGAGCGTTCAGAGAGGCGTTGTCAGGTTTCCTATGCATCTTTGATTTCTCGCCACGAGTGTGACTTCACATCATAGTAACATGAAGTGTCTGTTTATTTTCTTTACTGTGAGAGAGACAAGTTTGATTGTGTTTCGCAAGCACTTTTTCTTTTTGTCAAATCACTGTGACAGTCTTTAGTCATTATGATAAAGTTTGAATAAAACTTACTACTGTATTCACAGGGCTGTGTGGAAATGTGTTGATTATTTGGATAATACAGTGTAACTGTTTTGTGCTTTTTTGAGTTTAGATTTTACATCAGTCTCTCTTCAGTCCTCACTGGTGTCAGTACATAGTGAAATGACTAGGGCGTTTATTTTCAGAGGCATTGTAACTTTGATAAAGTTTTTACAGTGAGCTCTATCTCAGTGTCTCAGACGACTGTGTGTGATCCAGGAAAATATTCATCTGGATCTGTTTTGGGGTTTGTTCTATGTCCATGTCCTGTCTGTCTAAGTCCATCAGAGGGCGCCCCATCTCAAATAATCTGCTCTTTTATTACATAACTCTCCTTAGCTGGTTAAAAACATACATGGGTCAATGAAAAAAAGGCCATGGGTAAAAATAGCACACCCTGCACAAATGGAGAAAAAAACTTGACTGGCTCCTTGGCAAAAAACAGGCCACCAACAACAGACCTGGCAACCTACAGAATATTTCTGTACTTACTTCAAGACAAAGTAAAAGTAGAAACTATCCAATGTAAAGATGAACAAATAACAATACTGATCTTGAAAATGGTACTTAGATGAAAGAATACAGCCAAATCCACTTAAAATGCCAAAAGCAAGCAAAGTATTAATTATTAATGAATTAACATGGAAAAGTTTATTGTGGTTGGATGAGCTGAAGCAAGTTTTAACAAATCTTCAATTCATCAGAGGGTCATATGTTTTCTTTATGTACAATCTTAATATGTTAAGTATCTAGCTCTGAGCTAAACATGGTGGAGAACTACAGTGCTTTGGAAATATTCAAGCTAAGTACAAGTGTCTCAGATTTCTAGGAAAGTAGATGAAATGTTATGTTTAGATAATGTTTCAAGAGCGTAATCAACTTCAACACTTTATTTCTCTCATATTACTCTGTGATGAGATGAATGATCCAAAGTTGCCTTGTGCATGATGTCACATGTACATTGAGTCTCTAAAGCTAGAGAAGAATGTCAGTCTCTCTTTTCTTTTGTTTTTAGTCTGTCACTCTGACCATAAGGTGTCAGTCATGCTTTAGTGATCCACCTGCTGCTGAGCCTCCACCAGGAGAGAAACACTGTGGAGGAGTTTGTCTCTATTGGAGTTGTAAGACCATATTTATTGCACAGGGCTAATTATCTAATGATAAATACACACACAAAAAATGAACAAACCACTTCTAAAATGAAAAAAAAAATTAGCTGGTGCATTAGAGCTGAGCTGGTTTCAGGTTTAAAGATAGATCAATAAAATAGACAAAGATAAAATTACGAAAAAAATAAGAAAGCAAACAAGGATAAGCTCCAATGAAGCTGAAAGACAGGATTATAGTCAGATCAATAGAGGCTGTGTTTACCTAATTTTCGCATATGACATTTTATATCGACCTGTATCCTTTACACATGGAACTGCAGCCATATGAATAGCATCAACCAGAACAGACTTATCATCAGAAATCACATCACACTGCAGTAATCAAACCTAATAGATCCATATGATGTATTATATGTATAATTTTTGAAGATAGACTTGGTGGGACTCCAGGCTTGGCTGATTTAGTTAAATACAGAAGCATAGTCATGATTTATTAGCTTGTTTTATCCCTGAGGTGATATAATAAACACAGCACGACCTCAAACAGGAACAAATACATGTTTTCAAACATGTCCACTCGATAGTTCAGGCAGTCCTCGGTCAATTATTAACAAACATGTACCTCATCAAGAGTCATCATAAGTTACTGATGAAGAAACAGGTCCAAAACTGTTAATAATAAGAAGAATAATAATGAAACATTATTATCATGATTACTGCATTAAACTGTGTTTAAGGGCAGTGTTTGTGGTAGTACTTGTGCTTGTTTCTTTGTGAGGACCACTTTGAGAACATGGGTAAATGAGGACATTTCAGAAAAGTGGGGACATTTTGGAAGGTCCTCACAAATTTAAAGGGCTGTTGAGGTTAAGCGTTAGGCTTTTAGTTTAGCTGAGGTTAGTATATGGGGCTGGGGATGCATGTCAATGAGTGTGTCTGTGTGTGTGTGTGTGTGTATGTGTGTTCAGACTAAAGACCACTTAACTGGGGACAGCTTGTGCAATTGGGAAAAAAGATTATTTTTGGGTCAGTGGTTCAGGTTAGGGCTATAAAATTTTCCCAAATGTGACCTATGACAACATTTGTGTGTCTATGTGTGTTAACTGTCTGTATGTTTAGAGATTTAATTAAGGTGAAGATTGTACTAATTGAACGAGGGCACTCTCAGATGATAATAATTAGCTCCAGGATTAATTTACTTCATTAATTTGTCCCCGGTGACTGCAGGGTGTGGACGTGGTATGTGGTGCTGATAACCAGTAGAAAAGACACCCGGACTGAATCACAGACGTTTTACAGCACAGGGGTGTTATCTGTGATGACTTTTATGGTCCAAACCAACCTTTGCTCTTCTGTTTTCTTTCATTGTTGTCCTTTTCCTGGGGTGTCTTTCACAAATTTACAAGCTGTGTTTCTGTGTTTGCTGTCTGGCTTTCTCTGACACTGATAGGGAAAACACACACACACACACACACACAAACACACACACACACACACACACACACACACACACACACACACACACACACACACACAGCAACAACAATTAAGACCACGTCAAGTGGTCATGTCTATATGTTTTACACATTTTTGACACCTTCATTATTTGAATACCACAGCCTGAGTATTATGAACTTCAGTGGACTTCCTCGTCAACAGTCTGACTCCAGTAGAAACCTTTGGGGTGTGGTAGAACAGGAGATTCACAGTTGATGAGATGTGATCATGTCAACATGAACCCGACTCTGAAAGGAATATTTCCAACATGTACCAGGAAGAACCAAGGCTGTTTGAGAGCAAAGGAAAGTTCCTGATAAAGTTTTATTTAAAAAAAAAATAGAATTATATAAAGTGAGATTTCTATGAGTTTTTTTTATTATTAAGCAGGTCTAGGTTCTAAAGTAACAAAGGTATTCAGAAACTGAGCCTTCAAATCAACTGTCAGGACCGTCAGCTATCACCGGCTATCACCGGCCCCAGCCCGGCCTATCTGGACCCACAGTCCAACCACAGAATCTACCTGAACTCTGGTACATTTTTAGAAAATATTGAAAACAGCGGCTCACAGATCTGTTGTTGCTAGAGCTCCAGAGAAATTATGTTTTTTAGTTCTTAAAATCACAAATATTTCTTCTTATGGATATCAACACTTCAAATAAAGTGTAAGAATATGGGACATTTAATTTACATATGAATGTTAACCTTTAAACTGGTCACCAAGTCAGCTCTGTGTCACTTGGGTTTTGTACAAAATAACAAAAGTGGGTGGGGGGAATATTGAGGAGACGACCCCTAAAGACATCTGAGTGACATGCAGTCACTTGGCCCAGCTGTTGTTAGCATATGTTCATTATGTTCATGAGCAGCTGGATCCACATGTGATCAGTTAGAGCTACTTATGCTATAATGAGTATTATGCTAACAAGCAGCCAGAACATCTGTGCAGTAATCCACAATATATTGTTCTCTCTACAGCTTTGGAGTCACCTGTGCTGAACTAACACACCTTGACTAGTGTTTTCCTGCACAGTTATTGACGCACACAATGACATTCACATAAATACTCAAAGTCCCAGTAAAAATCCATTTACCAAAATGTCAATGCTGGCACCTTCATGCTGAACAAGTAACACTGAAGCTAAGGGAAAATGACCTCATAAGGTTAAATAACTCCAGGTCTGAGATTGGCTTAATGCTTAACTTAATAATTTAATATCCTCTAATGTGTGTCTTGAAGGCAGTTATATACAATAATAATAACTGTTTGAAAAGGGTACCTTGGAGAGGTATGTTGTGCGTGTCAAGGGCATCTGCCAGTTATTACCATTTTTCCTGTTTGTCACTCCTCTGGTCATCGTACACTACACGACCAGTTCCAGGTGATTTTTTTCACATTAAATATCCAGTTAACTCACAGAATTTCCCTTTAAAATTTCCCTTTAAAATCCCTTGTTATTGTAAAATCTGTGTATGCTGCCAGCAATCCCTCCACCAACTATAATCTGTGTGTTTGCCTGTGTTGCAGTGCTGTAATTCATGCAGACCTTAGGGCAACAATGGTGAGAAGGTTATATGGCCTGCACCTGTGTCTTTAAAGGTTGTATATTAACAACTTGATGTCGCAGGTGAGCGGCCACATGAAGGAACAGAGTGTGAATCTGAGGAGCAAATGACTCAGAAGAGGAAACAGACAAGGACTTTAGCGCTGGGTATTATTTAGTGGTAAAAATTTTCATTTGTGGACTTTGCTACAATATATTTATAGGAACTTCTCGAAGTGTTTGGTGACTTTATTGAACTGTGGATCAGGAGAAGTGACCAACCGAAAGCTTTTACCTGACCGTGGACTGTTTCTAACAACTTGATAATATAAACACAAGGAACTTCGGCGCTGAAAATGGGCCTGAGTGCCTGGTGGCTGTGTTTGTGTGCCTTGGGGATTCTTGCTGCTCCGTGTCGAGGTATCAGACAGTGTATGGATGGGATTACAATCAATGTGATCCTGCTGGAGGATGACAAATCTCCCTGGAGCCTGAACTTTGTGAAAAGAGAAATAACTGAGGCCATAGAGATAGACTCAGCCATCAATGCTGCGGAAGGTAAGAAAATAAATAATACAGTATAAGAATTTCTGCACATGAACATTACGTCACAACATGCTGTGGTACCATAGATTACAGTTAACATATTACAGAATATATATAAGAAATATAAGGTGGCATTTTTCTATAGTATGTCCAATAGTAAGCAAGTAGTAGTAGTAAGAAAATATGTGTCTATATTAATATGTGCATTAATATTGCATATGGTTTACAAATATTGCTGTGTCTATTTTCCAAAATCTTGACCCCACTTTAGTTTAGGATTGTGTAGGACTGTTAAACCAAACCAAACTACTGAACTAAATGATACTGAGCATATTGTGACATCTCTTAGATTTCAGGGGAAGTGAAGTAGGGACCAATAACTGATAGGATATAACTTAGCCAGCATAATGAATTTTTATAAATGGGTCATTATGCCATCAACCAAAGGGAAGCAATAATGTGTAATCAGTAATGCTTACTGAATGTGTTGTGCTGACGTAGTCTGATTTTAGGTCGACAAGGAAACAAAAATAATTCAACATGTGTAGAAATGACTGGGTGAACCCACTTTGGGTGATGGATCCCTGTTGTTTTTGATTACACATATTTGTTAAACACTATGGAGCGTGTACATTTTCAGAGAGCTCTACATGACAGGTAATAATATTGAACTCATATAATTTCCCTTTCTTTCTTTCTACAAACCACAATAAAGGTATGAAGTTTAATATTACACCCAACTTTGGAGGGTTCAACACCACCTTGTATCGACATAGAGGCTGTTGGAGTAGCACATGTGAGGGAGTGGATGAGCTAAAAAACCTAATTGTGAGTAGCTACGATTTTACATCCACCCTATGCTCTTCATACTTGCTTTTTACTATATATGTATGAACTTACAAGTGTGCTTAGTGTGTATTTTAAGAAATAAAAGCTATGTCTACCAGAAGGAAAATCAATGCTGTTTCATCCCTGGTCAATTTTGCTCATCATAAAGAGCTAAGCAGGAAGGAGGGCTATTAAACTTACAGTATACTTGTAGTAGTTTAAAACAAGTACACCAGTGGTCCTAACCTTAGCTAAGTGAACTGCACTCACAAATGTGAAACAAACAGCTGCATTGACAGACATACAGTTGTTTTCAGGTGTTTTCTCTTGCAGCATTCAGGCAACCTGGGTTGTGCTGTACTTGGGCCAACCTGCACCTACGCTACCTTCCAAATAGTTGAGTAAGTGCTGTTTTTTTCATGGTTATGTCCACACTAATCCTGATTAACTTTACATTTCCAAACAGTTTAATGTGCATTAATGTTGCAGTATGTAGCTTGTTTTGGACTGGACATGTCAGTAGTTATATATCTTTGTGAGTCCCGTAACTCTTTTCCCATCCATATAGACGTAGATTCTCTGTCTCGTGGTCTCATTGTCTTTCTTTATTTATTTCTTTGTCAGTGTTGAAAAAGGTCTGAAGCTTAGTACACCCATCATCTCGGCAGGAAGCTTCGGTCTCTCTTGCGACTACACACTCAACCTGCAGCGCCTCCTGCCACCGGCACGCAAGATATCTGACTTCTTTATTCACTTCTGGAAAGAAAACAACAAGCTCAAACCTGAATGGGAGACGGCCTATGTTTACAAGAAACAGAACAACTCTGAGGACTGTTTTTGGTGAGTCGTCAAGGTGTCTGTAAAGAATAACCCACTTTTGTGAGTCAGTATATATCTATGTACATCACTTTATTATACAATCAAGCATTTCTGGTCCCAGTATACAAAATGTGAAAATGTGATATCCAACTTTCAGAGGTTAGAGTTCAAAACGTTTACTTATTACATTACAAAATTATTGATTGATTGACTTAATGACACTAACTTTAACTCATTTCAATTTGAGTAGACATGTGGGACTTGATGAGTATCTCTGAGGATGGTAGACTGGTTATGGCTTGTGTGTAAAATGAAAATAAAACACTGATATAAGTGATTTTCCTCTACAGGTATATAAATGCACTGGATGCCAACTCCAAATTTGCCCAAAATATTAGCAGAACGGTGCTGCGCAGACCACAAGATCTGAGAGAAATCCTTACATCACCCAAAAACAGGACAAGCAACTGTAAGTGTTTTAACACACATCTTCCTGTTTGATATGAATTTAAACTGTCACAGAAATGCATTTAGTCACTGTACAGTCTTGCAAATGTTTTACAAGCTGTCAGGAAATAAACAATAATATATGACAGACATTTTTATTTTCTATGCTCTTAAGGTTGGATATTTTATCCCTGCTTAACCACACAACAACAAAATGAACATAGCAGCAGTAATTATTTCAATTGAATATAGTTTTAAAAGTTTTATAAATGCAACAAAGACCAAACTGGACCAAATGTTTGAATGACCACTGGTAAATACCATTATTCTTGTTTTATGTTAATACAGCAATAAAAGAGGCCATTTTGGTTTGGGTATTAACTTGTGTCAAGGTTACAGCAGAGATTTAGATGAAAATCTGAGAGTTAAACAGGGGCTTTGCCTTCTGCCAAGGCCACCTCTGTTATAAATGCAGCTGGTCTGTAGTGTTACATTTTGTGTTTGCAGTGTTCATCATGTGTGGATCACCAATGGATGTAGTGGAGGTGAAAAATGGCTCCACAGAAGCAGACAGCAGTAATAATCTCATCATCCTTATTGATCTTTACAAGTCAGTGTTCTTTATTCATATCATATCTCTTCTGTAATCTCTATTTACTGTCTATATTTGTGTAGTCTGTGGACATGTTTATTGTAGTAAACAAGCTCCTGAAGCTTCACAAATGGTTCTCACATCTTCCCAAAACTATAACTGGACTATAACACCTGGACACAAGAAGTTGGCACTAATATTGGTGAATAGTTTGCCAGCAAGCGGAGAAACAGTTAGCATTTTAGCATTTTCAGTGGTGGAAATATTAGGTAACAGCTAATGGATGAATTTGTTAGCTTAATGTAATAGGCTACATTGTTGAAATAGATAGCTAGCCTAAAAGAAATGAATAAATGGATTAAATATGAGCTAACAGCTAACGGTGGAGGGTGAATAGTTGAAATACAGTGTTAGTTAATGGTTAAAAATAAATCATTGAAACAGTTAGCTAACAGTAACAGGAACAGTACTAGCTAATGGCTAATGCTAAAGGATAGCCTACATGGTTGCAATATTTAGGCTAATAGTTGAAACAGCATTATTATTGTTTTATTGTAACATCCATTAGATAAATCTACTTTTATATTATTAATTGTCAAGGTAATATTCAGTGAAAGTAAGACAAGGATTGGAAATCACCTTGAGTAACTTCTTGCTAATGACATTTCATGTTTTCAGTGACGTTTCATATTTATTTTCTGCATTTATTTTCTGCATATTTATTTTCTGCATTTATTTTCAAATTTTTTTTTTTTTTTTTAGTTCTGCTGTAATGAAATGTACAAACTTTTTATTTTAATTTAATAAGTGATCCAAAACATGGTTGAATCTTCCGGCTTCAGATCCTCAGTCAGGAAATTACAGTACATACACTAATGTGGGAATGAAGGACTCCTGTATGGATGATATACTGTACATAGAGCATTGTTAAGACTGTCTGTCCTGCCTTCTTTATACAGTGATAAATACTACATCAACACAACATCACTGCCAGCCATGAAGAACGTGTTGGTACTGACAATGCCCAACACCAGAAACTACAAAATCAGCACAGACACAAACATGGTGAGGACCCAGGATAAATGTGTGGGACTATTTCTTGGCCAGTGACTTCCTGATGTCTTGTTGTTACTGTTTCCACGGCACAGCACCAGTGGTCCTTTTCCAAACTTCAACATGTTTCAGTTTGTTTTGGGGATTAGATCCAGAAAGTGGTTTCAGACACAAACCTGATGGTCTCTCCCTCTCAGGAGATGAATGACTACATTGCTGCGTATCATGATGCGGTGCTGCTGACGGGCAAAGTGATGAGGGACATTGCTAGAAAGCCTCAGTCGGAGATTCAGCAGATGGAGTTTGTCAATGTGAACTACTTCAGAAACACCTCCTTTAATGGTGAGGAAAGAGGAAGAGTTAACCCACTAACCCTAACCCACTACAGTTGGAGGAAAGGAGAGAGTAAAGGAAAGCTCTTTCTACTACTCTTCTACTTAAATTTCACTCCTGAAAAAAGCATTTGTCATTGAGAGATGTGATCATGCTCCAAGGACAGCCTCACAGAGCTGTAGACTCTGCGTCTAGCTTTTGTTGGAAGCATTAAAGTTCTCAATGTAAACATATTAAGCTTAAATATTACCATATAAAACACACTGACAGTGTAAAGTTGTAATTCTACAATGAAACACATCAAAGATTGCTTAAACACCAGATTCCCAGACAAACACAGATGACTCAGTGGCAGCTCTGATAGCTGATGTTCATCACTGTGAGCGCTCACAGACGGAGGCTGTCGACTGCTGTCACTTGTTTGTGACTTTCATTGACATGATGAAGAGATTAGGTGTTATAGCCTGTAGCTGTAAGTAGCTTGTGTGAGTGTACGACTGATACACCCAAAGAGAAGCTGTTCATTAATTTGTTGTAATTGTATATTGTGTAAAAGTATTTATATTGTTCTATGATTTATGATTTTTTGTATATCGATGTTTTACTTTTATGCCGTGTTATTTTGTTTACTGTGTAAAGGCGTCTCTGTGATTTTGCCCAGGATCTGCTGGAAACTACAAACTGGACAAGTATGGAGACAGAGATGTGAATCTCTCCATCATTTACACCACCACTGATAACAAGGTACTTTGTTCCTGTGTTGAATAAGACAAACTATTTTGTCACCCTCCTGTGCTGAATATCTTGCTGTCATCAAGTGTTATGCTGAAATATGTGATTTCCTGCTCTTGTGTGATTCTCAGTATCATACTTTATTCAAATTTGACACTGAGCTCAACCAAACCATAGTGATTGAAACGGATCCCTCCTTCATCTGGGGAAAAAGACTTCCTAATTTCAAACCAGATACAGGTACAGCTTTAATGCACACACACAAACATACATACACACACATTCGTACAAACACAGCTACAATATTGTGCTTATAACTTGCACACTTTCTTGGAGGTGCAGGCAGACTGAAACACTTTTTTGTCCTGTGTTTGAACCATGTATACTAATGTAGTTGTCACCGTTTTCACTATTTGCTCTTTTTTAAAATTTATTCCTTACACCTTCAGATCCAGCATCTTATAACGTCATTGTCATTGTGTTGGCCGTCACAGTGGTGGTGGTGGCCACCATCGCTTTCATTTTCTACAGGTGAGTGAAAGTCTTATTGGAGTGTTATCACTGACAGCAAGGCAGAGAGAAATGAATAACACAGTAAAACTGCACTTTGTCCAAGACCCATGGAAACTTTAGTTAATATACATAGAAAGTTAGCATTGTACAGGCTTATGACCCATATGAAATAAATTTTTTTTTAAGATGGATTAATTTTACAGGTGTAAATACTTACAGAATCACAAAATAAAACCACAGAAGTTAAAATGGTATTTTTCTCTCCATGTGGTTTGCTGGTATTTTCTCACCCGTGCAGACAGAACAGGCGAGACCGTTTACTCAGGAAGCGCTGGTCACACATCTCCTCTTTTCTCATCACACTGCTGGAGAATAACGAGCTCAATGTCGTCTCTCTTAAGGTAAATGAGGTGAAAGCCTGAACAAACAGTGAAGCACATCCCAGACTTAAATTTCTGCAGTTCTCAACACTATTGTAACATTTTTTCTCTTGAAAGTGCTCAACACTGACCTTACTCTTGATCACAAATAGCATTTGGACACTGGGTTTTGTTATAATGTCCTTCATCTGCTCCATTCAGATTGAAGATGAGACAAAAAACAAGAATTTCAAGATCCAGCGTGCACTCTATGATAAAAAGGTAGCTGTGACACAACATCCTGCAGTAGTTTTCAGATGAATCAACATATTTTCAGACTGTGCTGAAAATATTGATGTAATTTGGTTTGTGCTGCTGCAATATTTTCAGATTGTAATTTTGAAGGAGCTGAAGCACTCAGATGGGAACTTCAATGAAACCCAGAAGATAGAACTGAACGCAGTAAGACAACGATCACACACTGATGTGATGTCTTCAGGTTTTTATTGCCACTCCTCTTTGTTAATATTGGCCCAGGTTTGCCACTGTCTCATCTCTGTGTTTTTTTTTTTTTTTGCCTTTTCTCTGCAGCTCCTCCAAATTGACTATTACAACCTCACAAAGTTTTATGGCACAGTGAAGTTTGATCAGGGTGTGTTCGGAGTGTTTGAGTATGGAGAGAGAGGGTCGCTCAGGGTACGTATGGCATGCACACGTTCAAGTCCACCTCAGTTTGATCATATCAAGTCACAAGTCAAGACTTTCAGTAGCTTAGTACAGCACAAGCGAGAAATAAATCTGTGCAAAATACATTAAATCTACCAGAAACTATATGCACCAAGAGAATGATAATGCATACACACACAGACACATGCAAATGACCCGTGTCCCTGTCTTTGTCCAGTATGTGCTGAATGACAAGATTTCCTACCCAGAGGAGACCTTCATGGACTGGGAGTTCAAGATCTCTGTCATGTATGATATCGCCAAGGTGAGACAGAAACTCTTGTCTCTGCTGATTATATTATGTAACGCTGGAGTATATATATGTGGAGAGTGATACCCAAGATCAAACAGAGCTTAATGAGTGAATGAAGAGCAGGTCTGCAGACCATATGTTCAGCTCAACACAATTATACTTCTGACATGTTATTGCATCACATTCAGCTCACAGTTTGTCCTGGAGACAACTAACAAACACATCTGCCAAACATATAGGGACTATAATCAAGACCACAAATCAGCAGTGACATTAGGGATAACATCCTCTTCCTCATTCATCCTCAACATGCTCAGCTGGCCTTTGTGCTCTGCCCCCACCCCCACCCTGTACTCCTGTTCACTTTCAACTGTGCTGTCAAACACAGCTGCGAAGTCTTCAATAAGGCAAGGCAAATCTATTTGTGTAGCACCGTATTATACACAAAGATCATTCAATGTGCTGATCACAGCCTGCAGAGAGGAGGCAAGGACGCTAACCAGCTGGTGTCAGGATAACCAGCTCTCTGTAAAACTAACTACACACAGACTGTTCTGCCTGTTATCTTCAGGCAGACAATACAGGAGCATGGTGGCATCAACCTCCAGCCCATCAGGCTTCTCAATTCATATATCTAAATATTCTACATCTCATGTTAGCCATAACTTTTATGATTGAACCAGGCCTGCTATATACTGAATCAAACATAAATATCATATTTGTACTAGTATTGGTAGTATTATATTTTTTTTAATCTCACCTCACCTTTAAGTGTTTTATCTAATAATCTATCATTTATCTTTTACTGCTGAGATGACCTCTTTTCTCATTCAACACATTTCACTGTACCATTGACCCTGTGTTAACTCCACAAAACTGAAATTAACTGAAATGGTTGTTGCAGTTTCCCCCGTTTGCCACTAGAGGTTAGTCAACATCATATTTGACCTATTGCCTCCCTGATTTACTGTAAATCTGCTCAATACCTCCTCCACTGGACCATGTGTCTGCCCCAGTCTCATGTGAACTTAAATTGTGTGAATCCTCTGTGCAGGGCATGTCCTACCTCCATGCCAGTGACATCCAGGTGCACGGTCGCCTCAAGTCCACCAACTGTGTGGTGGACAATCGCATGGTGGTGAAGATAACAGACTTTGGCTGCAACAGCTTTCTTAGCCCTGGCACAGGTAAAAGCCCAGCTGCTGTGTGTCCAGTGCTAATTCCCCTCTGAGTTATGTTTCCTCCTTTCTTACATTTTCCTTTCTCTTTCTTCCTCCTCTTTCTCCTCTTCCTCCACTCAGACTTGTGGACGGCTCCGGAGCATCTGAGGAAACATGGCACCTCTCAGAAAGGGGACGTCTACAGTTTCGCCATCATCTCTCAGGAGATTGTTCTCAGAAAATGCACCTTCTACACTGAGTGCTGCCCGGACCGAGCAGGTGTAACACACAACACAACACAGCACAGCACAACACAACAAAACACAACGCAGCACAACACAACACAACACAACACAGCACAACACAACACAACACAACACAGCACAGCACAGCACAGCACAGCACAACACAACACAACGCAGCACAACACAGCACAACGCAGCACAACACAGCACAACGCAGCACAACACAGCACAACGCAGCACAACACAGCACAACACAGCACAACGCAGCACAACACAGCACAACACAGCACAACACAGCACAACACAACACAACACAGCACAGCACAGCACAGCACAACACAACACAACGCAGCACAACACAACACAACACAGCACAGCACAACACAACACAACGCAGCACAGCACAACACAAAATGAAGCCTCCACACTGTTGAAAATCAAATGAATGATGAATGTATTATTACTCTATTATTAAGGAACAGTATGCAAATTATTAGCAGAGGAGGGAGAAAGGAAGTGATTTTTTCTTTTTGCTGATCAAAGAGAAGAGGGAATTCTGTTTTTAAATTATATTTCAGCTTTCCCATAACATTAATATATTCAACCATTTGCATGTTCAAACTCATCCATTTCTTTAAAGACCTATAACCATAAACAAGTCCATTTTATTAACAGCAGCTACACAGTGCGTTAAGGCAAAGGGAGGATTTAAAGAAAATATTAATATTTTTCTTTTTTCTAAACAATATATGTTCTCTATATTCAAAACATAGAAAAAGTATAAGATTCACCTTCATCACAATCACTTCTGTACAGTCCCTAAGTGAAATGGTACCAGTGCTTTGTATTGAGACACACACTCTCTTGCTACTGTCAGTGATTTTCTGGGGAATTAATATCTGTCTGTTTCCAAACAGAAAAGCTGTCCAGGGTCATCATGTCCTACTTTAGACCTGATCTTAACTTTGAAACGGCTTCAGAGACAGAAGCAGAGGTGAATTATAACATTTGTGTGGCATCCTGATCTACAGTTTCCATCCTGATAACAGTTTTTTGTCTGATGTGATATGATATGTCTCCTAGGTTTATATATTGATAAAATGCTGTTGGGATGAGGATCCAGAAAAAAGACCTGACTTCAAGAAGGTAGAAAACTGTCTGGGAAAAATCATCAGGTTTGTAGTTACATTTAGTGAACGTGAATGTTTTTTCCCTTCCTTTCCTTTCTTTATTTTCTTGTGACCTGTTCATTCCCTTGTCCTCCAGTAAAATCCATAACCAGGAAAATGAAAGCTACATGGACAACATGATCAGACGGCTGCAGATGTACTCTAGAAACCTGGAGCACCTGGTGGAGGAGAGAACGGTTCTCTACAAAGCTGAGCGGGACAGGGCCGACTGCCTCAACTTCATGCTGCTTCCTGGGTCTGTTAAACTTAAAGTAGTAATTCATGTTGTGACCTACATGTAGCACTGACAGAGGAATGATTTGGGTTGTTGAATGCAGACACACAACAACTAACATCTGTCAATAAACAGTTTAAATGATTTAGAGATGAATACACAGTGTTATATTCACTTTTATATCATTAATAATTCAATATTATTTATGCAATGGATCGGTCATGCCAAGACTGTGCGGGTTCATCTGAAAGGAAAGGTTTGGAACCAGTTGTTTACTCATAGCACAGGTGACCTTCCTGTTTCAGCTCTTTGTACATGTTCCTCTGTGTGTAGGCCGGTGGTGAGAAGCCTGAAGGAGACTGGAGTGGTGGAGCCAGAGCTGTACGAAGAGGTGACGATCTATTTCAGCGACATAGTTGGTTTCACCACTCTGTGCCAGTACAGCACACCAATGGAAGTCGTGGACATGCTCAATGATATCTACAAGGGTTTCGACAGCATCGTCGACCACCACGATGTCTACAAGGTATCAACAGGGATGAAATTCAGCAGACAATTCATTAGGCAGCCCAGGCCACAGATGTCAGCATTTCACCCATCTATCTTCAGGTGGAGACAATAGGGGATGCCTACATGGTGGCCTCTGGGCTGCCCAAGAGGAATGGAAACAGGCACGCGGTTGACATCTGCTGCATGGCGCTGGACATCTTGGCGTTCATGGGCACCTTCCAACTCAGACACCTGCCTGGCATCCCAGTGTGGATCCGCATTGGCATACACTCAGGTAGACCTCATTAAATCTGTACGGTGCTGTTCATCTTTTAGCCTTGAAAATTCAAATTATCAGTTTTTTGTAAGTGGAACGGAACTCAAGAGCCAATGAAAACTGTTTGCGCCCCCGGTCCGTCTCTGTGTAAACAGAGAGTGAGGCCACTGCTCATCATTCTTGGTACATTAATTCCCCAAATCTTTCTTAAACCTTTGCTCAGTTGTTTTTGATGTTTCCTCTCCCTTTTTAATATTTAAACAGTTGTAATCTATGACTGAACATTGACTTAATACTTGTGTATCTGTGTGTGTGTGTCCAGGTCCCTGTGCAGCAGGTGTTGTGGGGATAAAGATGCCCAGATATTGTTTATTTGGAGACACAGTCAACACAGCATCTCGTATGGAGTCAACAGGACATCGTGAGTGGAGACATAAATACATGCAAGAAGACATTTAAAGCACTACTGGTCGTCATGAGCATTGCTTTAGTGCAATTAGAGAAGCTATCAATCAACATAATTAAATGAGTTAATAAGTTTACCACTGCTAAGCCTGGGTAAAAAAAAACTAAACAAAAGACGCCTGTTGTTTTATCTCGTGTATCCTCCAGCTCTTCGGATCCACGTCAGTCAGCCGACTATAAATATCCTCCAGAGGACAAACTGCAAATTTGAATATGAGATCAGAGGAGAAACATATCTGAAGGTAAAGACTCATACTTTACTGTATATGAACACCCTTATGAAATAAAAAACCCAATAGTTTTCTAAAGGAAGACAACTGTGTGTATGTCTGCTGACTTCACTGCCACATTAATGCTGATAATCATGAGATTATGTGTGGTTTTCTAAGGGTAAAGGCACAGAGACAACATACTGGTTAACAGGTGAAACTGGAGAAGACTACAACCTCCCAACGCCACCAACAACGTAAGCAAACAACCTGACGACAACGACTTCTGTGGATTTTGCAGACTATTTATTGACTGGGTACAATATAAATATATATGTGTGTGTGGCAGTTTTTTATATAATAAAAAATAATCTGTTATATAATAATATGAAAGTAATATTAACCTTCTCATCTCCTCATCTCATCTAACACTGAGAAAACTGAATAAATACATTTTCCAAAATGTTGAACTATTCCTTTAACGTGGCCGTTCACCTAAGACTTTACCTGGATTTGTATGAAATTAACTTATCCTTTCTAACTAATTTTATCCTTTTAACATAAAAATAATAGATACTTAATTTAGACAAGCATGTTATATGTTCTTAAACTGAACATGTATACATAGACTTACAATTGTTTCTTGACACATGCATTTATATCCAGCTGTACATTTAGCTTGACCAGATACTTTAGTCTGACTTTTAAAACTGGTCCTCTATTAATGTGCTGCTTCCTGGTTTTCCAGAGAGAACTTCCAGCGGCTGCAGCAGGACCTCGCCCAAATGATCCTGATGTGTCTGGAGCGCCGCTCTCGAGGGTCTGTCCGGAAGAAGAAGTCACAGAGCAAGGAGGACCACAATAATGCAGAATCAGAGGTGGAGTCTGAGAACAACCTTCCTGAGTACCTTCATCTGGCCACTGTTGATAACACCCTCAGTACCTTCCTGTAGCACAAACCTGGGTTTAATCACACTACTGAGTAAGCGTGTGAAAGAAAGCAGCAGGTAGGGACAGACAGGAAAGGACTGCAGCACTGTCCACAACTAATTTTTACCAGGTGTTAAAAGATCACAACACAGAACATAAAACACTTGTGTAAAACCAGATAATTTTAGTATAGCTGTGATTAAGTCTATCATTGTTGGTTTGAGTTTCATTAGAGGAACAA
This sequence comes from Rachycentron canadum, assembly GCA_038496675.1. Taxonomy (NCBI): domain Eukaryota; kingdom Metazoa; phylum Chordata; class Actinopteri; order Carangiformes; family Rachycentridae; genus Rachycentron; species Rachycentron canadum. The sequence continues at coordinate 6,049,130 of CM076668.1, forward strand.
GGCCGTAAAATGTATTATTTGTTTTGTTTTACTCAGGATGTATTTGTGATATGCAACTGGCATAATTTCGATGTAGATATTAGAATTTCCTCCACTTTTTGTGAACCCAAAAAGTCCAGCAGCGAGCAGAGACCAGAAGATAACAGGGACTCAAGCAGAGATGGAACCTGTTTGTTACCAATTCAGACTCAGACATTCAAACAATAAGTTCTTGTACATATGCCTTATACCTTTCTTCTGCCTATTGTTATTAACAGAGGTTCATGCAAATATGTCATTTGTTTACTGCTTGGTTTAAATGAGGCCACATTGAGCCTAAAAGATCTTGGTTAAAATGACTTTCACATCATTTGAAGGGAATGATGAGTGTGTCTCTGTTTACCAGGAGAACAATATGACAAAGACAAATTAGGCTCAAATCTGCAGTTACTATAGCTTATTTAAAGGTCCCACATTTTAAACTTTTCACATTTGTGGTTTTAAATACCAACAACCATCTCAATGTAATTTTACATTTCTGTCAGGCCTCAGAAGAGGGGCTCTAAGTCTGTTTTCTGAATGATTGAATAAAAATACAGCAGATTTCAGGTAAATACTCAAAGAAACCAAACCCTATAAGCAAGGATAGTGGGTCCAGCTGGGCTGGAGCGTGGCTGAGAGTGGAGACCGCTTCATTGTGACATCACAAAGTTACTAAAGTCCTGATGGCTGGTTTTAAGGTTCAGTTTCTGAATACAGGCTGTGAGCATTTCTCTATGGACTGAGACCTTTGATACTATAATAAACAGTATTAATATAGAAACCAGACCTGATTTATATGCACATCTACCTTTACACTATATGGGACCTTTAACATGTTCCTTTATTTTTGCACTGGGAAATTATTATCCATGTATATTTTAATTAATTTGTAGATGACGCCCTTTGACCATCACCTCCCACTGAACACTGCTTATGTCAACCACTGGAGATTAAACAGAAGTTTAATGAGGGAACCAGGGTAATGTCTTTCTCCAAAAAAACAAGCTTTTCAGAAATGTATTTTAAAGCAAAGGACAATTTTTTTATTGTTGAGAACGGTGACATTCATTTACATTAAGTAAAAAAAACCAAAACATATTCGGTCACATTGTTGAAGATGTTGTTCAGGTCCTGATGAAATACAGTTGAATTAAACATTGTTTCTTAAAGCCTGTACAGGTTTATCTGAGGCCTTACAATTCATGTGTCTCATAGTTTTGTTTTATGTATACAGACATGACAGCATATGGACAGCAGAGAACAGAAACTCCAGCATCTGATTAAGATATTTTTCTGCTGACAGATGTTTTTTTTTTTGCACAGAATAAAAGAGGACTACTATGTAGACTTTTACACATCAAATACCATGGGAAAACGCATTTTGCACGGCAGAAACCATTCATCAAATAGTGTACAAATGAATTAATTCAGCGTGAATCCAGCAAACCAAACAAGGTGACTGGATATGCAAATTGAGGTTTAGAAAAACTGACCTATTGGTAACACAATTTCATTTGATAGGAAAACTCTTGAGCTAACATCAGTTCAACTGCATTTATGTGAACTAAGACTAAACTAGGCTATTCAGTAAACCTGATGAATGTATTTCTATATAATGTTGAAGATCAGCAGGTCAGTGAAACATAAGAGCTATAGACTTCAAGTAGAAAAAAAGCAAAGGTCACCCAAAGATGACCTTCGACCCCCCCCCAATAAAAAAAGTCAAAGCCCAAATTCTTCTTATTGTGTGACATTCAAAAAAAAAAAAAATAAATTAGACAAAAACATACAAAAAAAAAGGCATGACATTTCATACAAAACAGCTTAAACCTTCTACAAGAGCTGCTTCAAACAGCATAACATCATGTTCAGTGTGTGAACTTTCTTTATCTCTCCTTGAACATTTTCTGAAAAATAAAATTCTCTGAACAAAAGTGTTCGTGAAGACGTTTACACACACACACACACACACACACACACACACACACACACATACACAGACAGACATTTATAACCTGGACTGGACTCTAAGTGAGGCTGTAAACTACCCATTGTTTTGACTAAAATATTAACAGTTATTGTTTAAAAAATGCACGTAATAACTCCTATGATCATTGTGACATGTCGATCTCTAGACACGCCGCGTTTGCTGCTTGAACTCAAGGCACCGAATGATCCAAGGTAAAATAGTCAAAACAAAACAAAAGATTAAAAAGTAACAAAACAAAGATAATTGTGTCTCTTTCAGTCTTCTCCCTCCTGCTAATATCACTGTTATGATTATCATAAGCTTCATGAGTAACTGTATCTTCACTATTCTAATATCTATTGTTTTCTCCTAATCAAACTAACAAGGTATTGCAAGGATCCTAAAGGTCCATGATATCTGTTTCTATGTAATGCTAGAAATGGATGAGACTGTATCCTATGCTTCACACACACAATATTGTTTTTGCAGCCTATTTTTTCTCATTTAATTATCAAAATGTTGCCCAAAAAAAGTTACCAACTGTGATCCTAATTTTCGATTGTCTCACATTGTGACTATCGGCTTATTGCCCGTATAAAACAGCATCTGTGTGTTTTCAGCACGTTGCTGGTCAGTCGGTTACACAGAAACTAAACAACCTGGGGGTCAAACATAAGCTGGTGACATTCAATGCTCAATACGGCTGCAGGGTCTCAGCAGTAAAATAATGTCTGTGGTGGTAAACCTCAGTGGGCGGAGCCTAAGGTAACATTGGCTAAAACCTGTGCTGAGCAGTAAGGAAATTAACCTTTTATAAATAAGGTGTCCTAAATGAAGATGACACTGCTTTCTTCTTTCAGTCATTCATTATGATGCATTACAGGGTGTTTGAAAGCTGTTAACCATCTTAGTTGGACAACTGTTGTCTATTGTGGCTAATAAGGCTAATGGGGCTAACTTGAATTTGTAATGTAAACTGGGCGAACTAGCTAACATTGCATGGTTACCCTTTTTTTTTTTTTTGTAATGTTTTTACTCCTCTGGTTGTTTGTGTTTTACCACTGTGGATTAACTCAATTAATATTATGCCTCAGAGAAAGGATTAAAAAAACAGCCAAAGTGCTGCCCCCTTTTCCATGTTACCATCTGTTCTACAGTGAATTTTCTCTATTTTATTGAGTTCAATGTTCTCTGATAAGCTATGACGTGACACTGAGATGTTGATATTGGCATATAATGGATGAGATGTGTATTTGCACATTTTATTACCTGTTGATAAACGCTGAACACCGTGTTGTGAAATGTATTACCCTTTATTTTCTAGCAGTTGCCATCTCCACCTCCAGATGGCTGCTAAAGCCTTGGACTGTTGCTGAATGACACCTACAACTGATTCCTACAGTCGTCTTCATTAGCCACCATCATAAACTGCCAGGAGTGGTGCCACAGATTGTGTGGGGGGAATGAATATGACGTGTGGTGCAGTTCCTACAATTTGCCAGCAGAGGTTGTTAGAAGTCACGTTAGCAAAATAACAGCTTCTTAAAATCCTTTTCAATCATATACCTGCACTGCGGCAGTTCTGTTTACTACGAGAGTTGATAGTGTGAGTTAAGTGCTGTTCTTCACCTTAACAAAGACAGACAGAAGACACAGTCACTACAAAACGATGATTCATCTCACTCTCCTGTTTCACCTTCTCCTCCTAAGTTTGATCTCCCTCCCTCTTCCCTTCTCTGAGCCCTTCCTGACTCACATCAACATCTCTGTCAGCTGGCGCCAAAGCTGGCTCTGGATCCTTGCCAGGGTGACAGACTGAGACGATGCTGCTGCCGCTGCTGAGCATGCACCGGCACGAGGTGATGCAGATGCGTGTCACAGCGGTGGTGCAGTGTGTGTTTTGTATCACTGCAGTGTGTGTGTGTATGTGTGTGCACACTGGCTGTTCTTGCTCTGAGCTCTGCTGGAGTGACTCTTACAGTCTTTGACAGATGAATGCAAGTGAATAGTGACATACACAATTTCCATCGATTCGTCAAATTAAAACCAACCATACCAATGAGTGGCTGAGCTAACGTCGACTACAGTAACATCAAACCAGTGTTAACCCAAGTTCACACAGAGCAAATAACTGGACCTGCATCAGGTATCAGGGTCAATGCAACCAATGCAACTCAGAGCTGAGTGTTTACTGACTCACATGTGTAAACCAGTGGTTTATAACCAGCAGTGATCACTGACATGATCTGCTCCACCCTGGAGTCTATGTACAACATGATCAAGACCAGCGTGGACCCCAGTTTACACTGAGAGTAACAAATATCTAAATTAACAACAGTATTTCCTACAAGCTTCACACGAGTTAAGTTGGTCTAAAGTGTTTGCATTCAACTGCTGATGGGATCAATTTTTTTTCCAAACTTCTCTCTCATGCAAAACAAATGAGAAGACAACAGTACAGAGTTTGGGGAACAACAGCATCCATCATTGGGAGGAACATAACCAGTTTTATTGTGATGAACTGATGAATGCCTCTATAACCAGCTACGGCCCAACACTGAAGGATCGTCCTTTTGCACCACCCACTACCTGGTAAGATCACAGTAATGCAGCAACATGTCAATTTTCTTCAACCAGGATTTATATTCTCTTTATATTCTATTTTGGTTAAGCACCTTGGATCAACCAGCTTTAATCTGGATCTTTGGTTATGATTTACTAAGCTCCACTACCGCCCTTGGAAATATAACATTTGCACACATGATTATTTCTACTAATAAACTCAGTTTCACTGAAAAATATTTCTGATGAATTTGCTGCTTTTTTCCTTTTTGGTCATTTGGTGATCTGTCTAACTGGCAATCTGTCAACAAACTGATAACAATGCTACAACTCTGTTTTGATGACTGTCGATTGAGACAACACACAAACACACCATGTACAGAATGTTGTAATAAGTGTAGAAAAAAATAACTTAAATTCTTGCAATTTTTTTTTTTTTTTTTTTTACATCCGGGACCCGTGGATCTGGAAAAGCTGTGAAATGAGACAAAAAAGACATTAGGAATTGCAGATTCATAGCAATAAACCCCCACAAAAACAAACACTGTATACAGTCTAAGTTTGGCTGGAATGATGGTGGTAATGGTGATGGAAATGGTGACAGAATGGGAGCAAAATGACTTTACTGACATGTATAATGGCTCAACATTGACAAAAACACCCACAGCCATGTGTTGACCACTTATTACCTGTGTCTGTTTACTTTCATTTATATGTTTAAACGTCTGTTTGTGTGCATCATGTGGTGAGTGTATCTACACTTAGACTGTATATACAGCATGTTCACAGACTGAGAAGGACATCTAACACTACTGCTGCACTAAAAGGTCAGGGATATTTCATGTCACAGTACTGGTAATGAGAGCCCATAGAAACAGTGTCCAATCAATATCTGTAAAGATGCGTCGGGCCACTGCTGGACCAGACTGAGTGTGTCCATGTTTACAGACAGACAGGATACAAGCTACTGCAGCTCATTCTGATGAACAGCACAGGAAAGTGATGTTTTTATTTCATGGTCAATTAGCAAAAATTCATGATGTGAGCCAGGTATTTCATCAAAGTGGATCTTTGATCAACAGTGGACATATCGATCAGCACAAAGTATCAGGGTTGTGACTAGAATAATGCTGCTATTTTTCTTTCTTTGTGTAGTTAACAGAATTAACTGATGCCATCAGGAGGGCTGGGAAATAACTCAGCATGACTGTTACTCATCTTTTTAATGCAATAAAACTCCCTTAACATTTAATTTAAAATGCTGTCATTTTCAATACTTTGAAATACTATGGTGAATTTTTGTAGGATATTATTATCAAGATAATTCAAGTCCACACCTCTGTCTGTGTTGGCCCTTCAAATTAAATGCACAGTACTGCAGCTCACTGTGTGTGGTTGTTGTACAGACAGCGTTCTGTGTCACTGGGCCATAAAGCAGCCGGTAAATGAGACAAATACTTTAACAGTCATGATTCTGGTGTTAATCCAAAGTTACAAATATAAGCACCTGAAGCTCCGCCCGCTTTATTAAGATAGAAACTCTATACTTACCTTTAGGTTAGCTTCTGTATTTTCAGAGAAATTTCTACTCTTGCACAATTCAAATTCCATCACTGCGTCATTTTAACACAGATGAAATGATGATTATTTTACTGGCAAAGAAAAAAATATTGAGTCTCAAAGCCTCATTGGAGCTGCAGAAAACCTTCACGGCCGAAACAAAGGGACAGCTTAGAGGTCACACTCAATACAGTGCCATGAAACACCCCGGATCTCTGTAAACACACGCACACACCCGCACACTCGCGCGCACACAGACACACGCACACACTAAAATCTACGAGGTCTACCCACTACCACATCTAATCGCACAGTTCCTCACCCATTCCCGCCTTTCTTTGGAACAAAGAAACATGACTCCCTCATTCTCTAAGCCACTCATTTGGTGTGGTATCTCTCCCTCCCTCTTCCTCCTCCTCCTCATCCTTCGCTGCTTCCTCCTCCTGCAGCTCCGCCGGCTTCATTCAGCATGAAGGACGGAGGGGAAAACACAACAGAAAAGAAAAGAAAAAGACAAAAAACAACAAAAAATGAACACGCTGATGAGTGTCAGAGAGTGGACAGTGAGAAGCTGAGAGGTAAATTTCGAGACAGATATATATCTATATATCCATATGAAAGAGAGAGGAGATAGGCTGATTGTATGAGTGATAGACAGGAAGACAAAGTGAGAGATCGATAACTGCAGGATACAGAGGGAGAGCTGTGTGAATGATGGAGTGAATGTGTTTGTGAATGACATTTTGAGGCGAGTGACATTTGGAGCTTTCAGTGGAGGATGCAGGATCAAAGCACACTCCCATCCGCTTCAATGAGAGGAGATACCCTCCTCTCTCTCTCTCACACACCACAGCAAAACAGTAATGAACACATACAAAAAGAGGATAGTACCACACATGGACACACAGCTTCGCAGGTTGATCCCGTATCAAGTCTTTGACCATTCAGTACATTTGTGTGTGTGTTTGTGAGGAAACAGGAGTTTCACCTTAGTTTTGTGGCTCTGCTCTGTGCCCAGTCCGGATCCTGGCGTGTGAAGCTCCTTGGATACAACACACAGAAACTCAGCCTGGTCCTCTGTTCCATAGCTGTATGACGAGCCGATGTTCACCATCTAGAAAGGGAAGAGACACAGATACAGAAAGATATACAGAGGAGAGAGGGACAGGGAGAGTGAGTGAGTGTCAGGAAGAATTAGAGATTACAGCAGAGAAAACAAAGACAGCAGGAGAAGCTGAAGTCCCATATTAAAGCAAGGAAAGATTTTTGTGCTCATGCATGGTGGTGGTCGGGGG
>CM076668.1:6056902-6158273 GCA_038496675.1 Rachycentron canadum
TGTGTATAAGAGACAGGGGGGGGGGGGGCAGCCTGTTGTTACACACTCGACAGTGGACTCAACAAAAAGCATATTTTACTTGTGGGTCAGCTTCTACAGGAGACTGTGTGCAAATCATAGACAGCTGTGCAGCATGCAGTGGAGCTTGGTGCCAAAGCAGTGGGGGAGCGTGGGTGGGGGTCTAATGTGATTTCTAGGCTACATTATGGATAGGCTGATGTATTAAGACTCCATGAGGCTCTGAGATAGATAGAAGTCTGAATGTCTGAGAGGATATTAACAAATTCTCTCAACTCAAAGTCACTCAACTTTGTAGGCTTCATCTTAAAACTATGTCTATTTCCACTGTGTGCAATGTAGTTAATATGTGGCTCTATTGTAACAGAGTTTCAGAGTAAATACTGGTTTGCAGCTACAAAGTTTTGATCATTTGTGTGCCAGTTAGACACCAACTATGATCTTACGCTGAAACAAACAATTCTTCGTTATTGTTTAATTTGCTGATTACTTTAATCAATTAATCATTTAGTCTACAAAATATGACGAATCTGCAGATACATTTTCTGTCAGCTGTATCATCTTCCCTATACGTCACTGATTTAGGTGAACTTTTGTTTTGCCTGAACACCACCCAAAATCCATAGGTATTTTGTTTAGAAGAATAAGAAAAAAACAGCAAATATTAACATTACACATCAGAGTAATTATTTTTGCATTGTCTTAAAAAATTACTTCAAGATTTAATCAATTATCAAATCAAAATTGCTGACAACTTTCTATTGATCAACTACTCTATTAACTGACTCTTCCTGTATCATCTGGTTTAATATCTCTGTCTAACATGTAATCTGTCATGTCAAGCTACACTGTCATGCATCCAGAACAGAAACATTTGTAACTTATTTAGTATGTTGCTGACACTGTGAACACACAACTTGTGTCATTAAAAGTTTCTAAACCCTGAAATTTAAAGTGGACTTAATTAATATTAGTGGCCACTGGATACCTCAATACATTTGATAATGAGATTAACTCAAATAGAGTTTCAAAATCTAATGGCAAAAAAAACTTATTTTAAACCAGAACAATGCAACATTGATGGTGCAACTAATTCTAGGCTGCACCCACACAACCACTATGCGCTGTGTACTAATGCAGGTGAAGGGCCCTGTCTGGCTGGGTGCAGAGCCGGCAGTGGCCCAACATTTTTATGTATTCACACATGGAGCAGTGAACCCTTCAGATTTATCAGGATTATCTGAATTAAAGCTCACATGGACTCACTAGATTTAAACTTAAAGTAAATAAATTCAGGTCTAGAAGAAAAGTCTGTTTTAGTCAGGATGTCTTAAACTAATTTTGGGAGTGCAGACAGCAAGTCAGGACCAAGGGGTCAGGCCAAGGGTCAAGATTGAAGGGTCAGCAGCAGCGTGAGTCCAACCCACAGTCCAGAGCAGTCCGGTGCGGGGCTTTCTGCAGGCGCGCACGCTGACCTGCTCAAACTTCCAGCCGTCCGACATCGTGGAGACCATCTGGGTAAGCTCCTCCTCTTGACACTGCAATACCCGGTAGACATGCTTCGGGGGCACCTGCTGGGGAAACAGAGAGGAGTAGAGGTGAGGAGGATGGATGAAAAGGAGGGTACGATCAAAACTTTAACACAACTTTGATACTATTGTTAGATTGATATTATATAAACATTATTTGTTCCAGTCCAATTCTCTACAAAGGAGAACATTAAAATTTTAACAAACTTCTCATATGTTGCAATTTAATATTATATTGTTTCGATGTAATTGGCTAAGGGAGTAATGATGCCATTTGGTCAATGAGCCTTTACAAAGCTGGTTATAGGTCACATCTTGTATATATATTTATCTGTCCTGACCAACCATTTGTAACATGACATGGAGGCGGTGGAAAGCAGAAGAAGAAGAGACAATGTGGCTGTGGGCTTGCTACAAACCCTGGACTTGTCTTTTTATTCTTTTGCACAATATTTCACCGCAGGCGAATAACAGCAAGTCCAGTAAAGTACAGCAGAGCGCAGGGAAAGTGGGTGTATGTGTGAGAGGGCAGTGGGATTATGTAAGAGTGAGCGCAACCATACTGAGAGAAGAAAAGAAAGTGGAGAGAAGCCTGATGTTCAGCAGGGCTCCCTTCAGAGAAGCACAGAAGCATGAAATCACTGACAAAGAGAAAATGACTGAAAGGCTCTGCACTTACAACATAATGATTCAGTTGTATTTCTTAAACATGACAGAAACATATATACTGTAAAGATACTATATTTGTTGACTTTCATTAACCAAAGATATTCTTTGACTGTGAAGTACAGTCCACCTCCACCTGAACTACAACTATTGATTTGCAGTTGTTTGCCTCCGACCAACCAGTCAAGTTGCAGGTGATGTGGTCACAGCCTTATATAATGGCCAAAAGTGCTTTGGCAGATGAAGATGACCTTTGACCGTTTTGATACTATGAGTCACCACTATATAATTTTATTTTTTTTATTTTATTTGTATGTATGAATTCATCTTTTGTGAGGTCACACTGGCCTTTACCTTTGACCACCAAATACTTATCAGTTAGTTCTTAAAGTTAACTGAGCGTTAAATCTCCTGAGTCTCCTGATGTCCCTGAGTTATGATTATTATCAGAGATTGGTACAGGCCGACAACCTGAAAACATAACGTGTCTGGCAACGGGCTGTCGCTATCACTGAGGGATAAAAACACTCTGTGTATACCTGCGTGGCTTTGGAGTCCCTCTCCACAATCCTCTCCTTGATCAGTTTGATCAGTGGTGTGATGTTGTAAAACTCGGCCTCCTCCAGGACACCTTGTAACAGAAGAAACACACAACTCAGCTGCAGAGTGGTTCACAATATTTTGTTAGACCTACCCCAACAACTCATGTTCCCCTCCATCAACATTCAAATGTGTTAATGTGAATGGATTTTTAAGTGGATGTAATTTTTCTTCCAATTATTATGTATCTACTTTCAGCTTTCAATTTATCCTTTACTTTCAAACAACTATTAAGCCATTTTTTTCATAATCTTTAGTTAACTATTTCAACTGTTTATTCATTACTTTTATCAAACTGTTTCTCTTTGCTTCTCTGCTCACTTGTTAAATGTTTTTTGCCCACTTGCTGTCCCAACTCACAGTGTTCAGGTGCTGTAGAAGAGTCATTATGTCGAAATAAATAAAAAAAAAATTCAATTAAATATTTCCGTTATATAAAAAAACTGTATAATAATCTGTATGTATGAGTTTATATTGACTAAACCAGAAACTAAAATGTGTGAAGATGGTCAGGGAAAAATGACAGCACATGGAGACCCACCATATTCTTCAGGCATTTCCTTATATCTACTTGAACAAAAAATAAAATTCATGCACTCAGGACTATCTGAGTATATTCAAAGTATTTAACCTTCTTCAGCCAGCTCCTTGTTGTAGACCAGTTTGCCGTGCCGCAGGTAGTTGAGGATGGGACCAAAGTAGGTGGGGTCTCTGTCAATGACATAGGCCCCTGTCTCATCCTGTCACAGAGGGAGAATCAGAGAGATGCAGAAGAAAACATTGTCCATTACAGGATCATCACATGTTAAAGTCTGACTATTGCAATAAGTCTCTTTTTCTTATGCTACCGCTTTTTATCAACTTAAGATAACTTTTTTGCGGCACATAATTTTTTTCCATGTACATAAAAAGGTTTTTATATATTATAAATTTTACAACTTTTATTATCCTTTCGTGAGCAATGGACTATTTTTAGACATGAAAGCTCACTAACTGGAAAAAAACATCCTGGTTGGCTATTTTCATCTGAAGTATGCAGTACTGGCTGAGCAAGATGAATTGCAGATAAGTTTGTCTTCAAAATAAAAGTCCTCTGTAGGGTGGATTGTCTGTTGATGTTGGACTAATGTGGTGTTTTATTGTTTTGAGGAGAAAAAACTATAACTTTTGAATGACAACTGTTCTTATTTTTCTCCTAATTCTCCATTAAACTCTTGGTTCCTTTTACAGATGTGATGCTGCCATTTCCATTTCCTTTGAGATCGTCCTGCCACGGCTGGTTTCTGGCACTCCAGAGCATTTGTTGGTGACTTTTGTTACTACACGTGTGTCGACAGCCTGCTTCTCTACCACCTCCAGGCTACTTCTGCCAAGCCTGCCTTGTTGTTATGGCTGTTATGTCATGACTACTACCCCTCCAACACACACACACACACACACACACACACACACACACACACACACACACACACACACACACACACACACACACACACACACACACACACACACACACACACACACACAAATCCACCCCCTGCTTCTCCTCGTGATGATCGCTTGAAGCGCAGTCCCCTTTTATAGCTGGTTTCACAAAAGAACCACTGCTGAAGAAATTCATACAAAAACATTCGGGCCTTTAGGAGATTCAAGCACAGGGACATAGAGGGGGAAAATGAGGTGGAATTGTTGGAAACTGTACAAAAAAGAAACATTGGCCACATCTACTGATTATGTGTCATTAACACATGGTTCAGTGGGTTGTAGAGAAAGAAGCAGGACCGGCAGAAAGTGTATTATATTATTATGCTGACTCTATCAAGACTGATAAGTCCCAGAATTCACTTTAAGTGCTTCACAGTAACCATGTGAAGTCATGAAATTAGGAAAAATATATATAGAGTCAAGGAGCGAAGAGGAAGATTTTCAGCTTGACAGAGAAAACCTGTTCTCTTCACATGACTGAATCTTTTTATGGCCGCTTGCTGAAGCGGCAATGGACAATCCTTGCCTCCAGCAGCTTCTTGTACAGATGTATGTTAGTGCTTTTATTAGCAAGTCTATTTCTTTGACTATAACATCAAAGGTTGAATCCACAAAGGTTGAGCATTTGTATTAATAAAAAAAATAAATCCTGTCAATTTTTTTGACATTCATGGTCCAGTCTGGTGGCGTATTTCTCCAGGTGCTTAGTACTTACAACTGCTATCAGATATAATGATTAGAATATAGAAGCCATGGTGTGTTTCTTAAGCAGTTGTGCCGGACCTGTTGCTGCACCCACATTTAATCAGAGCTATTCCATGTGTTAATGTTACCGTTAGCTGTGCCTGCCTTCTTCTTCTCTTCAGTTTGATATCAGATGCAGGGTTATTATATTGCCCTCATCAGTCCCAGAACAATCACATCTCCAGTAACTACAACATCTTCTGTGCCTACGATTCTGTAGAAAAACAAATGGCAACACATTTTAAAAAATTGGAAAATCTAGTTGATACTGAAGTGGTGTGACATCACTAATTGGAGGACAGGCTTGCACATGCTAATGGGACGGAGGGTTTAGGGTCGGAGGATGAGATGTATGTCTGTGCAACGCAAAGAGACGCAAACGGAAGACAGAGCGCATAATGGAGGGATGGGATATGAAGACCAAGAGGCAGCTTGTAAAGACGCAGCACTGTGTGTGTGCACTGAAAATCACAGTGATTAGTGTGTGGAAGGGATGTGACTGCAGCACTGAGCATAGACACACACACACACACACACACACACACACACACACACACACACACACACACACACACACACACACACACACACACACACACACACACACACGCACACACACAGCTGCAGTGGAGGACAAACCGACGCCTCAACGACGTGACTCGACTTGACAGTGTGGGCATGACAATGCTGGGAAAAGCTTCCTGAATGTGTCAGAGCCATGGTATCTCTCTCACAAACACACACATGCACACACGCACAGATTTTGTAGTTATTCATTGTGACAGATGCATTTGCAGCTGCAGGATACTGACTTAACAGAGAACCTACAGTGTGACAGTATCATGTAGATATTCTACAAATGTGACATATTAAATCCCAAGAAGCTTTGTTGTGACATTAATCACTGTTGAGCCAGTAAAGATGTGGTCTTTGTCCATTTTTATTTGATTCAGTGTGTAGCTGTAGTGTCCTCAGGAGAGGATATTTTCAGTTGTGAAGAGGAGAGAAACACTAGTTGGTGAGTTAATGATTTACCGAACATTTGTTCAGGAAAATTGGAGGCAACTCCACAACATCATCCTGTAGTAGTGAGTACATCCCCCAGGCTATCACCAATAGCCAAACAAAAGCTCTTCACTTCTCAAAACACACACACACACAGATCTGCCTACCTACACCTACTACTGCATCTTGTTTAAGCATATGTGAACACTAGATTACACCGATATTAGCAAAATGCAAAACTGCAAAAATGTTGTGTATCAACTATTGTGTTTTGAATTAGGTTCATTCCCAGCTTTTATCTTCTGCAGCTTGATTTGGGAATAGTTCACGATTCAAGACACAGATTCAAGTGAAACTAGGGCAGTCGTTCAATTTTCTGGTTGACTCAACATGACACCTACTCATCAATCTCAACTAATCAATACTCATCTATCAATCCAGCTCTGCCTTGCACCTCTTGTAAAACTCTGGCAAGGTAACCTTGAAAAATGGCGTTTCATTCCTTTTGTCAAGAATTTAGATAAATATTTAGAAAGACTGAAGCCAAGTTTTTGTAAGGTGTAAAGTTGAAGCCCATTAAATCTTTATAGTATTTTCTGGGTTAATGATCATATTCATCACATAGACACAGGATGGTTTTCAGAGCCATGCTCTGCCACATTTAATTTCCACTACATGCATATTTGTCCCACCCATGTAATTTTGAGTAATAGAGGGCCAGGAGTTGTAAGAAAACTCTGGACATGAGCGTGATTTCTAATTAGGTATCAGGCTAATTCATCATTTGCAGCATCACAGATGGTTTGGCTGAACCACCAACTTCTCAGTGTTGGTGACAATTTTGATGTAGGAGGCATCCTGCCGCCTCCCACTAATAACTGTATGCAAAGACGGATGACACGTCACCAGTTCCTCCCACTGTACTAAAATTAAGCCAAAATATCTCTGATACTAGTGCTGCCATCTTGAGCTGGTGATGTCTGCAACATCTAGTGGAGCCTGTGCAGCAGCGATCAGGGAGTGGAGCCACAAATATCCATGTCGACCCAATTGTAGAGGGCTTTCAATTTGAAACGACAGATAGAGTGGAGACACCCGAGTAGAAAGAGCACTTTTAATAGTAAAGAAATGTTAAACGTTAAATCGATTCACTCTCCCTGTGTGTGATGTCATCAGCATGCACCAGCAGCGCCAAAGAGACAACAAAACAAAGTAGAGTGAGATCTTCAAGCTGTACTTGAGGTCTAGTGTGTGGAAACAATTATTAATTGTGCAGTCATAATTTTGCACAATGACATTTGAGAATCTTGTCATTTTAACCATGATAAAATGATTGTATTATTTAATTTATTAATTTACATTTATTTGTATTATATAACCATGTTTTTCATGAATCAGAGTGGTTGGGCTTTAACTCGGTATTTGTCATAACAATTCCCAAACTTCAAGGGCTGTTGCAATGGACACTTTAATTATTATTCATTGATTTATCTCTGATATCCCTTACAACGACTCGCCACCCAAACAAAATCCTTTCGTAGACTGTACTTTGGGTACTGTTATGTCAGTTTCTCTACCAGCCCTCTCTGCGTGCCTATTCATTGGAGCCGGCATGAAGGAGTGTGGCCAATGTAGTTCACTGATCCCTTGAATAGTTTGTGTGAACCTAAGAAAGTCTTATTGTGTGGCTGAACAAAAGCCACCTGGAAGCTACTTGATGGTAACAAAAAGACAAGTTCACACAACTCTGTATTATTCAATCAAATAAAAACCTTGGCTCTTGCATCTTTTCAATATTCCTGGTCCCTGCTAATGTCTCATACCAGACTACAGCACAGATAAGGTGATAGAGCGAGTCCAGGCATGTTGGTGGAATTCATGCTGTTTTATTGCCTAGAAAAACATGGTAACCAAAAAAAAAAAAAAAAGGTCAACAACACCAGGCCATTCAAAATCCAACCTGCACAATCCTGCTGGTATTTAACATGAATCACACAAACAATCTGTGATAATACGATTATGTGGTTACAATCCACAACCAGCCGCCCTATTACACCTGTTCAGCTCACATCATCTAGGTATCAAAGCTAAATCTCAGCTACATAATGTAATTGGATTGGGGCGGCATGAAGTCATCTAGGGTCGTATTAACAGCAGAGGGCCCTGGGTTTGGTTAGGTGAGGGGGCAGGGCAACCAAAGTGCCAGTAATCTCATTAAAACAGTCATACACGGCCAGACAGTCTGTGTGTGGGTTTAAAAACAGCCCAGAACGCCTGAGCAGAGACAAGTCAGTGCCAGCAGATTAGAGGGGGACTCCGTTGTGCATAAAATCAGCTCATCCCCTGAGTGTGAGTAGAAAACACAGGCTGGACTGCTGCAAGGACACTTTTTCCAGGTCAAATTTTGAGACAGAATTTCCGCAAGGTGTTCAGGTCTGCCAGGTCTCGATAACAGGGTTTATAAGCAGGTCTGCTCTTGTGATTCATTTAGTTAGTTGTCGACAGTCAAAACAAAAGCAACATCTCCTCAGGGTTGTTTTCTTTCATAATGTATTTGTTTTCTGATTATAGTGGAGCTGGTTTTTATTTCAGGTGAGATGGCCCAGGTCTGCTGGTAAAACACTGATCTACCATTCTTGAATGTTTGCTGTTGCATAGCTAGTATATATTGTGCAGTGAAGTCTAGCGATACACCTGAGTGGTCGAACTCCGGCAGATGGCCAGCACTGGTTGGTCTGTAAAACTAACTTCAACTTCACTAAACTCATGACAGACAGATTTTGCTCAGTTAGCCACGCAGCCCAATCTGTTGTATCATCTACGCTTGTGTGCACTCACAGCTGTTACGATCAGTGGGTATTGTCGACTCAAAGGATCATGCTTTGAAGCTCCTGAACGTAACGCTGAACTGAATTAAAACAATGTTTAAAAACCTTTTCATTCCCCTGTAATTACCCTGGTGACTTACAACAGAATTAGTTAGCAGTTATAATTATCTAACTCAACTACATCTTTCCTTTGGGCAGAGTGCAACTCTGATGACCTCAGCTGCGTAAATATTTTTGCTTGGTAAAATTCTTAATTTTCCAGTGTTTTGTTCCTGACTTTGAACATCTCAGTCGCTGTGTATGATACTAAAGAATTTAGTATTGATGGTAAGGAAGCATTAGCAACTTACATAATGATATTACTGATATTACTACACACAGACACACATTATAGAGACAACAGCACCAAGGACCAAATGTCTCCCTCTGGTACCATAATACATGGATTTGAAAAGTCTTCCTATGGTGTAGCATCTATTAAGATATAAATAACATTGACCCAGAAAGCTGTGTGAGATGCCTGAGAAAAATAAAAGGTGCAGAGGTGAAAAGGACAAACATGTGGTGAGCATTCAGTCAGCCGCTGAGCAAGGAAGAGGGGAGGACAGGACGACGACGAGGACAGGGATGGAAACAGCGGCGACAAAGGAATGAGAGAAGTAAAGAGATGTAGGTGTATGTTTGTACGTTTGTGAGAGACAGAGGGATTCAGTGTATGACTGTGTGTCTTGAGGCGGTGCAGAGGGAGCTACCATCAGGTCGCGGCTGAAAGTCACATGGGAATATTCTTTCCACAAGAGCCTAGCGGTGCAGCAGGGGAACAGTCATCGCTGTTGTCGAGCAAAAACCTCCGAACTCTAATTTTGGTGGTTGTTTCTGGTTTTGTCACCTCAGCTGAGGTTGGATTCTTTCTGGAGACCACAGGCATGTGACACTGTGTGAATCCCTACAAGCACATGGTGGTAAAGCTGAACACATGGCTGATTAGGATTTTGGCAACATGAACATATATACTGTGGGACTGACAGCTGCCAGATATTCTGCCATCAATTTATACTGTGATTTATTATCTCTGGGTATATTCGACCAGGATATGTCATTTTTCAAATCAATAAGTAGCACTGAGGTACAGTAGTAATGGATTTTTATTACATTTTGCAAAAATGGGACAGTGTTATGATTTGTCTAGTATATAATTTATTAAATTAGCCAGAAACATACATTCTTGGCTGGTTATTTTACCCATAAACACACTTTTTAGGGTTGTAACTAATGATTTTTTTTATTGTTTATTAGTCCTACTTGTTAATTTCTCTATGTTCTAGAGAGCATGGTGACATCAAATTTGTTATTTTGTTCAAGAAAAGTCCAGAAACCAACCAAAACATTTTTCACATTAGAGAAGCTGACATCAGTCATTTCTTGTTATTATTAGGAAAATTGTTGCAGAAATCAAAAACAGATGCTAAGCATGAAACATAACTGGTTTGAGTTTGGTCAGGGTCCTTCATTAAATGTCATTGTTCTCTCTGACAATGTAAAAAGAGCTGACATTTTAGAAATGAGAGGTTTTCACCCGACAGTAACTAAATGCTAACTTACAGTAGAGTCCAGGCTCCATGGAAGACCTCCTCCTTTCACTCTCTGTCACACACACACACACATACATATCAAAGGCTGCAGCATAATAGAAATATGCATGATTTATGAGTCTTGACAGCCCTTACAGTTTGTTCAGCCTACATGTGACTGGGAAACACATAATACACGTCTCTCTCGCTCTCTCCCCATAAGATGCCAGCTGTACGGCAGCTACTGACTGTGCAGCTCCCTGCAGAAGAGAAGGCACGTGTTCATCCATCTGACTCAAGCTACATTCACACCACAAATTGATGCCGAGACAAGAACACACACACATACATGGAGGAGGAAGAGAGGGAGCAATGAGGGAGCCTAATATCAAACATATCAGCTGGTCATTTGACAACTCCATGCTTGCCTTGAAGCTGCAGGGTGCATTTCTGAAGCAGAACAGAGACGGAGTAATAGGCTTTGGGAGTGGTGCACTTTACAGATAACATAGTAATATAGTTAGTTCCTGAACAGCCACTATTATTCCTTAGCCGATAAAAACACCAAACTGCACAAGTCAAGGATAGAGCTTTTCTTATTCAGCTTCCATTAAATATATGACTGACTTTCTATCACCAAGACCAAAATGGACCTGCACACATACTGCAGCCAAATCGTTTAACCATGTTAGGGCAAATCCACCTACCACAGCAATGGAAATAAATCATGGTGAGACATTTTACAGGGATGCAACAAATGTATATGAGACAACTATTGATGACCACAAACAAACCAGCTACAACAGGAATGTCATTAAAAAAATGTTATTGAGTTGTCTCTCCAGTTGTGTCGCCATGTAAAACTGAGAGAAAGGTCAGTTTCACATGCCCTTCAGGTCAGACCAATACCAGCCATATTTAGATGTCTTTTCTAAAAGGGGATTATGGTTAATTGAGACGTGACTTGGCTGCAAAATGTGAAAACACAACTTTACATATATTAACGCGCTGCCCATTGTTTAATAAGCTCGTTAGAAACCACCACAGACGCGAGTTAAACCCGCGTTATAATTAGCGCTGGTTGTGTAGTAACGTCCACCGGGATTAAAGAGTCCGGGCTCACCGTGTCTGAGTGCAGGTCCTGCTGCTGGCACAGCCGGTACAGGAACGAAGTTTGCTCCTTGAGCAGCGTCTGTCGCGTCGTGAGGAAGACGGTGCCGCCGACGTTCAACCGGACCCACTTCCCGTTATTCCCGCCGTTGGGGTTGATGACGGAGCCGTTACCGATGCCCGGCGACGCCGTCCCGCCGGGCTCGGTCGCGCTGGCGGTGGCGGAGGTCGCGCTCTCTCCCGCCTCGCTGTCTTTGTTGTTGTTGTTGTTGTTGTTGTTATTGTTGCTGTTGTGGTGAGCGGACAGCGCAGCGACGTCCGCCGGTTCCCGCTGCTCGTCCGCTGTCGTTGCCATTTGAGGGGAGGGGGGGAGGGAGGAGAAAAAAAAGGAGCCGCTAGACACGAAGTGTAAGACGGGCGAAGGCGTCCGTCTGCTGCCGCTCCTGCCTCGGCTGTTTCTCTCCGTTATCGACCGAGCTCGCTCCGCCCCCAGCCCGCAAAAACCCCGGGATCAGCCGCGTCAACCACAGGAAACGAGACACTGCACATCCGACAAGCGCCTTCAAAGTAAAAGACGCAGCCACGTCTGAATATGTAATACATGCTGTCGTGAGATATGAAAATGTTTAACTTTGTACTTCTTCTATTTTTCATCTTGCATGTGATCCTGCGTAGTTACACGTTATCACACACAACACAGGAAAAGATAAACCCTCTAAAAGAGTTCAACCTCAAACACCCAAGTTAGAAAGAACAGCTAATAATACAGATGTCACTATATATATATATACACACACACACACACACACACACACACACACACACACACACACACACACACTGTGATTTAGTGTTACATGCAGTGTTACCAAACAAATGAGCAATTGATGACATTACACATCATGAATTGCACTAGTTGTCTAAGGCACCAGAGCAGTTGCACATTTTGCCCTTGTTTGATCTATTAATTATTTTGCTTAATTGTTGGCTTAAAAAGGTGTTAACATATAGACTGAGATGGGTAAAATTATTCTACAAAAAGGAGCATACAGCGAATTACCATGAAGTACCAAAATTATATATATATATATCGAGGAATGGTCCATATCCAATTTCACAATTGAATATCGTGTGAAACTTTTTAGTCATCTTTTATACTTATTATAGTTTTATTATATTATAATACTATTTTATTTTATATTTGATCGTGATAATATGATGAGCTTCAGTGATGAGAGGCTCCTCTGACACGTCAGCGTTTTATTTTGAAAGTAAAGTTTGGTTTGGGTCTCGTTGCCCTTGATGAACTTGACTAACACCAAAAACTGGATCTTGTAGTTTTTGTGAAACTATTCTTTATATTTACTACAAGAGAAAATGCGCCACTATTTATATCCATGTATCCGGATTTTATTTTCGTTAATATTTAGTTAAAGCAAACCTGAGTAAACATTGCATAGAAGTTAAAACAAGGTGATAAAACAAATATGTGAATATCTTCATACATAGACAAAACATTGATAGCATGTCCCTGATGGCAACCATCCAAAACTTTGTGGAACAGTGTGTTGATAAATCAATAATCCTCCTGTTAATTCAGTGACATGATGCTGCCACTCTTGGATGAATACTGAGAAAGAAGCAACATCTCACAGTGTCTAATGGTTTGCGTTCAGTACAAACAAGCAGCACATGTACTACCGGATTGGCAAATAGTTTACACTATTTCCCCCCTAGGAGGCAGTTGAAGTAGCAAGGGTGAAGCTTATGCAATTTTTTTCTTGTGCTTGCAAAGGTTGTGGAAATGTCAATCTGTTACATGTCACAATAACATTTTATTGAACATTAGAACAGTAAAAACTTTACATTGATTATTTACATTTACTAGCTAAATGTGAGCGACTACTTCCAACTGTCCATTGTGAACTGTCCTTTGTTGCACAATTAACTTGCATCACCACACTGTTGTAATGTCAAACACCAAAGTATTAACCGAGTTAACATTTCTTAAAGGGTATCCCATTCAAATAATATGTAATACTGATATATGTCAGTTATCATTGAGATATCAGCTATTATCACATCTAGTAAGGCCCATCTCCAGGAAGAAGACAACTCTCAGTACATGTGGAATATACTATTTTATATATATATAAAAACATATATGTGGAATATCTACTATATATATTTCACAGATATGTTTCCTCTTGTATTCTTATCAAATTAATGTCTTTGCTGTAAAATTATTGTGTAATAAGGTGAAATTGCAGGACTGTTGTTTGCTCATTTCTTTTCATTTTTTTGACCAAAATCATGGGACTAATGTATTTGACAGTCTTATAAACTGACAGAGCACAGTTAGTCACACATGCACCACCAAGACGTTCAGTGTTGTGACATAACATTTTAGGATTTTAGTCTGTACCATCTCTGTGCTCTCAGGGTCGGTGTAGGGTGGGCCTCATGGTCACAAAGGGAAAGTTGTAGGTTGGCGGGAGACCCTCATGAGTTGTGAGGTTGAAGGGTTGCCATGAGAACGGGCGCAGACCCCCCTGTGTAGTGGGGCCATTTATTGCCTCTGCAACCAGCTGCCAAGCTCTCTGGTAGTCAGTCACCTGTACCATGAGACAGAAGTGAGGATTGAGGCCACAAAGGAGGGAGTGAGCAACAGGAAGAAAGTGTACACATTTAATGAGGTGTATAAAGGTAAATAGATGAGGTACAAGGGAATAACAAATTTATATTGTGTACATCCATGAAGACATCTCTCTTACCATTAATGGAGATTAATAATTCAAAACCAGTGCTTCACTTGTTTCACTAGTTTCCCAATGTTGATTCCCTAACATTTTAATCGTATATCATTTTATTGTTTTGTTGTTTGTTTGTTTTTTGCATGGAAATGTTTTTTACTAAAACTCCTATGGCCTAGTAAAATTACTGTGAAAGATGAATTTGGAGATCTCCTGACCTTTACTCTACCATCAACAGCAGGTTAGGTTTTTCACTTATCCTGTGAAATATCTCAACATCTACGAGATAGATGGGCACCAAGTCTTTTACAGACATTTATTGCTCCAATGATGATGAATCCTATTACCTTTGATGATGCTTCAACTTTTCTGCCAGCTTCACCATTTGTGTTTTTGAGTGACATGTCTTGACAACAGTTGCATGTACTGCCACTAAGCACTTAGTATGGGTGTATAGGTAGCATGGCTCAGAAGTAGGGATTAGAGAAGATCTTTGTGATAGTGGTGGGAGAAAATGGCACGCCACAACAAATAATAAAAGGCCATTTTTTCCTACACAATGATCTTACCTTTAAGTGTCTCTTTGATCTACAATATTGAGCTCATTTTAGGCCCTAACAGCAGAGAAGAGTAGCAGCTAGAGTGATTATTAGATATAAATTGACTTGGTTGTAGAGTGGAAAATCATCAATTCACTTACAAACAATTCACAGATACATTTTGTAATGTCACTACAGACAATTCCTCAAACTTGAAAACTAACATGCTGATGACCTCTGACCTTAGTGTCATAGCAACCTCCGGGGTGTGGTCTCCGCGGTCTCAGGTCGTTACGGCAACAGATGGTTTTACATGGATGGCCCTTCGAGTAGGGGTCTCTGTTGTAGTCTGCAACAGAACCAGTCTGACCTTTACTGCAACAATAATCCTGAATTATATCCTAAGTTTTTTGTCACATGTTCAAAGTCCTTTGTGTTCAAGAAAGATGTAAAGTATAAAGAATGAAAGAGTCATTGTTCTACCTACTGTTGTATCTCATGATGTGTTTGAGGGAGTTGAGGTTAGACACCTTGGCCTGGTCCCTGCGGAGTATTTTGGCTCGAGGACAGAGGTCATAGGAAAAGTCTACTCCATACCTCTTCCACATCACATTGTACCCAGTCAGGTTGTAGAGTTCAACATGAAACGGTATGTTGTAGGATGGCCAGTAGCCTGCCAAGAGTGGCACACAGAAGGTGGGGCAACATTACAACAACCTAGAAAAACTTGAACCCAGTGAAAACGTACAAACAGATGCAGATAGTGTTTGTTCCTTACCTCTGCGTAAAGCTTGAGTCTGGTCTGAGTGCATCACCTTTCCAGGAACCTGCTCTACCACAGTCAGAGCTCCGTTCTTGATGCTGTGACCCAGAGAGACCCTGCTCAGGTCCACCACCATGTACTGGCTGTTATATGTACCTGAAATACAGGGAGCAACATGCTCTGTTTCCTGACTATAATGACCCAACAAAACTAGTGTCAGTCTAATTTATCTGTTTGTCTCTTGCTCCCTGAAGACTTTTAACAATTTATACTGAATGGACCATGAAAAGAACTTTGCAAGTTTTACCCTAATAACCAAAAATCACATACTGACCATCATCCTAAACATGCTGTTAGTGTTAGGTTTTGATTTCTTATTTAAGTCACTGCTTTCATTACAAAAATGAACTTGCCCCTCAGATTAGTCTGTCAAAGTAAAGATGTCACTTTTACCATTAACTTCTATTTCTGATGACAGTTCTGTCCTGTTCTGCATTTGAGAGCAGGGATCATTTCAAATCTCTCCCTGGTGTCATATTCAAGGATGCCCTGACACCTGAGAACTCATATTAAGCAGTTATTCCAGACTGAAATATCTCAATTGCCATGAAATTTGGTAGGCTGCAGATATACATGGTGCCCAAAGGATGAATAACTTTGATGGACCACCTGTAAGTTCACCTCATGTCTTTTAGATGGGTTTGCATGATATTTTGCATATTCATGATTCCTACATCATGTGTTGTGATTGTAGTTTGTGGTTGAGTGAGATGTCTTGTTCAACACTTGGGTTTCTAATCAAATTCCTGCAAAACTAATGGTGTTCATATCAGCCTCAGTTATACTTTGTGTTTAGTGTTCATTTGCGAACTAAACTAACATGGTGACAGCAAACATTAGCATGCTATCATTTTCATATTGAGCATATAAGCATTATGGCACTGCAGTTAAGCTGAAAACGGCACAATGCAAGTACTGCCTTGGTGCCTTTAGAGCAGCTGCAGACTCTTTGTTGCAGAAGTTGACTGCTGGCAAATGACTCACACAGGTAAAATAACATGCACAGTCCTGCATGTGCCTGAGGGATCTGGAATCAATGGAAGAAAAAACTAAATTCCTTGTGCAGAAGCTACTGACTTGCTCAGACAAAAGAAAATCCACACCTAACCCTATCTAAATTAAATGAAAACACAGGCAAAGGCAAAGGCTCTCATGTTAGGTGCCTATAGGTCACCACAGCAGCAGGACGGTGAATATGAGAGCAGAGGCTGCTGGAGGATGAGAGTCTGTCAGTCTCAAGAACACTCTGTCCTGTTCTCCTCTGCCCTCCCATAGCAACATGACGTGAAAGATCAAAGCAGCTGCCCAATTAACACACACAAGTGTTGTGTACTAAGAAGGATGGTCTGTTTGAGAGTCTACTAATGCAAATTCATCCTGTGAATTTTTACATAGCCAGGGTTGAGTCACACATAAAGGTAATCCTCAATGCTCTTCTGCAAATATTATTTCCGTATTATGTCTGTCTTGACCATAGACTGTACATAAAAATGGACATTGAGAAGTAAAGCCAATGCTTTGTCAATACTCAAGTGCCTTAAATCTGCATTCAATCTAATGACCATCAGGGGGCGACTCCACAAGTTGCGCAAAGAAGTTTAATTGAAGTCTATGGGATAATGCCCCTACTTCTCACTTGATTTAATACCTCAGTAAATGTTTTCCTCATGAGTTCATGGTCTCATTCAGGTAACAAAATTAAACTTTTGGCCCAGTATATGATCTCAGGCCAGACCCATATACTTCACATCTGGGTATATTCCCTGTCATTGGCTGACAAGAACTTCTATGTGCGTGTCAGAATTGAAAGTAGCATCTGACCATTAAGGTGCGAATGGGCCAGACTTGGGCTGTGGGACGATGGCATATAGTGGGTCAGAAGAAACCCAAACATGGGCCACATGTTTGTGCTATCTGGGTAAACCTGTAATCCTGTATCCTGTTATTGTTTAGTAAGTATAGATCTACTCACTAGCAACCGATCCCTCAGTAGTGCAATGACACTGATAATGAAGATGAGTAGTGACTATCTTAAGATGGCAATTAGGTTCAAAGACAATCTTCTTGCTTAAAGGGAAGGGCTTACTAATACACCGTAACTGTAAATACATTGTTGATGACACGACTCATATTTCTGGGTCCATGTGATTTTTAGTTGATAGTACTGGCTGCTGCAGTAATCTCTGATAGTAATGTTACAGCACTAATGGACAACCTGTCAACCACACCCTGTCTTGACTCAAATCCAGGATTTTACCTGAGTTGTATTTGGAGAAAACATGTGCCCACTCCTCCCCCCTGTGTGCCATGCTGTTGGCCAGGCGGACTCTCTGCCAGGCCAACAGGCTGTGAGGGCTGAGCTGGGAGAACAAAGAGGTGTTAAAGACACCAATGGAGGTCTGAGTCATCAGCAGGCCACTCCCAAGCAGGTAGAAATCATCCAGAGACATCAGGAACCCTGTGGGAAGACAAGGGGCGGAGCAAGTGAGAGGAGGACGGTGTTTTAGGACAAAGATTTAAAAGGAATGTTTGAAAAAGGAGGGAAAATAAACAGAAATGTGATGAAATCTTTTCTTCCACTTAACGATAGCACACAGCTGTAGTTAATATTTAGCAATTGTTTCCAATTACTTTTACTTCATACTTCCACTCTACTACACTTCAATATTTTAGATTCAGTTACTTTGCTGATCTAAAAATAACAAACTACTACTACTGCCATTACTGTTACAAATACAGCTGCTGTTCTTAGTGCTATTAAAATAAAAATACAACGCTCTTGCAGCTGTTAACAAACCAGTGATAAGGGGACGGATATTTTTGGGCACCTCTACTTCTATATAAAGTTTCTTTGTTGGCCCAGATCTGCTGGTTATGTTAAATGTTTGTCACTGTCAGAGAGAAAGCAGCTTAGCAAGGCGGCAGGGGTCACACACCACCTCTGCTGGCAGCAGTGTAATTCATCTCTTCTTTTTAATATAGTGAAGTGATATCCTTGGCCTCCCGGCCTCTAAAAATAGGGCTTTAAAACCACTTGTGTTCTGATAGCAATGGAGCCTGTAAGAGGATTTTTATGGCCTGAACCACTCGGCAAGTCCTTGCCCACGAAATTACTCAGCCTCGTCTGACTTGACAGTGAGGGAATCCATTTCATCATGACTCTGTTTGGGTGTACGCACACTGTGGTAGATGTTTCCTTGTCACTGACTAAGCTACATGCTTAGCAGAAGAATTGTGTTCAGTAGAAAATGTTGAGGATTTGGGTTAAGCCCTTGATGTTAGTGTTTGTATTTTTCAAGATGAAAATGAAACTGTGTGGATTAAGGACAAGCAGTTCACCTCAGCTCAGGGCTTTCACAAGAAAGTCTCTTTTCACTGTGCTGTCGACAAACTTGCACAGTTCAGAATTCATGTCATGTACTCAGAGAAAACTGAGAAGACTCACTTTACTTCTTTGAGGAAAGTTTTGTGCAGGTCACACATATAAATATAAATATACACACACGCACACACACACACAAACACACACACACACACACACACACACACACACACACACACACACACACACACACACACACAGTATATATGTACATACATACGTACGTGTGTGTGTGTGTGTGTGTGTGTGTGTGTGTGTGTGTGTATACCAGGGTAGCTGCTGAACGACATCTTTCCAGTGGCAGTGTGTGTGTCAAACACCCTAAAGTCCCAGTGTTTATAGATGCGCATGGTGGCTGCATAAGTGTACCAGCTGGAGTGGCCAAACAGCAAGTTCTCAAAGCCTGGAAGCACCTGAGACAAAGAGAAGCGTCTGTGAGTATTAGAGCATGTTTTTCTTTATTTGTGCCTCTGTGACAGTGACAGTCAGAAGCATTATGTTTTCAGGTTGTCTGTACATCTCATTCTTGTGAATGCGATATCTCAGTGACACCTTGAGGGAACTCTACTTCGACAAACATTTAGAGACTCAAGTCTCTGATGAACTGATTTGATTATGTTGTTCAAAGGTAAAAGGTCAAGGCCGTGATGACCTCACAAAACATGGTTTTGGTCCTGTGTATGGGATATCTCATTAATGCCTTAAGGTTTCTTCAAATTTGGCACAAATGTTCACTTGAACTAAAGGATGAACAAATCAGATTTTTTTGGCCAATGATCTGTGACCTCACAAAACATGGTTTTGGCCCTCAAAAAACAATTCTGACCATTATTCAGTGCTGTCACTCAGGAAGTAGGAATTGTGACCATGTTTCCTGCAACAGCTGGTTGCAATACAACCATGAGACAGGGGGCTGGATCTTATCTCAGCTGACATTGGGCGAGGACGGGGTACACCCAGGTCTATCACAGGGCCGGCATATAGAGACAAACATGCACTCACACTCACATTCACGCCTACAGGCAATGTAGAGTCACAAATTAACCAAATGTACATGTATTTGAACTGTTGGAGAAAGAAGATGCAAACTTCACACAGAACCCAAACCTTCTTGCTGTGAGATGGCAGTGCTGACCACTGCACCACCGTGCCATCCTGTCTGTCAACATCCCCAACAAAAGCAGCTGAAACCATTACTGTTAATGTGGCAACATAAGTTAAGAACATAAAATAGAGGTTAGGGTTACATTCATTAACAGCAACATTATGGTTCCTGTAATTACAGGAGATATTAATAAATAAAATGTTATTAATGGATTGATGGAGGATTTTTGATTGTGTTGCATCAGTCAGTGTCCTCTCTTCCTTTTGTACTTTTCATTTGATTCCTAAATGGACACAAGTGGAATAGAAAAAAAAACCTTCATAATGGCCTCTTCTACTCATTGACACACTTTACAAGAGGAAAGCCCACACGCAAGACTCACAATAAAGGCAATTAGGCCAGTGCTGAGGTTTCCCAAGTGCTTCCTAACAGCTTGAGCCAAATGAGCTTGGCCTAACCTTTATGAGAGCGGTGCAGTGGCCCATTCCTGGCATCCTGAAAGTGCCAGTCCCTGTGGAGGAGTTGGAACGAGGTGTCAGAGCTGGGATGAGGTCCAGGAGGTCACCGATGCTGTTCAGAAACTGGACCACAAACGTCGATAGAGGCTGGACAGGAGGGGGAGAAAGTGGCAGAGATGAATGAAATGATATTGTACTGATACAGCTCTTTAACCAATCCCCCAACACACATTCACACACCTCTCTGTGTTTGTTTTTGGCCCACTGTGCAGCTCCAACATGGAGCCCGTCCAGCTGGGCCAGGATCAGTCCTACATGGTTCCACAGGGGGTCACTGTTTCTCCTCAGCTTCACCTGCTCCCTGGCCCACTGGTCCTGTTTACTGTAGATCATTTAAAGAGTTGAGAGGCACTTTTATTTTTGCATTTGGTTGGTTCTCAAATCTGCTGCCTGATTTTTGTTGTGCATCTTTATTTAGAATTTAAACAATCACTCTCAGTCATGTTTGCATTTTGCATTTCAAAATATAATAAGATTGTACCTCAAAAATATTTTCAGGGGGTTCAAAACCTTCTCATCCTTTATCAGTTGAGGGTACATGTTGGAGTAATGATTAAACATCTGTCTGCAATTGAAAGAAAATGAATATTTACATTTCCATGGTACTAAGAAAACACAAACCACATTATCAAAATTGTATTTGGAAATACAGTTTCATTTAGTGACCCAACCCAGCAATGTGTAATAACATTCAGAAAAGATATTTCTGATTTAAATCTAAATTAAATTTTGTATTATATTTCTGATTTTATAAGTACTGCAACATTTTTATCTTGAGCCATCTTAACACTCCTTTCATTCTTTCTCAAGTAAGTGAATTTGGGAAATAGTGTAGATAAGACTAGATATTAGGCCTCTTAGGATATTTTTTCAGGATATATTTTGATGTATCAGAGTGTTAAAAACAGAGATGTTACTAATCAGCAGTGCAAAGTTAACTACCTGAGTATTTCCATTTTATGCTACTTTATTCTTCCACTTCAGTACTTTCTAACCTATTACATTTTTTGACAGCTTTAATCACTAGTTACGTTACTAGTTATGAAGGTTTTACACAATGGATAATATGACAAGTTTTTAAAATAGAACACATTTATAAAGAATCAGATGTCTAACAGTTTTTGTCTAAGAGTGGCACAACTACTAACCAACCTGTGAGACAGTTTACACTTGTTGTTAACAGCTCCAGCAAATAATGATTTTCTCTCTAAATTTACCACATGGTTTAATTTCATTAAATGTTCAAATGATTCTATATCTAACCAACAAAAAACAGATGTATATCAGAACTCTCTGTTTCTTTACTTTTCTCTCGCCTTAATTATCTGATGCATTCATTTTGTGTGTTTTCTTCCGTAGCAGTCTTGCCAAAATAAAAAATTCTTTACAAATCTGTGGGATGTGAATTATTCCAACATAAGAGAAAGATTTATGCAAAAATCACCCTTTCAGATTGAGCATTAGATGAATCCTTTCTTTTCCTGTAATGCAGCTGCTGAAAATATAATAATTTAGAGAAATGTGGAGTAGATACAAGTCTATATTTTCTAATTGTTGTCAAACTATCTAATTTGTACAAAATGATATGGTGAAGTAGAAATAATATATAAAATATATTTGTGCATATATATCTAATATCTCAGGGAACAATAATCAATTGCCAAAATGTAAGGACCAAGAATTTTGCATCACTGCCTGATTGTTCATGTGAAATGTTTATTCTTACCATTGTAACTGAATCCATGTCTCAAACTGCTTCTAGACAATTGGAGCAGATTAGCTTTTCTTCTAAATATCTGTAACCTGAGTTGGCCTACTCACTCAGCAGTGAGGTAACCTTCCAGGTACCCAGCCAGGAAGAAAGTGGTCTCATCTTCCTGTTTGATTCCCCCATAACCTGCGCAGATTTCCAAGACACCCCATCCATTGAGGAGCAGAGTGTCGTTAAAGTAACCGTAGGCTCCTCCATCTGTCTCCATCACTGCCTCCTTCAGGATCACACTTTTCTGGGCAGCATCCCAGTACACAGTGGCCTCTTGGAGGCCTACCATTGCAGGAAGATGCACACAGGGTTACGGGGTTATGGTTGGATAACACTCATTATGTAAGATAATGTCATGACACCAATAGAAAGAACTATAAGGAAGACACAGCTTTTGCTTGACTGGTTTCTATCTCTTGACAAATGAATATAATTTTTACAGACTAGCACAAGGGTTCACGTTGACAGTGCCTGAGACACAACAGTAAGTGTAATTTGCTATTTGAAACTTAACGTGGTTTATGTGGTGGATGATGGGTTTGCATATACAAAGGGATATAACCAAGGTTTGCTAGAATAGAACAGAATAGAAGGAACAAACCTTTACATTATTCAAAACATAAACATATAACTCGGTGCCATGAACTGCATCTGTCTGCCATTTGCAATTTCCATGTAAGCAAAGAAACTTTGTTCTTCAACATAACATCACCAGAATTAGACTGGACACTAAATGAGTTTCCGTCATCTCTTGACGCACGTTACTTACGGTTACTTTGCACTGATGCAGCCAAAGTGCTCAGCAGGACGCACAGTCTGAGGCTCTGCTCCATGTCAGCTGATGTTCTCCTGCGGGTCTCTGCCTCTCATGTATTTCAATAAATGGTTGTTATGAAGCGGCGGCTATTGACGTACGATTTCTGAGGAGCCGATAAAACGTTGTCTTTCGTTTAATGCTGCTTGAAACATTTTCCTTTTGCTTTTCTTAGTAGATCAACTTTAGAATCCGTTAAACAATTTCTTTACCCCCAACGTAAAAGTCGTCCACCCCAGATGGGACTCGAACCCACAATCCCTGGCTTAGGAGGCCAGTGCCTTATCCATTAGGCCACTGGGGCACGGTGTAAAAGGGGCGGAGTCACATATCTTTAAATCAAGACGAAATATCTCATTGCAACTTCTATTGTGATTTCTATTGCATATTGACACATATTATCAAATATTATCATTTATAACTATCGAGAATTCTAGATGTTTTTAACCTTTATTGATTTATCTGGGTAAATAGTTACGCTACAATAATACAATGGTAAGGCTGGACGAAGCGATCACCATGGTGATGCGTTTACGTCTCATGGATGGTACCATTTTCTCTTCAGCATAGGGGAATTCACTTTAGCGTGATGGGACTTTGAGTACCAAAATGTGCAAATAACACCATAAATAGAGTATCTGAGCTCTGAATTGAGCCTTTTTTTTGTCTTTTTCTTACTGTTGTTGTAAAAGAATATCTAAGTGCCTCATAGTTAAGACATGCAATATATTGGAGAATTGTCTATTTTAGACACATGGCAACTTTCGCACATGCGCAGTCACAAGCATGGATGTGTTCGGAGAGAAAACAATCCCTCACACCACGTAAAGAATTTAAGTAAATAGTCTGTATGGAGGTAAATATGTTGGCTATATATTTTCAGTGACACAACAACTACTAACCCACCTGTGAGACAGTCTACACTTTCACTTAAATGTCAGGTATGAGTAGCGCTCACAGCTAGCGAGTGTTAGCCACCTAGCATTAGCTTGGTAACGTACCGTTAGCAACGGTAAACACACCCTGTAGCTATGTGATACTGGTATTTAAAACATACTAATTGGTGAACCATCTTCTATACAGGACCTTAAAAAGTCGCTAAAGATGCCTCTTTTTGGAAACACGTTCAGTCCGAAGAAGACCCCTCCTCGTAAATCTGCATCCCTGTCCAGCCTCCATACGGTGAGTTTAGTGAACGAACTGTTCTTTTGCATTATCAGTATCGATTAACTGAATGTAACGATGGCACTATTTTGATTTGAGGCACACGTGATTAAGTGCAAATATAAATGATATCCTTGTAGCTCATCGTTATATCTACATTCATTACTCAAGACTACATTTCCAGAGGACAAACAAAAGCAAACCAACGTATTGTGAGACGTCTGAGACAAAGATTGTGCAAAGGAGGTTAAAACTGTACTTAGTGTTGCTCATTGGGTGTGTATGCAGACTGAGTTGTTGTTTGCTTTCTCATCTCCTTTAGTTGGATCGCTCAACAAGAGAAATAGAGCTGGGCCTTGAATATGGACCTCCTGTGATGAACATTGGAGGACAGAGCTGGAAATTTGAAGAGGGACAGTGGATAACAGGTAATAACTTTGTTAACACAGACTACAGACTTGTGTAGTGGCAGGAGTTGCCATATGTGCAAGATCAGTATCTGTCTCTGAATGGGCAAAATTGTGCTTATTCATTTTATTCTGTTTGTTAAAACAGAATCTGGTGGGAATGCATCTGGTAGGGAATTACAGCGGCTTAAGAAAAGAAATGTGCAGCTGGAAGAGGAAAACAACCTTCTGAAACTAAAGATTGAAATCCTTTTGGACATGGTGAGAGCTGAGCAGCTTTAATTATTATTATTATTATTTGACATTACACTGATGCAGTGACCTGGGATAAACCTGTGTTTGTTATTTGGGTGAGAGTGCCAATACATATTATTACACTCTGGCTCCATGACCGTGAGGCTCAACACTGTTTGGCTTAAGTTTAGCTCAATGCATTTGAATTATCTCAACAAAGAAGTCTTATAACTGGTGTCTTATCTCTCCATTCTAGCTGACAGAGACAACAGTAGAGTACCACCTGATGGAGAAAGAAGTGGAAGATATAAAAACTCAACATCGAAGGAAGAAATGACAAATCAAATCTTTTGCCTCAATCACATCAAATGTTCTTTTAGTTAATTCATTTTTTGTATTCCCACACAATTAAATAATGGGTTTAGATCTTGAGGACTGTTGCGTTGAATGTCTCAGCCCTGCCAATATTCATTTTAAAAGCAGGTACAGTTGAACCAGATTTACTCCTTTTATTTATTTGTTCTGCCCTGCATTCATTTTATTAGATCTCCATAAACCTGAAACAAGTGAAACAACACCTTTTGGTACATACACAGCACGTTTTCTACAATTTTTTGTATAAAGATTGAAAATAAAATCCAGAAAGAAGTGGTTTTACTTGTTTTGTCATTTTATTAGTTTAATCATTGTTCATCTGTGAATACAGTCTAACCACCCAAAACAAACTCAAGTCTAGAAATTGAATAGAATAGTGCTTAGTTAAAGATTTAAAGTAGAATATTAATTGTTCCTCATAGGCTGTAGATAAGTAAATTATTCGAAGTGTTATTCTTGTCCTTGGGAACAAAGACATGGTCAAGTAATGTGTGAATGTGTGTACTTAGTACTGATGCTCTCCACCAAGGGAGAGAAAAAACAGTGTTTTAAACCTTATATCTCTATCTCTAACATTGCTATAACACAGTAAATGTTAGCAATACTATGGGTAATACTCTATTTCTACCCCTTCTGAAATGTACTTTGAAATTTCAATGTCTTGAGAATATACCTCTTCCTTCCTCCAAAATTTTCGCCTGGTGTAATTGCTTTGTTATAATCAAATCATGTAAGTTTTCCTGTCAATGAGAGGTGAAGCATTTATGAATTAATTTTACCCTCTTTACCTAATTGGTGGATTGACATGTCAGTCACATATTGGCGTGTAGTGATTGGTTGAATTGTCCTGACTACGCAGGCGCAAACTGTCCCAAGTGAATGCAGCGTTTGTGCTACCGGCAGCGGGAGGCACGAAGTAGTTTCTGGCCTTTTCTTCTAGCTTTTTTAAACCGACGGCTTTATCTGTAGACCTGTCAAATTGACCAGGTATATAGTAGAAGACTTCTTCTGTATAAACTTCACTTTTTAAAAAATGCCCCGAGGCGGTAAGTACTGTTACCATATTTAACGCTCCAGGCTAATTGTTAGCAAGCTAATTCTAGCTAGCAAGCTGTTAGCTAAAGAAGTGTGATTTAGCATGCTTTTAGCTTTTAGCATGCTAACCGGTTAGCAGAGCGTATTTTATGGGTATTAGCGATTCAGGGAAGTCACAGCAAACGTACCACTATTAAATTGTTGTCCTCGTCTATGATGAACTCCACGTTTTGTAAGTTCAACACAGATAAGGCTTTGAATTGTTTAATTTTTGGCCAGTTGTGTTTAACCGCCAGTACCATGTGCACAGGAGACCGTTTCGTCCTACTTTAAAATGAGAATAATATGTGTTTAAGTACATGGTAGGTGGTCTTTGTCACGCTGACCAGATACTTCCTCAAATACTTTACGTATTTGCTATATATCTATCTGGTTAATGTGGTTGTGTGCATCTATCTAACCATCATCATTTGACGGCGAAGGGAGCTGGCCCTCGGTGAACGTCATGTGTGACTCATCTCCCACCACACAGTTTCTGCGTATTTTCACACCATTATCTTGAGACCTTGCATGTTGAACTGCAGATACTTACCTGAACTGTACTGCGATCTGTTTCTACCACCTCTGCTTCCACATGTAGGAACCTACATGGTACCTGTACCATGTAATAATACATAATCACAAACTGTTAGACACCTTAGATGCGATCAGTGTTTAGGTCAGGCTTGTTGGTACAGATAACCACTATTCAGGTAGTAACAATCTAAGGGCTATTGTATCAAATATTATTATATTATATAGGTGCTGTTGTTTTTATGTGCTTATGATTCAGCATGAATATAAACATGTCCCCTAATCTTATTGAAAGTGATTTAGCAAACTTTGTAGTGTGTTTGGATACTGTTTATTTGCCAGTGACAACTCTGACAATTATGTTGCAGGAAAAAAGGGCCACAAGGGCCGAGGAAAGCAGTTCAGCAACCCTGAGGAGATTGACCGACAGATGAGGGTGCAGAGAGAGATGGTGAGTGGAAGACCTTTTGTGGCAGACATGGCAATGCTATGTAATGAAATTAGACATGAATTGATTTGTATGTGTTAACAGGAAGAAAATGCTGGTGCAGAAAAAGAGAGCTCTTCAGAGTCTGAAGAAGAGAGCAGCAGTGATGAAGAGTCTGAGGTAAGTGATGTTACTGACTCAGTAAAACTGCATGGTTTGCTAAATTGGCAGTGGGTGAAAATTTGTTCTATGATAAGACTAAAAAAGGTGTGAAATTGAAGATTTCTTTGTGTAGTGTTGAAATAAATCTTTAGTGCTCTGGTGATGTATGAACTACCCTGTGATGTAGATTGGTAACTTTTAATTCTCAGTAGCTGCTTTCCCTCCAGCTGCTTGTAACAGTAATGATTTGCTTACATTTTGTGTTAAATTTCTTCTGATTATCTCTAGAAAAAGATGTTTGAGCAGAAACATTGTAAAAATTTCCAGTACACCAAAGTTTGTCATGTTCTAAGCCCAATTGTTAAAATTTCAAAACCATCAACAAAGGTTGTGTATTTCAGATGTTTCTGGTGATTAAATATGCAAAGATAGACTCTGGTGTACACTGTTGAGAGATTGATGTCTATGGACCTTCTATCATATAGGTCTTTCTTTGTGATTGTTGAATCTTTGAGTCTAGAAAGAAGTTCTATCTCTTAGCCTCTGAAGGACTCACACCACATCAAATGTACACTGTTGAAGCTTGGCCTCAAAATGCCATTTTATCTGCTGTCACCTTTCTTAGCTCCTAGTCAGAGAGGGGGCAGGGAGGTTCTGTAATAGCAGCTGTAACAACAATATCCTGTGTCTTACAGTGAACTATTGCTACCTATACAGTTGTACTGAATGCACTTTGTATGTACTGAAAAAACATGCATAAGTAAAAATGTTTCAACCGTCAACTGCATAGAACTGATCTTGGCTGTAAATTTACTTTTG
Source organism: Rachycentron canadum (assembly GCA_038496675.1). Taxonomy (NCBI): domain Eukaryota; kingdom Metazoa; phylum Chordata; class Actinopteri; order Carangiformes; family Rachycentridae; genus Rachycentron; species Rachycentron canadum. The sequence goes on from CM076668.1 coordinate 6,085,351, forward strand.
CAAAAATAATAGAAATTGGGAAAAAAAAGAAAAAGATATGTGTGGTAGTCACACCTGGGTCAAATGACTTTGCAGTAGAGGTGACGTAATCAGAGCCTGAAATGGTTCCCCCGGAGGCTCTGACACTTGCAGTCACAGCTGATCAGTTTTACCAGTCTGGACAGTGGCTAACAGCTCACTTTTTCTCCCCTGCATCTATGTATGTGTGCTGTAGAACTAGATGACATTGTTCCCTCCAGTTATCTGTGTGTGTCCTCTCAAAAGGCAAACTTGGCTGGCAGTATATCAATAAATTGCAGATATGTGCAGATTTTGGTGTAAAGTGGGTTTAACTATCATAACAGCAGGCCAACAGTTAACTCACAAGGATCTGTAATTATTTCTACAAGCTCTGTGTTGGTCTCTGTTTCACTGAGGTGTTATTTTTGCACACAGTCCAGGAGGAGGAGTGGAGTAGAGGGGCTTATAGAGATTGAGAATCCAAACCGTGTATCTCAGAAGAGCAAGAAGGTGACTGAGGTAGACGTCGCTGCTCCTAGAGAACTGACTCGCAGAGAGAGGTAAGTGTAACTTAGTCACTTACAAAAGCATTTGTTATTTTGTTAAGCTTCTGAAATTATACAATGTGTTTTAACCTTGATTTATGACATCAGGTTTATATTTTGTATAAGACAAAGTTTTACTTCATCTTATGAGAATTCTTTTCTATTCTCTCAGAGAGGAGATAGAGAAGCAGAAATCAAAGGAGCGCTACATGAAGCTCCATCTTGAGGGGAAGACTGAGCAGGCCAGGGCTGATCTAGCCAGACTGGCCATTATCAAGAAACAGAGGGAGGAAGCTGCTAAGAAAAGAGAAGAACTCAGGAAAGGTAAGAAGACAACGAATATAGACCCATTCTGTAAATTTGAAGCATTATACACTAGAGGTGGAAATTGGGAATTGCATTGCAGATTTTAATTGTTTTGTAAATTTATAGTACTGAAAACACATATCAATAACAAGCAACCGCATCACTATATTTGAAGGTTTTGCTATTGCTACATAGCCAGCATTATCATCAACAGCTGTTTACTTACGGAACAAGAAACGGTGCCAGTTCACCATCAAGCTTTGTTCCTTTACTCACCAACAGGTGTTTTTTGTTACTACTTCTACTGATGTTAGCATGCTAACAAGCTAGCCCTGGCCCATCTAGTCACTTCTTGATGCAGAGTCACTGTAGCTTCAGAAGATTTAGTGCTTCTCAGGGGATGTATTATAACCTCTTGTATTGTAAATCCAACAATGGTTGAAACTCTAATTCAGTATTGTCACTCTTTAACTGGTTTGAACAGTTTCCTTTAGTTCAATACAAAACTAAAGTCATGTAGATGCTGTTTATAAGGTTAAAAGCTCAGCAAACATTTATATCAAAGTTATCGCAGTGTGCTTCTTTCCATTTAATCTTTCATCTAATCAGCAAGTACAGTCAGTACTGTATAACAATGGCATTTTCAGTCACCATTGAGTGAAGCTTTAAAGAAAAAAGCTATTGATTGTGACATGATGATTCAGTATTTGTTTCAGCTTCAGGATTAGTTAGATTTGTTCACACGTGTTGAATACCTGTATACACTCTGTCCTGACATGTAAAGTTGGAAAACACATTTACAGCGGTAGATTGATGGACTCAAAGTGTTTGGAGCAGTTTTGTGGATGTTATTGGTTTTTCATTGAATTGAAACTTTAAAAAAAATTTGTCTCTTCAGAAAAAGAAGCAGAAGAAGCCAAAGCAAAGCGCTAAGTCTTTCATCTGAAAGCTTCATCATGCACTTCAATCTCAGAGGGATGGAGATCTGGATGAGAAGAACGGGGAGGGGACCAATGCAAGTGGTGTCAGACCAGGGGTACTCCTGAACTCCTGTCCCTCATTTCAAATCAGAGGGGTGCAGGTCTTCCATGACATGATCAGGACAGGGAAAACGGGTGGAGAAAAGCGATGAAGAGGAATGCAACATTTGGGATGCCTCTAGTTTTCTTTAAAATTTCTTCAAGTTTCAAGAGGAGGCAATTGCAGGTTTTCCAAGTGCTTCACTGCCTCTTTATTCTTCCCCACCCACCAGGGTTTTAATTCTAAAGCTGCTGAAGTTATTTCCATTCCTTTTGATTCATACATTTTTATAAGGTTACTTAATGACTGGACAGGTATTAAGGTGAACGTGCATGAGGATTTCTTTGGTGCTTTACTTTCCCTCCATCTCACCTGTTTTGTAAGAAGGCAAATCAGTGGAAGATGGAGAAAAGAACACTATTCAAAGGATAAACTGATATATAGGAAATATACTCTAGTTATTTTTTTTATTTTTATTTTTTGGATCAATAAGGCATGATGCACCTCAGCTGAGTGGATATGTTTTAATGATTCAGTGGAACATTTTTTTTTTTATTTTATTTTTTTTTTGGATAACATAATTGAACCCAAATTATTCTGCATTTCCCATCAGCTTTATCTTTGTCCCAGTGTTGGTTTTGTTTTGAGCCCCTTTTTCATTTGGAAATTTACAGAGTTGGAAAATTAGCTTTCATAATGACTACAGTATGTTTAGAAAATGGTAAATATTTAGTTTCTTTTGCCGTCTCCTGGCTCTTTCCCAAATTTACATTTTTCTTCATTGGATCAACATTTTGCTGTCAGTTCAGAAGTGTTTCAAAGTGTATTTTGTAATCATTTGCTCAAAACTCCAGGAATTTTACTTGAATTACCTGTAACAAGCAGTTTTTAAGTTGTTAAAACGTCAGTGCTGAAAAGCATTGTCTCAAACTGCCTCAGTGACTGTGGCCTTGCCCTGTTTCTGATAGGATCCTCTGTGGTTATTTAGGAAGGATTGCATCTTCTGTTGCCTTTTCAAAGTTTACGCAAGACCAGTTCACGGTCTTCCTCCTGTAATTAAAGCAATGCAAAGAGCCTACACTGAGTTAGTATGTTAGGTATTCTACATCACACAGTGACTGAAACTTCATAAATTTCACAGACAGGATTTACTGCAGGGCATCTGTCTCTTTTAGACTGGACAGGTGCACATGAGAAGCTGTCAACTCAGTATGTGGTGGATTTGGAAATATCTTGATCAGGAAAACCGTTTTCCCTATAATATGGAAGTATCTTAAAGAACAACAGTTGAAACAACAGTTGAGAAATGTAGCTGCAGCATAAAAATGAACTCCACAAGTTTTCCATCATGTAATTGAAGTCATTTTTAAAAAATAAATTCATTGATAGATAAATAACTAAGATGTGTTTCATGTTTAAGTGTAATATTTTTTTCATTAGACGCAAGGGCCATCATGTTGTAGTTTGTCTTGTGCATTTTGCAAATTCCACCACCAGACTGCAGCATTTGACCGACGCCAACCTCCACATGGGCAGAACTCTGAGAGATGTTCATTAATACAAAGCACTGCCAAACTATTTAGATGAGCTCCTCCCATCACACTGAGCATGTTACTTTAATATAAACCCAGGAGAAACTGCTGTAGACCCATCAAATTCTAAAATAGTGTGTCAAAGTTATTTCATCACAACATATTTTCTTTTGTATTTCATATCAGCAATTTTTATTTTAAACATTCTTAAACATACAGTCTTGTTTAAAAACAGAATCTTCATCTGCCAATTAAGACAAACGGGGAAGAGCCAGTTATGTAATTGCTTGTTGATGTGTCTCTTCAGATATGAGATAAAGACTAACAGACAGACTTTGGGGGGGAAGAATTTGAATTTTAAAAAAAAAATGTAAAGAATATATATTACATACAGACAAGAATTAAAAACAAATAACACAAATATGTAATAGATATTTATTCATATACCCCGGTATGTAAACGCCCCTGTGCAAATTCCATATTTTGTGAAAAGAATTAAATACGACCACTGCAAAACACACATTATATGAACTTAAAAAAATAAGATAATACTAAGACTGAGTTTATTCTTTTTCACTTAATCTAAAAAGATAAAAAATTCCTTGTAATTTCCCTTTTGTATACAACTGTTGTAACATCTCCATACACGCTGAAATCTCCACCTCTCCTCACCTATGTGCAGACTGCCTGCACCTGTGTCAAATGAGGAAACATTTTTATTGGACATAATCGTCTTTTATAGTCACAGTACAAAGCATTTGTATATTTTTGGGAGAGGACCTATAATTTTACAGAGAAGTTAAAATCAATATTTGTCAATATACTGGCAACAGATTACGAGACGACTGCTACATGTGATGGGGTGAACCCTTTGCTTCGCTGAGCTTTATACTCTCATCAGATTGCTTTGGTTCTTCAAGCTCCCAACTTTACAGTAAAGAGCTAAAATAAAGAGTGGATACTGGACTTCAGATCACCAGGTAACAGGAAATACACTCAATGAACTGATTAATTACTGCTAACAGATGGGCTGGATGTGTAAATTAGCAACTGTAATTATAATGTAACTGCAATTGTGTTTTGTTTCTTCTGCAAGTGGCTGAAAAATATGTGGTTACACATTTAAGGCAAAAAATAAAAGGGAACAGGAAACAATGTGGGACAAGAATAAAAAAACATGTTGAAATCGAAAAAATAGCACCAGATTTACATAAAAATTATTTTTGGACTAACAGAAAAATATACTGTCTGAGCAGCAGCATCTATAGTTTCCTCTTTTGGTCTTTTCATATCCTTTCAGCTCTTCAGCACATACTGTTAACTTTTACAGAAGTACAAACTAACCACAATCTGACAGGCAGACTTGAGAAGGAAAGGCAATGCTCTGATTACAACAGAGGCAGAACAATGCACAAATGAAGATATTTACTCAAATCTGCAAATGTCTTATTTCTGTCCAGAAATATCTCGAATATATTACTATTATATTTCCATGGAAAACACTTTCACTCTGTTTTTATTGCCAACTGTTAAATCATAGTCTGTCAATCAGATGTGAAAAAATTTCTGTTCCCCGTCATAGCTGACATCTCATCTGTGCAACTTCCTCATTCACCGCCTTGTGTTGGATGTTACTTCAGAGCACGCAAAACAAGAACAAGAACTGACAACCAAAACACGCACACAAACATACACAAACACGCGACAACCGGTCTGTACCTTCTTTTCCTGATGAAGTAACAGCTGGAGCCCGGAGTTTGGAGCAGGAAATCTTGTGCTAAAGCGGGACTGAGGTGGTCAGGTAGAAAAGTTGGTTGGGCTCCACTGTCAGCATGCTCCGGCAGTCTCTGAGCATCCTGAAGCAGCTCGGCTCTACGGCAAAGTAAGTGCCTTAACCTCTGACAGGCTACAGTTTGTTCCATTGAGACCTTGATATGCACATCATGTTTTTCACACTCGAGGGCTTTGAACCAGAAAGTGGTGATACTATGTTGCTCTCGTGGTTCACACACGACCATTGTAGATTTCGAAACCTACATGAATTTCTCAGTCACCATAATTGTGACCGTAGTTGCATGTCAGTTCTTTGAAGCCTGGAAAGAAGAATTAACACAGTCTTGTTCTTGGAAATTAAACCATGAATTTCTAAGCAGTAGAACCAAACCTTTACTCAACTCAGTTTTGTGGCAACAGTCTTACTTGGTCTCATATGACCAGAAGCTCATGGTGGATCATGCTCTGAAACTTTACTTAAATACTGATGTAAGGCTGAGAACTAAGTTATTTTGATGCCATTAGACAAAAGCTACAAATTCTACAAAGGCTTTAAATGCTGTAGATACATAGGATACATATCACCAGCTTTAATCTTTGGATGGATCATTTCAGGTGTAAAATACCTGACATGCTTTCATTTCAGTGCTATTCTGCTTTGAGGAAATGTCTAATTCTGCTTTGGGTTCCATGTTCCCATTTTCATTGTTCTGAATTCATGTTAAAAGCTGGAATCCTACAGTTGCTGGTTCCTCTTGAAAGTGACACACTACTTGGGGTTTTGAGGGAAACCTCAGGATCCTCTACAAATGAATGCCTAGCAGTTCAACACATCTGACTGGACAGACTGACACCAGGTTGTGGTAATTGTCAGCAACACGTTGTGAAGGCAATGATTGACTACCACAGGGTTGGTGCTTTTTATGGTGTGGTGTCTCTCTAAGAGGAAACAAAATCTGATTTTTATTGAAATATCAGCATTTCTTTCTTTCATTTAACCAAAGCGAGAGAAACAATGCAAGTTTTTTCAATGGCTGCTCATCAGCCTGATCCTGAGTAAGTGTTTCTTTGATAGAAGTCACACAAGCTGGAGCCTCTGAGCTTGAGTTTTGCTTTTGTCCATGACAGTGAGTGTGGTGACCAAATAATACACCTACACCCAGTCTAGTTTTCTTTCTACAAACTTGCATGCAGCAGGTCTAAAAGTGTGTGTGTGTGTGTGTGTTTATACCGGCTCTATCTATGACGTGCTCTGGTTTAATAATAAATCTACACAGCATGCATCTGCAGCAGAGCAATGTGAGCTCCAGCTACCACAGCAGTACTTCACCCACTTCTTTCTTGGTTCCAGCTCTGTGGCCTTTTATGAGACAAACACACATGTAAAATAATGCACACAAGTAGTGCACACATAGTATTAACACATACTGCACAGTCTCTGTAAACAGAATATGTTTTCAGTGTGTTTTTCTGAAGTAGTATATTGATTATCTTCAATAGAGCCATTCTTAATGTGGCTATGATGAATGGGGAACTTCATTATATCAGTGATGTGTCACCACTGTGACCAGCGCACGCCTGCTTTCTTAGTAAACCAGTGAACCATTGTCTGCTCACATAATTTTACTCTATGTGGGATAAAATGTTTTTTCCTCCTCAAAAGAAAAAGTTGAAGTGAGAATCAGAGGTAAAAAAGGAACTGGCATGTGTTTTGAGCCTGTTGGGGATTTCGCTATCTTTTCGTTTTGAAACATCAGCTGTCAGGTTCACTGAGAGAAATAAGACACTACACCTTGGAGTTGCTGAAGCTTGTCGGACCTCTTTGTGAACTGGGTTGGGCTTCCTTCAGGTGGGGAACCAACTTACAGCTCACAGCTGCAGAGTTACTTTTTTTTTTTTTTTTTTTACTGAGTTTCACATTTACGCTGATCTCCTCTCGTTTTTTAACAACTGCATGTCACGGCAGAGGGAGGAGGAGGAGGAGGAAGAGGGTTGTGGTTTCAGCCCCTCCTTCCTTGCACAGAGGCACTGAAATAAACCACAGCATCAGCCCTCACTCTCTGGGTTTGTGGGCTTTGCGTTGCTTATCGGGTGCACCAAAATATGCTTTAACATTACCACTGTTAAAGGCTTCAGTTAAATACAGTTTCATGAGAAAATGAAGTGTCCTTCAGTACCCCACTTTTTGAACCATTGATTTAAAGTATATGCAATGTATGATTAAGATTAAACAAATAGTAGATGAATCAATAGGTTGATCAACAGAACATTTTTACCACTTTCATGACTGGACTCACAGAGATAACACTGTGACTGACCAACAAATGGTCCAGCATTAATAAATAAACCACCACCTTTACACCTTTTTTTTACAGACCGGTGGCTCTTGCTAGTGTTAACTGTGCTAACCTAACATGCTGTAACCTAACATTAACTAACATGAACACACATCAGCGAGGTATCCATCGTCTAAATAAATTCTCAGCAAGAAAATGAAGAAGTGTGTTTTCAGAAATATCAAACTATTTCAGTGACTATTTAAGCAAACATTACCTAGTCCCAGCTCTTATCTGAAAGTAAACAGAAAGTGATATTTTTAGATTTTGAACTATTAGGGGGAAAAATAACATAGAATCCGATGATATCAACTGTTTTCTGACATTTTACACTCTGGATAAATTGAGGCCATATATATATTGTCCACATCCTCAGGTCACAAGATGCCACTGAACTTCTCCACGAGGACCTGGTCATGGTGAGAAAAAGTTCTCTGTCATAACATATCAATAACAGTATTATTATAACTTAAGCTGTATGTTGGTAATATAATGCAAACTTAATTGTTCAATGAGCTTTAGTGGATAAATTCACCTACTGTAAAATCTTTATCTATCAGTCTGACATCAGTTGTTATTATGTCTGATCTTTGTGGTGGCCATCACCAGGATGTTTTATTTTTTCATGACTACTATAACACTGCCTGCAGACATGATTTAGAGCAAAGGATCAACATAACCACATCAACAATATGTCTCATTTAGAAAAATAAACTTGAAAAACTTGACTCATGAATGAACTTTGCTGCTGTTCAACAGATCGAATTGTATCTCAAAGTTGTGTGTGTGTGTGTGTGTGTGTGTGTGTGTGTCTGTGTGTCTGGATGAAGGTGGAGCAGCGGGTGGAACCAGCCAAAAAAGCAGCTCAGGTCCTGTACAAAAAGCTGCTGGCCTGCATGCAGAGTCAGTCCGGGCTGGACGCTGAAAAACGAATGGTACTCAGACCACTGTATCCGCAAGACATCTGAAAACATTCGATTGGTTGCTGAAAAGTGTGACATCCACTTCTCTCTCCACAGAAAAAGCTCCCTCTGATGATGCTGTCTGTCAGCATGGCAGAGAGCCTCAAAGACTTTGATGCTGAGTCCTCTATCAGGTGACAGGTTTGACCCTCTGCAGCATCCCTTTATGGTCTTTACTTGACCTTTTAACTCATGTTGACTGCTGTCATGTGAAAACCTCATGCCTCTGGCAAAGAGGTTTTCAGTTCTTAATACAAAAAAAGAGAAGAGCTTCCTATACACTGTGCAGAGCATATGACTGGAACTCAGTGTATGTCTTCTATTTATAGTTACAGAGGCTGTAATAGATGAGGTAGACGAGCTGCGACTGATGTTATGTCACTTGCTCTATGTAATGATGTGCAGTTGTTTTGCTGAACTAAGGAAGATCCATGGTACACCGCAGTATTTAGTTCTTGTTCCAGACTTGAATGTAGATGTGCTTTCATTTTAAAATAAACTGTGACAGAAGTTGACTATTAGCTGTGTGTGTGTATGTGTGACAGGAGAGTGTTGGAGATGTGCTGCTTCATGGAGAAGATGTTGGCCACCATGCGGGCCGACTTTGAGATGAAACTGGAGAAGGAAGTCCTGGAGCCACTCAACAAACTCAGTGAGGTGAGAGTGGGGCTCCTCTGCTGTTGAAGAGAGACTAATGTCACACATCTGATCACTGCACTTCGTATGAATGTGAATATACAGAGGTTTTACCTCAGCTGCACTGCATCTAAAAATACACACCAGGACACACAAACAGGGATTTGTGAATGAGAGAGAATTGGTTGGTTGGTTTTAAGATCTGACTGTAAAATTAAAGAGATGACAGCGATAAAATGTGAGCAAAATGCTCTGTACTTCAAAATATAGCAGAGCAAAAAAACATATCTAATGTATTTGTAATATATGTAGATACATTGAATTTCAATATATGAAACTTATCTACATATGAAAACACATATGTAAAAAATTAGATGGTGAATGAAATCCATTAGAAAGTGGAACAATTTAATATATGGACATATAGGCCTAGCTCATACAAATATGTCAATTTATATGAATGTATATGTATTAGTTTATATGTTTATATTGTAGACATGTGTAATTATACATCAAATCCAAACCATGTAGAATTTTTATACGTAATGCTGTTTTATAAGCATACATGTATAAAATATATACCATGATCATATATTACACTATATCAAAATTCTTTGTATAGATTTTCAATAAATGTACATATACAACTCTCTTTGTTCACAAGTTCATATATCCACAGGATGTATGTATGTGGCCCCCTTTTAGTCAACAGATGTGGCAACATGACACACATATATATATATATATCTTTTCTTCATTTTAAAAATATAAGTAGATACATAGACACACAATGCAGAACAGTCCAATATAGCAAATTGCAAAGGTTACAAATAACTGCTGTTTTTGCTTTATATATATATATTTTTTTTCCTTTAAGGATGATTTACCAGAGATTCTCAGGAACAAGAAGCAATTTACAAAGCTCACTACAGACTGGAACAATGCACGAAACAGGTAAGTTATACAGCCTCAGACAAGACTACATGTGTTTAAACTTATCCACGCAATTAATTGGATGTGTGTGTGTGTGTGTGTGTGTGTGTGTGTGTGTGTGTGTGTGTGTTTGTGTGTGTGTGTGTGCGTGCGTGCGTGTGTGTGATCAGGAGCCAGGCCAGCACTGGTCCCCAGGCGAAGCAGGATGGGCTTAAGGAGGAAGTGGAAGAAGCTTGGAGAAAGCTGGAGAGCATCAAGGTAAAAGCATCTGGGATAAATCAAACACCAATACTGTTGTAGTGTCTTGAGGAAGGCACTGAGTCCCTTTTTTCTGTCCCTGTAGGACCAGTACTCTGCAGATCTCTATCACTTTGCAACCAAAGAAGATGACTATGCTAACTACTTCATTCGGGTGAGCTGCAGCTGTGTGGGATCTTTTTTTTCTTAATTAATTCAAAAGCGTGCAAACAAATTAAATGTCAAAGCTGTAAATGGCTGATCATTTGCTGTAATTTAACCCCAGACTGCTTTATATATCCAGTACTTCTCTTGTTTGTCTAATTACAGCTACTTGAGCTGCAAGCAGAATACCACAAAAATTCACATGAATTCCTCAACAAAAACATCAGTGAGCTCAAAGAGAATCATAGTCATAAAGGTGAACTTAGTTTCTCCCTGTGTGTTCATTTATTATCTGCACTGTCACTGCAATATTTCAACATGCTCTTATTTCCTCTGTCTAATTATCTGATTCTGCAGGGCCGACGCTAAGCCTCTCTAATCAGAAGGTCTATGGGGAGCCTCTGCTGTCACATCTGTCTCAGAGCAACAGAGAAATTGCTGCACCCGTCCAGGAGTGTATTCACATGCTGCTGAGAACAGGCATGTTAGAGGAGGTAGGACGAAGTGCATGAGAATGATGATTGATATGTATCTAAATACTGACTAGCCCTCTCGTTTACTTCATCCGAACAACCCAGCTTCGTTTTAAAAAGTCTGGTCCAAATACTGCATTTATGACCAGCCCAATTTCATTCTGGTGTTTATTTGGACTCAGGTTTTTCTCCTTCTCAGGTACTTCAGTTTATTTTTTAATGTTCAGTTTGATTATTTCTGCATTTATTATATTTTCTCTACTACTCCTTAAATAGACTTAATGACAATAATGAAATAGTGTTTCAGTCTGGACCAGAGAAGTAGACTGACAGACCAGCTGTCTGACTGACCACACCACTACTGTTGCTAAAAATGTAGTAATGTCTACATTATTGAGTTGGGTATTGTGGGTCTACAGAGTTAGGTATTGTGGATGAAATACAAAGGGAGTACAGAGATTTATATCGAATTTATTTTCAGAAACTCAAATAACTTAAATCAATTTGTCCTGGGTCATCTGTTACATAGCTAGTGAAGGAAATGCTACATTTAGTATCTCTTCTTGGAGGACGTGCTGATGCTAAGGCAGATGAATCAGTATTTTTAGTGTGCCGAATATTGTTAACAGGCTGTTATACTTTTGACCAGCACTGCCCTGGTTTTGGTCTCAGCCTTCTTTGCCTCAGGCAATGATTAAAAATCTGCTTAACATGGTCTTATCACCATGTCCAGTTCTCCCCACTGAGTCATTCTTCCTCTCCATCCATGTCTTGCTGCTCTTCCTCTACCTCCTTGCCCCTCAGGGTCTGTTTCGTCTGGCAGCGGCAGCCTCAGTGGTGAGGAGGCTGAAGACTTGTCTGGATCAAGGGACAGTGGACCATAGTGAGTTCAGCATGGACCCCCATGCCGTCGCCGGTGAGGATTTGCCCACGTCTTTTTCCTTGAATTTGTTCTTGATACAAACGGTTTTTCTGTCGTGGGCAGACTGTTCAAACAAAGTGACTTCTGCTGCTCATTAACTACCTAGTTGCTTTTCTGTTTACTCAGCTTCCAATAATATAAAATACATAATTTCCTGTGCCCTGGATCATTTTTAGAAACATTAACATAAAAGCTTTCAAGGAAGAGATAGAATCACTTTGCTTCATCATGCATAGGCGGAATTCAGCACGACTTGTTTATTCGTGTGATAATATCATGTACTATTCATTATCATTTATCTAACAGTACAAAAATAGGCAGTAACTCACTACATATTACCTCTAACTGTTTAAACACAGCTGTGAGTATGAACGTTCATCTTTAAATTCATTGACAGGAGCTTTGAAGTGTTACCTTCGAGAACTGCCTGAACCTCTGATGACCTCTGAACTCTACAATGACTGGTTTAAAGCAGCAGGGTGTGTATTATATCCACATGAAGTATTTCTCATTTTACTGTGGGTTCAAGTCTGTTTCTTGAGTTCAATCTCTGTCTTCACAGAGAGAAAGACTTGACAGAGAAGCTGGAGCAGTTCAAAGTATTGCTGAAGAAACTGCCACCTGAAAACTACAACAACCTCAGGTTTGTGCTTATTATGTTTAACTTTATCTCCAGACTCAGATTCCGATCTGTCTCAGGGACAAAGAATGATATCCTGATATTCACCTTGAATTAAATGCTTTTTAGTCACATTCACGTCATGGATGAATGGATCTTTCCACTAGCACTGCCATTTGTTGTCATTGTGTTTTGTACTACAACATAGACTGAATATGAAAGTGGACTTAGACTACGTGTCTGAAAAATGAAGCCAATTTTTAAGTGTCTTAAACCTGCATTCATGTGTTCTCTTTCTCCCTGCTAGGTACCTGGTCCAGTTCTTGTCTCTGTTGTCTGAGCAGCAGGCTGTGAACAAGATGACACCCAGCAACATCGCCATCGTCCTGGGGCCCAACCTGCTCTGGCCACGAGCTGAAGGGTAAAAGAGCTGATCTCTCTGTCTCTGCCCTCTGTGTACTCATGAACCCAAGCTGCTGTTGTGAGCCACAGCATCCTGGTGGCAGATAAACCCGAGAAAGGTGGTCTGCTCAGCTGACACTTTCCTTGCAGAGAGGATTTGTTGTGTGTGTATTAGAAACAGTGTCAGTGGTTAAATCTCAGTGGACAGGGATTTGTCTGACTAAGCAGAAGTACAGTGACACACTGTTTGAATTTGTGGTGGCTTTCTATGAAGAACACTGTTTAATGTCTGATATTTCTGCAGCCTGAGCCCTGATACTTCCTCTGTCTCTGTAGGGAAGCTGCTCTGTTTGACATGGCGTCAGCTTCTTCTGTCCAGGTGGTCACTGTCATTGAGCCTCTTATTCAGTACAGCTCCAGCCTCTTCCCTGAAGGTATTTAAACACTGATGTACCGCCTCTATGTGACAGCGACATTCACTTATTTAACTTGAATGTCACATTTGTTTTTCCATTTTATCACTTCTGTCAGTTAGCATGACATAGATCTCACCAAAATACTCATAGCCCCAGTACATTACTCAGATTAACAGATAAATTGTAAACAACAGGGCTGTATTAAACCATGGGCAAAAAATGGCCGATTGTAGAGACAAACAACCATCTAAGCTCACACACACAGGCAATTTAAAGTCACCAATTAACCTAAGCATGCAAGTCTTTAGACTTTGGGAGAAAGATGGAGCACAGGGAGGGAACCCACACAGACTCTGGGTTTGACCCTAGAACCTTCCTGCTGTGGGGACAACAGCACTAACCGCTATACCACAGTGCCACCCTGACTGCCAACTGGAAAAATTAAAATAATTATAAACTGATAACTGATAATACAAATCCAGAGCTCAAAATGTATTGATGCTGGTGTCACATGGACGCCACTGTCATTTCTTTCTCTTTCTCTGTGGTGTTTTTGTAGTCCAGACAGTTTCTTTCCAGTTAAACAAATTACTACAGACTAGACGCTGAGTTCTGAAAAGAGACAACATCTTTGCAAGATTACCACATTAAATTACCATTGGTTTGTTAAAGTTTTTATTTTATTGTTTCAGTGCATCTTGAATATATGTTGCGTTGCTATGCGACTGGCAACTTTGAGCTGTCTTGCCATGAGCTGTTTTGTTTTGACGTGTTTGTTTTCTCAACAAAAACATGGTTAATGTAAATGCTGTTAAAATGCACGATAACAGGATGCCCCATGGTGCTGCTGCACCTACTCTGGAAACTAAAAATCTAACCCACTTTACTTGGAGATAAAACTGAAAGTTAGCACACCCATTGCAGAGGAAATGCTAACTGCTGCATAGTACAGTGGGTTGAAGTTGAACCAGGAAGTCAGTATGGAAACTGTGATTAATGTTTACAGACTTAATGTTTGGACTGTAGTCTTACTTCCTATACATGGATATGTTTGGCTGTTTCTCTTCTTACTAGCAATGTCACTGCAGTCTTACATATCAGCAAAAAAACTAATTATCACCAAATAAACTGGAATTATTCTGTAAATGTACAGCTATATATTCAATGTAACATTCATTCATGTGTATGTTTTGCTTTGATCAGCTATATCCTTTGAGATCCCAGACCTTCCTGAGGTCACAGATGTGACCCTTCCTGTTCCTGTTGCCCAGACTCAGATCTCAGAGAAGGAGAAACTGAGCAGAGCAATCTCCTCATCATCCACATCTTCCTCCTCCTCGTCTTTTCACCTCCCTCTTTCCAAGACAAACAGGTACCATTTTGATAGAATTCACAAACTGTGCTTAATGCTAATCCTCAAATGATCAATGGGAAGATAATATTAAATTTACTGCCCTGTATTATAACATAGCAGACTTCAAGCTGCAGCAAGGTCACGCACTCGATAACCTTAAATAAAAAAAAAAAACCTTTGTCTATTTCCTTCTATCAGCACAGCCTCTCAGGACAGTGGAGGCTTCTTGCTGGTGAAATCTGGCTCTGTGAGTCGCAGTGGCACCTCCACGTGGGCCAGTCCAGCTGAGCCAGCAGCACCAACCCATAAAGACACAACACCTAGCAACTCCACATCCCAGGGTCCCAACCCTACTCTGGCCTCCAATAGCTCCACTGCCTGCAGCTTGATGAAGAACCAGAACCCATCGCAACTTCCTAGAGCCTCAGGATCAGCGCCAAACCCAAGTCAGACCCAGAAGCAGTGCTCGGATCAGGGCCAGCTGGAACCAATTTTGGAGGCACCTCCAGGCTCTCCCAGAGCATTCTTGAAGTTCAACCCACCGTACAAGGGTAAGTCAGAGTTCACTGAGGGTATATGCAGACACTCTGGAGATTTAACATTACACCTTCATTAATTTGGGGACTCACAAGAAAGAAAGTGTATCAAATGTGATGCAGAGCAGCCTGAACTAACCCTAACCCTAACCCAGCCTGACCTTTAGTCCCCAGGACAGATCAAGACCAAAAACACTGGATGCTACATTTCCCAAGATGCATCTTGTGTTAAATTCTTGTCTGGTAAATGACAAACTCCACGTCTCAAGTTTGTCACACAGGCCTTGTGTCTCAAGCCCAAAATAAGATAATGATGATGACATCACGTGAATGACTTAATCTGGGTTATTAGGAAATCACCCGTCACAGAAAACTATATATAACACTTTTTCACTATGACAAATAAACTAACCTTCATGTGAACAGTTTAGTGGACTTTCTCTTTAAGTATCACAACTTATATTACTACACCAGGAGCCCCTTCATTGTTGTTTTAGGTCTGAGGGAACAAGCAGGTCTCATTGTTTCTGTCTCTTTCTATTGTGATTCACATTCTTTACTTCTGTCCTTTTCCTCTCACAAAGTCAAAGTGGTGGCTTGTTAGTGCAAGTCGACAGAGAGAAAATAAATTACCGCTCATTGGAGCAACCAGGAAGTACACAGGAAACAGGAAGACTCACACCACTGACCAAAATATCGACCTCAGGGGTCACACGTCATTGCTCACATTGTTGTAACTCCTTCAGAGTTGGTTAGAGGGTGAAATATTTTCCCATATAAGTCTTTTCATTCTGATATGTTTCTCTGCCCACAATATTGAGACTATTTCTTACTTAAATAGTGCCATTGCCACTTCCTCACTGATGTTACTATCACAACCCACTGTGGTTCTGTTATAAAGTCAAAGGACTCTGAATTCCATATTTGATTATGGTTTGACTTCCTCAGTACTTGAATGCAGCATAGCCTTAATCTAAACACTGATAACTATCTAAAGACAAAAATGCCACATCCAGACAAACAAAATCAGATTGGACGTTCAACAATATTTAATTCCAGTACAGCAATATCCACTGAGCACATTATCCTAATGTTGTTTCTTACAAAAGACTCTATATCACTGCTTTTAGGAATTGTAATTTGCAATGAGTAAATTACTTTTAGTAAATTGAATTTAATAATTAGGTTTGTGGGTGTTTTACATTAAATCAGCTGCATCTAATATTGTCATTTGGACTCAAGACATTTCTCTTTGAAATTCAGTTTGAGGTGAAATTATGTGGCCACATGTGACAATTACAGGATACTCATTCCAAAATAATGTAGTAATGTAAAAATGCAAAGAGTCATATATTCATCAATTTAAGATAGTTACACAACAATATCTTTTAATAGTTTGCTGACATTAGCTAAGATCAGCTACTGGTCATAGCAGACCAAGAAAGGCTTTAGCAGCTGGGTGTATCGGTTTGAATAAAGTTGTGTCAATTAATTAATTATGATGAAGTTATTAATTCAAGATTATGTTATTTTCATTCAAACTGAACAATGGACAATAGTTCTTGCTTTGATTAAAAGCATTCCATAATACACTGATGTGACACTTGTGGACAGTAGCACAGTAGTTGCCTTATATTCCACCTGTCTTTTCTTTATGCACAGCGAAAAGATCCTTCATCCCAAACAAAGCTGGTGAACAGGTGACGGTTCAGTACTCTAAACCAAAAGCCACAGGACCTCCCAAGCTCCAAGCCCCTCCACCCCCCACCACAGTCCCAGCAGCCACAGACACCAGGACCCAGCCGATACCAGCACCCCGAACTCAGGGCACCGGCCTCAGAAAGCCTTCGCCAAAAAGGCCTGGACTCAAAGCGCCAAACTGCCCTCCACCACTTCCTCCCCCATCACAGCCAAAAGAAGTTACTTCTATAGCACCGTGAAAAAAATGACACATTGTGATGTCAGCATATCTGAATTTCCTTGTTGTGGTTGAAGTAGCTCAATCACTTGCTGTGTTTTTCAGTACTTTCATTTCATTTCATACAGTTTCATTTACTTTTTCCGGTCCATGTTTTAATAATTTATTTACCAGTTACTGGTGTATTGTATTTCCCAGGGACAATGTAAGTGCAGGAAAGTAAAAGTGTTAAAATATTAACCAAATAGCCAAAGTAATAAATGAATCCACATTGCCAAAACATATCCCAAGTTACTGTTTTTTCTGTTTTTAGGGTGGATTTTTCCATAAATCTGCAATGATAGTATTCATTTAAGCTACTTAAGAAAAATTGTTGTGGTCAGCTTGATCAGCTTTATGTTGGAATATCACTTTAAACTGACCTTAAATGTAAAAACTGAAAATATGTGTAAATAAAACGCTATTCAGCCTAATTAAACACATCTTTATTGTCAATGTATATCATCAGAGTATATCATTGGTATTGACTGCAGCATATGGATGTGAATTGCACTATGTACTGCAAGTGCTCATACTCTAAGTACATATTTATAGGAGGTCAGTTGATATCTTCATGTACAGTTGTATAAAAGAACATATAAATGACAACTCTTCTATAAAAAGCAATACAGGAGTCGGACTTCATATTCATAAAAGGTGCATGGAGTATCTATATAGAAGGTCTGCAGCATAAAATGAACAATTATATGGTTCAGGATTGAATTGCTTATGGCAAATACCGGTATAAACATGTCATTTCCCCTCAGTCTGGGAAGTTCAACAGCTGAGATGTTTGTGTTTCTCTAGTTTATCCTTGTCAGACGAGGCTCATCCTGAGATTCCAGATCTCTCATTAATCCCCTTCCCTTTTTCTCTCCTGGTAGTGTATTCCTGAGTGAAGAGTTGACAAGAGATTGTAGTGATGCCTAAAGGTTGAAATAAGGTTAAATCTGTTTTTCTAATCCCCACTTTCTCTCTGTCTCCTCATTAGTAACCTGGACTTGCACTAAGAATAGTTTCCCCTCTGATGTGAGGAAGTGTATAAAGTATGAAATGAATGACAGGCTTTGTAGCTTCTACATTGAGTCATGTCCGTGTTTCCTCTTCGCCAGTCTTAAACACATTCTCTGATCCTCACTTCCCACGTCTTTTTTGTTTTAGGCTTGTTTGAGTCACAACCTCAGAAAAAAAAAAAAAAAACAGTCTTTCTGTGCTGAGCTTGGAAAATTACAGCATCAAGTCTTTCACTCCTTTTAGATACATTCAGACACGGATTTGCGTCAGAGCTGGACGTCCTTGAAGTGTATAAAAGTAAAAGTATTAAAGATTAAAGATACTGGGTTCAGGTTGTAGTTTTAATGGTTATCCTGTCAACAGAGTCGATCTCATTGACCGTAGAAGGATGATTGATTTGATTGGAGTTACAGAGGAATCATACATCAGATAACGATTTGTTTTAGTTTAATGCTAAAACATCTCAGACTTTGATTTCATCCTCATCGTCCATGTAACTGTAGGACATTTTCTTCTTGGGCTGGCTGATCATCATCTCTGAATCGGCAGCCTCCATCCTGCTCTGTCCCTTGAAGAGGCTGACACCATAATGGCGTGCCAGCACATTTGTAGCGCTCTGGAACCGCTCACTTTCCATCCCCATTCCCAACCTCACTCGTTCAGGAGACCCCATCACCACATCCGGTACTTTGACAGAGAGCCCGACTCCGTTGGCCTCCATCACAGTTTCCTCCTCTTCCCAGTCAGCTGCATGCGGGCTCTTCCGGCCCCCACAGTCCTCCCTCAGCAGGGAGTCCACGTATGAGATAGTGGCAGAGTCCATCTCCGATCCCTCGTTGGTCAGCCCGCATGCTGACCCTGCCTCCTCTACCTCCCAGGTGTGGCCTTGCTCCTCTGGGTGGCTGTCAATCAGGCCGAACACCTCGCTCATGAGGGATGGGCCGAGGTCAAAAGTGAAGGTGTCCAAGGAGGTTAGGGAGGGAAGGGAGTCAGAGTAAGCAGAGGTGGTGGGTTTGGGGTCTGAGGTCACGATGGTGGCGGAGCACGTGGATAAGATGGCGTCGGTGGGGTCGGTCAGAGAGCCTCTGTGGATGTTAGGGGAGCAGGAAATGGGGAGGGAGATAGAGGGCTGTTGACGCTCAGAGCGGGACAGACGAGGCAGCGTGACAAAACCAGACTCCAGACCTAAGGAACACAAAGAAAGATAGTACATGAAATCCAAACTGAGGTATTCTGTCTGGGTGGTTTGTCTGTACTTTGACACCTGTATGAAGGTACGCTTTAAAGGAACAGTACAACATTTTGGTAAATATGCTTATTTCTTACTAGAGAGTTAGATTAGAAGTCATATCTGTAAGGTAAATATGAAGCTTCAGCCAGGGGTGGTTAGCTTAGTTTAGCATAAAGACTGGAAGTAGACTGGCTCTGCAGATGACACAAAGACAAGTTTTGGTTTTAAGCAGTAACCAGACATTAAGATGGTAACTAAATTTCCCAAAATAATGAACTGAACAATTTTTTTTCACTATTTTACTGTGTGTGCTCAGAAAACAACAATACGACTGAAATAAACTGAATTGAAATTGAAGTGAAAATTTTTAACATAAAAAATGATTTTAAAATAATTGACAAATTTGAAAACAATCTCTGATGTTACCTCTTTTCATATGTGTTTTATCTGAATTATTTTTATCTTCACTACTGAAGCTATATATTTCGCTAAGCTTTATATTGTTACTTACTTTGCTTTTAAGATGTTCAATGTACATTAGAATCATTGCACTTTAAATATGGTTCAGGTTGTTTTGCAAACTTTTGGCATTATTTAACAAACAATTCCAACAGGGGGCGATGTCAAACCAGCGAAAGAAAGAAAACTGAGGTTGCTGAGTTGATCTTCTCTGTGAAAGGTGAATCATCCACCCAATCCTGCCAGATCACTTAACAAGTCTCACACACACACACACACACACACACACACACACACACACACACACACAACACTGCTTCCTTCATAACCCACGGGTAATGGGTAAATTACCACAGCTCTTTTCAATGCCAGCCATATAGAGCCAAGAGTCTGGGGGAGGGGGGTTTATTCCAACCAAAGAAAACAGCATCTGATTTCATAGATTACACACTTTAATAAGAAAATAAGAAAGAAGTAGTTGCTTCTGAAGTGTTTTCTGGGATGTGAATCTCTCATCCTTGTGCTGTATTGCACTCACAACATTGGAGAGTAAGATAGCTTCAGTTATTGCCACAAAATCAACTTCTGTATTATAAACTTGTTGAAGTATATATATAAGTAAATATATAAAGACCAGACACTTGGCTCAAATAAAATTGCCTACAGCATCTTAAAGTTCAGTATTTTATGTTATATTTTGTTTGTTAAATTGGCACAAAAAGTAATGTATGGTTTTTCTCTAACTCCTCAGCACATTTCTGGAAATGTTAAAGTGAATTAAGTTAGAAAAACATCTAAATTTTAGAAATTTACTTTACTTTGTGTTGTATTGACATTCACCAAATCCCTCAGACACACACACAAACAGGGGAAGTCAATCTGCATGAGCAGTGTTAATGAGGGTCTGTCCTCTCAGACAGCTTGTTGCCAGTTGTGTCTGGATCTCTGTGTTATCAGTGCAAGCGCTGCTGATTATGAGCCAAGGTGATTCATAAGGACATCTGGGGCAAATCTGTCTCTGGATTACTGGATAGAACTGATGGATGAGTTTCCTTTCAGCTTCACCAATGGTTGCTACTTCTCTGCAGTTTCCAGTTAACACTGGTTAACTCATTCGACCTTTTCCCATGTGTTTCACTTTTTTGTGCCTTTCCATATAATAAAAAAGTTAAAGGGATGACATTGGGATTTGGTGACGTACTTTGCTTGAATAAAAAAAAAAAAAAAAAAATGAAATGACATCATGCCAGGAAATTTCCAGGGCAGATATGTTGGACTATTTCAGGAATCCAAAACACTGACAATGAAGTTGAAGAACAAAAGACTCTTTCAACCATTACAAAGGGAGAAGTAGATCATAAAGTCAACAATAAGACAAACAGGAGCCAGCAGACCAAGCACAAGGCATCTTTTTGTAGTTTTGTGTAACCCCATTTATAATAACCACAGCCATTTGATCCACTGTTGATGTAAAAATATTGATTATAACATTATGGATATTACCATACTCACCGTAAGAGCTTTTCTTCTCCTCTGGTGAACTTTGAGAACTGGGGAAGAGCACTTTGGTGGTGGGACTCCCATTAGACATATCTACATCCAACCTGGGGAGGGAGATGGCGTTCTTGATGATGGGAGAAATGGCAGGGGGCGGTGGTGACAGATCCTTGGATTCTCCTCTGGGTCGGTTGTCAGAGCCCCTCCTGATTTGACGGAGCGTCCTGGAGAAGAATGCTCCGATCTTGTTGTCAGGGGTGGACAAAGACTCTGTTTCCCTGTTGTTCCCATTGGCTGTCCCGCCGTGGTTGCTGAGGAAAGAGGTGTCCCCGAACACATCGCCCCCACGGCCCACATGCATAGTGTGGCGGAAGTCACCCAGAGGAGGGCTGATCATGTCCACTGTGAGGTCATTTTTAAAGCGCCTCTTGCTGTGGGAGTGCGAGACCAGACCTTTTAGGCCTGACAGCTTTTCTTGAAGATTCATGGTCACAAGAGACGAATGGCTCAGTACTTCTTAAAAACCAAAGCAAAACAAAGTCTTGAATTGCCTTTAATCCGACCGAAAGGCTGAACGTAATTCAAGTCCAACTTTTCTTGTCTCAGATTTATACAAAAATCATGGACAGTTCTGTAGTCCAAAGTACAGAAACCTAAAAAATAGCTCTGAAAGGTTATTCCAAGATCTTGAAACCATGTAATTTCTAAAGCTGAAAAGCTGAACTCCAGGCCTGCAGCGCCAAATAGTTCACTGGAATATTATCTCTGTTTATCATGTGCAGGCCAAACTCTGTCCCACTCTTTGTAGCTTGTTGTTATGCATAGCTGGCTGAATTAAACAGACATAAATTGAGGAGAACACTATGCAGTTGTGTTCCTGGAGGGAGCCGGGCCAGTTGGAGTGTGGTCAGGTTGCCTGGCTTGCTTTGGGCTTTGGCTTTGTCGACATCAGCTCAGAAATAGGTCCAGCTGCAAACGGTTCTGCGGTTGCACCATGGAACCATCTATTGAGAGTAAAAACAGGGAAAAAACATCTATCTTTAAAAAGTAGACAGGGATGTATTTGATTTTGAGGGATGTTGAGAGAAAAGCTTGACATTTACAGTTTATTCTGTGGAAGTTGCGTTTCAGTGAGAGACCACTCTGCTTCCTTGTCTGAATACTGTGACTGTGTGTAGTTGTAAAGTAGCCTTGCTGCATTTTGGATAGATCTGTCTTTCCACAGGTTTTTCAGATTCCTTGTTCCAAATGTCCGCTGGTCTGAAACCATCTAAATTTAGACCAGTCCCTTCTCTGTGCAACAAACCAACGTCTGCTTCTTATCCATGAAATAGGTGAATTTTTTTTAGGGGGATTTCTGCTTCCATTTTGTGCTGCTTTGTCTGCCGTTAAGGTGACGGGACTTATCAGGATTTTAAAGCAGAGCAGCAGGCCTCATTCAGCAGGCTCAGATTTGTTTATAAACAGGCAAAGTATGCTCAGCGAGATAGGAAGTGATAATAAAAATGTCCTGATAAGAAAAGCTCTGCTGCTGCTTGGCAATAAGTATGAGGTTGAAAACATGAATCATAACACTATTAACGAAAGAAATAAAAATGCAACAAAAAAATGAACCTTTACAGCTTTCTAGAGAAAAGCTATTTTGTTCTTTGACCTCCAAAACTTGGAGGAAATAAAACACAATTACTCTTCTATTTATCTTTAACTGACTCAAGTTACTGTTCAACCTTTGGGGTATTCAATTTTTTAACCCATTTTTAATAATGATTTCCTAGTATCCTCATGCCACATTCGCCATATCCATTTTACAATGAGAACCAGTCTTTTTAGCTTGTCACCTGACTCAAGGTAACACCATACACTTCATACTGCTCTGGTATTATTGTGTAAACTCTTATTACAGTGGCTGAAGCATTTTAGCCAACGTGCTAACACTAACAAAGTTGGCCAGCTACTCAAAATGAGCTATTCTGTCTTTATAACTTTAACTTCCATTAGAAGTAGCTTCACTCTTCTTTACTCTTCTCTTTGTAGCTTCATATTCATTTACACTCCATTTATATTGCATTTCAGTTTGACTAATAGTAGCATCCCTTCATGTATTCTGTTATTTCCTGACTCGGCTGAAAGCCTAATACTGCCTTTAGTCGGTTTAGGTGCTCCACACCTCCGCAAGTCTGTAATGAAGGCAGAGGAAAAACTGGCCTTTTGTCAGGTGTTGTTCTTTGCCAGCAGAGTAATGGATATCCAATTCTAAAATATTTTGATAGCATAAAGCAGCCCTGACAAGGACCTCTGGTTCTCTTTAAAAGCTCTCCACAGCAGCTAAATGTCGGTGGGCTTCCCACGCATGCAAGGCCCTCGTCTGGCTTCATTAATGACCTGCTATGGTTCACGACATGGAGATTGCGTCAGGTCCAAGGCAGCCCTTCTAATTTGCTGCTGACCGCAGTCCCAGGCCCTCCACTCCACTTCCCCTGGCTGGCGTTTTAAGAGGGGCATCTGGGAGTGGAGAGGGAGGAAACACGCCACATACCAGCACTGAGCGGAGCCATATCGAGACTCACAAAGGGACGCAAGGGACCAGTATACCGAGGTGTGATGTCGAATCTGAGACGACGTGAGCCTACAGGGACCCTGTGCATGTCCCCATGAACCACACTGAAGCGACAAGCCACCGCTCTGATTAAAACTATTAGTAGTAGCTGCGGTCACAGACACAAAGGCACTTGTGCTCTTCCAAATAAGGGAAAAACTTTGTCTTGCTATATCAAGGTTGAATAAGAAAAACATCAATATAATTGACAACCCACAGTATTACAGGAATATACACGGGCCATTAATTACACTGGCTGTGTGCTTACAGAAAGCTCTGGTGTGTTGTCTCTTCCTGTAATCCTGTTAAAGACCTTTGACCACAACTCAGAGGGGGTCGCTCCCTCTGACTCCTCCTCTGTATCTGGACCTTCTGGGCAAAGCTTATTTCATCTGAACATATGCTCCTTTACAGTTGAACTCTCTGTGGTCCCTCCTCTCTGTGGTCCTTCTTTGCACTTGCTCTTCTGTTTTCTAAGTTACACAGGCATCAAATAACATGAAAGCACCATAAGAGCAACCCCCCCCCCCATATTTTTAGCCTTGTAAAGATAATAAATTTAACACTATAATCCCAGTAGCTCTTGGATATCAGAAAAGAAAAGGAGACCTCTCAACAGGAGCATCTCAGACATACCCTGGATTATCTTCTAATCCTTCATCTTCTCGATTACCCCTGGCAAGGCACCTCTTTGTGGGCACGACCTGACAGCGACCACGCTGGTCCAAATGGTCCTCTGGTCCTCAATCCTTCAGAGGAGAATCAGAATATAAAGTGAGTTTTGAGGGAGAAGAATAGAAAAAAAGAGGAGTGATGGAAGACATTGGCAAAATGGGGCAAAACTAGAAATGAAGGAAATGATGTAGAGAAATGTGAGGAAAGGTCAGATGAGGAGAGGAAGCGAAGGGAATAATGTTGGAAGAACATAAGACTGAGATAAATATGTGGAGTAAAACGGCAGTGAATGGATACAATTAGAGAAAATACATAGATTGCAGCCCTGGTTTGTGATGAAAATGAAAAGCATTACTGCATTAAACCTTCATGCTTAGTTCAGCTTTTAGCTTCAATTTTAAGTTGCTTCCTTTGGTAAAGTCGCTATTCAGGGGGTTTCGGCACATTCATACATCACAGACAGGCTCAATAAAATATTTCCATGTCACTATGTAGAGTATTTGCCTGAGGTGGCTTTGCTGGATATAAACCAGAGTAACCACAGTTTAATAGGAGCCGTGTGTGTGTGTGTGTGTCTGTGTGTGTGTGTGTGTGTGTGTGTGTGTGTGTGTGTGTGCGCGAAGACATTCCTGAGCAGAGCATCGGTCGGTGGAGTCTTTCTCTCGATTACGACCATCAAACATCCTTCTTCTCAACCTCAGTGCTGATTGAAACCACGTTTGGGTCTGAATCTCCATTTTTTCTTTCGTTTTCTCTTCTCCTCACTTTCCCCCAGTTCTTACCCTCACATTTCTTGTCTATTCTTGACTTTAAATATTTATTTTCTTCTCTTTAATTGACTTTCCTTCTTTTGCCTTTTTCCATCACTTTCCATTCGTTCTCTATTGTTGGTTCTTTCTCCGTTTGTCTTCCTTCTTTTTCTCCTTCTTTTCCCCCCATTTTTTCTTTTTCTGTCCCAGATTTCGTTCCCTCAATTGTTTTGTTCTTCTACCCTTTCATGTCTTTCCTCTGTTTCTCTTTGAATGTCTTGACTGACTTAGAGAGGCTGAAACAGCTTGACTACAGCAGCTGCTGGGCCCACACACACACAAACACATAATCTCTACTTTTGATGACTTTAACTCAAAAATGTTTACTCTGCTATAGTTTGTCTGTAGTTAAATCAGCAGTGGACTTTGTGTTTCAGCACAGGCCTTCCCTTCCCTTGTCCCTCCAGCTCCTCTAAAGTCCTTCACTCACTAACCCCGCTAACCAGGTGAACAAACATACAAGATAAGGCCGCATTTTTTAGGCTCACCCTTTGACTTTCAATTAAGTTCCTATTTTCACCATCCACGCTCAGTCTGAATCCAAGCAAAACACTGCTACACTTCCTCCTTATCCAAGAAAACAGTTTCATGCTTCAACAAATATCCATACTCTCTGAGGCACTGTGCTTCCTGCATCTGCTAAAACCGACCCAATTTGCCCTCTTTGTTGCCCCTCTACTTCTGTTTATATCTTTTTCTGCACACCTGACTATTCCAATTTATTTGATTTTTCCCATGGTACAGGTATCTAAAGAAAGTTATTAAATACTCAGTTTACATGTTAAGTGATGAGAGCAAACATACACACTAGAGCCTGACTGATACATTGGCAAAGCTCATAATAAAAGCCAGTTTATATGTCAGCTGATATTTGAGAAATTACAGATAGAAGATTTAGCAGCATCACCATCTTGTCCACCAGAGGGCATAGACATTTATCAAGAGGGCATCACTTTTGAAACAACTGTTACTAACAAGTGTAGCTTGCTGGTGAATTAAATTAACATTAGCTCCAAACATTGGCTGAACACTGTTTCGTTGTGACTTTTTAATTTGAAAATTAGACAACTGCTGCCTTTAACAGAGACCAAATACGCCACATGTCCAAGTGCATCATTCTCGTCGGTTTTCAAAAAACTTTGGTTGAATGCAACCAAAGGAACCAAAATGTCAGGACAATGTCAGCGTGTAGTTTACGACAGCTGATGTGCCAACACCACTGTTTCATATAAACTACAGACATTCTGTGCAAAACCCAACATCACAATGTCAACTAACCAATATTGACGCCAACCTTATTTTCATTTCCAACCAAAATCGGTCAGATGTTAGAGATGTTGTCCAATGTCTTTCTGACATTACGTTGGTTCCTGCCAGGTTATTATAAATTTCATATAGGTCTCACATGATATAGTTGTAGGGAAAACACGGAAAGGTGGGGAATTTCCAGAGCTGTGGAAATTTCAGTAGTCATCTGAAACTTTCATATATAGTCACATTTTGGACAGCAGCCAATCAAGAAAAAGACTTACACGTATCACTACATTTAAAACTGAAAAATCACGGCTCAGTTCACCTAAACAGTCCTCTAAATATGTTTCTGGAAATATCTGAAGTGACTTGCTAAATAGTCACTTTAAACTATATAAGTACTTTAAAGGTTTGCTGGTGGATTTGGGAGTCAGTAGAGGTTTCTTTCGACACAGCCAAAAGTGACAGGAGCAGCCTCCCAGTTGACTACATGCTACTACATAATGGATCAGTCCAGTCTCTTAAAGCTCAGTATATACTAGATGAATGAGTCATGGCCATTTGGTGATGACAGACCATGATGGAGCAGTTTTCGCAACATCAGCATGTGTGGCCGAAAAAAAAAAGCCAGGGAACCCTGTGGTGTGAAAGCAAATACAGCAGCCGGATTCAAAGTTCGCACCTCTGCAACTGACCCTTTCCTGGTTGGTTGCGTCAATGACACCCAGAGGTCACAAAGGATCCCCCTTGAAGGAATGTATAACTCAAGTAAAAAAAAGAGAGAGAGAAAAAAAGACAAGGAGTAGAGTGGAAACCCCACAGGGAACGTCTGCACTCTTTTACTTAATCCAGTGCTTTGAAATGTACTGTATCAGTGGAGTAAATCATAAGAGGGGGACGTACAGGAAACATATTACACGCATGTGTTAATCATCTGCTGCTGGCTGAGTTGAGTGTAGACAGGAGATCAACATGGAAATATCAAAGCATACTCAAGGAGGATATACTGTACGTCTACTCTGGAGAGACTAACCAGGGGAGTTACAGAGCTGGTTAAACATGAAAAAGTCACACACCAAACAAATCCACATGAAGGAAGACTGGCTCCAGCCCTGCATATTGTTTATTGGATTCTGTGTTATTATCACTGAAGCAGGCTGAGTTTTTATTGATCGCCACTGTGCATGTTTGTCCGGGCCAACAAACCCTTCTACCAGTGTGACTGTGTGTGTGTGTGTGTGTGTATGTGTGTGTGTGTGTGTGTGTGTGTGTGTATGTGACATTTCACATGGTGGCCTCCCTCATGGCTCACTGACAGGTTGTGGGGGTCAAAAGGCCACTGCCCCCAACTTGTAATGAGTCCAACACTGTGTTGCCTGTTTGTCTCCATAATTAAAACACTTCAAGGCCACAAACTTCAACTTCACCATGTCATGTTGCACTAAATCAGAGCACAACCTGGTGTGTGAGTGATATGCATGAAAATTGATATGTGATGTCATGTAACTGCTGTAATTACAAGGCAGAGTGATAAAAATCAAAGCAATGCCAGAGCTTATTCTGACCAAGGTTGCAGTGGGGAAATAGTAATGATATACTGCTGCCTCTGCTGCTGAATATAAATACGCTGCAGAGTGGATTGAGTTTCATGTCATGATCTGAGAAAAGACTCACAACACTGAAACAACTTTCACAGGGAACCTAATACAGTTTGATCATTAAGACAATGTCTGATAACAGCGTGGTTTCGGTCAGCACTTTCACAAGCCTTAATACTTTTACCTTATCTGAATTGTTTGCTTTATTTCTCTCAATAGAGACTTTTCTTCCCTGTGACTAATGATTTCAGCTTCATTTTCAGTGGAACAAAAAACACAATTATCACTAATCCCCTGATATGCAGCTAACAATTATATCAAGTGGCAATAGACTTGTTCTTTTTTCAGTTATGGCCTCCCCAAACAACAATATGATAAAAACACAAATATCGACAAAAGACTAAAAACCCTTAGAAACCATATACACGGCATAGGAATATTATGGGATATATATGCTATAAAATACCTATGAATTACACTCAACACGCTCAAACTTAAAAGTCACAATAGATTCACTTCAGTTACTGCGACCGCACTCAAAGTTGCGATATGAGGACTATAGATCATAAAAGTGCTATAAAGTCCACATCAACTTAAAACTGAGCCTTGACTCTTTGTGTGTTTCAGGATCAATCGCGTCAAAACTGATAATAAATAAATAAACTCACCCCAGGAAGCTGAGCCACGAAGAAAAGGCGACTGGCTGACTCCAGTTTAATAATCTTTCCAGTGGAAATGTAACGCAGGCTGCTGTGGTCCGAGCGAGCCGCTGGTGCGCCGGGTGTGTGGAGCGGCGCAGCGCGGAGGATGAGGAAGGGGGCGGGACGAAGATCAAATGCCAGCGAATGCGTCGGAGGACCACACCGGGGGTTCCCACACTGGTTCAGTTAAACGCTTCAGTTTGATGTCGCTCCACAACGCGTCTGTTGACTTGTTGACACGGTTTGAAGCGACAGGTAAACAAGTAAATGGCGCAGTTGTGTTGGAGCCGGAGCAGGGGGCGCTGTGACCCCCCCTCACGGCCGCTGTGGGCCCGTGTTATAGGCCCCCCACTTCATGATGAATAAGCCCGCAAGTTCAAAATGACCAAGTTATTATAAAGATGGGGGAGTTTCAACAAAGAGGGTGTATCCAGTTTCATTTCAAAAGTGAGCAGTCTAGTAGGGCGTCAGGTGCTAATCATCACTTTATCAGATGACTGTCTGCTGGTTTTTAGAGGGAAACACACATTTATGCAATTGTTTCATGATGACTGAGTCTCATAATGTCCAAAAAGTGACAAATCAATTTGACTCAGTTTAAACCAAATATAGAAATGGCTCTGATCTTTATTGAATGCTTTTATGTGTCCTTAAACTAACCCAAAGGAAAGTTTGACTTTAGGTCTATACCATCTAGTAATAGTGAAATGCTGAAAGTTATAAGGCTACAAACAGAGAACAGTTGGATTAGCTTAGCATTAGGCTTGGAAACATGGCAGAAACAGCTACCCTGGCTCTGTCCAAAATCTGCAAAATCTGCCTCCCATTACCTCCAAAGGTCACAAATGAACATGTTATATTTAATGTGTTTCATGTATTTGGATGGTGCTCGGAAGATTTTTTTCAGTCAGGTCAGCTGTTCCCTGCTGTTTCCAGTCTTTATGGTTAGAGGTAATTGTATGGATCTATCTTCAGACATGACTCTCAGCAAGAAATAAAAAGCGCACATTTTCAAAAATGTATCATTATTATGTAAATATTCCTGCTTATATTTAAATTACAGTTTAATATTGTTGTTAGCTCTCAGTGCTCATGATGATTGTCTGTTGATAGACTGTTTTTCTTTTATTAATCACATAAAGCACTTTACACAAATTCATAGAGTGCTCTTTTCTGCATATACAGTGCTTTTCTACCCAAAGTACACATTCACACATCGATGTTACATTTGCCCAAGGTCACTTCAACATGGGAACAGGAATGGACTATGAATCAAACCGCCAACCTCCCGATGAATGGACAACCCGCTCTACCGCTCAACCGCCTCCTCCTCCAACCGTACCAGTAGATGTGGTTTTAAAACCTCTTAAAACCCCAGATTTTCATCATGATGGGAAAACATACTATGGACAATTTTGCGTGTTGGCAATGTTTCTATGTAATTGTTTGAAAACAGTTTGAGCTGAAATCCTCAGTCAGATCAGTCTGCACAGTCAGAGCCTTGTTGAGTTGAGCATTTCCACCATTGATTAAATTTACAGCTCCATGACTGCCTGCTGCAAAACTTCATCCAACACTCAAGAGAACAACAGCCATTGGAGGTGTAACCCCATAAAGTGCACATGTCAACGGTCTCAGGCTGACCTGTCCAACGGGAAACTGAGCCTTATCAACAGGAACAGAAGCATCCTCGCCCCGTCCTCAAAGGCTTGTAACAGGCCCGGCTGTCATTAAAGCTCAGAGGTGGCCTGTTGGTCTGCCAGCATTCACCACAGCTGGTGACACCACAGCCACATGCCACTTCTGAGCAAGCTACCATACTTCAGTGCTGCCCCCACACCCCCGGTGCCACACAAACACAAAAACACACACAAACAAATGCTACAGTGCTCACAGACAGACATAAGTACACGTAGTGACACAAGATCTGGAAAGTCACCATTGCTCACTGTTTTCGACAACACCCTTCCTCATTTCACACAGGTTGTCCTGTGGTTACATGTGTCTTAAGCGTTTTGCATGTTTTTTAATATATATACATAACAGTAACTTCCTTTTGACTCCCATTACAAAGAGATTTTTCTTGGTCTGCAGTGTTGTTGGGACAAACGATTTACTTGTTGGCCAATCAGGATCCAGTATTTTAAAGGTGTCATATTGTGTGAAGAGATTTTCTTTGATTATAAATCTTGATTAAAGGTCTAGGTTCTATATTAATACAGTGAAAGTATCAAAGGTCTCAGTCCACAGAGAAATGCTCACTGCCAGTATTCAGAAACTGAGCCTTAAAACCAGCCTTCAGGACTTCTGTAACTTTGTGATGTTGCAACAAAGCAGTCACCACCCTCAGCCACACCCACATGCCCCACCCACCTGGACCCACCAATCAGCCCTGCAGGATTTGGTTTCTGTGTTTACGTGAATCACCCACATCTTCTTATGGATATCAAACCTTCAGATAAAACGTCAGAAAAGTGCAAATTATTGGAGTTTATGTTTTCAAATGTGTTCATCTTGATTGATTGAACTGTTTAATTAACTTTGTCATCAGAGCACCAACAGATTTATAGTTTGTTTAGTTAGAAAAGGGGTGAATGTCCTTTAAGCAGATACAGTGTTTAATACACACCTTTAATTTATATATACAGTACTGGAGGGCATCTGAGGATTACTGGTGTGTGTGTGTGTGTGTGTGTGTGTGTGTGTGTGTGTGTGTGTGTGTGTGTGTGTGTGTGTGTGTATGTGTGTGTGTGTGTGTGTGTGTGTGTGTGTGTATACATTCCACAGGCGAACATGTCAAACAGCACGTCTGTATTTGGTTGTCAACTCCTGCCACCCCTGCCCACACCTCTCAGGCATGAAGTGCTGTCCAGGCCGCTCTGGCTTTAACACAGATTCATTTGAGTTAGCCAACAACCAACAGACCAGTACAGTACAATTCAGCAGATTCATCAGATGACGTTCCCTTTGGACGTCTGTTGACCAGATTTCCAGTCTTTCTGGCTCAAGCAAAAAAAAGTTGCCACTGTGTTTCCAGTCAGAAACCACATGCTCTTTGCAGAAAATCATATTTTTGCACTGGTTTACATCATCTCTCACTAAAATGTTCCACATAACTAACATGTTGCAATACAAACAATCAGCTTACACACAAAGACACTCAATATGAGTATGTTTGTCTAGTTAAAAGGTCAAATTGGGTGATATTTTATATTTTTCTTTTTGTGGGCACATCTACAGAAAAGGTCAAAATAATGAATTCATACTAATGTGTGAATTCATCTGTGTATCCAGTATTTAAAGAAACATTTTTTTTCTTTCCTTCTAAGACACTGAGCCATACCCTTGCATTAGGTGACATGTTCCTTCAGTGCAATGAACATGTTTCTGTATTAATTTTCCTGCTGCACCAAATAATAAACAAATCTGTATTAATCTGGAGCTGAAAATAGTTCCCAAGAAATATTAGATTTATTCCTGTTTGAGAAACATTGTATAATGTTAGAAAATGCCTGTCTGTTCAATGAAATGTTCAACCTTTATTATGAAATTATGAATTTCTTATGAATATGAAGTATTTATGATTTGTGTGCTGCCCCAAGGGGGCAAAAAAAAAAACAAAAAACAGTGTTAAGTGTGTTAATAGTTTTTTTTATTTTTTTTTTTTAATTCCTTTTTGTCAATCACCTGGTTTAATCTAACTGTGGTTCAATCTGATCTGAAAAGTTTGGATGCTTGATTCATAACAGGGACCTTTAAAGTGTGTGTTAATGTTGCCATGGTAACAGGTCTATGTTTGAAGGCCTATGTAAGTGAACGTCCCGTTGTTAAAGCAGCGTAGATCTGTCGTTATTCTTATGTCTGTTGTTGACTATGTAACTGATTATTGTTAGTCAGGACCCTCTCTACACATGTGGACAGGAATGACTAGTCACAAGACTTCAATGATTTTTTTATGTGCTTTGTGTCTGATGTTATCTTAGTTTATATGTTATCTGGGTTGAGTCAGAGCTTCTGTCGGTAGATTTTTCAAAATATCCATCACTCTCCTGTCTTATCTTTATAGACTGGGACCATATGATGTATTTGAAGCACTGTTTGACTTCACACTCATTTATTCTTACTCTAGCTGTCCTGATTTTGAGGCTGTTCGTGTCTTTGTTGAAACTAAATATTATTTCTGTAATTTTGTCGATACGGTCATTTCTATTTTTGCTTTTTTTTTATTGCTCAGTTTCCCAAGCTTCTCATCGCTGCTCTATCTTTCTTTTATTTCTTTTGCACAATCTCAAATCCTCCTGTCCATCTCTCTGTTCCTGTTTTTTTTCCTCCTCCTCTCTCCCAGGCTTTCTTTGCATCCCTCCTCTCTCTCCCCTTCACTCCATCCCAAGATAAACAACCTCTGTTCGGAGGCATGTCAGCTATTTGTACGAAAAAGCTCACAAGTTTTTGGATTCTGTTCAGAGCTGGGTCCCTAAAGGGAGGCAAGATTACAAATTTAGTGCTTTTTCACAATCTCTCCCTCTGTTTTTCATTTCTTGGTCTACTCTGTTCTTTTTTTTCGCCCAACTCTCTCACGACTCGTACATCTCTCACTTGAAACTTGGTGA
Source organism: Rachycentron canadum (assembly GCA_038496675.1). Lineage (NCBI taxonomy): Eukaryota > Metazoa > Chordata > Actinopteri > Carangiformes > Rachycentridae > Rachycentron > Rachycentron canadum. Next base: position 6,118,916 of record CM076668.1, read on the forward strand.
CTTCCAGATCCGTCAGATTTGACGCCTTGCCATCTTAAGCATTGACCTTCTGTTCTGACCAGATTCCCTTTGTGTTTGTTAAACACTTATTTATCTTCTATCAGGAACTTTCATCATTTTCCTCTAACACATGAGGGGAGAACCAAACATGAGAACACCAGTTCTCATGCCTGTGGACAGCTTGTGTCAAGTCCCACTGAGACACATACACACACACACACACACACTGCAGTGAGTCTCAGGCAAAACACTCCCAGTTTGGCATTTTCTTATCATTGACTTGGAAAAGCTTTTTCAGAGTAATGACCTGAAGTGGATGTTCCACTGATGACAAGGATGCATATAAGTGTGTGTGTGTTTGTGTGTGTGTGTGTATGGTTGTATAATGGGAGTCCAGAATTTGGTACATTATGATGAGATAAAACACAGGACATTCAGTATTTTTCCTGTTCCTGTTTTTTCTATGTGGCCTTCATGCTTGCATGTTTGTCTGCCTGCAAAATGTTTTGCAATTTTTGGCACAAATTAGGTTCTTTTCTTTCTTATTTATCTTATTTTCTCCAAATTCACACAGCCTGTGACGTAATCTGACACACAAATGAAAACACATTTCACTTTGCTCAATGAAAACACACACAGACTAAGACACCCACTTCTGAGCATAATCTGCTGGTGTCCTATGTTGAGATCTGCTTCTTTTTATGTCGTCCCCCCCCCCACACACACACAAAGACACACACACACACACACATTTGCACTTCAACACAGTGGCTGTGTTTAGGCTCGGCCACCATTCCTATATGGAGATACAGATCACTGTTTTGCTTTCCTGAGCATGATGAAGGGGTAATTATATTTATAAGAAAAGGGAAAACAACTGAGAAGGAGAGGGAGAGAGAGAGAAAGTGAGAGAGAGAGAGTAGTGGAGGGGGATTATTAGACCAGACAAGGAAAGAAGACAGGAGGACAATGGCCTTGCCCTTCACACTCATTTTTATTAGAGCTAAACCTTTTCCCTGTGGACACCACAGCTACAGTGACGGTGAAAAAAACATTAATCTGTTTCCACCCCTGAACCTTCCTCCTGCCTCATAAGTAGGTGTGTGACGACAAATGACAGTGTCTGACGTCCTTGTTAACTGCTCACTTTGATTTACTTTGAGAGCGTCTGAGCTGCTTCTCTGTCCTCAACTAATTTGTCTGTGACCTCAGTGAGTTTTTCCAAGTGACTTCTGGAAGAGATAAGATTAAACCATGATGTTTGTCAGCTGCATGGAGTGTGGTGCAAATGACGCTGTGTGATGCTACTGTCTGTCTGCTGGAATGAATCACAGCTTTTTGCTCATGAACAAGGAATTTTTTTTTTCTCCTTTAAATCTTGAGTAATGAGCAATTAATCATTTGTACTGAGTAAATATGTATATTTTCACTAAATTTCCCACCAGAGTAGTGATTGTCTAGTCATAGCTTAACAAGCAGGCAAAGGAGTTAAAAAATGTGCATACCTCCAGAGTTTAATGTTAGTACCTCCTGAGATAACTAAACATTTGCCGAACACATCAGTACGTCACTCTGTAGTGTTTAATATTTTGTTTGACATGGTTTCCCCACATAAAAAGTGAAAAAACTAGGGCTAGAAGCATAGTCACTACCTCGTTAAGAAATTCTGGATCAGGTCTTGTGCCCCACCCACCACAGTGATTGAGTATTAAAATGGTTAACGGAGGAAACATCAGGAGATTCAGCCACATGATTGAGCCTCAGTCAGATGCTTTCTTCATAGAGGAGTTTTGAGGAGTTTGTACTCCACCAAAATCAGCAACTAATAGATGTATCAAAACAATTAGTGTTTATAGTTGCTGTTTCTGTTTAGCTTGTAACTGGCAGTAGCTGACACAGTATTAGTGGCTGTGCTAATGTAAACTCTGGCTCTCTGTACTAACACGGTTTCATGTTCCTCATGTGGCGTATGAGTCCCTGAGTGTGTGAATCTGTTTTTATTAGACTGTCATACATTTACTGCAGTTCAAGGTGGAGCTACACAGACATGGTGTTGACTTCTTATTTGCAGAGACCCAACAATCCCCACTAAGATCAGTGGCAAGAAAAAACTTCCATTATGAGTCAGAAACCTCAAGCAGAACCAGACTCAAGGTGGGCAGCCATCTGCTTTGGCTGAGAGAGAGAGAGAACAGGGGAACTATTAAAACATAGTAAAGTAATGGAAGTGTCAGCAATCACAGCAACTACAATAGCTTTAATGGTAGCTGTTATGCTACAACTATCTAAGTATAGTAAAATGATTATTTTTAATAGATATCGTAATTAATTATAGAAAATGAACCAGCAGGTGTTGAGCAGGATCATGGGGGCGATCTGTGGTTTGCAGTTGTAGCGCAATTGCATTTGCAGACTTCACATCTCAGTAGGTGGGAGGACCTGAGGAGGGTAAGACAGAGAAAGAGAGAGAGAGAGCAGGGGGTGGGTGGTCAAGGGGCGGGGGGAAATGCAGAAAGGGGAACAAGAGGGGCACATAGCCTAGGTGCTCATATGCTTGAGGGAAAAGCAAACAGTTAGAAAGTTGCAGTGATTTCAGAAAGTTTACAGTGGCCTGGACTAGACTGAATATACTGAGTTTAACTGACTTATTGACACTTAGGCTCACTGGCCAGTGGTAGGGTGTGAAAGGGTACAATGTTTGAAGTTATGAGCGAATATGGAGCTAGCTGAAGTTAAGCCATAAAAAGCACAAGAAATTCAGTCAATTACCAAAGTCATTTTCAAAGAAACACCATGTGGACATATTAACAAGATGGAAAAAAAAAAAGATTTTCATTGGAAAATCTTTCTCTTAAAAGATCTCTGTTTTTTGCCATAAAAGTTGTAAATGATAATGTCAGAATGAAATCTAATCTTAACATCTGACATTTTTCAATATTGCACTTATACTGGGATTAACTAGTTATAAACAGTATTACAAGGATAATAGTTTCTTTATTTCCAAAAATAATCAGTTGTGATGCTGACTTTAACCTGAGCCAAACGGAGCTCATGCCATGTAACTCCACCTGCTTTTATCTACTTGAGTCTAAAAAAATTACCCACTGATTCAAAGATCACTAAGAATTTCAGGTATAAATCTGCCACAGTTATCACTGCAGTGCAAGGACTGGAGAGCTATTCTTATTGAAACAGCAATTCAAAGCACCTGATGTCAAAATCTGACATAAAATGCTGACACTGGGAGCAAAAGGGAGGAAGGTGAGGAGAGGAAGTCAGCAGGGCAGAAGAGCATGCACAAGAGAGAATTGGAAAGTCAGTGGGGGAGGAAAGTGGGAAACGAATGCATTGAAACAGGATGAATATTTCACAGACCGAATGTGGGGATGTCTTTCCAGGAAATTACTTTCACACAGTGCAAACACCTGCCAGATATATTGAAACCATTTCCAGCAGCGCAAGACCGAGAAATGCAGCCAATTACCATAGTCATTTTCAAAGAAATCGTTGTGAGCTAGCTGTGAACTGTAACATTTTCATTTGAGAACGGAGACATTTTCAGGTAATGAACAACAGCCCTCTGAAATTATAAGTAATGGTTTGGAAACAGTCTCCCTCCAAATTGTGCAGCAACATTATGGAGTTATTTACTGTTATTATATATGTACTTAGAGAAATAGTTGTGTTTTGGGTGAATTTTATTATGTTGCCTCTACTTGATCCTATAAACACATGACTTAAGCAAAAATAGGCTAATCTCAGGATTCAGCTTTCTGACACATTAAAAAAGCAGCCATGACTTCTTCTCACTAGTAAAGCAGGAAAAAGCCCAATCCCCCCCAAATCCAACTATGTTTTAAGTAGCCCAGTGTCTTTTGTGTGAGTTTTGGACACTAAAGCAGACAATCTGCCTGCCAGCAGACAGTTTAACAAAGTACAAATTCTCACTTTCAAACAAAACCAAACTTAATTAAATTCAAATTTTCAGTCTGAGTAATATCCTCATTTTTAATCGCAGCAGTGCACATTAAAACAGGGATTGAGTACCAGTTAGTAAATCCTGTTTCTGGGCCTGATGTGCTCCCCAGCGGCTGAACTGGTTTAAATTAGGCCTCTCCAGCCTTCAGTGGCCCGTCTGCTAATTTGACTCTTAGAATAACAGCAGCTACTGTGTTTTTCAGGAGTCTGGAACCAAACGTCCGTCTGGGGAGTCTGTAGTGGACACAGGTGCTCTCTCTCTCTCTCTCTCTCTCTCTCTCTCTCTCTCTCTCACTTTCTCTCTGTCCCATTCACTCTCTCCCACCAGGATTTTGGGTGAATTATGTGTTCAGGAGTGACTGTTTTACTATTTTAGAAAGGAAAATCCCAAATGTCTTGTTTTCATCAAGATGGTTTCCTGGTCGGGTCTGTGCTCTCCAGTCTGTGGGTTTGGCAGCACATGTGTGTGTTATGTGGTATGAATATATATGTTTATATATATAAATGTATATATGTTTTCTTAAATGTACAGTATGCATAAGTCATGAATGCCACCTATTCTCTTTCAGATGATTGATAACTATTTATCAATCATAATTAGGTGACCATCATAAATGGTCAGGACATTAAATATAATACAACATGCATTTTAATCTCTTTAAATGGTCATCTCATTTAAAAAATCTCATCTCATTTTATTTGCTGACTGAGAGCAGAGCGGAAAAAGTAAGGATTAAATGCTTTGTACACAAACTCTGCATTTGAATACATTAGCTGTACCAGAAAAGATTTATACAGTCGCCAGTAGTTTATCTGTAGGAAAGTATGTATGTACAAGAGCAGCCAAAACACTCCTGGCCTGTTGTAAATGAACACACACACACACATGCACACAGTCCACTGAACATATATTAGTTGAACAAAGATCAAAGGAAAGTCCAGTGATAATAACAATCTGCAAAAAGCACTGTATTTAGCTCCAGCCATGTGTTCATTGTTGACACACAGACACACACATTCACACACTCCACCATTCCTCCAGCCTAAACAACCATATAGGTCTCTTGTCTCTACCGCTGGATACAACCCATAGGAGCACGTCTATTTGACATGTTGTCATGGTAACGTTAATAAATGGCTAGTTTTAGGAAAAGCTTGTGTTTGTGTAAAATAGGTGTTAACCACCACCACCACTACTGCACATGCCATTTGAGTCCAACCTATCAGAATAAATTACTTTAAAAAAGTGATGTGCCCACCTTGGACACACTTACATGGATGCTTTGTAATGTGATAAATGTACTATAATACATCCATGTTGTTCTTCAAAAGTCACAAATCCCAGCCAGGTTCATCACATGTTGGTGTCCCCCAGTTGTGTTGTGAATATTTGTAGTGCATGTGCTGTCAAATTGATGAAGATGTTTTCTGAATTCACTTGTGTTTTGTCTACTTGCATGTGTTTTCTTAAGTTGCAGTGTGTGAGCCAATGTAACAATGACTTAAACAGTGTTTCAGGAGCTGATGTCAGTTCAATGCTTTGCTTCAGAGAACTGTTTGCACTGAACTTGATGGCCTAGAGTCCACAAGCATTAGTCAGGAGGAGAAAGTAAGATAAAGGCTCCTACTCACACTAAATGTGTTTGGAGCAATTTATTCACACTCTGGCACGTTGCTTCCTCTAGTTCTCAGTTTGTTGAGGTGAGAGTGACGCCATTAAAACAACCACATAATTAAATACATAACCTTTCCAGCAAACTGTCCCTTAGTTGGTTGGTGACTTGGTTCGGTTCAAGGCATAAAACTCTTTAGATGGTGATTTTCTGAAAAATCTATGAAGAAAATGAAATGGACATTTACCTTTTAAGCTCTGACTACTCATGTTTCAACCATATGTGCCAAACCTAAAAATGTGAAAAGTCCACTTTCTCACCAAAGAAAACCAACACACCATAGCTGTAATCACGCTCTATTTGATATTCTATAAACCATAAATGCCTCTGTTGGAAATCCCCACCATTCCTGGTTTCTTTTTTCAAACTCTTGCCCCTCTGTACTCCACCCTTCCCCCCTCACCACCTCCAGCTCTACTCCCCATCACTCCACACTTTACACACATCTGAATGCACACATGCATACTGTAGATGTAGCTCTCTTGCATTCATCAAACTGGGATGCAACGCTGATTAGCTTCCTGGCAGGAACGCTACCACCCACCCCCTGAGTCGAAGACGGGCTCCTCCTGAAGGGCCAAACAGTGGGTGGAGAGCTGTAGCTGCCGCTGTTTGTTTGCACTGTGTCCTTATTTCCGTGAATTCTGACCTGACAGGAAGTGTGAAGGGGAGACGGGACAATGGGCTATTGTAAGACTGCGCTTTATGTCCATGCGAGGCTAAAACAGGAAAACGCACTAAGACAGCTGCATGCATACACACTCTCTAACTTGCACGAACACACAGAGTCACAGACCCCAGTGAAGACCATCATGTTCCCTGTCCTATCTCTTAATCACGCACACGAACACAAGGATATTTCATCAACTGCACGTTTTACCCACTTCTGATATCTGCTTTAAGTTACCATCACCTTTAACCTTCATACTGAAACCTTTCTAAGTCCTCACCTGAGGCCTCAGACCTAAATGTCCCTTTTCATGGCAGGAAAATGTTATCACTGTGCTGGATTTTCACTCTCTGTCCATTCTTAAAACATCTGTTGTATGGTGAGCATAAAATAGACACACACTCTTACACAGGTATACCTGCTCTCACATCAGCATGGAAACAATATTTGGACAAGGGCATATATGTGCACACACCACACATCACATTTTAACTGATTAGACCTTTTTAACTCCAAATAGCTGTTGTTTATTAGCTTTACATTTGACGCAGTAATTAATGAGGTCTGTCTGAAGTAACCAAAAGTCTAGTACTTTTGGTTCCTCCATCATAACCTGGTTCTTGAGCTACATTTTACCGTCTGATGTTGTTGTGACTGTTATTTTCCCTGGAGTGCAGAGACAGTCAACCAATCAGAGCTTAGGTATGTGGGATCAAAAACACCAGAGTCTGAAAAAAATTAATACATCCATGCAAAAATGGTAGCAGAACAGAAAAAACTGACAGAAATTGGCATCACATATGGTTGAGATCAGAACAACTGTACGGATTATTGTCGCTCAACTTTCAACTGTGACTTTCAAATAAATCTTTTTTCTCTCAATTTTCGTGAGAAATGCTTTGTTACCAGCTCCTGCTGACGCTAACACAGCTTCTCTGTCAAACGTTAAACACACAATTCAGTTTCCATTATTTCAACCCCTCCGTTGTGTAGAAGCAAGTTTCTCTGATTGGCTAATATCGCCCACACCCAGCAGTGATGTCAGGGTGAGGTACACTACGACATCTCTTCAGTGCCATGAGGAGTTGAAGCACTGGAGGGTAAGTTGCTCTTTAAAGAAACAAAACACATTCTTTCCCATTTGCACATAAAAACATCTGACCTCATTATAGACTCATCAGAGAGGTAGATAGCTTTTTATGGAAATGCCTGTGTCATGGTTTATCTCCACTGATTATTGGGAGCTTCCTTAACAAAACATCTGCCTAACTACAGTAAATATAACTCGGATTAGAAGATTGATAAGAAAATAAGAAAATTAAGCTGTAAAATAAATAAATAGGTAAATAGATTTTATTAATTTTTTGGACACGTCAATTTTGTGACGCCTTGGTTTACATACCTTCCTCCACACACTAAATACCACTAAATGTCCAACCCCAACAGTTGCTTCCTGATGACCACCGTGTCCACCATGTCTCAGCCTGTGATTTCGACCATGTCACCTCTCAGGTCAGCTGTCAGGGCCAGGCCAGATGATGTATGGATTCACACAGGCTGTCAAAAGAGGAGGCAAAAGGAAGGAAAAGAGGTAGAGGAAGGGAGGCTATTTACAGTCTTGAAGGTATGTGGCAGGGCGATGCTGTTTTAAGAGATGTGAGTGTGTGTGTGTGAGTGTGTGAGTCAAAGTCTGTGAATCTGTAGGTGTGATAACATAGACACTTATGTAAACTTTACATTGTATTTACTTAGTTAAGCCACCAGTTGGTGATGTCCAAGCCGTTAGAAAAGAGGTCAGGTGTGTGTGTATGTGTGTGTGTGTGTGTGTGTGTGTGTGTGTGTGTGTGTGTGTGTGTATGTGTGTGTGTGTGTTTCTAATGTGAGGAATGTCAATGTCTGACCTTTGCGCTCTTCGTGTATGGATGATTGACCTGGAGGACTGACCCTGTGTGTGCTTGCTTCACTCACATGTAAACACACACACACACACACACACACACTCTTACACATACCTCAAAAATGCCTCTTATCTGAAGCGTGAACAAAATCCCCAATCAAGCTAAACCTAAAAGATACAGAACACACTCCATGAGTGTTTGGACACATGTTGTCAACAAGTGGACGCTGATGTAGACCAGTCTGTGTCGGGTGGTGGCCTCGGTGTGATTTCACTCCCCTCACTGTAATTAGCTCTCAATATGTTTGGCTCAGTGGTATCTAAATAACAGTGTTTTTGAGTGCAGTGGTAGGTTTGTAAGTGTGAAAATAGCAGTGTGTGTGGATGGTCAGCTGACTGAAGTTTCTATTTCAGTATGATAAGAACGTAACAGGTTATAGACCAGTATTTTTCTGCATTGTGACATGCAAATGGAGAGTGGAGAGTGATGGCTAATGTGCTGCGTCTGGAAATGAGGTTGATGCGAGCGTAGAGTCAAAACAGTGACACTGTGGAGAGGCGTCTGTCTGCAGACTGCAAGAGAGGGGTGTAGCTCTGACTGAGCATAACTCCAGGGAAAGGCCATAACTTTAATTTGAAGAGGACAAAAATGACTGTTTTCAATCTCCTTCCCTATGATTTCATGAATAATTGCCACCACTGCACATAACTGTAATACTAAGTGAGCACAAACAGACTCTTTTGAAGTTGTGGGGCCAGATAATGAAACCAAGGATGTTGAAACTGAGGCACCTGCAGAGTCGAGTGATAATACTTATATCTGTGTGAGTTTGTCCCTGTTCTGTTCCTCTTTAACATCACACATACTTATTTTATCCACTGTTAATAAAACACATTAATTATATAAACTTTAATAGAGGATTTGAGTAAACTGAGGTAAGGCATCAGAAAAGTAAAAAAATCTTTTAAATGTGGTTGTTTACAACTTTTCTAGTGCAGCATTTTCCTTTACTTCAGTTAGTGATCAACTACATTTCCCAAGATGCCTTTGACACCACAGATACATGTGCTGTGAAGTTGGAGAGAGACAGTGGACAAAGCAGTGTTGTGGCGTCCTGATGCTTTGAGCACCACTGAGGAGGTCACTGAGTTTCCTCTCCTCTGGATAGTATTGCATTTTGTACAACTGAGGAACATACTAATGGAGAAATCCGTCACTCTCTGCCTTTACAATTCTCTGTGGGGAGCTAAAGAATCTTAAAATGATTGTTCATGCTGTCTATTTTGCTGACACATTTTACATTTTTTATTGTAGCTGCTGGGAAAATCTCTTTGTTGTTGTTTTTACCAGGAACTAAAAATTTAAGTATTTAAGTTTTTTTCTTTAATTCTCAATTCCTTCTCTGAGGTTTACCATGAACAACCAAATTTCCTTTGCTTCTTTTTTCTTGGAGAGCACAGTAGAGACAAATGAAACAAACAGTGTACAAACGGTGAGGTGTACTGTACAAGTGAGCTCGCTTGATCGATGATCTTCTTTCTCGATGCTCCTCTATCATAACTCTCCTTCTTTTTCAGCCTTTCTCTTTTTCTCATCTCTTCCCTGCTCTGCTGCTGTGATTGCCTGTCTCCTCGTGGCCCGATGCCCAGCCACCACTGGGTAGCATTCCTCACCCCGAGCCAGCGGGAAGAGAGGGATCGAAGGGGGGAGAAGAGGATAGGGACAAATGGAAGGAATGAGAGAAAGAACCCGCAGCATGTCTCCTTATATAGAGAGTGATGTTATATATGAGAGTGACCTCCACAAGGAGGCGAGGAGCGATTCCCTCTCCAAACTGCTTGTCATTTCCAGCGTTTTCACTGTGCCCACTGCTCATAAACCTTCCTTTTTCAGTTTCTGTTTATAGTCACATCCACTGACTCTGAGACTCTTACAATACTCTTGCTCAGGCCACAAGATACCCACACAGTCTGACCACACAGGGGTCTACTAAAATACACATAGCACTCAAATACACACACACAGCCTTGTTTCTTTTTTTCCCACAGTGGGAAGAGAAATGTCGTATCTCAAAGGTAACTTATGATGCCTGTGCTGCTGCTGAGGTGCAGAAATAAAGGATTTGCTGAGGAAGCAGAATGGACTCCACCCTGCCCTTCAGCTCTTATTTCTTCTGAGCACTTTACTTCATGTGTGTGTGTGTTTGACTTTTGATACTTGTAGCAGCATGAGTACACAGATACAGAGGATTTTGTGTGTGTGTTACTGTGTTTGTGTGTGGCATCTCCTCTTGGGACTGCTGGCAGATGGAGCAGTCAGACTGTGGGTATAGAGACGGGTAAAGCTTGGCTCAGCCAAGCACTGAAACAGAAGAGCCACGCGTACAGTCCTGTCTCTTTCATTTCTCTTTTTATTCTCTCTCTTTCTCTTTTCTTTTCTGGTTTAACTGAATTTCCTTGTCTCAACCCCACTGATGTGTTAGTCAGGGATGCTGTGTGAGAAGGAGCACCAGGCTGGCAATCCAGAGTATATTAGTCCATCAAGTGCCTGAATTTGTGTAAACACTGAGTAGCAAAAACGCTCTCTCTTTTGTCAGTTGTTCTCAACCAGGGGTAACTCTGCTGTTAGTACAGGGTTTAAATATAGCAGCTTTTCAAAGCAAAACAAAACAAGAACCCCCAAAAATGAATTAAAAATATATGCACATCTTTTTAAACTTGAAAATAAAGATGGGATTTGAAATTGGTGAGCTGCTGAGTGCATGAAAACTAATCTTCTTTCATACACTTCTATATTTGGTTCATATTCATATTTTTTTTATCAAAAGCAGAGACAATGACAATGATCCACTCTGATACAGTCTAAGTGGCACAAGCTGTTTTGCTGCAGCGTATGCCTGAAACAAATAAGAGAACTGTGAGTAATTTGGTGGGTTATGAAAGCACGGCTGTTACATGCCCTGTATTCCTCTTAAAGCAGCTGTTATATGTTCATTAGCAGCAGCCTAAAGGTCAGGTGAGGTGGGTTTATGACCTGAGGATTGCCAGTTAAAATCCAAGGAGTTTGGTAGTGAACACATCACCCTCCCTTTTTTGCTTGGTCTCAAGTGCCTGGGACCAAAACCCTGCAATTGTCCCAGTGGAGCTGTTCAGTCGAGGAGTGTGGTTTCACTGATCTGCTGCGTTTCTCAGCTGAAAAAAAAAATCAGGAGAAAATAGAGCATTGAGAAACTGAAAAGCCAACAATAATGGTTTAGTTTGTGCAAGCATGTTAAAAAGTTGATTGAGTTCTTTCTCAGATCTGGTGGAGACGTTGAGGGATTTCATTTTAACAGTTTGAGACTTGTTTCCATTCTCCACTTTGGCAGCTCATTAAAGGCCTGTCCATTTCCAACAGAAGCTAAGAGCCTGATGGAAACTGAGCCCAGCGAGAGATCATCAGTTAACAATTCACAAGCCTTTTACATGAGTTTGGAAAGACAGTGAACTAGTCAAACCAAAGATATCTGGAAGTATTTACAAAGTTGCATAATTAGATCAGTGGCTTAAGGCTGCAGTGGAAAATATTCGCAGTATATTGTAATGACAGAGAAAGAGGAGAAGAAACGTCTGGACGAGCGCTCACAAAACATGGGCACAACCACCACACCAGCTAATACCACAGATTTTTAAATACTTAGAGAATGGAGGGGTATTTATATTCCCATTGGTGTTTTCCCCCACATACCTCCTTCAGCAAATGATTAATTTAAGAGTTCAGGAATGTGTGTTCACTGTTTAGTCTTCAGCTTCCCTGGGTTGTAACCCCTGACCCAACCAGATCACCAGAACACCTCTTACAACCATCAAGCATCTGCTTATCTAAACTATAGAGGATGCAAGGTCCAGGACCAGCCTCCTCATTATTCAAACTCCCTTCATCCTCTCATCCGTCAGAAATCAGACTCCACTAAAAGGAGACTTCTTTTCTGTCAGTGCAGACTCAAACGGGCTGGACAGGCATTTCCTGTGGGTGGGACCTGAGAGCAGAGACATTCTTGGGCCAGGCACCTCCACTTCCTGTCTCTGTTAACATACTGAAAGGCGCACTGTCTGGACCCCGCTCTAACTTTACACTTCACACTCTTATTCAAAATGCATGCAACAGCAGATTGAGTTGAAATTCTAAGATTACTAATGTCGCATGCAAACAAAAGAACAAGACGTGCAAGGTTAAAGTCTCTGTTACCAGATAATGGAAGGAACAGAACATTGCAGTTAACCTGTTAACCCCCTCCCACTGTCACTACTGTACGCTCTACTGTACTCTACTCTACTCACCTGTAGGAAAATTGTCATATCAATCTATGTAAAATAAACACATTTAATTGTGGTCAAAGTTTAAGATTAACTTTAAAGCAGACATGATCAAACTTGTTTGTCTTTGCACATACTGTGATTATTATCACAATGCAGCCATGGAGTCAACACATAGAAACAGCTCATAACCCATAACCCTCCTGTCTCTCTCTATATCAGCTGTCTAATAATTATCTAATTCTAAAGTCTCAGTCTCTAGGGAAGAGGCCGTTTCCAGGTCTTAATGTTTTTTTCCTCTGTGTGTGTGTATGCACATGCATGTTTATGTGCACCATGGGGTGTTAGAGTAAGTGTGACAATTAATTGTTGTCCTCCCAGGGGTCAACAGCTGCACCAAAGTGTTGGTATTCGACATCTGGACCAATTTGTAGAGGAATGTGAGGGTTCACTATGGATGAGGTGGATGGTAGTGTGTGTGTGTGTGTGTGTGTGTGTATTGACTCCTTGTACAATCTATACATATACATAAGAAAAATGTCAATTAGATGTATAGTATATATGATGATAACATCATTACTAAGCTGATGTCCTGTTGGAGAACTTTCACATTTTCATCGCTTCATTTCATGGTAACATTACAGGTGAAAACATTTCACACTGTATCACATAAATATGATGCAGAGTATTTTTTTATGAGTTTATATACAAATTATATATTGTGTCCATTGTATTTTACTTATTTTTCATGTGTTGTGCCAATCTGAACAATTACATATGTCAAATTAAATGTCCATGTAAGTTACATCTTTATAAATCTCTGCCTGTATCATCTGACACCAAAAGCACTCAGGGGCTCTCAGATTTGTGTTGCAATTGTGTGTTTATGCTGCCCTCTATAGGCTGAACAGGACAACCCCAAACGGTTCAAACTCTTAACAGCACATTTATTCAACTAGAGACAAACACAGAGACAAAGCACATTTCTTTGAGAGACTTGTGATGAACAATTGAACAAATTCTGAACATGTTTAAGGAGATTGGCCTCCACATCCGGCCACTTTGGTCCTTGACAAAGACTTCAGTTCAAAATACAAATACCTGCGCTTCAGTTTCACTTTGGCGAAACAATCAGAAAGTGTGTTTGTTATTCTTTCTCACACAGGGAACAGAGAAGTTTAATCTGCTCAGCATACTCGAATCCGGGCCTGTGGGACAAAGATATAACACTCATCTTACAACTTCACCACTCGACTAATTTTATTTTTATTAAAGAGATGCAAACCTGATCTATGGTGTATATGAGGATCTGACAATCAATGAAATGGCCACATTGTCTTTTTACATACAACATTGTTCTTTTATGTTAGACCAAACACATTTATGGTATGCTTACATTTTAATTTACAAAATTAGAGACTCTAAATAATTTTAATCAAATTTCCTCATTTATACAATTTTTTATACAATACTCAATTATGACTGGACACTCTTCTACTATAATCCTACTCTGTCATTTAGTCAAATATGTTGCCATGGTTTTCCACTGTTATGACCATATTTATGTCATATAGGCAGATTCCTTGTCTTTGCCGTTATCTTACCGCCCAGGTGTCTCCAGGATGAGAGGGAGGCTGTCCAGTCTGGGCTCATTTACAATGTCTCGGAAAGCAGCAATTCCAATGTGACCTTTACCAATGTCTTCGTGGCGATCAAGGTGGCAGCCCAGTTTACCTGCATGTCACATAGACAGAAACAACGAAGATAGGGTTTATCAACCGACATCACAAGGTTAAAAATCAGAAAAATTATCTCAGTTTGTTTAAATGTCAATAGGAGTACTTAAAGCACAATAGTAAATCTTGCTAATCTGTGTCTGAATTGTTTTTCCAGCTGTACCTTTGGAGTCATTGAGATGAATGGCTTTGAGATAGTGAAGCCCTACTTTCTGGTCAAATTCATTGAGCATGGCCTTCACTCCTCCCTCTGCAGCCAGGTTATACCCTGCCAAGACAAGAAGAACACAAAATGAAGCAACACCAGCAGATTATTGGAAGATCTGTATTGGCTAAATCAAAAGCCTTGTTTTATGTTTGGATGCTTTTATGTTTGGATGCTATGAACCTAAACAGATTTTAGGTTCATAGCATGGAGAATGGGCAAATTTCAACTAGAGGTAAAAGGTGTTTTCCTTTTACACAGGTGGACTGCTCCAACTTTGGTGGTAGGAGAGAAAACTGCTGCACACCAAAATACTGACAGGGACCAACTGTCTTCTACTGAATGTACTGGACAAAAAGGTCAACCACCGGTTTCACTTACCTGCTGCAAAGGCATGGCAAGTATCCAGACACACTCCAACTCTGGTCTGGTCTCTCACTTTGTCTATGATGCTCTTCAGCTCAGAGAACTGCCCACCCACGGTGCTGCCCTGACCGCTCATGTTCTCCAACACTGACCCCACAGAGGGCAAAAGAAAAGAAAGCGGTATCAATTTGATAGTTCCATTTAAATAAGTCATGTGTCCCTCATGCTGCCACAACACCTAATACACATACTAGATTGATTTGGCTGCTGAGGCCACTGCTTCAGTGTTTTTGCAATCATTCCACTGCAGTGTATTCTTGTCACACCAGTGGCATTTAGGGCATGAGAGTCAAAAAGACTGTGGTTGGTACCATGAATCACAAGTAATACAATAACCGTGTCAAAACTGCCATCAACTCAGCACAGTTATTTATTAATGCACACGCCAACCTGAGGTGGATGGGTTTCATATAAGCCAGTGATGACTGATAACTCATAGATAATAGATAATTGATATGAAACTTTCTCTTGAAGAGTATTAAGATATATTAAAGGCAATTTCATTATCTAAATTGCAAAGGCAATTAACTCACTAATTTAACACTAAGATTCACACATTGCTTTGCAGTAATTTCCCATTTCCGTGAAGCTTGTTATGGTTACTGCTTGACAAAATTATCAAAAGGTCTTTCTGAGGTCGTAGTTTGTAGTTCCCATTAAGTAGTTCCCTTCTGTGAGTCAGTCTTAGTGAGGTTTCTGTTCCTCTTTGCTAATACAGCTTTCGTTTTTACCAAGTGTCAGTGCTGTTTTAAATACATACTCCTTGTAACATTACATACTTTTGCAGTGCTTGCAATTGGCCTATGAGCAACACTGACCTCTGTCAGTTTTAGTTTAGTTTTACAGTAATTACACCATGAATTACAGGTGCATCAGTCACAAATACAGTGAAAAACAATGTGGTACAAGAGAAAACTCCCAATAATATTGCAAAGAAAATACATCAGTAAAACAGAAACTGCAGTCACAGGTTGAGCATCGTCATCACATCACAGTTCAGTCAACAATTTTGAGATATTACAAGCTTCATCAGAGGGCTATTTACTGTGGTGATACTTCATGGTACTGTGTGTCTGTACCTGTAACCACAGCAGGTGTTTGCTGGTGAGCGTGGTTGATGGCGCCTGCTATCTTGTCCACACACTGCTCAGTGGTGATGGAGCCCAGCGAGGAGCCGGGATGGAAATTGTACAGGCTAAGGCCCAGGAGGCTGCAGCGGCTGAGCTCATCCACCAGCAGGGCCTGGCTCTTCTCAAACACATCTGGGTGTGACACAAACCAGGAGGTTGTCAGAGGAGAAGAGGAAAGGAGACACAGCAGGAAAGATAAAATAAGAAGCGAGAGAGGGGTAACAGGGTGAGAGGGGAAGGGGGGCAAGACGGCATTTAAGGGAAAAGTCCATTAGTGCATGACGAACCCTCTTTAGGAGACCCACAGTTCATCAGGTACGAGCCATGAGGCAGGACGTGAGCAGGATCAAACCCTTGAAGGGAGAGTTGATCCCGAAACTTGGCTGCAGCTGCCTGGTCCAGTGGGGGCCTCTTCCATGACCGCTGGGAGCCCAGAAACAGGGCAAAACTGCTGCCCCCCATCTCTGTGCAGGACCCCACTGCTTTCCATATCCCACCTGGGGCCACATTAGAGAGGCAGCAGAGGAGCTGTGAGTGAGTGAATGTGTCTTAAATCACTTCAGGAGGTGACATTAAACCTTACCTTTAATGCCAACATGAGCTCCAATGTATTTCTTATTTCCGCGCTCCTTCCTCCTCCTGTCTTCTCTCTCATCAGCCTCCTTCTCCTCGGTGTCCTCTCCTTCCTCCTCTCCTCCCAAAGCCTCTTCAGTTTTCCTTTTCCTTGCTCCTCTTCTTCTCGGACCCATGCTGTCAAAATAAAGTTATGACCCCCTCCCCCTTTCTGTTTATGACTTCATTGGCTTATTAAAATGATGTTTGGGTGGGCTGCTGGCCTGCTACGCATGTGAAGTGGTGCTAAGTTTGACTGTCAAAAAGTTTATGAAGGTCAATAGGCGTCTTTTATGCATCCCTCTCGGTGGGAACCAGCCAGTCACAGCGCTTCCACGCAGCTGCCATAGCCTGGCCATTGGAGACGCTTCATACTGAGCAGCAAAATGGCCGCCCGTCAACCGACTGACTCCACAGCGCTTTGAAATTTAAATTCTTCTGCACATTAGGGTTTACACTATTACAACGTTAGTACTTATTTACAAACCAGTAGCTCATTACGCGTGTGTTTTCATCATCTGCCACTTACTTGACTATCCGCTCAGGCGTCGCTGTTCTTGTAGCCTCGACGAATGCCTCAAAAAGCTAAAAAAAAAATCGCACTGAAGCACTTTAGCTAAGCTAGCTAGCTAGCACGCTAGCTTTTCTTCATATGTGATTCTTGAGGTGAGTGATTTCATATGTGCCTAACATTTCTAATCATTTGACCGTGCTATCATTTGTATGCATGCGAAACGACCGCAATGCCTCTGTTCATGAAATACAGTACAACGTCGTTAGCATGGCCACTTGTAGCCGCTATCAGAAGGTAACTTAGCTTATCGAGCTAGCTAACGTCCGATAGCATTAGCGTTGATGTAGCAGTATCTGTGGCTGTGCATTAGCAGAGCTGGGTATGTGGCTCCGGGCTCGGTGTATTTGCTGTTTAGGGCCGTTGTGTAAACAGACTAGGGTAATTACTAAACTTACGCAGGTTGATTTCGTTAACATCCACGTATCAATGTGCGCGATGTGCGGTGTCTGCGTGATTTTCACCAACGGGTAGACACCACTCCTTAATGTTAGCCATCGACGAAATATTTTACCAGGCGCTGCTGCTATAAAAAATGTCGCTTGTGTGAACTTGTGAGGACAGGGATGACTCTGGTTGGATATTTCGGTTTATATGTGTTTCAGTTTAACCGACAGTGACGGTATCTTTGATTTTGTTGAACTGTTTTCTGACTTTTAGCTCCGGTCTTCAAATGCTGTAACGAATGCTAGCTAAATGCTGATGGGCTAGCAGGGCAACATTAGCCAGTGTAGCTTCAATCAGTGGTTTGAAGGGTAGCTGGACGGAGCTGAATGCAGATCTGACAGCTCGTAATAATCAGACTATTTCTCTGGCTCTGATCTGCCAGGCTTGAGGTCAGACATACTTCAGGTAGGACGTCGGTTTCGTTTTCCATGATGCGAGGATTCCTGCCCCCTGGAAATGTTATGGCACTGAGCATGAACGAAATCAAGTGAAGACCGAGGCCATCAGGGCTTAGAAGTTCAGTAAGTTTGTGCATTTTAACCCGTCTGGCCTCTTATACGCCAACAAACCGACGGGCTATTCTTCGACAGGATAAAAGGAGCTTAAACATCCTGTGAGGCTATACACTGCTGGTTATATATTACTGTCTTAGAGTCGTGCTTTCCTGGCTACTTTACAGTTGAGTGATATTTTCTAAGCCAATTAGACTGTTAAAGGGAAGTTAAATGATCAGTGAACGCCTATCCATTTACAGTAGTGGTGGTTTTCTTCAGGAGAAGGTATAGCTGTGGTTTTCTTCAGGAGAAGAAAACCACAGCTATATTTAAAGCTATATTTAAAGCTCTTAACCCTAAAATAGCATTATGGTTTATTTGTCAATATTGAGGTATCTAATCAAAAGTATAATGTTGAATTTGTCCACATCATCCTCCATGTTCCTATAGAGGGGATCCTAATGACAATGCATTATTTGCTATTCTTAGATTGCGTATGTGTCTTGTTGCAGCTGTCAAAGAGCCTAACGCTGAAGATTTGCTCATACTCCATCTTGCAAAAAATTAAATGGGTCTCAAACCCTCAGTGGTGGATTCTTCAGCCACATGCATATTCAGTCAGCCAGTCTGCTGACTAAATCAAGCCTCTTGCAAACCGTCTCAATTGGTTGAATCCACAAGTGTGATCAGCTTACAGGAGTCTGCATGTTCCTTATAGGGATAATTACTATGTTTGTTGCCCACATGTCCAGCACTAGTCTTAGGTCTAGTACCTGATGGCTGATCCATCCAATTGAGCATGTTGTCCATTTTCGCTGAAACATATGGATGAAAGCTCAATTTGTTTTAAGTAGTGATTGACTTTACAGTTAAAAGGCACAGCTTATACTAAGAAGCACTTGGTTATTTTAAAATGGAGAGTGTGTGGTCACATTTTTTTTTTTTTTTTACTAGAAGAAAGGAGTATCAGGACAGGAGCAGTAGTTCATGGAAGACAAGAAAAGGAAAAAAGACGACAAAAGGAAAAGGGAAGCCTCTCAGAAGGTGAGCATGTTCATATTGTCAGCTGATCTCTCTAATCTTGGGTCAGCAATATAATCAAAATTAAAGATATTTTTGTGTGTCCATAACATGTTGGGTTGAATTGAGCTTTCATGGCAAAAGAAATGGCAAAAACAATTAAAATTCTCAATTGTTTCCCACCATGACTTGCAAGCTCCTACGTCTGGGTTCAACACCATTGCATAAACACGTGGCAGCACAATGTTCAACAACAGTTTGATAACAATTGAGAACAAATCACTTAATATTGTTTGAAGTATGTCATGGACTATAATCTTTATGATTAGGTGTGCTATTTCTGCTTATTTGGGGTTGTGTAATTTTTAGTGTGAGTTCAGGTTTTCCACCTTTAGGGCTGTATTTATGAGAATTTTACATTTACAGTAAAGGAAAGTGGTTCTATGACTCTAATGTAAGTCCAACCACTAATATTGGAGCAAATTTACAGATAAGATTGTACAAGTTTGGTATATTGAGGTTGATCTATATCCTGTCTGTTGGGTGGACGTATGAATACATGTCACTTTATATGCTGTTATCATTGTCGCATGTTATCAGAATCAGGATGATGTTGATTGCATTGAAATATGTGGTAATACTAAATGTGATGTCAAGCATTTGTGTATTTTTTATTGTTGAGATCAAATGCAGCGGAAACCACTTATAGTGATTATGGTTAGAGCGATCAACCACCGATATGGATTGAAAGGCATGGGACACTGTCATTCCTAAACAGTGGTTGTTTAAATTTGCTAACAGTAGAGTTTATTTTGGGTCTTTTCATAAATGGCAACAGTTTTGAATATTTTTTCACATGTTGTTGTTTACTACTGCAAGCTGTCATATGCTTGGGCTCTCTTCTAACTTATTAGTGCAAGTTTTTGGATTGACTGTATGTAACAACTGTTAAAGAACTTCCCTGTCTGCTCTCTACAGTTATGTATCAGTACATGAGCTGTCTGCGAACAGTTGTACGCCATGTGATAACTTCACTGCCATAATTTATTTTGCCTCTCTGTTGTGGTCTGCTTACATTTTGGGACTACAGTCGTAATCGTCCCTGTTCTGTCACAGCAGCAGGCATGTTACGAGAGTGGAGTAATGACCAGACTATGGCACAGTTTGTGACTTAATCTTTTAATCAGCAAATAGCCAAGCATCTGCTTATAGTGATCTATTTGGCCTGGACAAATATGATCACTATAAGCAGTTTCCACTGTAGTTGTTTTTTTTTTTTTTTTTTTAGAAGGCAGAATGGTCGAGTGGACTAATCCTTTTTTTTTTTTTTAAATAACAAATCTACATATATTCTCTTCTTTTCTTCTCAACAAAGGTTTATACTAAGCACAATTTTGAAATAAGTTAACTTAAGAGGAGTTTAGGTTATTTTGAAAATATGAAATGGAACTAATGGGAAGAAGACCAGACATTATTGTCGGGATTAAGTCTGTCAGTGGCAGCAGAACACCATTTAAAGCATAGCAAGTCTCAACAGCTGCAAAGTCTTGAAAGTCTATTATTCTGGCACACCTTGACACAAGATTTTTTTTTCTTTATTGAATTGCGATCACCTTTTCATTCTTGTAAACCCCCACTCAAATCATATTGTTGAGAGGTTTGACATTTGAAATGAAACATGAATTTGTTCAATTTGATGCCTTTTTAAAGAATGATTTAGCAATTAACGATTTTATTTGTTTTGTTTATTTTAGGTTACAGAACAAAAAAACAAAGGTAAGCAGCACAGTGATGGTGATTAGGTGTTTGCTATGTTTGAACATAGCAAACACCTAATCGCCAAAGTTCTCTTATCTGAAAATGGATCTGTTAGTTTCTATATCTGTTTTATTTCATTTGTCCATTTTTAAAATGTACTTTTGTCTCTTTAGCAATATTTGCATGTTGTAGTTTTAAAAGACAAAAAGGCTTAGAGCAACATTCATAACCCCAAAACATCTGTAGCACAGAATTTTTTGAGGTCTCTTTCTTTCACTCATCTGTTCTTAACCAAAAGTATGTTTATATTTACAGAAAATGAACTGTGCTGTTCTCTGAGAACGTCCTTGGTTAAATGAAGCTTAATTTCCTCCCCTCTGCCTTGCCCTTCATGCAGTGCCAGACTTGACCAAGCCGGCGTCTACCCAGTCTCCTGCCACACAGAGCAGCTCTGCCTCCCCCAGCCCTGGACCCACCCCCTCTGCCTCCCCATCCCCAGCCACCTCAGGCCCTGGCAGTGCTGCCACCCCGTCACAGGGCGGCAACAATGCCAAGCGCCTGGCGGTGGCCAACGGACAGCCCACCTCCACCACCAGTTCTTCCTCCACCGCTGGCGGCCCCAGTGCTGCTGGAAACAGCAGTACAAGTAGCGGAGGCGGAGCCCAGGCGCCTCAGCAGCAACCACGCTACATGCCGAGAGAAGTGCCGCCGCGATTCCGCTGCCAGCAGGACCATAAAGTGCTACTGAAGAGGGGTCAGCCGCCACTGTCCTCCATGCTGCTGGGAGGGGGAGGAGGAGGGGATGGCCCAAATGCAAACATGGCTGCTGTCTCAGGTAAGAATTAGGAATCTGTAAGTTGCATTTAGAATAGACTGATTCCATTTTACGTGTATTTGGAGTTTCTTTTAATGTTTCTTCCTTTTAACCTTAAAGTCTCTTTCTTGTGGGATTTGCTTTCTCAGATTCTGGTGCGGCTGCCTCCTCATTGGCCCTCACCTCATCATCAGTTGCTGCTTCTACTACTACTTCTAATTATGCAAATTCCATGTGGGGGGCGAGCTCAGGCAGCCAGACCTCCTCTCAGGGCAGGGAGAAGGTGATTGTTGATGGCAACGACCTGGAAGAGTGGCCTAGCATCGCTGGCAGTGATGGGGGAGGAGCTTCATTCACCAGGGCTGGGGGGGGCAGCAGCAACAATGGAATGCCTGTGAACAGCAACAGTGCCTCTGGCAACCAATCCTCACCCACTTCCTCGTTCTCTTTGCCCAATGAATGTATGCAGTCGTCCAATGGTGTGGCATGGGGGACGGCTGCCTCCCAGGGTCATCTTGGAGGAGGGAATGCAGTAGCTGCAGCTGGGCCTCTGCTACAACAGCCCTCCTCACTTTCCAAAGCCTCCACTGTGCCAGGGAGCCATGATGCCAGTGGCCCCGTCGACGGCAGCAGTGGGATTCCAGGTGCCAACTTCAATCCAAATGCCAACCCTTCGGCCTGGCCTGCCCTAGTGCAGCAGGATGGGCCTGCTGCTGCAGGGGAAGGAGGTCCGTCTTCCTTCCATCACCAGGGCCCTGGAGGGTCTTTGTCTGCCAACAACTCTGCTTCCCTGGGGCTGGGAGGTGGGGCAGTCGGGGTGCTGGGGGGTCACCCAACTTTATCTGTGAATCAATCAAGCACCCATCAGCACCAACTTCACCAAATGCAATCCAGAGACAGAGAGATGGGAGGGGGGAAGTGGGACAGCGAATCAGCGGGACCAAAAATCGCAGGGGGGGAAGGGATTGGGGGAGGAATGGACCATGGTGTGGGAGGAAGTGGGATTAGTGTGGGAGACCACAGTCTTGCTTCCTCATGGAGAAGCCAGCCTTCTTACCCTGCAGCTAACTCCAAAACGGGTGCCTCAAGGACTGACGGATGGGAGAGCGGAGGAGGTGGCACAGGGGGATTCGCAGCTGCTGAAGGGAATAATGGGACCGCGGGTTGGGGGTATCCGAGTTCCACTAGTGGGGTTAATGCTTGGGGCAGTGCTGGAACTGGAGGAAATGGTAGTCAAACCTCTGGGGTATCTCAGGGAGGGTGGGGGTCATCAGGAGTTGGAGGGGAGAGAGGAGTATCTGGTGGTGATTGGGGTGGAAGCACCACTGGTATTGGGGGAGCTAATCCAGGAGGAGAGGGAATGGGTGGAGCCTGCAGCAGTAACAGCAGCAGTAGTGGGGGAAGCACAACTGGCAACCCTCCTGCCACCTCCTCATCTTCCTCAACAGCCACCACTATGACCAGAGTCTGGGACAATCAGAAGGTAGAGGGTGAAACTGGGGAATGGGGCGGGGGAGTCGGAGGACAGGGAGCACGGGGAGGATCTTCATCCAGTGGTGGAAATTCCAGAAGCGGGAGCGGACCTAACAGCAGTCACAGTCGTCCTCGCCGCCAGGCACCTAACGCTGAAGCTGCCTTACAGAACCTGCTAAGCCGGTCTGATCTGGACCCACGGGTCCTGTCAAACACAGGCTGGGGCCAAACACAGATCCGACAAAACACAGCCTGGGATGTTGAAGAACATGGAGGACAGAGTAAAGGTGGATTGTCATCAGCTACATCAAAGCACCCATCATCTCTTGGTGGTTCGTCTCAGTATTCTGGTGGACCCAGGACCCAAATCACTGAATCAGTGGGTCCAGGGGTCAATCCTTCCCTGGTTGCATCTGCTGGATCCTCTGGTGAGGGCTGGGAGAGCAGCAGCAACAGTAGCAGTAGTGGGGCATCTCTGTCTGGGAGAGCCCCACCACCTTCAGGCCCCAACATGAGGAATCTTGGCGTCTCACAATCTGGACCAGTGACCACAACAGGACCGGGTATGGTGTCAGGGGTAATTCCAGGACATAACCAGCAGGTGAAGGCTACAGGCTGGGGTGGAGAAGGGATAGGGCCTGGGGATGGCCAGGACGCCAAGGGTTGGGGGAATGAGGAATGGCGTGATAGTAATAGAGGAGGAAATGGAGGAGGATGGGGAGATCTTGGCCAACAGGGTGACCCAGTGAGTGGAGGATGGGGAGGAAATCAGGAGGAAAAAGGGGCAGGGGGTTGGAAAGAAATGGGTGGGAATGGAGGAGGTAGTGGGTGGGGATCAGGACAGAAGGTAGGGGCAGGTAGGGACTGGGGAGAGCAAGAGTCCAAATCAAATAGTGGAGGAGGGGGGTGGGAGGATGACAGGAAGAATGGAAGTGGAAACTCAGGTGGGGATTCAGGTGTGGGTGGTTGGGGAAGCTGGGATGATAATGCTCCTCGGAGAACCTGGGGAGCAGGGGGCACAGGGGGAGGAGGTAGTGGAGGAGGGGGGGTGGGAGTTGTTGGGGGAATGGGGTCCAAACCCCATCAAAATTGGAGTGGAGGAAACAAAATGCACCAGATGCCAAACAGCCAGTTGGGCTCCATCACAGGCCCACAGGCACAACTGCAACAGCAACAATCACAGCCCCGCAATCAGCATCCACAGCTGCAGCAAGCATTGGACCAAGGGGCTATGCAAGGGGGCGGGGGGAGGAAACCCATCTCTCAAGCCCAGAATCAGAACCAAAGCTCAGGCTGGACCTCAGGGCCCATCCCTAGTGGCCCTGGAGGAAGTGGAAGTGGATCTGAACCAAGCGGCTGGGAGGAACCCTCGCCGCAGTCTATAAGCAGGAAGAACGAGATAGATGATGGAACATCAGCGTGGGGAGACCCAACCCATTACAACTACAAGCCGGTCAACTTGTGGGATAAGAACAGCGCCCCTACTGGCCAGCAGCCACACGTTCAGAGTCAGGCCCAGCAGCAGCAACAGCAGGGACCTCCAATACAGCAGCAGCCTAGCAGGCAGGCAGCAGGGCTTGGAGGTAACAGAGACTTCAACACTGGCCATGGACCAGGGAAAGCTTCAGCTATGGGTAAGAGATTATAAACTGTCAATTTGATCATGATATTTTTTAAAGTTGGATTTTTATAAAATCATCATTGAAGAAAGGAAAAACTGAAACATGAATTGTATTCGCTGTCTTTATTTGGAAGGTTCATAATAGCTGTTTCATCGGCTGATGTTGAAAAGCAACAACTGAGTCATGAGCGATACAGATGCAGTTGTTTTTCAGCCAGGCACCTGCTTGCTATCTCTGCAGTTTGATCTCCAAAACCGCAGTAACAGCAGTCAGCCACAATACTGCACCTTCAGTCGGGGCTCCAACCCAGCTTGTAAAATAAATACTTTTTCTGCAAGTGCATATTTGCTGCACACTGTGACTGCAGAGATGATGGCAAGATTTGTGGATAAATTATCCAGACAACATCAGGCTAAAAACTCATCAAAGAGGTACATGCAGGAGAGATGCCATAGCCCTCTGTTATGAATAGTTTAAACCCTCTGTACCATTGCTTACCTCTGTAAATATGCAGAACAGTTCAGGCGACACCAGTCTTCAAAAACTAAGGGCTCAGCCTGCATGTATGTAGTCCAGATGTCATGCAACAACAGGTGTTGTCAATGTGTGTTTTCAGGTCCGTCAGGCTGGGGTGGTACTCCTCCAACTAGTCCGACAGTAGACAATGGCACAGCAGCTTGGGGAAAACCTAGTGATGCCCCTACAGGCTGGGGAGACCCTGACAACGCCGGTGGGAAACCAACAGGCTGGGGAAATCCTTCTCCCAACCCCATCAAATCTGGTTAGAAATTCAAATAAAAACTAAAGCATATGTTAAAAATGAAATAAAAATAAATAAATAAACAAGCTGGTTTTATAACTTTAGCTTTGTGTTGTGCCAGTTTGGCACAGACAGTTGAGAATGGATGTCAGTTTCATACATGTTATCAATGTGACTTTGTCACCTGCAGGTTCAAAGTCTATGCAAGATGGCTGGGGCGACAAAGAGGGCTCTGTGGCAGCCTCACGTCACTCAAGCTGGGAGGATGAGGAGGAGGCAGGTGGCATGTGGAACAGCACCAGCTCCCAGGGAAGTGGCTCATCTTGGGGACAGGGCAGCAATGGGGGCTGGGGTCAGAGCCACACTGGGAAGAAACCCAGCAACAAGGTGGGTTATTGGTGGAGAAAATTAATCTTGATAAAGGGAAATTGTAAAAAACTGAGGATTTGTTCAAAGAATAAAATCAGGATATTTGGGTCCAGTGACTTTGCTGTGGTAAAATAATTTGAGATGTTTTGTTTTAAAAATAATTGTTTTCTACCTACATATAAGTCCA
This sequence comes from Rachycentron canadum, assembly GCA_038496675.1. NCBI lineage: Eukaryota > Metazoa > Chordata > Actinopteri > Carangiformes > Rachycentridae > Rachycentron > Rachycentron canadum. The sequence continues at coordinate 6,145,054 of CM076668.1, forward strand.
ATTAAGTCAGGGAAGCATTTTATACTGATACTTAGCCATCTTTTGAAGAACATCTTTGAAGTGGGCTAAGCTGAGCTAAGTAATGGTACTGATTGAATGTACTGAAGATGATTTTGATAAATTAGTTCCCCCTCTGGGAAAGAAGAGAAATTTCAACTAAACCGTGGAAAGATTTCCACGTGTTTTGTATGGCAAATTTCTTTGTTAAAAGCTGGTTGCATGGGTGAAATAGAATTGATCATTCCCTGACTTTGTACTTGTCTCTCAGGGTCCACTGAAGGCTGGAGGAGGGGATTCGTGGATGAATCCCATCAACAGACAGTTCTCTAACATGGGGCTCCTGGTAAGGCAGAAAATGTCTTGGGATTTTATTGCAGCAGGGCAAAGCAGGAAATGTGGAACAATGTTTCTTCAGTCCTTCCACAGGGTTGTTATACATCCAAGATGTACAGACAGTAATTTCCTACTAAGTGCTGAAGGTGGTCGTGATCATGGCGGTGGCCTTTTCTGTTGAACAGAATGATGATCCCAGTGGCCCAAACATTGACCTGGCTCCAGGCTCTCACCAAGAGAAGAAGATGGAAGCAGAGAAAAGAGGCATGGGAATGAATGATTACAATGGAGACATGAGAAAGGGAGGAAGAGGAGGAGGTGCGATTTCTTATCGTTCACCTGGTTCCAAAGAGGCAGCACCTGGGGATACTGGTTCCTACTATGACAAGGTAGCGTCCCACTGCCACCTTAATGGTCTTTGTCTCTTATGTCTTTCTCATGTCTAGATAACACTTTGTCTTTTATCACTATTCTTTATTTCCTCTTGTGATTCTACCTTTTCTTACTGGTCTGCCCCATTTCTCCTTGTCTCAACCCTCCCCTACCACCACTCAAATTGGTCTTCCCCTGGCTGTCACTGTGACAGACCTTGCCTTTGACCAATCAGGATGGGTGCCTTGGGGAGGAGGGTCCTTGCTCTCTGTACTCACCACCCACTGTCTACAAGCCCCATTCCCTCTTCAACCACACTATCCCTTTTAGACAAGTAAGATAACCACTCCTCTTGTTTCTGTCCTACCATCTTGACATTAGATCCTTGTAGTTTTCTGTCTTTTGTAAGATAATTACACCCTCAAAATTTCCTGTCACATTCTTGTGTATTATGATTATTATTATTATTATGTGTGTTTTTCACACCTATTTCTCTGCTTTTATGGATTTTCTGAGGTTTAATTTTCCATCATGACTCACAGGGCGGTCACAGTATCTTTGGCAGTGGTGGAGGGATGGGTCAGTCAAGACACCAGCCAAGTGTCCCACCCATAAACCAGTCCCCGGGGATTCGAGCGCAAGTGCCTCATCAGTTCCTGTCACCTCAGGTACTTAATCTTTTGCTTTCGCTCTGCTAATTAGGATTGTTTCCACCTGATGACACGTTTCTTACTAAACATTGACACAGGAAGTATGTGGTTTGATTGTCAGTATAAACCAGTTATAGGGTGACTCATCTTTACTGTTTTACTGCAACTAAGTAACTGGTAAAAGAGCTAAATTACGTCAGTGTTTTGCAATGTCCATATCTGTGTACTTGCCCTTTCTGTTGCTCTTCTTGTTACGATCAGCTGGTGTTCAGCTCTTCTAAATACTCTTCTAAAAAAGGACTAAAGGAAACCAACATGGGATTTGCTATTTGTGTGTGTTTACAGCCTCTGTTGGCAGAAACAAATGTTTTGCCTACACTGTGGCTAAATGAAATGCCACACCTGCGTTTGATGACATTTGAAGCTCCATGCATGCAATGTAGGATCAACAGAATATCCAGGTCATGCGTGGGGTTGATTGCTTACTTCAGAGACTTGTCTTGTGTTGTGAACTTTTTGATGTAGTGTGTAATTGTCTATTTTTCTTTCTATGAGCTTTTACAACATGATCTCCTGGCTGCATGGCATCTGTTAGTCAGTGCACTCCCTTGACTGCATAATGACTCTTCAGGTCAACATTGATCATGTTTCCTGCTCACCTCTAAAGAATACGAAGTGAAATGCATGTCTTGTTCAGGAATTGAATCAATTTCATTCACTCACTTGGGTGAAGTCACTTGTTAACACCAGCTAATGAGAACATGAAAGAGAATCAATGTTAATCGGGCAGAAACACTAAGCTAATGTGGTTGCCAGTGGTTACAGCACCAAAGTGTTTCTGTGGTAACAGGCGTGCCTTCCGTTGCATCTGTCTCCAGGTGCCAGGCTCCGTGCTGAAGCAGATGCCCCCCCCCAGCGGGAGCGTGGGGGGTGTTGGCGGTGTGGGAGGAGTGGCAGGAGTTGGGGGAGGTGTGTTCCCTCCACAGCTGTCCCCACAGCATATTGCCATGCTCAACAGCATCTACCCACCTCATATTCAGTTTCAACTGGTGAGAAGCAGCACAATACATCTGACGTATGGAGAAATTATATGATTAAAATTTTGATATAATGAAAAATTCAGACCATTATTATCTACACTTCTAAATCACAAAGTTGGGATTTTACGTCCCCTGGATCTCCAGTTTTTAACATTAGTTGATTAAGGCTCATGTATAGAGCGACAGTGATCATGGGTGTAGGATGATTCACCAATAAATACACTGAACAAAGAAAAAATATGGCTTTTGGAAACTGAAACAATGTAGAAACCCAGTCAGAAAATGTCATCAGTACACAATTGTTATATACAGACACATAAATAAACTGGAGCATGACAGGACCATGCTGATTTCAAACTCACTGATATATTTTCATGAAACGAACTTTGGTTATAGCTCTGACTCACTAACCAAATATTTGGATGACGACGATTACCTCCTAGAGGAGCCAAAAAAAAAAAAAAACCAGACACTTGGTCTGCATAGCATTCAGTTGACAAATGGGTTTGTCAGAGTAAAGCTTTAAAATTGTTGTGCAGTTTACATTTGTGTCTCTGTTACCGTCTCACTTCTCTTTTGTTTCATTCTGTCTGTGTTTGTTCAGGCTTGTCAGCTCCTCCTCCAGCAGCAGCAGCAGCCACAACAGCAGCAACAGCAGCTTCTGCAAAACCATAGGAAATTCACACCGAATGTGCGGCAGCAGGCTGACCCTCAACAGGTACACACATGCACACACAGAAATAAATCTTTGCAAAGCACACACTCCTTTGTTGCTTTTTTTCCCCCTCCACCTCCCAGCTACTGATTTTTGTTGTCTCCTTAGTTGGCCAGGATCATGGCAGTGCTCCAGCAGCAGAGGCAGCAGCAGCAGGTTGGGGGTTTAGGTGGCAGCTCCAAACTCTCCCCCTCCCACCATGGTGGAGGTGGCCTAGGGGGTCCTAAACTGCCTGGGACTGACCCCCTTCCACATCCAGGCCTAGCAGGATCTGTGGCCGACCTGCACCAGAAAACCCTTGGACCATACTCTGGTAAGCGATTGTTCATAGATGAAGAGGTTTATGTCACTCATGCCAAATGAGTGAGCATGCATGACATTTCACTAAGATTCATATTAGCACTGTGAAGTAGTTTGACCTATTGATCTATTGGAGAAGTTTTTGTTTTTCTTAAACTAAATAAATCTTTAAACGTAATAATCCTTTTCATGTTTGCCTCTGTTCTCTGTGTCTTTCTATGAGCAGGGTTTGGTTCAGGGGTAAACCTTCCAGGTCTAGACCTTGGTGGCTCTGTTTTGGGGGGCCCTGGGGGCATGAAAGACCTAGGAGGTCAGCAGTCCCGCTTCAAGTGGATGATGGAAGGACACTCTTCTCCAGACACATCCTCCCCTGAGAATGCATTCCATAAAAATGGTGAGCTAACCAAACCTTGTGTGTAAGTCATGGAATGAAAATGCGTTGACTCAGATAGTGTTGATAGAATTGGATGTGAAGTCACAAATGAAGGTGATTTGTGAATCCATCTGGTATTCAGTGACGTGACATGCATTATCATCACCCTCTGACTACCCCCAGGTCCTGTCACCCCCATAAAGATGCCAGGGGGCTCACCCTACTCTCAGTACGAGATGATGGTTGGAGATGGGCTGGGTGACAACTGGCATCGCACCCCTGGAAAGATGGTTACCAAGCCCACTACCACGCCCAGCTGGCCCCCTGGTGAGCGACAATGTATAGCTGAAGTGATAACCAAGAGGGTTTAAAATAAGACAATGAGGGAAAAAAAAGGTTTTCTACATTTTTGGTAGGAATATGGTCTCTCTAACTCTAAAAAGTTGGAATAATTACAATTTATATCAGATGCTGAAGTGTAGAACCTCTTCATTTTATTTAATCATATTTTTATTTAATGCACTGGCTTCCACAACATGTCGACTTTCAGACAAGTGGGAAGAAAACAACCAAAACGCACATTTCATCTGTAGGGTTCTTCTAAATTCTCTTCAAGTTAGCAACATGCAATACTGCACCCATTTCATCAGAGGTGTCACTGTAAAGCTCTCTCCTGCACAATGTTATTGGAAACATGGTAACCTATTTTTGATGTTTCCAATAAAAATGTATGAAACCTTTACAGCACATATTTTTAAAGGACATTTTAAGGACTCATAGTCTTTGCCAGGAATCAACCTCAGTAGCACTCACTCATACACCAAACCTCCAAACTTTCCAGTCTATATTCTCAAGGCTTTTTCAGAGGGGTTTCTTCATAAATCATTTATAATCTGATTTATTTAACATGTTACCCCTAAAAACACAGTGAAAACCACTGGGGAATTGCAAAACTACAAGTCTTGTAGTAACTTGTAAACTTTTTTTTATGCAAGTAGTCAGCTGAGGAAGTGTCATGATATCTGTTTGCTCTATTTTTCACCCTGTTCACGTGTAGTGTCTTGTCTTAACTGGCTTCATCAGACCTCATGTGCTCCTCCTCTAGAGTTCCAGCCTGGTGTGCCCTGGAAGGGAATTGACCGCGTTGACCCTGAATCTGACCCCTACATGACCCCAGGGAGCATGATGGGAAACGCAGTGTCCCCCAACCTCAATGACACCGAGCACCAGTTGTTACAAGACAATACAGGTGAGCATTTTTGTCTGATGACACAACAGTATCAAGCAGTTCAATTATCTTCTTATTCAATGATTTGTTTTTATCCACTTTTTTTTCGTGGATATTTTTTTACTTTACAAATGTTTTAGAAGTTAGCAAGGAGCTACCTCAGACATAGACTTGTGAAATTGATGGGCTTATGTGGACACCACGGCTTTTAGAAGTAAAAGCCATTTTATTTTTCCCAGAGAAGATGTACAAGGCTCGCATTCAGAGCGTTTTCATGACAAACTTTGTTAAATCATCAGAGCAAAAGACTAAGAACTGTTTTTGCTTGTCTAACAACTTCAAGGTAGATGATAACTTCAATTTCTGAGCTGCACATTGGCAAGACACTTCAAATCACCAATTAAAATTTTTTAGAAAGTTTAAGGTGACGGTGTTGAGAAAAATAAAAACAGCAGTCTTCATCTTAAATTTATTCACATTTAAGTTGTGGCTCAATTTTGGATGAATTCAGCCATTTGGTACCTTGTTAACCTGTGTTTGTATGTTAAGTAACATTCAGGATATTTTTAGAGAGAAATAGGAATACAAAGTAGGGGAAACTGCTCCTGAACCAGTGGCCCCTCACACGCGCAACTCTACTGTACAGTCTGTGTCAGCTGCTTTAAATCTACTGTTTTTTTTAGGCGATAATTAAGTCTCCAGGTGTATATGGAATCTGTTTGGAGTAGCTTTGTGACGAAATCATTTCTAACGCTGTTGGTTGGTGCCTCTGTTTGCAGATTCCACCCCTCCCCTCAACACCTTGCTGCCTTCACCTGGTGCCTGGCCCTACAGTGCCTCAGACAGTCCCCTCAACAACGCACACAACTCAGGTAACCATACACAAGCACACCCCATCTCATTGCTGGGCTGATGTGTTGCTTTGTCTTGAAAAATCTTCAGTGTAAAAAAAAAAAAAAAAAAAAAAAAAAGCTCTGCACTAATGAGATTTACATGTGTAGTAATTTATCCATTGACAGCTAATGCCATAAAAATTGAACCTGACTCTGAACCTCACTTATTTTTAGAGGAAAGTTTTTATTATTTTGATTTTGCAGATGCTTGGCTAGTTTGTAGACCAGTGCACCTGCACAAAATGACAACACACATCAGTAATACACACCATACAGTGTGTGCTTGAATGTCTTTGTTCTTACTGTTGATTGTCTTGATCTTGTCTGGATAATGAGTGGCACAGGCCTGATTACAACACTGGCATCATCACATGTTGATATGACATTTACCCACACACAACCCCTCCATACCCTCATTCACTTTTCTGTCTCCCTGCAGCAAAGTACACAGACTACAAGACCAGCTGGCCCCCGGAGCCCATCGGACACAAGTCCTGGAAAGCCAGCCGTGGCAGCAGCCAGACCCAGCTGTCCCGCCCGCCTCCAGGACTAGCCAGTCAAAAGCAGCCATCGCCTTCCCCTTGGTCAGGAGGAGCCCCTCGGTTGGCCAGCAGGGGCTGGGGCGGTGGCTCCAGCACCACTGGTAATGTGTTTTTCATGTTTACAAGGTTGTCCCTTTTCCTCATTCAGGCTCAGCACTTGTTGAAATATTCAGCTGATATAAATGTCGGCCAGACACAAAAACAACTAGCTCTGATTGCTGAGATACAACATGCCACTCTTTTGAACTTGAGTCCATTTATATTTGAAGTGCCAAGCCTCAGGTAGAGCAGCAGGAAAGTTATTCATCATTTATTACATTTGAGAGGCCGAGGGGGAAAACACAGAGGGGCTGTGTTTAAAGGGAATGTGGAAAACTCTAAACTATTTTTTCTCTTTTTCCTCAATGTAGGTTCAACCTGGAGTGACAGCAGCTCCAGGGAAAGCTGCTGGTTGGTCCTCAGCAACCTCACACCACAGGTATACACACACAGACACACACTATAGATACAACTACTGAAACTACAGAGTAGAGCTATAACTGCACCAATACTGCCAGGCTTTTTTAATTCTACCTCATGCATTAATCATAAACAGGCACAAAAAAGTGATTCCATGTACAAACACTGCTCTGAATCTCAGACCTCCGCCCATCACTGTCACTCTTCCATTTAAGTTTACCGTTGTGCACCTTGTATGTTCCTGCAGATTGATGGCTCTACACTGAGGACCATCTGCATGCAGCACGGCCCCCTGCTGACCTTTCACCTTGGCCTGACCCAGGGCACAGCTCTGATACGCTATGGCTCCAAACAGGAGGCAGCCAAAGCCCAGAGTGCACTCCACATGTAAGACTCTGTCTGTTGTTTTGATTTTGATTATATTTTGATTAATTGTGCAGCCCTAATTCATATCTCGTGTTTTGTCATATAATTTATTGTCATTTGTCATTGTAGTTTATTGAGAAGTTAAAAAGCTCTTTGTTTCTGCCAGGTGTGTTCTGGGTAACACCACCATCTTGGCGGAGTTTGTGAGCGAGGATGATGTGGCCCGCTACATTGCACATTCCCAGGCTGGAGGAGCAGGTAGTGGAGGATCCACAGCTGGCTCTGCAGCCTCCGGGCCTACGGCAACCTCTGCGGTGGGGGCTAACAGTAACGGAGGAAACTGTGAGAGAGGTGGCGTCAGCGGGGGAGGAGGAGTAGATGGAGGATCCACAGCTGGGGGAGCAGGAAATGGAGGAGCCGGCCCTTCCAGTTCCGGGTGGCAGGGTCTGGACAGCACAGGCAGCTCATCGGACCAGTCCGCCACCCAGGGGCCTGGGTTGGGCATCTTCTCCCAGTGGAGCAGCAATGGGACCGGTGTGGGCGGGGCTGGAGGTGTGGAAGCCGCAAGGCAGGGCCTGTGGGGAGGGATGGGTGGGATGAGCGGTGCAGGGTACCCCAGCAGTAGCCTCTGGGGTTCCCCAGCACTGGAGGATCGTCACCAGATGGGCAGCCCCGCCTCACTGCTGCCTGGGGACCTGCTGGGCGGGGGGGCCGACTCCATATAAGGGTCCGACTGACACACACACACATTTTACACCCAAGCTGTAATACATGTGTCACACTCTGTACTTATTTACATGCACAGATGACGTGAATTAAAGCTACACTGGTCACCCAACATGCAGAAACATTCACACACACACACACACACACACACACACACACACACACACACACACACAGAGGCTACATTCAGTACATGCACATTCTTTTCACACATACACATGAAACCGCTTAACTTTAAATGAAGACAACAGTAAAACTTGAACCGGGGAAAAAGGTGAAATCCATTATTCAACTGGATAGCTCTTTGTCTTTTTACTCCAAACCCCACCATCTGCATTCAGAGACCCAATCACTCAGGCATGCACTGTAGACAGGCTCAGCCAGAGTCGTACATGTCAACAAGTTTAGCTATTGCTGTTTTTAGTGTGCCACTTTTTTTTTTCTTTTGTATTACTATTTAATGGTCGAATCTCAAAATTCAGACTTGCAGACTGAGCCCTCGTAGACCTAGCAGGCGTACTTCTGAGTTCTCATGTTTGGAAGCTTGAGAGTGGGAAGGATCTGGAGTTTGTAGAAAATTTGGGACAGCGCCACACTACTGAGTCAAATGGACGATCAGCAACCTTTGAGATCTGGAAAAGGAGTGTTTTTAGTAGGTACTGACACCTCTACCTTGTCTACCTTGGTGGAAATATGCCATCAACATGGGACCCAGGGTTAAAAAAAAAAAAAAAAAAAAAAAAATCAAAACAAAAACAACATTAGCCAAACTTGCACTATATGCCTTTGGGTTTGTTGTTGACACATCCTTCACAAATCCCTCCATTTTTGAAACAGAGCTACAACACAAATACACAGACCTTACTGGACGACTAAATGTTACAACAGCAGTGGCCTTGGCTCACACCCAGCGGCCGCCCGCCCGCCATGTCAGCAGCATCACACCTTCTCATCAGTTACACACTGCTCTTATATTTGACAAGCAAAATTGTATCTCCTTGTTGATGTACGTCGGTTGTTTATCATTATTTTTTCTGTTTAAAAAGAAAAGAGAAACGTGTGAAACTTTGTGGAAATCCAGAGATGTCCTTTTTTTTTTTTTTTTTTTTGCCCTTCAAACACTGACCTCGCTATTGTATTTTTTTCTTACTCAAGAAATCAAGTTGGTTATTATATATTGTCATGATGTTAATGATGACTAAGATCACTTATTTACTCGCTGTACAAGGTGCCCTCCTGCCTGCCTGAGTGTGCATGAAAGGAGTGTTGACGGTATGACCGAATGGAGGAGGATGTGACGAAGATGATGATGATGATCGAGAGTGTCTGTGTTATTGCTACAATGTTGAATGTTTTTTTCTTTTTTTTTTTTCTTGTCCATGAGAGATTCATGAGAAATGTTTGTGTGCGTGCGTGTGTGTGTGTGTGTGCGTGTGTGTGTGTGCACTTGCTTTTGAACACTTATCTGCTCCAGTCAGGGAAGTGACTAGATGATAATCTGACAGCTTGCATTCAAGAGAAAGAGGGTGTGTGTGGATGTGTGCATGTTTGAGTGCTTGATTGACTGTTGTGATAGCTAAAAAGTTCAAAAACATTGGCACTATTGCATATGTCTCTTAAGTTGTGTTTTTTTTTAGCAGCATTTTGTTCCTGTTTGAATTTTTTTTTTTTCTGTCAAATGCAATAAGAGAATATTTTGTTTTTATGACGAAGCAACCAACTGAAGGCATTTCTGTTAAGATGCCAAATCCTACCATACCAAGCTGAGCTGGAACAGTGTTTTACAGACACGTTAAAGACATTACATATGTTTTACTGTTTGTTATTATGTATCAATTTAAATTAAGTCAGTCTTTATTATCACTCCTGTTCGGGATGTTTTCATTTATTTCAGATGTTACAAAAAGGAGAGGAAATTAATTTAAAGCAGAAAAGAACAAGATAATAAAGGTTGAATTGAAGTCTGCAGTGGTTTCTTGTTTGATCTGTGTGAACACTTGATCTGTAGGATGTCAGGTAATTCATAGCATGTTTTCCTTCGCTGTTTTAAATGTCAACCATCTCAAGAATTCACGTTATTCCTGTAGTGTGGGTCAATGGCTCTGAGAGGTGTCAGAGAAAAGTGCATTTCTTGCAGCTGAAAGATTCGGCACCTACTCAGTCAGCGCTGCTGGAAAGGTTCATGTTGGTGTGAGTCCTGCATTTGTTCTGTCGCAGCCTCTGGTTTTATATTCTGCTCTGTTGTCTTTATCTTTGAAGTTTTCACTTGTTATATCACTGGTTGAGTAATGGATGTAATTCTAACCCCAGAGAAGACATTTCTGAGGATGTGCTGTGTTAGTTTACTCTCATGGTGACAAAGCAAAAACTGTAGCTAATTATTTACTACTTTTTAATTATTTAACATCTATTCCTTCTTTTATTTATAGCACGTAGCCCAAGAATCTGAGGTGAAGAGGAAAATGTGCTTTTATTTTATTTTACTTTTTCATATGTGTGGACAGACAAGGAGGTGGAGCACAAGGTGATGAAAGTCCAGGAAAGCCAGTAGGGCCTGATCCCTTGTGCTTCCTTAGAGACATTTGTGAAGGTATGTTTTTTGAGTGGCTCCAATATTATGTTTATAATGTAGTATAGCACACACATGCATGTGCCTTCAAACTCAGTAGTATCTGTCTAATACCTCAGGTACAGTGCATCTCTGTACTGTTTTGAGCTTTGAAGTTATGTGTGTGTGTATGACATTTTGTATAATAATCCAAATGCCTCAGTATTTGAACTACGCAGGCTTCGTTTAAACAGACTGGCATTCAAAGGGTTAAAATCCTGAGTCGATCCCATGTTGATTAAAAATTTATTTGGTAAAATAATGTTAGGGTATAATATTTTTTTTTTTTTTAAGGTCCAGGGTGTGACTGTTTTTAAATGTGATTCTGCGTCATGTCGAGTTTTCATGTCAATTTTTTAAATCGGCGCTGGAGACAGTTTGTGTGAACAGGAACTAAGAATTAAGCAGGAAAACGCACTTTTTAATATCTACCTGTGCAGTTGTGGGCCGTCCTAACAGCTGTTTATTGTTTTCTGTTTTCATTACTTCTCAGTCAACATGTTCAGTAGGCGAATGTATAGCTTTACAAATCTGATGTATTATGACAAAAATGTCTGAGTGCATTTTTTTTTTTCCAAAGACATTTTTTTCAACAGATGTGGAATTAATTAGCTGTTTTTATTGTGTTCAAGTTTGGCAACTCTGAGCTCCATTCAGAGGCTCCATTGATCCCATTAGAGCAGTGGTTCCCAACCTGTGGCCTGTGACCTGTGACCATAGACTCTGACTAAAGATGGACTCAGCCTCCAAAACATCACCCATAGGTTACTGAAGCGCAGCTCCAGCGTCGTCTTAGCAGTGGCTGTTTGTGGCCCAACACCCTCGCACCTCACTCAAAACAGCGCACCCTCAATCAAAGCAAAAGCAAACTTTAAAAGCTCATCAAATGTAAACAAGTGAGTTTTATAAAGATTCATCACTGTAAGTTGTCATGAAGGAGGAAATTATTTATAGAGACCAAAACAGTTTTTTGTATCAGGCTCTAAAGTTGAACATTTTAACATGAGTCAGTGGGGACTGACTCACTGTTGGAGCCAGACTCCAGTGGTCGTGTGAGGAACTGCACTTTTTGACACTTCAGTGTTGGCTTCCTTTTTCAGCCCTGCACCTTGTCACTGGGGCTGTGAAGGAATTGCAAGGCAAGTCATAAAAAATGGTTTAAACCAATGTTTTAAATGTAAAACAACCTTTAAAAACATTTATTGTTTCATTGTTTGTTGTTTTCTTGTATTAAGGCTGTGACGAGCCAACAATAGGAACTTCTGCATTGTGCGCTTGTGTTAAAAGGTTACACCCACAGAGGGTCTGCTCACTGTGCTAATGGCTCCCGGCAAATTTAATCAAGTAAGATTTCCATCTATAGGGACCTTCATCAGCCACAATCACCATCACCAACCAGAACAGGTATTACAGACACACACACACACACACAAACATCCGTCACACATAATGATTTGTCTGTTTTGACTCAGCACCAGTTTAGGTCCCCGTGGATGTATGTGCTTTACACCCCTCTCGTCCTGAGAGCTGGTTAACCACAGAGAATGATGTCTCAGAATCAGCATGATCTGTCCAACAAAAACAAAAAATGAAGCTTCCTGCATGTTTCCCCTGCTTTTGCATCTGTGAAGTGGAGAAGGTTGGACATCTCTGTATGTGAGTGAGATAAAAGAGCTGCCTCACTTTATTCGAATTCTTTAACTGAACTATTGATTCTGACGCCTTTGTACATATTACAGATTTGTGAGTCTTCCAGCATTAAGAGACAAACCTATGTCAGTAGTTTTATTAATGCAGGGCTGGTTGCTGTACTGAATAATACAAAAACTCCACCTCCACCAGGCCTGTGACCAAATGTCAATATTTTCAAACATGTCAGATATAAATGAGGTTCTCGGTCAGGGCCACTAGAGGGGGCAGGTTACACTGTCCCTATATATTTAGAAATATATGTATTGATCCATGAGCATGTTGTTTTACTATATATGGACAGGTAACACAACACGCACGTGACATCTGTCCAGGCAACATCTTTTCTCCAGAGCACTTTCACAGTCAAACTGAGAAACATGCAGCTGCTTTAAGTGTTGAGTTAAGCGGCTTCATTCATGTCTGCAAATAAAGGCAGCAGATCGGCGGCTTTAAGACAATCCGGGCATCTCTGCAAGTCTGTGGATGACATCATTGATATTGTCAATGGTGTAAACTGAGAGAGGGCTGGGTGGGGGTGTGTGAAGGGGGAGAGAGGGAGAGGAGAGCAGCCACAGAAGAGAGAGAGAGAGAGAGAAGGACCTCAGTGTCTGGTTTCGGCGTTTTTCCCTATAAAAAAGCAAACAAACAAACAAAAAATCCTGACTGTGAGAATCTTCCAGAGTCTTGTTGTCAGGTCTGTGTGGATCAGCTGTATTTTATTTTTATTTTTTTTTGGTGGGGGTGTGTGTTTTTCCTCCGGAGGCTGAGTTCAGGTCACAGATCTCCGAGGTTATGAGCCGTCCGAAGCCGCGTCGGTGCGTCGCTGTCCAGGGTCCTGAGTGAGAGAGACCGAGCAGGGCGACCACGGAGCCTCACACAACCCGGTGAGGAGGAGGGGGTGGTGGGGTGGGGGCATGGAGGAG